>CM059225.1:20314755-20992255 GCA_030347435.1 Clarias fuscus | reverse complement strand
TTTTCCAGACAGCATGTTTCAGCTCCTTCCAAAGATGCTCAATAGGATTGAGGTCAGGGCTCATAGAAGGCCACTTTAGAATAGTCCAATGTTTTCCTCTTAGCCATTCTTGGGTGTTTTTAGCTGTGTGTTTTGGGTCATTGTCCTGTTGCAAGACCCATGACCTGCGACTGAGACCCAGCTTTCTGACACTGGCCAGCACATTTCTCTCTAGAATCCCTTGATAGTCTTGAGATGTCATTGTACCCTGCACAGATTCAAGACACCCTGTGCCAGATGCAGCAAAGCAGCCCCAGAACATAACAGAGCCTCCTCCATGTTTCACAGTAGGGACAGTGTTCTTTTCTTCATATGCTTTATTTTTCCGTCTGTGAACATAGAGCTGATGTGCCTTGGCAAAAAGTTCCATTTTTGTCTCATCTGTCCATAGGACATTCTCCCAGAAGCTTTGTGGCTTGTCAACATGTAGTTTGGCATATTCCAGTTTGGCTTTTTTATGATTTGTTTTCAACAATGGTGTCCTCCTTGGTCGTCTCCCATGTAGTCCACTTTGGCTCAAACAACGACGGATGGTGCGATCTGACACTGATGTTCCTTGAGCATGAAGTTCACCTTGGATCTCTTTAGAAGTCTTTCTGGGCTCTTTTGGTACCATTCGGATTATCTGTCTCTTTGATTTGTCATCAATTTTCCTCCTGTGGCCACGTCCAGGGAGGTTGGCTACAGTCCCATGGATCTTACATTTCTGAATAATATGTGCAACTGTAGTCACAGGAACATCTAGCTGCTTGGAAATGGTCTTATAGCCTTTACCTTTAACATGCTTGTCTATAATTTTCTTTCGAATCTCCTGAGACAACTCTTTCCTTCGCTTCCTCTGGTCCATGTTGAGTGTGGTACATACCATGTCACCAAACAACACAGTGACTACCTGGAGCCCTATATATAGGCCCACTGACTGTGTACAAGATTGTAGACACCTGTGATGCTAATTAGTGGACACACCTTGAATTAACATGTCCCTTTGGTCACATTATTTTCAGTATTTTCTAGGGGCATCATCATTTTTGTCCAGGCCTGTTCCATGAGTTTACTTTTTTAAAATAATTCTGTTGAAGCATGGTTGAAAAGCAATGTCTGACTTTCATTGGTTAACATTCATAGAATTTTTTTTAATTATTACTTTTGTCAGATTAAAGTTATTTATGTAACCATTTTGAGTTTTTCTTTCATTGACTGAAGGGTACCAACAATTTTGTCCACGTGTGTATGTACTGCTACATCACAATCACCAGTCAAACATGTTAAAGTAAACATCCAGAAGCTAATTCTGTAGATATCGCTCCATCTTTTTCTCCATCACACTGACACTTTATACTGTACATTTCATTCTAAGGACCTTGTGTTTACGTCAATGTCATAACATCATGTTAAATGTTTAATGTTTTATGCTTTATTGTATGTCATGCGTTTATCTTGCACCATATGTTAAGATTGTTTCATCTTAATGTACAGTACTGTCACTTGTGCCTGTCCTATTTCTTCTTATTAAAGAAGAATGTAATTAAATCAAATCATTTAAAATTAATGGGAACAAATGATTTATTGTGACAGGCTGCCGAGTCCCTGAAGATAATATTTTAAAACGTTTATTTAACAACCTCAGCAGCAACGACCTCATTTCCCCTCTCGTCTGTTCCAACCACTCAGCATTCAGCATCAGCAGTATACTGTACTAATCACTGCCTGATCATCTGTCATTATCTGCACCTGTTTCTCACTGGTTCATGCCTCATGAATGATGCTCTTTATGCTTGAATAATTCATAGGTCACTATGGGGCTCAGCAAACAAAAACATTCCTCTGAAACTGATTTGGTACTGAAAATAAGAGGCAAAAAAGTCCTTCAGGAAGCCTGGAGAACTTTTCAAGACTACATTAAAACACAAGAAGGATATAATTGAAAAAAAAGAGGCATAAATAACTTCTATAAGAGTGTACATGTGGAAACTTTCATCAACTCATAGCAGTTAAATTTAATGTAGAATTGGTGACATTCAACATTTTAGCAAATAAAGTGGTTAAATCTTTGTCTCTCTCTCTCTCTCTCTCTCTCTTTCTCTCTTTCTTTCTTTCTGAATAATCCCCATTGCCAACCTACACTCATCGCTCATAAACCTGGACTGCACTGGTTTCTAAGGGCAAACTCTTTGGTAACAGGAGGACAGATTAATTGTCATTGGACAAAACATTATTTTGGGTCCTGTCTGGATGCACAACCTCTCTGTTGGGGAACAACAACAACAAAAAAACCCCCTGAATTTTCTTTATATTCTTGTCCATACGATTGGAAGATCTCTCTAAAGGACAGAACCTTGTTACAAGTCACCCATTACAAAAACAGCAATGAAACTTACAGTAACAAACTTCTCAAATTTAATTACATCAGCACCAGGTACATTTGCAGGACCCAAGTGTATAACAGTAATAACAAAGGCTGTTTTTATAATCTTCTCAATTGGTACTGTACTTATGTACAGTAGAGAGTCTGAGGTTTAAACAAGGGGCCAGACCAACATATCCATCCATCTGTCCATCCGTCCGTTCATCCGTTCATCCATCCATCCATCCATCCATCCATCTAGGAACTTCTGTAGTCCAACTAGGGACCATGGACCCCAATGGTGATCATTGTCCCATTTTTACGGCAGTGCTATGACTTCTAGTCCACATTCACACATGCATTCACACATTCTATAGGTAATTTGGGAATACAACTTAGCTTAATCTGCATGTCTTTGGACTGTGGGAAGAAACAGGAGGAAACCCACCAAGCACGGGGAGAACATAGAAACTCCATGCACACAGACCCTGAGGCAAGAATCAAACTCAGACCCTGGAGATGCAAGGTGACATAGAAATCATATAAAAACTGAACACACATGCATATCCTATGCACTATACACTACCACCTGCACTTACAGACAGTCCAACAATTATTATTCATTCATACAGTACCACCTTTCAGCCTTTGTTTATATAAGTGTGTGGATGTGCTGCAGTTATATTGATGTTGACTTAAACAGATAAAGCAGAAAGTAAATGGATTTCCAAATTGAGTTAGCATACATTCCCTCTAAAACATATATTTTTAAATACCGTCTGCAGCTTATTCCGATTGTATTTAATCATATTCAAATGACAGGGCTAGGAATTTCTCAGCCATAACGTTTTCTCTTAAATGCACCAAAAACAGTGCTAGTAATAGTTCAAAGTTTCTAAACATAACAATTTATAGCAATTAAACAATTATATTTACAATTAAATAAACAATTTATAGCAAAAAAACCAAAAACAAACAAAACAAAACATTAGCAGTTGTTCAGATATATACTCTATACAGATATGCAGCCTATTTTTTTGTAGAGAAACTCGAATGAAATGAACAATACATAATCTACAATTTTGGATTGAAAGGAACAAAATTTCAATGGGAAAATAACTATGAAAATAGTGCATACAGTATGTATTTTACATTAAAGTGGATTTATATCTAATACAAAAGGTATGCATGGGTTGCATTGGTTAATGGTTAATGTTTTCAGAAAAAAAAAGGAAATACCCTCAGGTTAGGGAACACGGAGCACACAAACACAATCTACCCCATGCGGTGAACAATCACCATCAGACTCACACCATTCAGGAAACAGGCTCCTGGATATCGTTCTCCTCTAACGGACGACAAATGTGGATCCCAAGACAATCATCCTGAATGCTTTTTAAGGAGTTTGTCTAAATGCTGCATGAAATCAAGATACAATCCAATCAGGCACCTATCTTACCTAATGCTTGCTGAGAAAATGGAAGGGGAGCAGGAATAAAGGAACAGTTGGGAATTTCGATTTTACAAGAAAAGCTTTTATTTTACATTATTTTATTACTTAACGCAACATTTTTACTTCAAAATGTTTATTGACAACAATTTAAATGAAACATAGAATCTTTGAAATATTTACTTGAATTCCAGAATTTCTTCTTTTTGGTTTCAATGACATAAACCAAGATAGACTGGACTCCACAAGTATTTGTGAACACCTATGATACAATGCTTTAACCATTAAAATCCAAGTGGCTTGGATCGTTGCTGGCAACACAGCATAGTTCAAAGATGTAAAAATATATATATGTACATACTGTATGTTTTTGTTCTTCTTTGGAAACCTTGCTGGTGTGTGTTAAAGGGGAGGCTTCCAACATCAAACTGTGCATTTGGGTTTTTGAGTCTTGAAAAAAGAGCATGTCTTGGTTTACGAGTGGCGAGTTTTTTGACACCGACACACACACACACCGACACGCACACACACTCTCTCCTTTACACCCCCCCCTCCCCGACTTCACACAGACACACACACTCTGCTCTACACAGAAACTCTGCTCTGTCGCGATTCTTTTCAAAGGTAAGGTGCTGGTTCATTTGTTTTTTTTGTTTCTTTTTTACTTTACAGCAGTGATTCCGTTAGTCTGCGCTCACGCGAGTATCATTAGAGAGATTTCTTTTTTTACCGTTAAAACAGTGTGTCCGTTGTGTGTGTGTTTGTTGTGAAACTTAAAAAGCGAGGTGAGGCGGGGGAGGAGGAGTTTTACTATGTAAGACGAGGTGGGGGAAGGGGCTAATTCCACACACACACGCGCGCGCGCGCACACACACACACACACACACATACACACATACACACACAAATACACGGCGCCTGCGCACACAAACGGAAACACTTATCTGTTGGGTTTTATTTTAACTTTTTTTTTTAAGGGAAAGTGAAGGTTAAGTTATTTTTACTTTATGTATTGTATTAATTATTTTTCTGTATGAATTTTTTTTGTGCTGTGGAACGAATTATTTGAGTTTTCATTATTTCTTATGGGAAGATCTGATTTGATTTAGCCCACTTCCAGAATGAATTATGCTCATAATCCAAGGTTCCACTGTAACAATTTTACTACTCCCGAAATATGGAAATTTTTATTTTTTTATTTTTTTACTCAGTCATGTTTGTGTAGTATATTGAAATAAAACAAAAATTCAGTCCATTGTATTGGCTACTGTATGTTGTGCTTTTGTACTTCTTCAAGGTGCAGACACAGTCATGAAAGTACAATCTCCCCTTTTTTTTTTTTTTTAATATAATCCCTCGCTACACTAATGCACTTATCCCAAAGTTTCACTAGTGCTTGGATACCATCAAAGGTTAACTTTTTCTCAGTATGGAGCCATGATCGCACAGCCTGCTTCATGTCTGAAACGCCGGCCTCCCAGGAACTCCTCGCGTCTCTTCTGACAGATGCATCTCTTATGCAAATTGGCGGCAACTTTGGCTATCCATTGATTTGCAGTGGGATCCAAGCCACCCCGGTTGGGATCGTTATTCACAGAAGTATGGCCCACTTTAAAACTTCTTTGCACCATTTAAATATGTTATTGCAGCTAAAAGTCTCATCATATTACTG
Organism: Clarias fuscus; assembly: GCA_030347435.1. Classification (NCBI taxonomy): domain Eukaryota; kingdom Metazoa; phylum Chordata; class Actinopteri; order Siluriformes; family Clariidae; genus Clarias; species Clarias fuscus. The sequence goes on along the minus strand of CM059225.1, from coordinate 20,986,750 downwards.
TGCTTGAAGTCTTCTGTAAATGTCAATTGCTTTTATGACTTCATTCACAGGAAATTTTATCATAAGTCCTAGTTTGTCTTGAATGCTCCCTTTACAAACCAGTAAATATAGCCACATATTTAGCATTCATGATTTTGAACTATGTAAACATTCACTTTCTTTGTTTTAAATATTTTGAAAATTCTAAATATTTTGTTTATTTCCAATTTCAAATGAACAAAAAAAAAATAAAAACTGTATTTTCAAAAAGATCTCAAACTTGTACATACTGTTTATATAATAAAACACTTCAGCATGTTAATTTATAGGAAAGTTATGAAGCGATACTTTATTTTTTCCATATGAGCATGCCCCAATATATACACTGCACCAGGATTCCTGTTGGCCTGGCGACTGATTTGGCCTGCTGCCAGCCAGTATTTTATTTTTTTTTTGGATTAATTAATATCTTTTTTTTATATTATTGTCCACCCTGTATACTAAAGTGATGATTTCCGATGATTCCCGCAATCAAGTAGTTAATTAAATAAAAATAACAATATTAATATGTTCATTAATCTGATTCTGTTAGTCTTGCCTGGCATTATTATGTTATGTTCGCTCCGTGTCTCCCCGGCAAAGCATTTAAACAGACATGCTAGGATGGAGAAAAGCAGCCAGGTGGAGCAGGAAGGAAAAACGCACTTCAAGAGGAAGCAGCAAAATGTTGCACAATTTCAGATTTATTCAAGGCTTCAAGTGCAGTCAGTTTCATCTATAAAAAAAAAAAAAAGTAATGGTTCCAAACACTGGTATGGAGAATTTTGATAAGATACTTAAGCTGCTCAAGATTCTGAAGCAGATCACCTCGGACCATTATTTGTTTGTGAAACGATGATTGTTGATGCCATAAACATGGGAAGGTCATAAAATCTGTGCTTTTAGCATCATTTCAGGACAGGTAAACAAAGACAGAGTGAGAGAGAGAGGGGGGGGGGGCATGCTCCCTCAATGTTTGACATTATGCCTTCTGAGATGCTTTGTTACAACATGGTTGAAAAGAGTGTCAACTAAAACTAGACTGAACTAGGGTTAGGATTAGGGTTAGGGTTAACCCTTTTCCACGAAAGTGAACCAGTTCATGTGCTAATTCTGGTTCAGAGCCAGTTTGTTCTGGTAGCAAACCTCCTAAGAACTGACTTTGGGCTTTTTTGGGCTTTTTTTCCCCATGGGATAGAGAATCACGTCATTACATCACAGTGTATAGGTTCGTGGATGTCCAGCAATCTTAGCGGCAATGCTAGTGACAAAAAAACACCCGGCGGCAAGCACAACAGCGAACTTCACCATGGCTTTGTGAGCAGTTCTCCAGGCTTTATCAGTCCTAGAAAGCATTTAATCTGCCCATTGCATATTGAGTCCATTTTTTTTTTTTTTTTTTTTAAAGATGGTGATCACAAACTTTGGGTTGGTCGTGATAATCCCACCCCCAGCCCCTGACGTTGCAGTTCTTCGTCTTAGCCCAGCAACGTGTTGGTGCTATCATGGAACCAGGGCCGGTGCATTGTCTGATTGTCTGTCTAAGAAATAAAGAACTGGTTCAGATTAGGCACAGGCTTCAAACTGGTTCCAGAACTGGCTTGGTGGTAAAGCGGTATGAGTGAATAGCTCTCTCTCACACACATACTGTATAGAAAAAAAAAATAGGAAGAAGACAGGAAGAAAGTGGCTTAGGAATATAACTTGACATGACTTGCCATAAACTAGTAATAAAAGAAGATGGGGGAGTGTTATCACACTTTCATACAGCAACATACTATAAATACATAGACTGCTATTCAATTACTCAATTTTTACACCCAAGACCAAGATATTAGCCATTAAACCAGAAAAGCAACACTTTAATCACACACACACACACACACACACACACACACACACACACACACACACACACACACACACACACACACACACACACACACACACCTTTATCTACATTCTCTGCATCGTGTAGTTCATTTAGGAGAAATATGCTCCTTTGGTTTCCTCTCTTCGATTGATTTTTTTTTTTCTCCAAGAATCAGTAATTATATTTTAATAGGTTCCTTAATTGCATATAAATTGCTTATATTGAACAAGCGCCGACGCTTATATTCAGATTAGATTGAACTCTAATTAAAAGGTAATTGTGCATAAATTAAAGGCTTTGGTATTGGAGGCAAACATAAATAAGCAGATTCACAGATAAGGCTGACCTCGGGTTAAGCAGTGCCGCGGTTATTCATGTTGGGGAGAGAAATGCACGGCTGTGGAGTTACGCGCACACACCTGCACTGCATGGATTAGTTTAAGCAGAAATCTTAGGGTCGTCTGTATTAACTACCTTATGAAATAAGATAATTGTATTTTCAAGCATTTTCTTTTTTTTACTTAGTTCCAAATGTAGCCACTAGCTGAAAAGTAAAAGAAATTTAATTCATCCAAAATTACGAGGATGAGTCAAAAGTGATCTGCACTCCGGGTTATATTAAAAACGTCTGCACTGTCTTATCACTGCTTTCTGTTCAAGACTGCTGTCTCCCCAGTCACTGCTGTGCAGGTGTGACCATGTAACATTAGTTCATTTGTAACTGCGGTGCGAGCAGAAATGCATGCCCCACTTGTAAAAGAAGCAGCGAGCAGTGATTAATTTTTCGTGATTAAAATTATAAACAGAAGACAACTAAATTTGGTCTAAGGAAGGTGAACGTTTCTTAAAGAGAATCATTAGAGGTGATGAGACATGGATTCGTCACTACGAGCCTGAGAGTAAACAGCAGATTATGAATAGGAAACATCCTCAATCGCCAACAGAGAAAAAGTTCAAAAGTCAACCGTCAGCTGGAAAATTCATCAATTATCAGGAAAACGGTTCAACAATCAACAGTGCTCGTTACAGTGAGATGATTATTGAAGAGCTGAAGCTTAAACTTCTGCTATCCATGGGCGTTGTGATCTTGCATGACGTTGCACGTCCACACACATTGGTAGCTTCCTGTTTTTCGTATTGTTCCCGCGAAAGTTCCTCGTCTGTTTGTAACAGCATTTTAGATTATATTTTGTTTAGTTTTTTATAATTATATATTTTTCCCGCTTTTACTAAATAACAAACTAGTTTTTACGCTTTAACACTACTGGACTTTATCCGGAGGAGACTCTATACTGAGACATGTGAAATTAGCTCGGCCTTTAGGGGCGCCAGCGGCAGTGGTCAGGTGTATTCCGGGAGCCAGAGCACCGGACATAGCAGGTAATCTTAGGGCTCTAGGTCAGCATAGGTTCTCTAAGATAGTGATACATACTGGAGCTAACGATATACGCCTTCGTCAGTCAGAGGTTAGCAAGCATAACTTTACAGAGGTGTTTAAAATAGCGAAGGCGATGTCCGAAGAAGTAGTTTGCTCTGGTCCCATAGCCAATGAGACGTGGCGACATAGCTTACAGCAGGTTATGGTCACTGAACCGCTGGATGTCCACGTGGTGCTCCGAAAACAACGTGGGCTACATAGACAACTGGAAGACCTTTGAGGGCAAAACTGGCCTGTTAGGGCGGGATGGTGTCCATCCCACTCGGGAAGGTGCTGCTCTCATTTCTTGCAGTATAGCACATAGTCTCAGAAGAGGCCTAGTTAATCGGTGACAATCCAGAGCCCAGGCCAGGGAGCAGACAGACAGGCTAAACCAACCGTCTGCTAGCTGCAGAGAGTCGTCACTCAGGGTTCATCATATTGAGACTGTGTCTGTTCCCCGAGCTAAACATAAATTTAGAAAGACTCAGAAAGTCTGTTTTAGTAATTTAATTAACATAGATACCACAAACTCAGATCACACTGAATGCGCAACTGGCAACTCTGATCTGAAGCTAGGACTGTTAAATATTAGATCTCTCGCATCTAAAGCAGTTATTGTTAATGAAATTATCACAGATCAGGAGTTTGATATATTATGTTTAACAGAAACCTGGATTAAACAGGACGAGTATGTAGCTCTAAATGAAGCTAGTCCTCCTGGATACAGCTACATACACCAGCCTCGGCTAACTGGTAGAGGAGGAGGAGTCGCAGTTATTTATAATGATAATCGGTCTCTCGTACAAAAACACAGTTTTAAATCTAATGCATTTGAAGTTCTCTATAGTAACATAAAGTCAGCTCAGTCGATCCCGCTAATCATCATTTACAGACCCCCAGGGCCGTACTCGGAGTTTCTATGCGAATTTGCAGATTTCCTCTCAAACCTTGTTGTTTCTGTAGACAAAGCGTTAATTGCTGGAGACTTTAATATTCATTTTGAGAATCCAGAAGACCCTCTGAGAACAGCATTCTTGCCCATACTGGACTCAGTAGGAGTAAGTCAGTGTGTAGTAGGACCCACTCATAAAGCAGGTCACACTTTAGATTTAATATTATCCTTCGGATTAATTATAGGAAATATAACCACAATTCCACAGTCTGAAGTTATCTCAGATCACTACCTTGTCTCGATTAAAGCGTGTTATAGTAATAATGTATGCACAGCACCGCGCTTCCACCTTAAACGTACATTTACATCAAATACCGCACAGAGCTTTATCAATAATCTTCCACTGTTATCAACTTTGATTGGATCGCCATCTGACTTCACAGAACTCGAACAGGCGAATGAATATCTAGAGTCAGCACTTCGTTATAGCTTAGATAATGTAGCTCCAGTTAAAAGGAAAATGATTAGAGATAAGAAACTCGCTCCTTGGTATAATGACCACACCCGTGCTTTAAAACAAACCGCTCGAAAATTCGAACGTAAATGGCGCCAAACTAAATTGATAGTATTCAAAATAGCTTGGAAGGAGAGCATCCTGAACTATAAAAAAGCTCTCAGTGATGCTAGATCAACGTATCTCTCCACTCTTATAGCAACCCTAGATTTTTATTTAATAACGTAGCTAAATTAACTAAAAACAAGACCACTGCAGAAATCTCCACAACAACATCATGCAGTAGTGAGGATTTCATTAACTTTTTCAATAACAAAATCATAAATATTAGGCAAAAAATTCAGGCTTTGAAACCAGACAATTTAAATAATTCAGATGAACTAACCACATCACATCAGAACTTAGAACACTTTACTCCCCTTGAAACGAGGGAACTAATTTCACTCATCTCTTCTTCAATATCGTCAACCTGTATATTAGATCCTATACCGACACATTTTCTCAAACAGATAGTACCAGCAATAATAGAACCCCTGTTGAAAGTAATTAACTGTTCACTCAGTAGTGGGTATGTCCCCAAATCCTTTAAATTAGCCGTTATTAAACCGCTAATCAAGAAACCTGACCTTGACCCCTGTCTGCTTTCCAATTACAGGCCGATATCAAACCTTCCCTTTATCTCCAAGATTTTGGAAAAGGTAGTATCACAGCAGCTATGTTCACATCTAGCTTACAGCAGGTTATGGTCGCTGAACCGCTGGATGTCCAGGTGGTGCTCCGTAAACAACGTGGGCTACATAGACAACTGGAAGACCTTTGAGGGCCAAACTGGCCTGTTAGGGCGGGACGGTGTCCATCCCACTCGGGAAGGTGCTGCTCTCATTTCTTGCAGTATAGCACATAGTCTCAGAAGAGGCCTAGTTAATCGGTGACAATCCAGAGCCAAGGCCAGGGAGCAGACCGACAGGCTAAACCAACCGTCTGCTAGCTGCAGAGAGTCATCACTCAGGGTTCATCATATTGAGACTGTGTCTGTTCCCCGAGCTAAACATAAATTTAGAAAGACTCAGAAAGTCTGTTTTAGTAATTTAATTAACATAGATACCACAAACTCGGATCACACTGAATGCGCAACTGGCACCTCTGATCTGAAGCTAGGACTGTTAAATATTAGATCTCTTGCATCTAAAGCAGTTATTGTTAATGAAACTATCACAGATCAGGAGTTTGATATATTATGTTTAACAGAAACCTGGATTAAACAGGACGAGTATGTAGCTCTAAATGAAGCTAGTCCTCCTGGATACAGCTACATACACCAGCCTCGGCTAACTGGTAGAGGAAGAGACAGGACTGACCCCTGTCTGCTTTCCAATTACAGGCCGATATCAAACCTTCCCTTTATCTCCAAGATTTTGGAAAAGGTAGCAGCTATGTTCACATCTACACAGAAATAGCATAAATGAACTGTATGAGTCAGGATTTAGGCCTCATCACAGCACAGAGACAGCACTTGTTAAAGTAGTAAACGACCTCCTATTGACCTCTGATCAGGGTTGCGTCACTATACTTGTGTTACTGGACCTCAGTGCAGCTTTTGACACCATTGATCATAGTATTCTCCTTCACAGATTAGAAAAGGTAGTAGGAACTAAGGGAACTGCCCTCTTGTGGCTCAGATCCTATTTGACTGATCGTTATCAGTTTGTAGATTTAGATGGTGACCATTCCTCATGTTCTGAAGTGGAGTTTGGTGTTCCACAGGGCTCAGTTTTAGGCCCACTGCTTTTTTCCCTTTACATGCTTCCTCTGGGCAACATTAATCGTAAACATGGTATTAGTTTTCATTGTTATGCTGATGACACACAATTATATGTCTCAGCAAAACCAGATGAGAAAAAACTGTTTGCTAAAATTGGGCAGTGTGTGCAGGACATAAGAGATTGGATGTTAACTAATTTTCTTCTGCTTAATCCTGATAAGACAGAAGTTCTGGTCATAGGACCACAAGTAGCTAGAAGTAAGCTTTCTGATCACACTGTGACTTTAGATGGCCTTTCTGTTCCATCAAATGCAACAGTAAAAGACCTTGGTGTGATTATAGATTCCAGCCTTTCGTTTGAAGCTCATGTAGATAATATCACCAGGATAGCTTTCTTTCACCTTAGAAATATTGCCAAGATAAGAAACATATTGTCACTAAATGATGCAGAAAAACTAGTTCATGCTTTTATCACCTCTAGGTTGGACTATTGTAACGCCTTACTGTCTGGTCGTTCAACTAGGTGTATAAACAAGCTTCAGTTAGTACAGAATGCAGCAGCGAGAGTCCTCACTAGAACCAGAAGATACGAGCACATCACCCCTATCTTATCTACACTGCATTGGCTCCCTGTGAAATTTCGCATCGATTTTAAGATACTACTTCTGACATTTAAAGCACTAAATGGTCTCACGCCACAGTATTTGAGTGAACTGTTAGTGTCTTACGCGTCCCACGCCTACTTCGATCAAAGAATGCAGGCTGCCTGTCAGTACCACGTATTATTAAAACTACAGCAGGGGGCAGAGCTTTTTCCTACAAAGCCCCAAAGTTATGGAATAGTCTTCCTATTAATGTTCGGGACTCAGACACAGTCTCAGTGTTTAAGTCTAGGCTAAAAACCCATTTATTTAGCCAAGCATTTTTGTAAATAGATTAACCTTAGGTAAAGGAGCAGATCTGGGGGACTCATGGACGTAGAGTATTCTGGTGAACTGGTATGTTTAGATGCTGTCCTCCCCACTCTCATTGTTCACTCAGGTTTGTTGACGGTGAGGTGATTGGTCGCTTTACATCTCAGGGAGCCCTCATGTCTGTGTTTCCTTCTGGCTCTCTCTTTTAGTTATGCTGTTATAGTTAGTCCTGCCGGAGTCTCTGCTTGCACTTTGCACTGAATACATTCACCTTATACATGTTGACTGTGACCATACCTAACTGCCATCTCTCCTTATTTTCTGTTCTCTCCTCTTCTGCTCTCTCCTCTCTCTCTCTCTCCCTCTCTCCTTTCCCTCTCTCTGTCTCTCTGTCGAGCTATACATGTTTCGCTCCTGAGTTGCCAGTGATCCAGACCTCTCTGCCCTCTGGAGCCGTCTAACCCGTCCTGGAGTCCTGCTTCTGGTTGGAGATCTCGTCGCATGGATGCCCCGTGTGGTCTGCCTGGATTTGTGTGGTGGCTGCGGATGGTTTCCATTAAGACTGTCCTATCATCGACATCCTGTTATACTGAACTTCCAGTACACATTATTATGCTGATCAATCCCTGCTATCCGTTATCACCCAGATGAGGATGGGTTCCCTGTTGAGTCTGGTTCCTCTCAAGGTTTCTTCCTATTACCATCTCAGGGAGTTTTTCCTTGCCACCGTCGCCCTCGGCTTGCTCATCAGGGACAATCTTATCATTTTGATTCATACACATTGCATACAAACTTACTTCTTTTTATTGTGTAAAGCTGCTTTGCGACAATGTCAATTGTTAAAAGCGCTATATAAATAAAATTGACTTGACTTGACTTGACTTTTGCCCACGCTGTCGACACTGTGCAGAAACTTTTTTTTTATGAGGTGTTAAAGCATCCTCCCTATAATCCTGATCTCCCTCCATTAGACTTTCACCTGTTTGTACCCCTGAAAGCAGGCCTACAAGGACAAAGATTCACTTCTGATGAAGAAGTAAGGACAGCGGTGCATTCGAAAATGACTCACAGCTCAGCCGAAAACACTTTTTAAGGAAGGAATACTACATGAAACTAAATGACAAATGAACAAAGTGCATTGCAAAGCAAGGAGATTATGGTAGAAAAATAATGTATTTGTATTTTAAAAGGGACATTTTGATAAATTCTACAGGCAAAATGCTAATAATTTTTGACTTACTCAAAGGACAAAAAAAAGCATGAAAAATAAAACTTTTACATAATTACTCACATTTAGCAAGCATCAAAATTGTACATTATTATTATTATTATTATTATTATTATAGTTTTTTATATTTATTTTTTTAACTGTAGGAATAATACATATTTAAGTTATATAAGTACATATAATACTTTATATATAATTGACAAAATATAAAAGATGCAAAATATACATTGGATTTTTTCTTCAAAACATTTCTTTCAGTGTATTGCATGAGTGCATCTCTTGTTTTTGAGGATGCAGTTGACTGTTTCACTTCATTCATTTAAAAGTGCATTGGTTAATGTACATGGTGTTAAGACCGATTCAACAATTCACTTAGGTGTGCAGTTGTCAATATTCACAATGTATTGATTCAAAAGCATTCATGAATACATTAAAACTGTACAGTTTACTACTTGTATTCGCAAAATACTGAGTCATATTGTAACAGATTGAATTGGATCATTCATCAAAACACAGTCGATCCCATATCAAGACTCACATTTGTTACTCCCGTCTACTACACATCAGTCATTTGTATATGATGATTTAAAACCAGTGCGCATGTGCATGTATGTGCGTGTGCTATATGTGAGACTAATTCCCTTCCTGCTGCTCAGCTGTAAGCTGCGATGCTGGTAAAACATCATCCATCATCCTCAGCAATGGGACATTATTCCCCGCTGTTTCATTGTCCTCCTAATATGATGCAGCTCCCTGGCAGCGAACGCATCATCAATCTGTGCCGTTTGACACACTGTCAACCCGAGCCGGTGATCTGTGCACGGACGAGGTGTGGCATTTCTCATCACAGAAGCACGGAGAGAGGAATACACAAATATTTCATTTTGTTCAGATTTCTATTCTTTTTTTTCCCCCTCTCTCAAAACAAAACCCTCACTGAAGCTCTGAATTGTCAAGCCGTATCGAAGTCACGACTTTGTGTCATGCATCACAAAAAACAGTCAGGCCGCCAAAAGCCTGCTGGTAAACAGTACTTTTTACTCCCGAGACAAAAGCTGCTGCACCAAGTTTCCACCAGGAGAACGGAAGTGCAAATGTTTCACAAACGTCAAAGTCCAACCAAGAACCTGTTATTAGCTAAGATCACTTATTAAACCTTAAAAAAATAAAAAAAATAAAAAATTGTATTTGTCCAAGAAATCTTCGTTACTTTTTACGGTGAAGCTTGAATGGATCTTTAACATTTTGACTGCTTGTTGTACAGGACATCCGTATGGTACCATATGCTAACTTTTTTTTTTTTTATGTGCTCAAGGATGTTTGACGACATGAGTCATGACACATACAGTATGTAATGCAAACTGTTATATTACTTACTGACTAATAAGTGTTACATCAATTAAATGTAAGAAGAACGAGACATGACAAGACTTAGACGTGGGTGTAAATAGAACAAAACAAAAGACATAAAAGGAATTTGTACAGTATAAAGATTACAACTGAAACGAAACAAAGATTAGCCATAATAAGAACGAATCATTTTTCTAGCATAGAGAAACATCAGAAGAACTACACATCACGAAGATACGAAATAGGAACTCGACAAGACGAGAACTACTGTACGTGTTGGAACTACAGACTAGATAAAAAGAACTAAACATTAAAAAAATATTTGAAATGACAATAAATACATATAGAGTACTGTGTAAAAGTTTTGAGCCATGCCTCATTTCTTCATACTTTCCTTCCAAAAAAAAAAAGAAAAAAAAAAAAGTCAGCCCTTATTGTATTTTAATGTAGTCTTGAGAAATAGTTCTCCCGGCTTCCTGAAGGACTTTTTATTCCTCACATTTTCAGAAATTTTTTGGCTCTCATTTTCAGTCTAGTCCCTGTACCTGATTAGATTTAAAGAAATGTTTTTCGTTTGTTAAGCCTTAAAGTGACCTATGAAACATTTAATATTATTATTATTATTATTATTATTATTGTTATTATTATTATTGTTAGTTATTATTATTATTATTATTATTATTATTATTATAACAACAACAACAACAACAACAACAATAATAATAATAATAATTAAATTAAATTCAATTTTATTTCTATAGCAATGGTCATTGTCTCAAAGCAGCTTCACAGAAATGAAAAGAAAATGAAAAGAAGACTTATGGAAATGTATATATGTGTAAGAAAAAATGTGTCTAGATAATGAGATTGTCCCTGATGAGCAAGCCAAGGGTGACGGCGACAGTGGCAAGGAAAAACTCCCTGAGATGGCAATAGGAAGAAACCTTGAGAGGAACCAGACTCAACAGGGAACCCATCCTCATCTGGGTGATGACAGATAACAGAAATTGTAGAACATCATGTGTGTTATGCAGATGAAAGTTCGATATAACAGAAGTTATTTAAATTAACACAAAGTCCAGTTCAGCTCAGGGATGAGTCAGCAGGTGCAGAGGGCAGATGAGGGTCTGGATCACTGGGAGCTCAGGAGCAGCATGTGTAGATCCAAACCAACATGAAGAAGAATAATAATAATAACATCTAACTTAAGGCATGAACCATAATAACATCTAACTTAAGGCATGTGAGAAACAGGTGCAGATGATCACGGCAGTGATTAGTACACTGGTGATGCTGAATGCTGAGAGGTTGGAACAGATGAGAGGGGAAACGAGGTTGCTGCTAATCCTGTTGCATAAGCCATTTTAGAAGTTTACCTTTAGGCACTTGGCAGATTGTGACAGTAAAACATTTGTTCCAGTTTCTTCAATTTGATTTACATAACTCAATTTTATTTAATATGAAGATAAATATAATTATCGACATGACAAGAACTAGATATGCAGTAAAAAAAAAATACATATGAAAGAAATCAATGAAATATCTACACACAACAAGAACTAGACATAATATAATAACTAAAAATAACAAGAATTAGACCCAACCTGAAATAGACATAACAAGGAAAATAGCCAGACAAGAAAAAAGACATAAAAGCTCCAGACTTAACAGGAATGAGACATAGCATTAAAAACCAGCCATAACAAAACACTAAACATAAAATCTAGAGCTCAAGGCAAGGTCTAAACATAACAACTACATTTAAGACATGCTTACCATTTCCATCAACTATTATATATACACACTGGTATATCTTCACACAACACAATATATATATATATATATATATATATATATATATATATATATATATATATATTTTTTTTTTTTTTTTTTTTTTTTTTTTTTTGGTAAACCCAAGTACTCAGGAAAAAGGTTGGTCTTAAGTTACTATTTGAAGCCTGCCAGTGACTCAGCTATCCTGACATCTAAAATAATTTCTTTCCACCACCTAGGTGCTAGAACAGAAGAGAGTCTTGATTCATGCTCCCTTGTACCCTGACACATCGTGGGACCAGTCGAGCAGCACTAAAGGATCAGAGGGAGTGTGGTGCAGTGTAATAAGTGCTTGGAGGTAAGTGGCTGCTGGTGCATTTTTGGCTTTATAGGCAGGCAACAGTGAAACTAGACACAGCGAGTGAACAGAATTAGGTGTGACATAAGAGCTAGGCGTAACCAGTAAGACTCATACAGTAAGAACCAGACATACTTGACATGATGTCAAGATTTCATCTCAAAGAAAGAAAGAATAAGGCAATGTGAAAGGTGGGAGGTTTGTCCCCTAGACACTCTGGCTTGGTATACATCTAACAGCCACAACATTGTCACACTGATTTTGAATTACGCTATATACCAGTGAACTAGTGACAGCATCCTGGGCGAGCATGTCTACGATGACCAATGATGATGCAGCACAACTTCCTGAAAAAAGTAAATTGTGGCCATGACAGAAAAGCACCAGAACACCAAATGCACCACAGCTCAACATGACATGGGGCCTAGGGCACAGGCAAAGAGTGCAAGGCTGCTGACTCGGCCTCTAATCTTCCCAGGTCCCAATCCAATTGAACACCCATTGGGTGCACCGGCCAAACAAATCTGATCTATAGAGGCCCCACCCTCCAACCCATAGAGCCCAAAGGATCTGTTGCCAACCTCCTGGTGCCAGACACCATGGCACACCCCTTATGAAGCCAAACTATGAGGGGCCAGAGCTGCCCTGGTGACATAAGGTAAACCCAAAACCTAGGTAGTTATAATGTTAATGCTTTTATGTTATATTATGGCTGATCAGCATAACTGAGAAGCCATGAGGGCAGATAATGAATAAATAAGTGTCAACTTGTATTTCAGTTGAGACAAAGTGGACAGATTTGTTGACCGTTCATGATCATGATTTATATTGTTAAATGTTTAATCTTACATTTTTAATCATAAGTAAAGCACAAGGGAAAAAAACATGATTCTTATGATTATTATTATTTTTTAAACATTCAGAAAGTACTAAACTCACATTATTTTTATTATTTATTTATTGGATTTTTCCCCGATTTTCTCCCTAATTTAGTCATGTCCAATTCCTCCCCGTCACTAGGGGGCTCCCACATTAAGGCTACTACTACCACTCAGCCGGGAGGGCCGAAGACTATCACGTGTTTCCTCCGAACTACGTGACGCCAGCCGGTCGCATCTTTTCGAACTGTTCGCTCACAAACCGTTGGGAGCATCTTAATACACTCGGAGGACAGCGCTATCCGCTCCTTGCGCTTTCATGAGCTCACGGACGCCCCTCATTGGCTGTAGAGTCGTGATTAATTCAGGAGCACCAAGTACCTCTCATCCCTCCCCTCTGAGAGCTCGGCCAATCAGCTCTCTCTAGACCTCCGGCTATGAGAGGTAACAGCATCACATGGGAATTGAACTTGCCATCTCCGGATGATAGGGCGAGCGCTTTACCACTGCGCCACTCGGAGGCCTAAACTCACATTATTATTACTTTTATATATTGTACAGTATATTTGCTCTATTTTAGGTTGTTTCCTGCTGTTGCATTAGAGGACTTTTACTGGAGAAAATGTCATTTCTTATTGATTGGAATATTTTTGGAGGAAGCAAAAACATTCAAAGGGCACTTAACCGCTGACAGCGCTTCTGGTTTATCTGGTAATGTGGGTTAAAGGTGTATTAAAGAAAAGCTGGTTTCTGATGAACAGGAAAGCACCAAGAAAATATGTCATGGTGTGTTATGTTGCCTGTCTCTTAATAAATGTTGAGGTTTAGTGGCTCGGCTAGCATTACGTCTCTTCATTAGCCGATCTGGAGACTGAAAGATGATCTTCCATTTCCCCCAATCAAACGATTATAATATGAGATCCTGTATCAGCGGCCACACACACACACAGGGCTTTCGAGATATTACTAATGTATTCTCAACCATCTTCCTGTAAAATGGGATTCAAATGGCTGGCTCTCGCATTAATATTAATCCCACAAGAGACATCGGAGCATAAAGAGCCGACCGTGTATTCATCTGATAGTAATGATGTGGGATCGGTTCCATTCTGTGAATATAACTACTAGGATGTACTTACAATCCCTTACCAATCATCACAAATTTGCCAATCTGATTGGTCAAAAGATGTTGATTAATTTCCTGTAACAGCGACTCTGACAGTTCCAACTGTTATAAAAATCACAGCTTTGTACTCATGCACTCGTTTCTATAGCAACAGCTCATTCAAAGAGACTTGTATGAATGACATGCCACATGATATAAGACTAATAGCCCATGACATGTTGTTTAAGATATCAGGAGATTCTGAAGTTCTATGGAAGGAGTCTCAAGTGTTAGTGCTTTGTAGCAGTGAGGAAGATGGGAAAGGAGATTGGACTTCTATGTACCCAGGTACTGCGGTACTAGAACGTACCAGCCTACTTTCACCCATGCTTATAATGGAATATAGTGCTATATTGGAAGTTATGACATGAATATACAGTAAATATACTCAACCTTACATTAGAGAGAGAGCATAAACTCCAGTTCATGTTGTGTGGTATTCAAACCTACCCAATGATTTACTGTTTTATTAGAATTTTTAACTTCCAAGTTCAAATAAAATCCTGCAAATACGATTAAATAAATGTTTCCTTTAAAAGAATTAAAGTACAATAGTGAATCATATGTAGCAAACATTAATGTTATTAACCTTAATATTAAATATAAAATGTGGATAAGATGTGTGATAAAAAAAAAATCCAAAGTAGAACACAAAAAACCACAGGGATATTACATTAAACATAGTATTAGTGCAAAAAAGTGTTCACCTAGGTGAAAAGTGAATTTTCAGATCATATAACACCACTTTTCATAAAACTTAACACGCCACATATACACGTAGACAAAATTGTTGGTACCCTTTGGTCAATGAAAGAAATGGTCACGTAAATAACTTTAATCTGACAAAAGTAATAATTAAAAAAAATTCTATAAATGTTAACCAATGAAAGTCAGACATTGCTTTTCAACCATGCTTCAACAGAATTATTTAAAAGAATAAACTCATGGAACAGGCCTGGACAAAAATGATGGTACCCCTAGAAAATACTGAAAATAATGTGACCAAAGGGACATGTTAATTCAAGGTGTGTCCACTAATTAGCATCACAGGTGTCTACAATCTTGTACACAGTCAGTGGGCCTATATATAGGGCTCCAGGTAGTCACTGTGTTGTTTGGTGACATGGTATGTACCACACTCAACATGGACCAGAGGAAGCGAAGGAAAGAGTTGTCTCAGGAGATTCGAAAGAAAATTATAGACAAGCACGTTAAAGGTAAAGGCTATAAGACCATTTCCAAGCAGCTAGATGTTCCTGTGACTACAGTTGCACATATTATTCAGAAATTTAAGATCCATGGGACTGTAGCCAACCTCCCTGGACGTGGCCGCAGGAGGAAAATTGATGACAAATCAAAGAGACGGAGAATCCGAATGGTAACAAAAGAGCCCAGAAAGACTTCTAAAGAGATCCAAGGTGAACTTCATGATCAAGGAACATCAGTGTCAGATCGCACCATCCGTCGTTGTTTGAGCCAAAGTGGACTACATGGGAGACGACAAAGGAGGACACCATTGTTGAAAACAAATCATAAAAAAGCCAGACTGGAATATGCCAAACTACATGTTGACAAGCCACAAAGCTTCTGGGAGAATGTCCTATGGACAGATGAGACAAAAATGGAACTTTTTGCCAAGGCACATCAGCTCTATGTTCACAGACGGAAAAATGAAGCATATGAAGAAAAGAACACTGTCCCTACTGTGAAACATGGAGGAGGCTCTGTTATGTTCTAGGGCTGCTTTGCTGCATCTGGCACAGGGTGTCTTGAATCTGTGCAGGGTCCAATGAAATCTCAAGACTATCAAGGGATTCTAGAGAGAAATGTGCTGGCCAGTGTCAGAAAGCTGGGTCTCAGTCGCAGGTCATGGGTCTTGCAACAGGACAATGACCCAAAACACACAGCTAAAAACACCCAAGAATGGCTAAGAGGAAAACATTGGACTATTCTAAAGTGGCCTTCTATGAGCCCTGACCTCAATCCTATTGAGCATCTTTGGAAGGAGCTGAAACATGCTGTCTGGAAAAGGCACCCTTCAAACCGGAAACAACTGGAGCAGCTTGCTCATGAGGAGTGGGCCAAAATACCTGCAGAGAGGTGCAGAAGTCTCATTGACAGTTACAGGAATCGTTTGATTGCAGTGATTGCCTCAAAAGGTTGTGCAACAAACTATTAAGTTAGGGGTACCATCATTTTTGTCCAGGCCTGTTCCATGAGTTCATTTTTTTATAATTCCGTTGAAAAGCAATGTCTGACTTTCATTGGATAACATTCATAGAATTCTTATTCATTATTACTTTTGTCAGATAAAAGTTATTTCTGTGACCATTGTGAGTTTTTCTTTCATTGACTGAAGGGTACCAACAATTTTGTCCACGTGTGTATTTATATTGTTTTATCAGATAAAAAGAAACACATTTGCTAAATACAATTTCATGCCCTTTTTTGTAGTGTCTTTAACTTTTGTGATTCCAAATCGTTTAATGATCTTAATTGTCCTTCAGATAAAACTGGCCAATTTAAATTTCACATGAAAAGTCATAAACCTAAAAAAGTGTATTATTCTAAAATAGAAAATTCTTCAGATATTGCACCATACCGTAAATTTGACTTTTTAACCAAAAACCAGAATGCTTTAATTAAGCAACAATTTTACAGGTCTTATGCTTCTAGAAGCTTACACCAATTTTAGTATCGCATAAATTAACAAGTATCACATAAACAATTATTATTGTTTGAAGCGAGACAGTATAATGCTGAAAAATGAAAATTTTTTGGGCACACAAAATCTTCTCTCCAAAACGGCTGAAGTTAGCAACTTTAGGGAAGCAAGACTGGTCAGTCCTACTGTATGCTGCATAAACCTTAGAAGTAGTTTATTTCACACATACATTTTCTGTATTATATGTATAACATAAATAATAATGATCATAATAATAATAATCAGCATCAATACTGTCTTTTGATCGACAGTACTTGTCAGATATCTTAGGCTAATTCCCTAGACTACATTCACATTTATTACAGAAACTCCACAAACCACCATTATATGACAGGAATTATTCTCTTTGTCCGTACCTGACACACAGAAGTGAGCAAAAAAAAAAAAAAGCCTCCATCTTCAGAGTTAAAAGTGTTTAATGTGATCAGAGCAGCTTAATTCAGCCTTAATGGGTTCTAGCGACTCATGCAGCATGTCGGTAAATCTCAGCACGTCGGTAAATTGCCATGACCACAGACACCCCACTTATCTGACACAAGAGACTGATATCCAGCTGTCTGGGTTGTCCACCATCAATCTCAGTCGGAATAAAGCACAGTGATTTGTATGGGCACTGGTGGTGCAGCAGGTGAGGTTCTGTGCCAGTGATCAGATGTTTGTATTAAACATGTGTGCCATGTTTGCTGTTGGTACCTAAAAGTGTCGTTTTAAAATGGCCTTATTTCTTGTTTTCCCACAATATACAATTTGCTTGCACAATATAAACAAATAAGTGAAATATTTAAAAAGATATACAGTATATGAAACAAATTTTAATGAGCTCGATCTCACAATGCTGTGTGATTCAAATTTCGTGATGATTGGACACAATTTGAAAAAGTTCAAATTAACATCTGTTAAAATGTTAATAGCGCTGATTTGAATTCTGTCAGCTCAAAAACATGATTTTCAGACAAAACCTTACAACCTTACTTACAAATTATAACCTCACTTGTGGGTGGACAATTCTGCACTGATAATGTGGGAAGCAAGGTCCTCCTGTTGTAGTGAACCAAATTTTCATTTGTCCTGATTGGATGAAATTGTAGAAAAACATAAACAAAACAAATGAACGAACGAACGAACAAATAAATAAATAAATAAACGAATGACTTCAATTTCAGGAAAACCTTCATGGTAAAAAAACAAAAAAAAACTAAACATGATATATGTTCAACTCTGCATAACCCATAGAATCAGATACAATTATAGTTGCATTTTTGTAATATTCGTATGCTTATTGCTTCTATTGCTTAAAGCAGTGGTAGCTCAGTTTGTTAAGGTTAGCAGTTGCCACTGTTGGGCCTTTGAGCAAGGCACTTTCACCCTGTCAACATATAATGACTGAGCCTGCACCCTGACCCCAGCATCCTAATAAAGCTGGGGTATGCAAACAATAAAGAATTTCACTGTGCCGTAATATACAGGGTGGGTGAAAAGTAACTAGGCATAAGAAATTGGTAATAAAGTCCATATTTTTAATACAAATGTATTGAAACAAACCGTAAATGTAATTTATTACATAGAAAAATGAAAACAAATCTTTAAGGTTCAATGTAGGCATCATTACATCCTTTAAAGAAAGTCATTTGGGAATTAGCTGAAAACCTCCTAAATCCATGCCTCCAAGTCATCCAGTGTGATCCTCCTTTGCGTAGCCCCATAGGGAAAAAAAAAAAAAAAATCACATGACTTCTTGGAGGCAATTCATGAGGTCTGCGTAGTTCCAGCCGATGTCCTGGAAAATGGCAACGCAAGCACAGTTGGAGGCAAATGGGATGGTGCTAGTTAATTCTTCATATATCATGCTAATATTGCCTAGTTAATTTTCACCCTCTCAAATAAACGTTTAACTTATTTTGGCAAGTGCATGCTAATCTTTGGTGTTGCAAAATGATAATTTATGCCATTTAATTTGGTGATTGGTCTCCTAGGAATACAGCATTCAGAGGGTTTGCATGATGTTGTGTTAGTCCGACTAAAACCAACCTTTTAAAATAAATATAAACATGTTAGCCTGGCTGAAATCATACTATGTTGGACTAGCACACCCAGATAATGCAGTTGGGGGTCGAGCTGCTCCTGCATTTATAGCTCAATTGGACACAGAAATCAGCCTTTGTGCTCTGTACATGCTCTACAGGTCCTGTCCTGGGCTTTGACCAAGAATTTGAACAAGCTTAAAAAAACTGCTAAAAAGAAAAACTCATCTGCCTTTAAATAACACCATAACCACAAGGGATAGAATGCATCTCATTTGTACAAGAAGTAAAACATACTGTAAAGCAGATACAAAATGTACAGCGCTCTAAAGCTGTCTATTTGACATGCTACCAGTTTGCCGCGAGCTAACTTCTTTGTCGATTATTTTGGTCTGCCACATAATAGGTCAGGCGGGAATACAGTACTAACAAGCTGAAGGGGTGCATGTCGCCACCTGTTGTAGCGGAGTCGGACGTACAGTACTTCGGTCAATAAATCGATGCCCCTGTGTTTATACAGTATAATGGGACAAGGACAGGAGTCCAATTAAATGGCCTAGTCTAGTTATAACCATATCTGATTTAATACACCAGAGCCAAAACGTTTATTATTAATATTATTATTATTACTAATAAAAATAATAATATTTATTTGCAGAAGTAGTAGTATTAGTGGTAGTAGGCTTTTTTTTAGCAGAAGTAGTAAATTTCATGACTTTAATATACTTCAGCTTCCAGAGCAAAAAAAAAAAAGAATAAAAAAAATGCTCCAGGCGTCTTGGATTCGATGCATTATTCTTTCATTTCTCGTCATAAAATATTCAGACTCACTTGACCTTCAGTGAAGCGACAGAGTGGCGAGTTATTGCCGTGTTTATACGACTCTCCATCCTCCCTCAGAGACAGGGATATAAAAATATTTAATTATGCAATTAAGTGTGTGAAGTGTGTGTAGTGTGTGAGGCTGCATTGGGTAGGTGATTTAATGAAGCATTGAAGAAGGGTTTCAATCACATGTCAGAGCACACGCACACACGCGCGCACACACACACACACACACACACACACACACACACACACACACACACACACACACACACACACATACACACATACACACAGTGTTAATTGTGATATATTGTGCCACATACTGTATAACGCTCGATTCCTGGGTTAAAATGCTATAATTACATTATAATATGAATATAAATGACATTACAATATAAAAAGCATTTATATTTCCACACAACATTTCCATCTTAAACCTAAAAAGCCCAAAGTGATCCTAAAAGGCATCTTACTGAGTAGAGTTTGTGAGACATCTTCCTGTTCAGTTAATCTGATTCACTATTACTAAAAACCATGCAACATGCTTTAGCATATTCAAAGATACAGCGCATGCTAACAATGGATATTCCTCTGACAGTCTCCAGGGTTTCCTCATTCTTGGTTCCCAGAACAAGTTCAGCATCGAGCATTAATTATTTGCAAGAGAGAGTATTTGCCTAATCAGCAGCAGTGGGGTTTAAGGGCTGAGCGTGAGTGGCAAATGCCAATGACCTCTGGGCTGCGTATGGATCAAACAGCCAATACAGCAGGAAGGATTTGTCATGGTGTGTCAGCTCCCGATATGGACGACAAGCACAGTTTGTCAATGAGGAGGAAAATAAGCCAAAAGAGCCATGATCGTTGGAGTTTAGTTCTCTCTCTCTTTCTCTATTCTTCCAAATCATTAAAAAATTGTCATTACAATTTACATCTACAGATTGACATTATTCAATAATGCAAACAAAGTAACTATATAACCTTTATTTAGTTCCCCAATATATGTAAAACAGCAGTTTATGTGAATATCTATGTTACAGATAATGTTTAGAGGATTTTGATCATCCATCCATCCATCCATCCATCCATCCATCCGTCCGTCTATTTTCCATCCATTCCTCCATCCACCCATCAATTCACTAAATAAAATTTTCCATTCTTCCAACCATTTCTAGCTTATTCTAGTCTTTTCTTTCCATTTTTCTAGTTCACCCATCCAACCAACCATCTATAAATCTAGCAATAATTTTTCCCCATGCATCCCTTTATTTTCCATCCATTCATCAATTTATCCATACAGTATATTGTATCCCTCCATTTTTCCGTCCATCCATCCATCCATCCATCCATCCATCCATCCATCCATCCATCCATCTTTGTCTTTGGATTTTGAGAGGCAACTGGAGTACCTGGATGAAACCCTCTAAGCACGGGGAGAACACAGAGGAGGGAATCAAACTCTGATCCTTGATGATCAGTGCTAACCAGTAAGAAAGGGTGCCACCATCCAGTGTCCAATCTAGCAATTTACTGCTTTTTGTTTACTTTAATAAAGATACATTTTCACAACTTTACTGTACATGCTTGGGTTGTATGCCAGTTTTCTAGGGGGTGCAAAAAATTATATTATATATGCAATTATATGTGCATAAAAGTATATTTTCTGCACATATGTTATATATTGGTGAATTCTTGGTCTCCATTTTTGGCAATACCATTTATGTTCTACTTCAAAACACAATGGAGTTATGGTTTTTTTCTTCTTTTATTAAAATAAGGAATAGAAACACGTGGTGTTTTCGGGCATTATGGGACATGTGGTTACTGGAAAATAATCAATGATTGGGTCATGTGATGCCATAAAGTGGAGTTACTGTTACCACCACAAGTGGATTATTTTTCTTAAAACAGTATGTGCCAGAACGATGCTCATACTGTACCTCACTCATTCTTTTATACCGCTTATCCTGTACATGGTCGGGTGAGGCATGGAGCCTATCCCAGGGGGGCTTGCACAAGTACCCATACACTCACACACATTTACTCACACACTACGGGCAATTTGGAAATGCCAATTTCCAAGCCTAATCCGAATCTGCATGTGGGAGGAAACTGCAACAGCGTTAACCACAAGTCAACCATGTTAACGCAGAATAATGTATCATATACTCTATGTATATTTTTTATAATCCTTGTGTAGTTACGTTTTTCATAGTCTGTGAAACTGCATTCACCCACTACAGCAGTCATGAATGAATTATCATAAGACATTTTAAAATATAAATAGATGCTTATGTCCACTGCTACGTAGTAGACATAAGAAAAGCTAAACACCTATCATTTTATTTAATTATTATTTAAAAATAATAATATTTAGGCTTCAAATGTTCTCTCTATTCATGGCAGAGCATAACAGAAGTGTGCACTATGAGTTCACAGTCCACTGCTGTGCAATCCAAACACTTACAGAGAGCTTTTCACTTGACAGTATTGTTTAAAAACGCAGGGAGTCGAACAAAAGCAATTTAGCAGAGTGGGGGCTTGCTAAGGGTATTGCTGTGAATGCTTTTGGAAGTTAGCCAGTATAATTGGCCATGTTTGACGCTGTGGCCTCGGAACACTCACCCAAGTCAGATTTGACACTGGGGAGCATTACAGAAACGATACCCCACATTTCTGCCGAATTGCCTCATAAGTCTCCCTCCTCCACATTGTGCTTCTCAGTGAAATGTCACGCATTAGAGAGGCTAATTCCATTAAAAACTGTTGTTGTTTTTTTTCCCTTTTATATCACCTGTGTCCACTGAACTGGATTGAAAGGTTGTAGGATAGAAATAAAGTAAAAAAAAAAAAAAGTGTCAAAGTTGAATGTAACAACTTCACTCAGACTTGGATCATTTCCATGCTGATGGCTAGCAAACAGACGTTTGAAGTCAAACGTTAAAGGTGAGAGTAGGGAGCAGGGAAAGTGATGGGATGCCACTGATTAAGATTCAAGACTGGCATAACCTTCAGCGCTTTCCACTCCGCCACTTTCTCCCTCGAGTGGCAAATTAAATGAGAGTGACACACAGAGAGAGACGAGCTCAATACCGATGATTTATCTACTTAGACAAATGAAATCACGGTCAGCGATTCCTCCCCTGACAAGGAAACCCGAGTCGCGTCTCAAAGTGTCCGACGGAAAAACTTTGGGGATAAATCTAATTTGTATTGGACTCGGCTTTTGGCAAGTCTGGCTTTCCGGGGAGACAAGGACGTTTGAGCGAGGCGAAGAGTAAAGATTGAGTGGGACTATCTTTTCGCCTTTAGGCTGTGGACGTGAAAAATTCTCTGATCCAAATGCACTTTACAATAACTATACAATACAGCCATAAGTTCGTGGATGCCTGGCATACGGGAAGTGGTAGCTCAATTGTTAAGATGCTGGACTACTAATTAGAAGGTTGTGAGTTCAAACTTTAGCACTGCCAAGCTGCGATTGCTGGGCCCCTCGAGCATGGACTTAACCCTGCTTAACTACTCAGTTACAGAAATGAAAGTCTCGCTGGGTAAATTGCTAAGCTGGTTTAGAATAACAAAGTGAGTTCTATGAAGACATGGTTTTCCAAGGTTAAAAAGATCTAGTTCAAGAAAAGAGGACAAGCAAGGGGCAAGATTGTAATGTGTTTATTACTATTATTAAAGTTTTCATTAATCAAACCCATAATTATTTTTCTTCATGATATGCATAGATACCGTAGTAGCCTGATGGTATCCGTCTCATGGTACTGGACATAATACAGTATCATGGCACATATTTGCTTATATACAGTACAGTAGTACAGTACAGTATCACAATATGTCAGATTGTTCTATTATTGTACCGGTACTATAGTATGGCACATGGTTCTACCATGAACACTAATATAGTATTATGGAACACATACCAAGATACTCTCAAAAATATGTCATACTGTACATGTTTATGTACTATCATGGTAATGTTTACAGTATATAGTATGGTAACATTGTATCTATGTAGCATTCATTTTGTTACTCTTCATATAACACACAATAGTATGGTACTGGCTGTAATGTACCATACCAGTATTACAGTATGTACTAACATACAGTATGTAATATGATACAGTATAAACAAACATACTTAGATATTAGATACCTTGTGAAATTTGGTAGAAATTCCCCAGGATACAGTGATGCATACCATAATACTGCCACAGTACCCCCTGAAGTGCCACAGTACCTACCCAGGTACTCCATAATGTCCTTTGATGCCTAACAGTATGATATATTGTAGTATGTACTATACAGTAGTTTGCCATAGTGAAATTTCTTATGGGAAGCATCAGCATCAATAGTTCATTTTCACTCTAGCCATGATAGCATGCTAGAACATCAGAATTTTCACAAAGTTCCTAAAGTATGTTTAATTTATATTAAAATAAAATGTCTGTGATGACAACATTTGAATCAATGTGGGAGTTCGTTTCAACAGCTTGTCCATGCTCTAATAGACTCCTGCTATATTTCCATCTCTTTAAGTCACTGTTCTGGTTCATGGGTGTACGGATTAGTTTTAAAGCCCCCGAGGTGGGATGACTGTCTCCCATGATCAGGCTCAATACTTTCATGTAAACACACCTGTCACCTGCATCAGAACATTGCAACCACGTAAACAAATAAAACTCGAGAGGAATGCAAATCCTTTACTATTTTTAGAAGCATGAGATATCCAAACATAATGCTTTGGCATATTTAAAAAGAAGGGCTTCCGTTTTCTGGTACGGATTCTACCAGTACAGACCAAAGGTTTGGACACCCCTTCTCATTCAGCGAGTTTTCTTTATTGTGTTCTTTATTGTGTTCTTTAGCCCAAACGCGTCTCTTCTGCTTGTTGCCTGTCCTTAGCAGTGGTTTCCTAGCAGATATTCTACCATGAAGGCCTGATTCACACAGTCTCCTCTTAACAGTTGTTCTAGAGATGTGTCTGCTGCTAGAACTCTGTGTGGCATTGACCTGCTCTCTGATCTGAGCTGCTGTTAACCTGCGATTTCTGAGGCTGGTGACTCGGATGAACTTATCCTCCGCAGCAGAGGCGACTCTCGGTCTTCCTTTCCTGGGGCGGTCCGCATGTCAGCCAGTTTCTTTGTAGCGCTTGATGGTTTTTGTGACTGCACTTGGGGACACTTTCAAAGTTTTCCCAATTTTTCGGACTGACTGACTTACTTCTCAAAGTAATGATGGCCACTCGTTTTTCTTTACTTAGCTGCCTTTTTCTTGCCATAATACAAATTCTAACTCTTTGAATGAGAAGGTGTGTCCAAACTTTTGGTCTGTAATGTATGTGTGTTAGGAACCATGGAGAACGGGAATGTCATGAGAAACTGCAGGATTTCCTTAAAATCCAAGTTTGGGAGGAAAATAAAAATCTGAAGGGTCGCAAAGGGCCTGGAGCCTTTCCCAGGAGACAAGGAGAAAGGCGGTGTACACCTTGGACAGGGTGCCAATCCACACACTCACATGACCATTCATACAATATGGGTAATTTGGGAGCACCAATCAACCTAATCTTTGAACTGTCGATGGATATCGGAGTACCCAGAGGAAACCCTTCAAGCACAGGAAGAACATGCCAACTCCATACACCAAACCCAACGAGGCTTGAGGTGCAGGGCGACAGTGCTAACCACTAAGCCTAAATTAAAAGCTTTATTATAATTTTCTAATTGAAATAGTTGGACATGTCATATGACCTTGGAACCTCTTAAATTTTCAACCAGCAACACCAATATAATTCATATAGCTGGGAAGGTAATTACCAGCATTTTCATTTAATTCAAAATCAAGAAAATCCATCCATCCACTGTAGATTCTCCCTGCAGATAATAAAAAGAGACTAATAGCAAGCTGTATTTCTTAAATACCTCGACTATTTTTAACCCTCTCGTTGAGTCGCCTCATCTTCCCTTGGGAAAACTGTCGTCATCGTCTTGGAGGCCGTTCCTTTATTTTATTAGCTTTCATATGAGCCACTGAACGCTCGCTCGTCTGTTATTGATCTGTAAGTGGATTCCTTTCTGGAGTCCGCAGGGAAGGTCAAGGACTCTCAGATAGGCTCGAACATGATACGGCGTCAATAAAAGACGTTTCATCCAGCCCATCTTACAGCACACTGGGGTGTTCAAGATGAATATACTCCTGCATTACTGTTATGGATATTATTACAAATATAACATTGAACGCATAGAAGAAGAGACATTTGATCAAGTTCAGTTCTGTCATTCTGATGCAACGTTTAACACGAGGTGTTCTTTGTCTTCTAGTTGATTTGAGTTATGGACACAGAAAGAAAAAATACACTTAAAGATTTGGCAGAGCTTTTCTGTCCTAAGGGAACTCTGCCTTAAAGCTACAGCTCAAAGAGAGGGTAAATTTAAAAAAAAAAAAAAAAAAGGAAAAAAAAAAAAGGTTTTAGCTTCATTACTCTAAAGACATGAAAGCAGTTTGTGCCATAAGAGAGCTAATACACTTATTACCTAAATGTCAGATTTTTCCTCAAAGGGTGACACACTCTTACTGTCCCGGAAAAAAAAGTAAAGAAAAAAAACCCAGACAGAGTTGGATTGCCCTGTAGGGACGACCACACTTCTGCCTTAATGGTATGATTTACACTTCTTGAGTGTGTAGTATATTAGTCACAGTAAAACATACAGTAAGGAAACATCTTAATTGCATTTAAAAGGTACCATAATACCATCAGCAGAGATGAACAGCAACAAAGTACACCAATGTACAAAAGTTAATGCACCCCCCCCTACCATTTCTTCACATTAAATTAAATGAAATTATGTAAATTAAAGAAAAAAAGCATCGGAACAAACGCCTAACATTACAATGAAAAAAAAAATTGTTCATGTAATAATTTCAGCAACCTCGTTTCCCCTCTCGTCTGTCCCAACCACTCAGCATTCAGCCTCACTGTATATACTAATCAGCAGTCTGATCATCTGTCATGATCTGAATCTGGTTCTCACTGGTTCATGCCTTATGCTAGATATTTTTTAATGCTCAAATAATGACTGATGTCAAACAAAAAACGTCCGTCTAAAACTGCTCGGGTATAGGGACTAGACTGAAAATGAAAAGTCGTTCAGGCAAATCAATACTACATAAAAAATAAAAGAAAGTATGGCTCTTTGGAGTCAAAATATGAAGAAATGAGCAGGAGGCACAAGACTTTTGCACAGTATGGTACTTGCAATCAATTTCTGTATTTAAGTGCAGTTTTTAAGCATTTGTTCTTTACTTACATATTTTCATTCTGGGTATTTTGACCTTTTTACAGTATGTATTACGTTTACATACGAGTGGGGGAAAAACACTTGTCATTACACAGCACATTTCATTGATCTATTAGTTGCACCTCTTACAGTACATATTTCCTACAAGAAGTGCAATAAAACGAAACAATGATGGGCTGATTTTACTTAAAAATATAATGCAACATATTTGCATCTTTATATTTAAGCATACAACGGTAAGCTCTGAACGAGTAATCTGATTGGACGAGAGAGAACTTCCACAAGCGGTTATAATAGACAGTAACAGCACTGGGATGTTTAACTACTGTATATTTATCACTCTACATTCCAGGTGTTCTAACAACTGCTAATTAAACGTACTGTATCAGCACCATGGATAAAAGTAGCTTAGTATTGCCTCTGTGTTGGTTTATTTATGTCTAATCCCAAAGACAATGATAACTGAATTCCAAATTACTCTGTAACTACAGTATGCACCAAAATGTACAGTACTAAAACTTTTGCCGCATTTGCGTCTGTCTATGGGGCATAGCTCCAGGCACACTTGTTCGAAGTAGAGAAAAGGAAGTTGTGGTTGGAAATGGGTCTCTCGCCGGAGTATGCGTAGTTGACTATTATTTCCGCTCATATGGAAGTTGTCGTAAAAGGGGACCGAGTTTAAAAAGGTGGCGGAACAAATCCTTCCCATATTCGTCCCATTCTCCTGATCTTACAACACCCGATGCCTACTTGGGGGAAATAATAAAGGAGAGTGTGAAGATCCACCAAGATCTGTGCGCCTGCATTACATGAGCAAACCGCCTCCATTTGCAGGAGTCTGCAGCAACCTTAGTTTTGGCAATCCCGGTTGAGAATCTGCATGAATGATATGAACACTGTCCACAGTGAGGACTGTCCACAGTGAGGACACACTTCCAAGATTACGCCTACCTTGGTAAATCAACACGCTAATAGTGTGCATGTTAGTTTCTTTCAGGAAAAAATAAACACACAGATGACAACAAGGTAATATTGTTCATCCTTTCACTTCAATACTGAATATTTTGGCACATACTGTACTTTGTGGTATACAGTAGGACAAGTGGATCGTACACAATAGTGCACCAGCCTTCCATTTAACGGTATTGGCATTTACCCCAGAAACCTGGAAGTTAACGGAGCTATTAATATTCTAAAGCAAAATAAATGGAAATATAAAGAGAAACTTACAAGATGTACAGATTTGTCCACCAACTTCATGGTTTATTCTCCTCACCTTTAAGCTACATACTGTAGTACCAGTAAGAATTTAAAACTACTTTCACCCCTGTTAATTACACTCACTGTCGGTCGATAACTGCTGGTAGCCAGCTCTGCCAGTCGCGGTTAGTCAGTTCTACCGGTCATGGAAGTGTACTGTATGTCTTCGTGGAACAGAATAACTGGTTAAATAAACAAATGAATCGCAATCTGTCGGTAATTGTTGTATAAAAACTGTAAAGATATCCAGCACAACAGCACTTGCTCTCATGTGATATTGCTAAAGCATACCCCAACATTTTAGGTAATACTTACTAAAAAGCTTCAGCCGACATTATTAAATACCTGAATTTAACTGTATTTACAAGGCAAAAGGTGTTTCTCTTGCCAGTAAAATGAATAAGATGCATTTAGGCATATTTTAAGATGAACTTGCATTGAGTTATGACTACTACTAATACTACAGTGAAAAGCTACAGTATAGCAGGTGGGTTTTTAGCTGTACATGCAATGAATTTAAAATTGCTACATAAGCAGCAATTTTTACGTCAACTTCAATCATTTTATTTTACCAAATTGCAATCCAAAACCATAAGAATAACAAAATTAATTGTACCCTTGCACTTATCCCACCTAAACAGTTGATTTCAGCTGGAGAACATTACATTACTGTCACAGACATGGCCACCTCTTGAAATTGCACTTCTTGAAAGAAAGAAAAAAAAAAAAAAATATATATATATATATATATATATATATATATATATATATATATATATATATATATATATATTTTTTTTTTTTTTTTAGTAGACCGTTTAGTAAATGCCTACTTCCAAGAACATTGTATAATCTCTCGAAACCTCTTGCTGTGTGTTACGGGTGCTGTTTGAGGGACGAAGGAAAGGCATAATGGCAGAGGTGATGTGAACAAAAGTCTTTTAATGAGACACAAAACAAGGCACAAAAGGAACAGACATGAACTTAAACCAGGGATAAACTAAACATGGAGCTACACAGACTAGGGGTTACAGACAGACTGAGAGACAGACAGGCTAGGAGACAGACAAAGGTCAGGAGACAGACAAAGGCTAGTAGAACACAGAGCCAGGAGAACACAGAGCCAAGAGAACAATGAACTAGAAGAACACAGAACCAGGAGAACACAGAGCCAGGAGAACACAGAACTAGGACACAGAACTAGGAGAACGTCTCGGGTTACTTGGCTGTACCCCTGTTCCCTGATAAAGCGGGAACGAGATGCTGCGTTTAAACGCTATGGGAACATCTCTTTGTTGCCCGGTTGTGAAGCCTGTGCATGTCAAACCCGCCGAATACCTTCGGCTTATAACCTGTGCAGGCATGACGTCACCGAATAAGGTGCACCTGCAGGTTATAAATAGGAGTGAACCGGAAACATCCTCAGGTCAATTTTGTCTGAAGGACGTCCAGGCATGCCAGCAGTGCGGCATCGGAACGCAGCATCTCGTTCCCGCTTTATCAGGGAACAGGGTTACAGCCAAGTAACCCGAGACGTTCCCTTTCAAAAGCTACACTCAATGCTGCGTGAAAACGCTATAGGAACGAGAATACCAACGCCGCTGCACTGCAAGTGTCTGGTCCCCCAGGTTGTGTAGCGTGTCCGCACAAGCCGAGGAGGTCTCAGACCTAGCTCTGGGATGCTGACTCAAGGATCCGCGAACCTGG
Organism: Clarias fuscus; assembly: GCA_030347435.1. NCBI lineage: Eukaryota > Metazoa > Chordata > Actinopteri > Siluriformes > Clariidae > Clarias > Clarias fuscus. Next base: position 20,956,760 of record CM059225.1, on the reverse strand, counting down.
AGTAGCATTGACATCCAGACTATAAAATCTAACAAACGTGTGTGGGGAGGACCAGCCCGCCGCATCACACACCTGCTGCAGGGGGATGCCTCTTGCCAAGGCAATCGATGAGGCAATCCCCCTGGTTGAGTGAGCCCTGATTCCCAGAGGCGAAGTGTGACCACGCGCCTCATAGGCTAGGGCAATGGCATCTCTCACCCAGTGTGACAGAGTCTGTCTAGTGGCAGCCGCCCCCCCGGTTGCGACCCCCATGGCAAATAAAGAGCTGCTCTGACTTACGCCACTGGCTAGTGCGGTGGACATAGATCCGAAGAGCACGTACTGGACACAGTAAGTGAAGTCTTTCCTGCTCCGGAGCTGTGAAAGGCGGAGGACAGAAGGCTTCAAGAACAACTGGGTGCATGGTCGAGAATGGAACCTTGGGAAGATAGTTCGGGTGAGGATGCAGAATAGCTTTGACTAGCCCAGGGGCAAAGTCTAGGCAGGATGGGGAGACTGACAGAGCCTGCAGATCCCCAATCCTCTTCAAAGAAGTAATAGCCATAAGAAAGACCATCTTAAGAGACAGAAGCTTGACAGGCGCTGACTCTAGTGGTTCGAAAGGGGTGTCGGCCAGGCCTTCGAGTACGATACTTAAGTCCCATGAAGGGACCGTCGCTCTAGTGGGCGGCTTCAACCGTTTAGCTCCACGAATAAAACGGGCAACTAAATGGTGCTTGCCCACAGAAACCCCGTCATTCAGAGCGTGACAGGCCGAAATAGCGGCTACGTACGTTCTGAGCGTACTAGGGCATAAGCCCGAGGACAACTTTTCTTGCAGAAACTCCAGCACTGAAGCAATCTGGCAGTGAACTGGGTCTATGTGTCTTGCCATGTACCAATTTTCAAATACACTCCATTTGAGGGCATACTGTAAGTTCTTCTAGTGGAGGGAGCCCTGGCACTTAAAATGGTTTCAATTACGCTGGCTGAAAGCCCAGCATGTCTCAGTTGGTCCCGTTCAGGGGCCAAACGTGAAGGTTCCAGAGCTCGGGCCGGGGATGAAGTATTGTCCCCTGTGCCTGAGACAGAAGATCCCTCCTCACTGGAATCACCCAGGGTGAACCGTCGAGGAGAGATATTAGATCCGAGAACCACACTCTGGTCGGCCAATGGGGTGCTATCAATAAGAGGCGCAACCCTTGTTGACGGACCCTCGCCAGGACTCCCGGGAGCAGAACTATAGGTGGGAACGCATAAAGGCGTAACCTGGGCCACGTGTGGGCCATTGCGTCCAGACCCAGGGGAGCTGGAGGAGTCCGAGAGTAGTAAAGGGGGCATTGTGCTGTCTCTTGTGAGGCAAAGAGGTCCACCTCTGGTACGTAAAATCTTTCCCAGATTTGACTGACTATTTCAGGGTGGAGCTTCCGTTCCCCCTGTTCTACAGCTTGTCTGGATAGCAAGTCTGCTCCTACATTCATGTGCCCTGGAATGTAAATCGCCCTGAGGGACAGGAACTTGTCCTGTGCCCAGAGCAGAACCTGGTGCGCAAGCTTGTTCAAGCGGCGCGAGCGCAGTCCACCCTGGCGATTTATGTACGAGACTACCGCAGTGCTGTCCACCCACACTAGGACATGGTAGCCTCTCAACTGCTGGAGGAAGTGTTTCAGGGCCAGAAACAGAGCCATCATTTCGAGGCAATTGATGTGCCACGCGAGAAGATGACCTCTCCAGTTCCCTTGTGCTGGACAGCCATCCAAGACCGCACCCCAGCCCGTGAGGGAAGCGTTTGTCGTTAGCATCTTGCGACGACAAGACGGACCTAGAGTGGGACCCAAAGTCAGAAACCGGGGTCTGAACCACATAGAAAGGGTACGAAGCCCCCGGCGCGTAACCCTTATTAGCCTCTGAGGGTTGGCCCTTGAATGAAACCCCCTGGTTCTTAGCCACAGCTGAAATGCTTTCATGTGCAGAAGGCCCAAAGGTATCACCGTGGACGCAGCCGCCATGAGGCCTAAAGATTTCTGAAAGTGATGAACAGTGACCTTCTGGCCTAGCTTGATTTCCTTCAGGGTGTTGAGAATGGATTCGACACGAGCAGGAGACAACTGTGCCCGCATCGTGACCGAATCCCATGTGACACCCAAATATGTTGTCCTCTGAACAGGAAGGAGAACGCATTTTGTGGCGTTGAGTCTCAATCCTAAAGAATGAAGATGGGCTAGGACGACATCCCGATGTTGAAGCGCTAGCTCCTGAGACTGGGCCAGAATCAGCCAGTCGTCTATGTAACTCAAAATACAAATGCCCTGGAGTCGTAAAGGAGCCAGAGCTGCATCCATGCATTTTGTATATATGCGGGGTGAGAGAGCTAGGCCAAATGGAAGGACCCGATACTGGTAAGCTTCGCCCCCAAAGGTTAACCTCAGGAACTTCCTGTGCTGTGGCAATATTTCTATATGGAAATATGCGTCCTTGAGATCGATTGTCACAAACCAATCCTCTAGTTGAATTTGAGAAACAATCATTTTGACAGTCAACATTTTGAATCTGGATTTCCTGAGATAGCCGCGAAGATCCAAGATCGGACGCAACCCTCCCCCCCCCCCCACCCTCTCTTGGGCACCAAAAAGTACCGACTGTAGTAGCCCGACTCTCTGTCTGGAAGGGGAACACGTTCTATGGCCCCTTTGCCCAGCAGAGTCTTTAACTCCTGGGCCAGCAGATGTGCTCGGTCCGGTTTCACGGAAGTGGAGACCACGCCGTTGAAACGCGGAGGACGATGTGCAAACTGAATCCTGTAGCCTGTGCCTACAGTCTTTTGTCGATCCAAGGAGATATGCCTGGCAGTAGTTTCCACGCTGCCAGCTTCCCCGAAAGGGGCACGAGCTTTGACACTTCGGCTGGATGGGGGGGTGTTAGGTGTTGGGTATCCTGAAGTATGGCAGGAGATACCCGAACACCCAACTCTTCGTTGGAGACCGGCGCTCCCCGAAACACCAGTGGTGGCAGGGATTGAACACCGGCCTCCAGGGAGTGCCAGGGAGGAGGGCCTGTTTTGTGATGAAAATCCAGGCGCCCCTCCCTGGGGGAGGGGGGGGAACACCCCCACGGCCCCAGGCGCACGAACCTCAGGGCTTCTTCTTCGAAGAGAGGAAGCTCCTCAGATCTGGTCTTTTTGAGGCAGATTTCTGGGAAGAGCGGCGAGCCCCACCCCAGTCTTTACGAGGGGGTGTGCGGCTGGTCACGCTCTCCTTCTGGACCTCACGCCTTATAGGGGCCAGACCTGGCCGGTGCCGGGTGGCCGACGGTCCCGGTTCTTGAGCATGGCGGGGAAGGAACCTCCCAAAGGCCTGTTCATATAGCTTCGCCTCCCGAAACCTAGTGGCGACGGAGTTAACAGCGTTGCCAAAAAGGCCGGAAGGCGAGACGGGGGCATCAAGGAGGACAGCACGATCCTTATCCTTGATGCCCGAGAGGTTCAGCCACAGATGCCTCTCCGTGGATACCATGGCAGCCATAGAACGGCCCACAGCACGGGCCGTCTGCTTGGTTGCACGGAGAGACAGGTCTGTGGCTCGGCGCAGCTCTGCAAGCGCCTTGTCATCAATAACCCCGCCGGTGCTGCCCTCGGTGTACACATCACGCAGGACCTGTCTTGGTCCTGTCACATCAACACCGTGGTGAAGAAGGCCCGACAGCGTCTCTACCACCTCAGACGCCTGAGAGACTTCAGACTGCCCTCCAAGGTGCTTAGGAACTTCTACTCCTGCACCATAGAGAGCATCCTGACGGGAAACATCACGACCTGGTTCGGGAACAGACCATGCAGGACAGGCGAACTCTTCAGAGGGTGGTGCGATCAGCTGAGCGCATCATCCACACCGAGCTCCCTGACCTGCACTCGATCTACAGCAAGCGGTGCTGGACCAAGGCCAGGAAGATCATGAAGGACCTCAGTCACCCCAGCAATGGACTGTTCTCTCTGTTGAGGTCAGGAAAGCGATTCCGCTCCCTGAAGGCCAATACAGAGAGACTGAGGAGGAGCTTCTTCCCGCAGGCGATACGGTCTCTTAATCAGTACAACACACAGTACTGATCCATTTTGCACATCCACACATGCTTCTTCACTCACTCTGGACACTCTGGACATTCAGGACATTCGCTCACTAGTCCTCACTGCACACCTGCTCACTCATGGGTAGTATGCACATAAGTCACTTTAAATATGCACACAAGCCACTTTAACATGTCACTTTACTGCATATTTGCACACCCCTGGACATTCCGTCTCCATTTCAATATTTTTATTTTCCACTTGTACAATTACAATTTTTCATTGCAATATTTTCCATTTGTACACTTAATGTATAGTATAATGTATAGTCTTTACTTACTTACATTTTAGTCCTGTCCTCGCGTTAAGCCCCAAAGGAGCAAAACATTGCCTTAAAAGGTACAGCTCAGACCTATAGAAAAACCAGCTGGATACTTTTCCTTCTTCGAAAGAGGGAAGGTCTGCTGTAAGGTTTTACTGTATTACCCAGACTAAGATATTTACTTCAAAATGAGGTCAATAATCAGAATTTAGATGGTAAATAAAATAATTGTTTATCTTGAATCCATCATAGGATTCAATCATTTTCTAAGAAAGCTGGATAAACACAAAACCTAAGAGAGTTTATAGAGTAAATCCCCTCTCTTTTGCACATTCATTTCTTCGAAAATGTGATGGTGTAGCTGAACAATATTGTTTGAAGTTCGAATATGATGATTTATTTATGAAAAAGATTTAGGTTGAGATAGGATTTTATTACTTTTATATTACCCTTGTAGCTCCAGATTTGTCTCCTTGTCTGTATTTGGGCTAAGAAGGAAAAATCTCTCCTTTTTTTTTTTTTTTTTTTTTAGGGGGGGGGGGTTTGCTGATTTACTCCTTTAATATGTAAATTATGTTTATAGAGTGGCATTTCCTTGTTGCATTTTGCATTGCCTCTAAAACAGGGAGCCTGGCCTGCTCCATGAATATAAATTTTCTTATTTGCTTTTCACACACACCAACACACACAAAAACTCATTATTTGTTTCTCTCTCTCTCTCTCTTTCTCTCTCTCCCACTGTGTTGAAGTACTTTTCTGTTTTTCGGTAGTTTGCCTTTCTGTTTTGTGTCAGAAGCCTTTTGGGGAGTATTTTCAAAAAAGCGAGGCAATTTGGACGTGAGATTTCGTTATTTTACGTCACTCCTTAGAGAGTCAGCCAAGAGAGAGAGAAAAAAAACAAAACATGAAAACACTTTTAAAAGCAAACTCTCAAGCTGCGGCATGTGTTTGCGTGTGTATGTGTATGTGTGTGTGCGGTGTAACAGCCTTAAGCGAGAACCGTCTTACCCCAACACCTAGTTTCACACAAAGCCCACACCTTGGAGTGTTCTAAAAAGGATTAAAAAAAAAAAAAGCCACTCAGACCATCATGCTGGTAAATATGACATCCAGGATAATATCTATTTATGGATGTGCCTGCAGGGCTTCTTTGGCTTTTTTTTGCCAAGAGGAGAAAAGCTTTAAAACACTTTTATTGCCCTAAAGGGTCTTAATTTTTACTGCCCCAAAGGGATGACATTCACTGGGCAAAAAAAAAAAAAAAATCACATATAAACCCTATAGAAAAGTGTCATTCTTACACCTGTGCAGAGAAACCCCTATGTGTACTTTAAAGGTATTAAAGGATCATACACATTTACTGCCCTAAAGGAACAACACTCCCAGTGCTCGGGAAAAGGTGACTCACTTTGACTTCGTCAAAGTGCGACACATTACTACTAACCCAAAGAGTACAAAATCATACTTCCCTGAAGAGTAATACATTCTTAAATCCCCTTACTACTACTAAGGGGGCAAAGCTTCTTGGTCTAAAACAGAAATATAAGAAAGACACACCAAAAAAACAGAATACTTTTACCTTAAAAATCTTGTAATCCTGCCTTAAAGGAGTGACACATTTTTACTGCGATGAAGAAGTGACACATTACCTTATCACTTTTTATTGCTACATTTACTACCCTAAAGCGAAATAACAAATAAACAGCCCCTTACTGGCCTGTTGGGGTAAAATAATGTTATTGTCCCAAAGGGAGGACAGACATTTACTGCCTGAAAGTTGTTAAACATCCACTAAAGTCTTAAAAGGTGTTAAACACACTATTCCAATGTGGCAACTTTTTTTCCCCTTAAGGGGTGAAAATATCTGCCCTAAAGGCTCACTGGGAGAGCTGCTTCAATGCCTGTAGTCTCTCATGTTAGAAACAGCTAATATGAAATACATGCATAAGTAAAAGGTCAGAACACAAGGCAAATAAAGCAAACATGAAATAATGACAGAAGGAAACAAAAAAAAAACACTGTTGGTTGGATAGAAGGACGGATGGATTTATGCATAAGTAGATGTTTGACAGAGTGATCGAATGGAGGGATAGAAGCAGCAAGACAACTGGTGTGGAGATGAATTGATTACCAAACAGATGATGGATGGAAATATGAAAAGATTGTTCAATTGATGGCTGGGTAGGTTGATGTGTAAAAGAATGGTTAAGTGGAAAGATGGGTAGCTGTAGAAAAAAAAAACAGGAAGATAACAGTTAATTATGGATTCAACTGTTGAATGATGAATGGATTAACTGATGCTGGATGGATGGTTCAGTTAATGGATGGATGGATGGATGGATGGATGGATGGATGTTCACTTAGTAGATGAATGGATGGCTTGGTAGCTGTATAAAACAGCAAGATAAATGTAGTGGTGATGATGCTTAAAAAATAAGTTAACTGTTGTGGTAAAGAATGGATTAACCAACAGGTGCTGGATGGATGGATGGATGGATGGATGGATGCAAGAATGTTTCAACTGATGGATGGGTGAGTGTTTAAGATGGATGGATGTTTAAACGAATGGATGAATGGATGAATGGAAGGATGGGAAGCTGTATGAAAAAACAACAAGTTAACGATTGTAATTATGAATGGATTAAACAACAGATGCTAGATGGCTGGCTGGTTGGGTGGATGGATGGATGGATGGGCAGCTGCATGAAAGACATAGAAATAGATGAGTGACACAAGTATTGATTAACAGATCATGGATGGATGGATGGATGGATGGGTACATGTAAAAAAACCGAAATATAAATGGATCATTTGATGAATTAATCAACAGTTCAATTGATGAATATAAGAAAAGATGGATGGATAATTAGACAAAAAAAAACAGACATCCTTCAGAACGCTAAAAATTCTGCAAACGTTTTGATACGCTTTGGGTTTTTTGAGCGCTTTCTGCATTGCCTTCATTTTCCTCACTGCAGTGCAAAATCAATTAACCACACTGACTGTGTCCTTAATAGCAATGTGTGGTAATGATCTGGCAACCTACCAGCTCTGTCGCAGTGACTAATGTGCTTTAGACATATTTATGAAATGATCTGTCATTAGCCCACATATCAAACCGATATAACTCACACGCTCGACGTGACTCCCGAAAAAGAGAGCGCAGCAAATTTACAGTTTAAAACATCCAGCATGAACCACTGTATTGTGCTGAAGAAAAAAAAAATTCATCAAACTGCTGGTGTGATCTATGTATAAAAGTCACACAGTGGGAACTGGCTGCCTGGCATGTGCTTAAATTGTTTAGATCATTGGAAATTATTTTATGACTGTTCCATTTGATTTACCTTTAAAATAGAATTTCACATTCTGTCACATTCATCACTGCAAATCTTTAAAAGGGTGAAATTCCACAATTTTCATCTATTTATTACCTCCATTGGCCTGCCAGAAAATTTGCAACTAAATGGTTTACAGCACTGAGTTTAACTAATAAACTATGATTTAAAACTAGACATACTGTATGAAAAGCACATGCAGTATGATAGTAATATTAAGACTAATGCAATGTAACATAAAACAACATAAAAATCCATCCATTATCTTCTGGGGTTCTGGAGCCTATCCCAGTGAGCTGAGTGCCAACCCATTGCAGGGCACCAACACACACACACATACTTACAGTACATACCTCGGTCAATTTGGAAATGTCAATCACCTACAGTACCCTGCTGAATACGACTGAGTACCAGAAGAAAACCCAACAAGCACAGGCAGAGAATCTGGAGTTGCAAGGACAAAGTACAAAGCCACCATGCCACCTAAAATCTTTTTTTTATTTCAATGACCAAAGATGACATTATTCCAGAAAACCATTCACTCTCAAAAGTGAGTGTGATGATTTAGATATTTGCTAAACTGAAGAATCAAACAAAAACGACTTATTTTTTGGAAAAGCAGACCTGTGCATGTCTCACTAATCCATTCTTTTAAACCTTGAAATCTTGAATCTTCTGAAAATGCTGAGTATGTGAAGGCTTCTGCAGTGCTGAACAGACACACACACACACACACACACACACACACACACACACACACACACACACACACACTACTCTACACTACACACAATGAAATGGCTTACACATAAAACATATCCAGACATTTTGTTTAAATGGAAATGAACTTCACAATGGATGCTTTCCATAATCCTCTACATTTTTAACAACAACAACAAAAATCTTTATACATTAAAATTTAAGCTCCAGTTCCGGAGGTCTCACCAACTTCCTGCAAGGTGGCTCTTTTCTCCAATTATAAAAAAACTAACTTAGCTGTGTAATTAAAGGCAGTTAGGATTCTAATAGGGAGCTGATGGATAATCTGACTATATTATAGCATCCCAAATGCTCTGTTCAATACTCATTCCATATTAATTGGTATTTACTTCAGATTAATAATTGTGATGGAGCCAGAGGGCGGTGCAGCACCGAGCTGATATATAGAACTCAGGAGAATGTGTTTCATTATGAGATCATTACTGCTCATTGGGCTTTTATGAGCTGATTTTTACCCATGGTTCCCTTGCACTTTGTTCGACTCTCTGCACTATTGATTGTGGTCGGATTTTTTGGGGAGGAGAAATAGATTTTGGAGGAAAGGGGTTTGAGGATGAGCAGAACATTTAGATATTTGAATTGAACACTCGGATGATTAATGTTGTAAGTCCGCTTTAGCCTTTGTACACATTTTATTCAGTGAAGCGAAATGTATGAAATGGATCTGGCCTTTTTCGTTCATCTGTAGCTGCAGTTCTCCATGACATCCACTTTACATGGTATTTGATTTTTATTTTTCATTCTTACTTTGAAAAATGATGACGAAAAATACTGTAGGCATGGGATTAAACTTTAAGCATTTAATATATTTCCTTATTTAATGAAAATCATGAAAACAAAAAAGCATTTTGTTCATACCCTTACTATAAGCGCACAAAAACAAGCTACAAGCAACACATTTAACTTTGTTGTTACCTAATGTGAACCCAGGCTAGTTAACAAAAGATATTCAACCTTAGTATTACATGGTTCTTCCATCCATTTTGAACCTTTTAAGAGTTAAGCTATATATAACTTACACTAGCCCATCATTATAATGTCAATGTTCCTCCAGCATGCCTTACCAATGAGTACAACATGGGGTTTTGAAATAACAAAGCCAAGGTTCAAGATGCTTAAGTAAGGAGTCAGACTATTCACCTGACTTTTTATTAGATATCAACTGAATTTTAATTGATATCTTTACTCCTATATTTTTCCCTAGTTATTCCTTGATGTACTGTACAGTACTGTGCAAAAGTCTTTCGGACACACACACAAAGAGACAGACTTTTGTGTACTTTATTTTAACGTAGCCTTGGGGAACAGTTCCCTAGGTTTCCTGACGGACATGTTTCTGGCTCTCACTGTTGGCTCTGATTTTTAGTCCAGTCCCTGTACTTTCCACTTTCCACTACTTTCCAGTTTCATAGGAATGTTTTTGTTTGTTAAGCCACACAGTGACCTATGAATCATTAAAGAATAAAAAAAACATCTAACTTAAGGCACGAACCTGTGAGAAGCAGGTGCAGATGATGACAGATGATCAGGCTGGTCATTAGTACTGTATATTGGCGATGCTGAATGGTGAGTGGCTGAAATAGACGAGAGGGGAAATGAGGTTGCTGGTAATGTTGTTACATAAACAAACAATGTTTAAGGTGTATATCTGCAGCCTAAATCATTTGCTTCCCTTTCTTTAATCAAATCTCTTACTCTCAATCATCGATTATACCATTTTATGCGGTAGCAGGGTAGCATATCACAAGAGACTTAGGACACGAGGCGGGGTACAACATATACGGGGTACCAATCCATTGCATACACATATACACACTCACACGCTCATTCACATACTAATGACAATGTAGGAACACCAATTAGCCTAATCTGCATGTCTTTGGATTGTGGAAGGGAACCGGAGCACCCAAAAAAAAAAAACCCACCAAACACGGGGAGAACATGAAAACTCCATGCAGACAGATCCCAAGGCGGGAATCGAACCTGAACCCGAACCCTAAAGGTCCAAGGTGGCAGTGCTAACTACTAAGGCACTGTGCTATTCTTTAATTGAATGTATATGATTTAATCTAATTTGATATAAAGAAATTGGAGGGGCCAATACTTTTGCACATTCATTTTCTTTTCATTTCTGTGAAGCTGCTTTGAGACAATGACCATTGTTAAAAGCGCTATAGAAATAAAATTGAATTGAATTGAATATTATTTGGTAACACCTATGGATTATTTACAAGCTACAGGGAAACTAATAAAAATCATACATAGACATTTAGGGGGATAAAGAACTTACCAAGAGTTGCTAAAATGGACTTCTTGGTGGTCAATGGCATTGAGTGAGTATCACTGTAGACATCAGAAACTCAGGAGGAACTCCAGTCAATGTCGGGGAAAAAAAATGTCCTGTATTTATTTGTCAGTATAGATAAATACATATGCAATATAACATTTAATTGTGTTTTATCTAATTATTTTGATTCACACACATTCACATTTCATACAAACATCCATCATTTTCTTTTCACTGTTTCTTTTGAGGCTGCTTTGCGACAATGAAAATGGCTGAAAACACCATACAAATAAAATTGAATTGAATTGAAATTATTGGGCTTTAAGTAGCTAACTAGCTGGTTATTAGACCACTAGATTGTTAGCAGGCTAGCATGACAGTGCAGTTTGAAGAAAATGAAATGTGGATATTTTCCAGTTTAAAAAAAAAAATTGTTATATATTTGATACAAACCTTGCTTAAAGACAATCAAACTGGTAGACCACCTTGTAATAAGGAAACACAAAAGTAAGAAAATTGATTAACTATTGAACTTACTAGCTAGCAAATATACTAATTGCTAGATTGCAGCATTTATGCAGGAGGTGAGATCTTGTCAGATAAAGATGGATTTTTTTTTTCTTTCCTCCTCTTGCACACTTGTTTGACAGACACGGCCATTACAGAGAAACTATGAGAACCGATCTGTATGTGACGACCGAAGGGACTTTATTATGTTTGCTAACAAGGAGGATAGCAGCTAGGTGTTACACAAGGTAACTTCTGTTTCCCCTCTCGTGTTGTGCTAGCTTGCTGTTGATAGCAAGTATTACAGTAGGTATATACAAGATAGGTGTTACACTGTAAGCTGTGTAAGACTGAGACATTGTGTTAAAAAAAGAAAAAAAAAAGAATGTGGTGTCAATACACCAGACCAGCTTCAAAACAGAAACTAGCAAAACGCTTGAACTTCGGTTGCTGCTGGTTAAATTAAATCTATTTCCTGCAGCTCATCTGACAAACAGAGCAGTGAGTTCATCTCAATCAGTTGATAGTGCACTTGACTAGTCAAACGCCACTGGCCTTTTTCACACCACTGCCAGAGGAGACCTACCTCCTTTATAAAGATTCACACTGCCCCCTCATGGTGGCTAATGGAACTCCAGCATGTCAACAAAGCCTGTTAATGAAGGAGCTAGGAAAAGGGTGTCCTTTACACGTTTTTTTTTTTTTTTTTTTTTAGGTTAAACCTTGCCAGGAGTTAACCTTTTAACAGAAAACACACTATATATTATCATGTCTTATTTTGATCACATACTTTCACCAGACTGTCTGCAAAAAAAGGGTTCAGGTTAGATTTACATCACCTACCATAATGCTAAGATGAACTAGAGACACGGCTTATTTGATTGACAAGCTGTCAAAGCACATCACTGTACTCGTCTGTCTGACACAAATACTCCGGCGTGTATGCAAACAAGTAGATAGAGAGAAAAGGAGAGGGGGGGAAGGATATCTCTATTGAAGGATCAGAATAAACACAGCCTGGAGGAGAAGTAAATGATCTGCAGCCATTAAAAGTAAGTACACTTATTAAGTACTCTGTCTGTGTCCTTCTGTGCATGACCCTCATCGTTGTGTCTATGACAACGCGGATAAGACTACATCCACGTTAACTTCACTTAAATGTCTGCCATGTCAAAAAATATAATATATATATATTATCGGGTGTCCTATCCTTTGGCTATTGTTTTGTAGTATTGTTTCCCAAATTAGGTCTTTATTGAATTATTTAAAGTGTGTTGTTATCCTTCAAGATAAACCTGGACTTTTGATTGTGCAGAATCACAGAACACAGTTATAAGAGTAAAAACTGTATTTATTTCTCTATATAACCCCCTGGTGTACTAATGTTCTATCCCATAGTTTCACTAGTGCTTGGCTACCATATCTCAGTATGTCAGCTCCATGATCAATATACCTGCTTCACGTCTGAAACTCTGGCCTCCCAGGAATCCCTTTAATGTCTTTTTTTTTTTTTTTTAAACATGTGCACTATTCAAATGTTTTACTCCTCACCATACAGTGCTTAAAGACTTCTGTAAATCGGTTTCACGCCTTCATTCAACCGGAAATTTAATCATAAGTTCCGGTTTGACTTGAACACATTTCTTTAGTTAGACATCTGAATTGAGAGAAATGTGATTTTAGTGTCTTTGACCATGCCGTGGTGGTGGGTGCCAGACTGGCTGGTTTGTGAATTTCAGCATCTGCTGATCTCCTGGGATTTTCACACACAACAGTCTCTAGAGTGTACACAGCCTGGTGCAAAAAACAAAAACAAAAAACAACACATACTGTACAGTGAGTGGTGGTGGGGTCACACCACTGATGAGAGAGTTCAGAGGAGAATGGTCAGACTATCCCAGGTTTGGGATAACAGGAAGGCTATGGTAAAACAAATGCCAATGATTTAGAACCAGGGTGACCAGAAAAGCATCTGAGCTCAATCTTATATAAGATTGTTTATGTTTATGTACTGTAAATCTGTGGCATTGCACCTCCAGGGTCTGGGTTCGATTCCTTCTTAGGGGTCTGTGTGCATGTTTTCCCTGTGCTTGGTGGGTTTCCTCCAGTAGTTCCGGTTTTCTCCCACAGTTCAAAGACATGCAGCTTAGGCTGATTGGTGGTCCCAAATTGTGTGTGAATGTTGACCAGACATCCCACCATGGTCGTAAAACAGGAACAAATACAATGGTAATTATAACCATTGGCCTCCATTATCCCTAGGTAGACTACAGACGTTGCTAGACGGATGGAGGTAGATTTGTAAATTTACTATTTTAATTAAATAGTTATATAATTATATATCATATTTTTAGTTATGATTGTTTAAAGGGGATTTGTATATCACACAAAATCTCCATATATCTCCATCTATGAGGTGCTCCCACTAGATCTTTCTCCATTTAGAATGAACGAGAAGGTCACTGCTTATTGTATACGAGTTCATCAGATGACTACAGTCCACCTGTCCATCTCTTCAGCCTCCAATATCCTGGTCACGTTCACTTTCCAAAAGGGGGAGAGAAAAAAAAAAATAGATTTCACTCCCTGAGTAACTTGTGACACACATGATGCAAGAGTTTCCTCAGTGCAGTTTGACGCATGTGGCAGTACGGCTATAAAAAAAGGCATTTCAGAGTCAGTATGTTCCTAAATGCATGCAACTACAGGGTGCGCGTCAGAAATCAGCGTGCATTGCAGAAAGAAGCGCGGCGGAGCAGCGCGAGGGCCTGGAGGTGACCTGCGGCATTGCAACAAAACACAGAGGATGATGAAAACACAGTCAAGGGTCTCTAAACCCCAACACTGCCTTGTTAGTGACTGCACTGGCTAAGAACTGCCAAAACTGGCCAAGGGGGATCGAGAGAGAGAGAGAGATGAAATGCATGGGTATTTTTTTGTTATTTTGTGTGAACCCTATACTTTTTAAAATATAGTTGGCGCTAAATAATTAATAATAATCAATTCTTTGTGTCCATATGCATCTGTGTGTGCTCAGATATACAGGCACAGTGGAGGATTATCTGTTATGAAAAAAGTGAGAAAGTTCTGCAGAGAGAGAAAATAAATGGCCCAACATCAGTTACTTTGCATGGCAATAAATCAGATTTATAGTGGGCACTGGATCAGTACAATGTCTATATTTGTGTTTTTTATACAGAACTGATTCATGCGATTGGCCATAAGTCAGAGGTATCCACAATGGATTTGCTGGCCTGCAGCCATTTATAGTGTGTGTGTGTGTGTGTGTGTGTGTGTGTGTGTGTGTGTGTGTGTGTGTGTGTGTGTGTGTGTGTGTGTGTGTGTGTGTGCGCGCATGCCATTTTGTGTAAGACTGTAAGAGACAGTATAGGACACATGACTTCAGTTTATTGCATCAACATCACATTGGTTTATCAGTTGTTGTTTTTTTGTTTGACGCTATACCATTTAAACACAATAGATATACCTCCTGTACCAGATAAATAGTTACTGTAAAAGCATATTAGATCATAAATCGTAAAACGCATTAGTAAATCATAAATTGTAACCATCGACAAATTGATATGTTGTATAACTACTTAGGAATGTGCCGTGATTAGAAAATGAACAATTATTATTTCATCCCATTCACTGCTGAATATTGTATCTCACTCTCTCTCTCTCTTTCTCACTCACTCATTCTCTATACTGTACCTCCTACTGTATTCTATCCAGGGTCGTAGGAGCCCCGGAGCCTATATCCCAGGGGATTCGGGGCACAAGGCGTCCAGGGACGTCCACTACTCAGAAGACTTTCTTAAATACTTTCCACTTGTGAATAATCTTTCTCGCTGTATAACGTTAAACTCCAAACCGTTTGGGTTTGTTTAACCCTTTCCACATTGATTGCTTCTCTAAGACCATTGCTTATGTCAATCCCACTTGGCAACATGTTAACATACACCTGAATGCTCCAGAACAGCAAACTGCCAAAACTTCTTCTTTAATAGAGGTCTGAACACCTGCTGAAGATCAATGAATTAAGGATGAATGATTATTTTTGTTGAAATAACAAAAAGTTATATGTTGTTGTTTGTTTGAGATTGCATTTGTCTAATACCGCCTAAGACCTACTACGATCAACCCTTAAACCTGGAGGCATACGGCCGCAGTGCATTTAAATCTTATAATAGGAAATACTAATAACATTTGACTATGTTTATTATAATTCCACCTGTATACTGTATTTCAACCTATTTTTTTTTACATTGTACTTGAGACACAGCCACCTACTTTTAATTGATTACAGCTTAACGTCTTAACGTCTCAACATGACAAATTAAACGCCTTTAGCCACAAACGATTAATCTTTCCTAATTAATACTAAAATCATCACCATAATTAAAGTACCTTCAGTCCATGAGGTAATATGTTGTGGAACACCATGCATAATCCTCTAAAGTCTCTGGTTAATTATTTAGAAGGAATGGTCGAACATTCTAATCCACTCCAAGAATATGTTTAAGATGTCGCAAAACCGGTCACTCCAGGATATATAATTGCAAGATTGAAGTAAAGTGTAATATTATTTTGAATCATCACTTTATTTAGGTTTGTTTGGGCTATCTGTTAACATTTCTTGCTGGTAATGTACAACAGTGTACCTAGCTTATGTTCGCTTCAAGAATTTCAGTACTAGTGTTTTGATTTATGGTATATCATCAACTATTAATTCTAAGTTATATAACTTTAGCAAAGTAACATCATTTATATACAGTGGACTGTACAGTATATACACTATATTGCCCAAAGTATTTACTTGTCTGGCTTCACATGCATACGAACTTGAGTAACATCCAATTCTTAATCCATAGGGTTTAATATGATGTTGGCCCATCTCTAACAGCTTCAACTCTTCTGGGAAGGCTTTCCACAAGGTTTAGGAGTGTGTTTATGGGAATTTTTGACCATTCTTTCAGAATCGCATTTGTGAGGTGAGACACTGATGTTGGACGAGAAGGCCGGGCTCGCAGTCCCCGTTCTAATTCATTCCAACGGTTGGTTATCGCATTGGGGTGCATGACAAACAAGTTCTTCCACACCAAACTTTCTCATCCACGTCTTTATGGACCTTGCTTTATGCACTGGTGCGCTGTCATGTTGGAACAGTCCCCAAACAGTTCCCACAAAGTTGGAAGCATGAAATTGTCCAAAATGTCTTGGTATTCTGAAGCATTAAGAGTTCCTTTCACTGGACGTAACTCCTAAAAACAACCCCACATCATAATCCCCCCCACCACCCCACAAAAAAAAAAAAACTTTACACAGGCCACAATGCAGTCAAAAAAGTACCGTTCTCCTGGCAACCGCCAAACCTAGACTCGTCCATCAGATTGCCAGACAGAGAAGCGTGATTCCTTATTACAGAGAACATGTCTCCACTGCTCTAAAGTCGGCGTGCTTTACACCACTGCATCTGATGATTTGCAGCTTCTCAGCCATGGAAACCCATTCCATGAAGCTCTCTACTCACTGATCTTGAGCTATTCTGAAGGCCACATGAAGTTTGGAGGTCTGTAGACACTGACCCTGCAGAAAGCTGGCGACCTCCGTGCACTACGTGTCTCAGCCTCCGCTGATCCCACTGCTTGATTTACACTTCGTGGCCAAGTTGCTGTCGTTCCCAATCACTTCCAAATTTCATGACTGGACTTATTGCACAGGTGGCATCGCATCATGGTAACATGCTGGAATTCACTGTGCTCCTGAGAGCGACCCATTCTTTCACAAATGTTTGTAGAAGCATGCCTAGGTGCTTGATTTTATACACCTGTAACCATGGAAGTGATAGGAACACCTGCATTTAATTATTTGGATGGGTGAGTGAATACTTTTGGCAATATAGTGTATTGTATTTCCAAGAATCATTGTTATGTGCCTAACGTGAGAAACCTTTATGATCCTTTTGTTAACACTAAGGTGAAGGTTGCTGACATTCTCAAATGCTTCCTGATGGACTGGCATCAGTCAATAACGTTAGCCTATATTAATTATGCTACTGCAGTGATATCACATGTAAGTGTATTCAGTGCTAGAGGGCAAAAACTGGCTTCATTAATTGACACTGCAGAACGATATTGGGAGCGACTGTGTGACATGATTGCTTCACGCTTGTTTGTGCCCTCGGCTTTAAAAGACTCAGAGAATAGATTCATATTTTCAAAGCCGGTGCCGTTCTCATTATGCCGAACATAAAAATCCATACAGCTTCTGCACACTGTAATGCGTCCATCTGCAGCCTGGCAGAAAATCATTTGCGTTTACCCAGAAGCCTTGGTGTGCATGAGAGACAAATATTTGATGGTCAGTGTCAGTTGATATCACACTCGGGAGCATATTAGGGCAAGAGACACGAATATGGCATCAAAGCTAAGTGTTAATATTCTTAAGCTGTCCATTTCTGTATCAATTCAGCATGTACTGTATAGAAACGACTATAATGCTCCTACAAAGTGCTCAAATCCTCACCAAACCCAAACAAACACGACACACATGGCTTACTCGAAAGGTATGTAATTTTTTGACAACTGAATCTTCAAAGATGAATGGTGCTAATTAAAAAAGTAAAGTGAAGCACTATAATGTGAAGCATGGATGTAATAATCTTCTTTGAACGGGAAATGTTTGTCTGACAACGAAAGAGGAATAACTTGGCGCTAACAAGGCGTAAGATACTCAACCTTACAAAATTGCATTTCTTTTTATTAATAAGTTGGTCATAGATTTCTGCTGTAGAGAAAGACAGGCAGACATGTAAAAATAATAATAATAATATCACTGATTACATCAAAGCTGGTGATCTCATTCTACCTTTAACGTTTTAACTATAATGTAACCTGTAATGCTAGTATATAAATCACATGCACTTTTTGTTTGGGTCAATGATTTTTATGAAATAGTCTTTTAGTGGGGAAGAATAGCCGTACAACGTACAGGTTTTATAAAAGAAAGCCCCATGTATTAGGAACACAATTATTCATTTATTTGGGCTTTTCTGATATGAACACAGGGTCAAAATTATATACATGTTAGCAATGCACAAAAGCGTACATGGGCACTGGGACACATTTAGATTAACATTAATTATCAATTATATACCCATAAAACCAGTGACAAGATCATGGGCAGCCAAGGCTCACCCATGCTGGGGGGAACCAAAGGCCAACCTGGACCGATCCCACATAATAGACATAATAGAAAATCACCAGAACGCATGCATTGAGCCCAGAAGTCAAAGAGCCCAAGGCCACCCACTGACCTGGCCTCCAAACTCCCCAGATCCAAATCTAATGAATCAACCATGCAATGGACCAAGCAAATCTGATCCATGGTGGCCACACTGGCACAGTCCTGGGGCACAGCACAGCTCCAGAGCAGGGCTATATACATGTAAGTGATGTTTTACGAACCTTATAAATTTCTGAAATATTAGTTACCAACCTGGGACTAACATTAGCAAACATCTAACTAGTGTTTATCCAACTCTGACTAGCCTTAATGCAGCTTCACAATTTGCTGAAGTTATTCCTAGAATAGCCTTATCAACAATTTGGAAACTTTATATTGTTTTGCCACATCAAACCATACAACATGTATTTTACTGTATATTGTACTGCTTAACCAGCATTTTCCAGATTTTCTCCCCAATTTAGTCCACATTGTCATTAGGGCCCATCGAGGTTACAACTTCCAGTCATGGAAGGCCAAAGACTATCATGTGTTTGCCACATGCCAACCGCATCTTTTTTGACCTGCTTGCTCACACATTGCTGG
Organism: Clarias fuscus; assembly: GCA_030347435.1. Classification (NCBI taxonomy): domain Eukaryota; kingdom Metazoa; phylum Chordata; class Actinopteri; order Siluriformes; family Clariidae; genus Clarias; species Clarias fuscus. Next base: position 20,937,657 of record CM059225.1, on the reverse strand, counting down.
GAGTGACTTACAGTAACACACGACTGCGATAGGCTACAGCATGACCCGGCATTCGAACTCACAATCTCCAGATGATAGGGTGAGCTTGATACTGATGCACCACTAGGGGGACTACGAACTGCAAATACTGTATACGTCTGTACGTTTTCTGACTGGTACTGGACGTTTCATCTTCTTTTCGTTTAATATAAACAGAATTCTCGTTTAAAATCAGTTTAATGCATACTATTGATAACCCTGGAAACAATAACATTAGAATGAGTGCATTACTACAGTATAATCCTGTGATTTGTCTTGCAGTTGCGAATATTGTTTTATTGCTTATAATGATTCATTGTTTAATTGCACATTCAATTTTACATTTGTACCATTTCTCCTTGAAAATGTCCTAATCAGTTATTCAATGAGTAATTCATTTGCTAATCAAATGATCAATTTTCTCTTGAATTACTGTTAGGAACAAGTCTCTTCATGCATATGTTTGTAGGTCTATATATACAGTATATGCACATCTATACACTGTTCAGTATGTTAATTTAAATGCACTTTCTGTCTCTGATCCTCAGTCTCTATCTATACTTTTTAGATGATTTAGAAACACTAATAGCAGAGGCCATTGTTTTATCCCGTCTCGCCTTTGGCGTCAGCATGTCGAGATTGTCAGAGAAACGCAGTGGAGTGTGAAATTAAGTTCAGAGATGGATGGAGAGAGAGAGAGAGAGAGAGAGAGAGAGAGCAAGATAAAAGTGTACACTCTGTTTTATTTATTCATATCACCCAAACGCTCAGCCACAACTCTGACAGCTTGCGTGATGGAGGAATATGTACAATACAAAGACTGCTGACAATTAATACCAGCTTGGCACTTAGTTTTATGCAAAAGAAACGGACTTGTGTTTTCTCTTTTTGTTTGATTCGCTCAGTGGGTTTCTTCCAAATAACTATACCAGTACGTATTGCAATTATGCACGACTCGCTGTCCAAAGTAAAAACATTTGATAATTGTAGCTCTGCTGAGGTTCATATGACCTTCATACTGTATGCTCATTACGGACAAATGGGTCATATGGACAGGCAAACTTTAAGTGAGTAAGTAAACAAAGGGAGGGTTCAAATGATCTATCTATCTATCTATCTATCTATCTATCTATCTATCTATCTATCTATCTATCTAAGTAAAAATCACTGGCTTGTCTCTGCTAACAGAGAATGACATACATGTCTTTATTGCAAGTGGGAATTAATTCTTCTTTGAGTGAAGAAAGAGCAAATGGCTCCATGTGTGTGTGTGTGTCTTCTGTAAATAAATTTACTGCAGGTTTAATGTGTGTGGGTGCCTGATTGACTAAAAGCATGTAACTCTTGGTATAATGCCTAATCGCTCGCTCAGCTGTCAAAAACCCGCGCGACCTCGGAGATCGCTTCGTTTGCAAATGAGTCACTTTCACCTGCCAAACAGAAGTGAAGTATAACCACATAAATCCCTGACTCATTTACACACAGTGTCATCTTTTACAGCCGTGTGTTTGCCAGAAGCTTATTTGAGAGGGTATGAAATGCGTAAGAGGGACTGCACATAAAATGTGTACTGTGCTTATCATTAGTTGCTAGCTTATCTACTAGTAATAATAAAAAGAAAGTAAAAGTTTCCTCCCTAAGCATGTGCATTAAAGAGAAATTGTTCAGCAACTGTTTTTTTTCCTTTGCAGCTCAAGTTCTTGTCTCCTTCCCACGTTGGTCTCTAAGAAAGGAGAATGAGGATGTACAGAGAGAGAGAGAGAAAAAAAAGAAGAGATAGCACATTCTGGCCATTTATAGACTTTGTGACTCCTGAAATCCCACTGAAAGCTTTCGCAGGTGACGATCGGCTCCTTCTCTCTCTATAATGGCCTATGCTGAGGGACTGTTACTATGGGAACGTGGCATGAAAACGACACCAGCATGACTAAAAGTGTCTCTGTCTGAGGAATCGCAGGACTTGCCGGAGCTTGGTGTGGAAATGTGAGTGTGTGAGTCAGAGGTGGTGAAAATGAGTCCCGGGTGAGGTGGGGAATCGAGGAGGTTAAGTCTGAGGAATTTTCATGTATTTCTGAACACTGTGATTTCCATCGGGACTGCTCGGAGTGTTTCTAAACCGAGGGAGGCTGCGTCTCATAACAAGCACCTACACTATTTCCTTTCCCTGTTTCTTAGGGTAAATAAGGAGAAATAATTAAAATGTAAGAAATTATTGTACAACATTGAAGTACACCTATAAGAGAGACAATAATTTGGGTACAAAAACAAATTAAGAAACATCATAAGATTATATAGACATCCTGCCCCCCAAACGTGACCTACATTGATCCAGACTGTAAATGTATGGCATAAAAAATGGCAACTGCAAAAGATAATGTTGATTTTTTTTTTTGCCATTTTCACACCATCACACTACACTTACTTCGTAAAAGGTCAAATTATCAGTTAAAAGTGAAATGATCTTTTGTTGGTATGCTGGATGCTAACATAGCTCCAGCTATGACATGGTATGTACAACCAACAAAATGCCCTGCCGTCCCCTTGCCTCTTCTGATTATGACATCCAAACATGTATCAGGAATTACAAAACAATTATCTTTTTTACCCCCAAGCTTTCTTTAGACATTCCATGCAGAGATATGGTTGGTATCCTTGAAATAAGGATATGCTGGGAAATACCAAGATAATCTTGGGACAGTTAATGCATGTATGGTGGAATGGGAATAAAGCAGATAAGCATGATGGGGTCAGTGGGACATTTGTTAGACCTATGAACCTGGGTCAGGACAGTGTGAGAGCTCATGAAAATAGAGTGGGGAGAATGTTGGAACTTGTAAGAATGGATTGAGGAAAGTATGAAATTGGAACTGGAATAAAGATGGAAATGGAACAGTGTTTGCACTTGTAAGGAGAAAGTAAGGAAGGTGGTGGCATTGGTGAGAATGGAGAAGATAAGTGTTTGCACCTGTAGGATGAACTGGGGTAAGTGGTTGTGTTCATGAGAATGGACTTGGGACAGTCTTGTAAGGGTGAAGTGGGGAAAGTGTTGGGGTTTGTAGGGATGAACTTAGGGAGGCAGTGTTGTAGATTGGGGACAGTGTTAAAGCTCTTGAGGTTAGAATAAGGATGTTGTTGATGGAGACATAAGAGATATCGTTTGACCTTGTAAAGATGGAGTGGATGATGCATTCAAGCTCATGAGGAAGGAGTGGGAACAATTTTTATTTTGTGAGAATGGAGTGGAAACCCTGTTGGAGAAGGGGTTGGGGACAGTGTTGTAAGTTAATCCTTAAGTGGTGATTGTTTTACAGCTTCTGGAAATAGTTTGCATACTGTACAAGGGGCATCTTTAACTCCAGTCCTAGAGGTGCCCAACATACTTCAGTGACACTCTAGTGTCCAACAGACTCTGTCCTAATTCCTCTGCATCTACAGCTGATTCAACTAATCTCTTAATTGGTGTGTTTATTGTAGTTGTTGGCCAATGCAAATTGTATATTGGCCCTCCATGACTGGAGTTAAGCATCATACAGTGTTGGTGATAAGGTGAAGTTGTTAAGCAGGTGAGCAATTTTGTAGTAATGAGCAATTTTCCTCCTATCCCTTGACTCCAAAAAACCTGTGCTGCTTGTGATGTTGGACCTCACTGCTGCTTTTGATACTGTTGACCACTCGATTCTCCTGACATGTCTGGCACAATAAGTTGGCCCTCAAGGTCCCGTACTACAATGGTTTAGGTCATATTTAACAAATAGAACTTTCTCTGTCATGATTGGTGATCTCTCTTCCTCCACGGCCCCTTTGACCTCTGGTGTTCCACAGGGTTCCATTTTGGGCCCTGTTTCATTTTCCTTGTACATGCTGTCATTAGGGTCGATTATTTTAAAGCACAATGTTTCTTTTCATCTGTATGCAGATGATTTACAATTCTATCTGACCGAATCTGTATGCAATCTGACCGAATCTGTATGCAGATGATTTACAATTCTATTTGTGCCGAATTCATCTGATGCACTTAAATCGATCCATAGTTGTCTGCATGACATCAAACTTTGGCTGTCACAAAACTGTCTCTGTGTGAATGAGAGTAAAACAGAATGCTGAGGCTCGTATGCTGACCAGTAATCGTAAATATGATCATATCACACCAATCCTGTACTCTCTGTTTTTAATGCGATTAATTGTCTTGCACCTTCCTACCTATGTGAGACAGTAAGTTTTTACCAACAAAGTAGAGTCTTGCGTTCTGATAACCAAAACCTGTTAGTGGTCCCTGGGTCAAGATCCAAACAATAGGGTCATCGCTCCTTTGCAGTGGCTGATCCTAAACTCTGGAATGCCGTTCCACCTGAGTTACGTAGCATTACGGACCTCCCTCTGTTTAAGGCAGAACTGAAGACTCACTTGTTTAAAATAGCCTTTAATATGTTATAGTTTTATGTTATCTTTTTACAATTTTATCTTTTTATTTTATTTATTATTATTATTATTATTATTATTATTATTATTATTATTATTATTATTATTATTATTTTATGACTATGATTTAATTTTTCAGTTATTTATTTATAATTATATTTTATTCTGTTTTTATTTGTATTTCTATTTTTAATGCCACTTTATTGTGATTTTTAGAACTGTAAAGCACTTTGGTACAACTTAGGTTGCTGTAAAGTGCTATAGAAATAAATGTTGATTTGATTTAGTATGTGTCACTGGGTTTAGAGCGTATGAGTATGTGATACAAGAACAGTGTTGGAGATCATGAGGATGAGGGCTGGGGATTGAGATTGGAACCAAAGAGGGGGCAGTGTTAGAGCACATGGGGATGTGTTGGAGGTAGAGATGCCAAAATTATGGGGCCTTCAGGGAGATTATGATGGGGCACATGTGAAACAATGGGTGCAGCATGTGGACAAGCACTCTTTAAGGATTTTAAGGTATGGAAATAAGGCATATGGGCAGAGGAAGTAACAGGATGTGTTGATAGGGTTGTAGGGGTGTTAGGCACAATTTGACTGCAATTTGTGCAGATCTTTAATAATTGCTACTAGCAAGTGCTAGCTGACCTTGTCTTATGATCTTCTTTTACAAGTTCTTCATTTAGATTTTTTTTCTCAACTGCCAGTCCATTAATAAACTATGCTGCTTCAATTCTCCCTCAGGTCACCTCTTATCATGTGGTATGTTTTATTTTCACTCAGTCCATAAAACAAAAGCATGAATGCATTTAAATGCTTACTGGCATACAACATAATGCCATACAACACTTTTTGACACTCTGCAGATTATTTCTCCGCAATAAAAGGCAAATACATTTGATGAATGTGAACTGACAGTGTATGACCTTGCACAATCAGCGAGGTGTAATCAGATGAAACCTCCAAGAACACACACACACACACACACACACACACACACACACATACACACACACATACACACACACACACTGGTGGCCACTTTGCTGGGGATGGCAAAACAGGGACAAGGAAAGAAATGAAGGAAACTTGTAGTAATGGAGACTCACATTTATACTCATACGTTTTCTAGCACTTTTATTTTAGTTTATTTTAGACCTGAGTTTTATTTTTTACACATGATTTAGTTAAATTTCCAGCTGTCCAAACAAAAGGTTTATTTTATAAAACATCTGTCCTTAAAGAAGTTGGGACTACTGTATACATGTAAATGAGACTGGCAACAAGTTGGCAGCAATGTGGGGGTATCTGCAAAATTCATACTGTATAAGGAAGTATGATAAAGAAGTCATTGGCATCTTTATGTTTTGATAGATACTTTGTTTGCCAGCCAGTTAATAATACCTAACAAGAGTTATATTTTTCAAATTCATTGTCGTTATAAGCCACTTCGCTAACATAGTAAATCAACTAAATCTTTGCAAGGAACAGATCAAACTTAAAGGCAGTGTATTAGATCCATTGGCTGGTCCTAGGTTGCATGGTGACACTGTGGCACTGTGACCTCCAAGGTTGAGGGTTCAATTCTCATTTCAGGTTTGTGTGCATGTTTGCATATTCTTTCCCTCAACGTTAGGCTAATTTGTGTTCCCAAATGTCACACGTATGTGTGTAGTGTGTGTACAATCTTACAATATCTTTATCTTTTAGATTATTATTTGATAGGACATAAAAATTGACTTAATATAGACATCCAGGTCTTGCAAAACAGGCTAAAGGAGTGTCAAAAATGGGAAGGTTGCTTTAAACGAGAGAGAGATATTATAAATCTTTTTGTTCTAACATATTTGGAAGAAAGGTCTGTTTTAAACCTAGTAATAAAACAACAACAATAATAATAATAATAATAATTATTATTATTATTATTATTTTGCCTCACCTAGTTCCATATTGCCAGTCGAACACAGAATTCAGCATTTTACTGTACATATTGGACTAGCTTTCAATTTTTATACTTTTTTGGGATTCAATAGCAGCAGGATTAGTAAGCTATTAATTAGTACGCTTACAATATCAGTATTAGTTAGCATTACCTGCACATCATTGTATGAAGCATGAAACATAAAGCATATTTTATAGCATTGTCTCATTTGCAACAGAAGCAATGGATGAGCTTGTGCTAAGGCTTGTCAATGGCACCAAATCCACGTTTGAGTTAATCACATAATGATTACAAATCAAACTTGAGCAAATTAATACCCTTATTACTTACTTCATCCATTTTCACACACTTGTTTCTTTTTGAAAAAGTTACGATGTCTACCAAAGCATATTGCATTTGAAAATAATCAGGAGAACAGATGCTATCAATTGTTTGGCATCAGGTAATCCGGTAGGTAACCAAGTAATCTTTACACTATTTTTTTCTTTACACCACAAAACACATCTTGAATGTAATTCGCGACAAAAATATATAGTAGCATAATGACTTGGTGGTTAGCTAAGGATTGGGGTTCAATTCCCACCATGGGTCTGTATGCATGGAGGTTGCATATTCTTGCCACGCTTGGTAGGTTTCCTTCAGGTACTCTGGTTTCCCAGAGAAATGATGGATATACAGTCTTATGCAAAAGTTTGGGCATCCCTTGATGAATAACAGATGTTGGTGATTTCTTTAATTGAAAATATGTTACACTCTAAAAAATGCTGGATTGTTTTTACTACCCAAACGCTGGGTTGCCTCTGTTGGGTAATTTTTCTGGGTTATTTACAGTGAATTGGGTACTTTTGTTTAAGCCAGCTTGCTGGGTTGGAGTAGGGGTTAGCTAGTAACAGCTAACATCACAGACAAGACTGCCCCTCCCTCAAAGTTCACCGGTGTACTCAGTGGCTGTGTCAGCTTCATGTCTTTTTTCTTCCTCCTCACGTGTTTAAGAGGAAATGTAAATGTTAAATATAAGGTCTGTATACACACTTTCACTCACCTATGACTGAATTTGTTCACTGTATGTAACATTTATTACTGTTACTGTGTTAATGTTACACTCAAACTTTCAGCCTGGTCTGTGCTATAGCATGCTAGTTTATCTTACAATGGCTGCTAGCTAGCCAAACCAAAGAACCCCACCTGTGTATGAAAGAAACTGCAAAAATATCTGAGCTTTTTAGCTTTCTTTGTAGAATGCTTGCAGGTTGTATAAAGATGTTGAAGTGATGAATGAAAGCTAAACTGTTAACTGTAGTGCCAGCATGATGCTAGCATTTAGCTAGGTTATAAAAAGCTGAGGTGTTACAAAACACTAATCTTCTTACACATATACAGTACATATTAGCCAACCCTCTCGATTTTTCCATAAACTTTTAATTTCTTTCTTTCTAAGGCTGGAACCGACACCGTGGAATATCTCCATCAGGCTGAAGTGTCGAGGCCGAACCCCTACATTCTGATGTTGGGAGATAATGACCAGCACTGCCCTCAGGCATTAGTGCTTCTCAGTAATAGTATCGTAATGATGTCGCTGTTGAACTTGTTTTGTATTATCTGATCTTGTTCTTTTGAAAAATAAATATAATTTATTTTCTATGATTTGTACATTTAATTGGGTGTTTAATGCATATATGTATGGTTTGCAAAACTTAGAGTTTTTTTTTGTTGTAATAGACCAGTATATCAAAGTAATTTAACTGTTTAAACTGCTTTACCCATAGACATGTAAAACATAAGAATAATAATAACCTATTTGTGTGGTAGAATTTAATTAGCATTATTGTTAAATATGACCTAGCATTTGGATTGAATATTCTACCCATCTTGCTGAATTAAATAAATAACCCATTTTGCTGGGTTAAATTAACCCAGCATGTAGTTGGTCCAATATTTATCCAGCAGCTGGCTTAACCCAGTTTAGGGTAGAACCTCCACGTGGGGTGTTTGGGACTTCAGGGTGGGGAGTACCTCTTGCTCCAATGTACTGATAACACTTTGATTGCTCACTCACTCACTCATAGTCTATACCTATGACATAGTGACACACACACACACACACACGGAAGCATGCTTGCATATTAAGGCATCCATGTATATCAAAGCAAATTTTTCCAAAGCGAATAAGGGAAACGTGTATGATTCGTTCAACAACCCCAAAATATTCATATAAAAAACAAAAACAAAAACAAAAAAATATATAAAACAAATTAACTTGCACTTTATCTTTGAAAAGAATTGTGGCTGAAGTAAGACGATCTGTAGGTAACTACAGTACTGTGTATGTAACTACGGTGTAGGAGGACTTTGTAGGATGACTTTGACTTTGTGACACACACACACACACACACACACACACTCCAAGCATGGTGCGTATCCTTTTACCACATCCATATGCAATGCATTTACATTTTGAGCATCCCTGAACTTCTCAGGGATTAAAGGTCTTGGTCTAGGGATTTGCATTTCATGACTTTCCAATCAGTAGCCCAAAGCCTTTACCACCGAGCCAATACTGTCTGTAAAGACACTGCTGGGATTATGTGGCTAATGAGCTGTTTTGACTTGCAGTGAAGTGATCAGACACTGAGGATAGACTGAGATGAAGAATGCCTGTATCATTGCCATTGTTGATTGAATAACTGAGCTTCAGAAGCTTGCAGAGAGTCAATTTAGTTACTGTGTGATCAGTTATAGGCGTCAGGTTTAGAGATTATATTCATTAGTATATACACACACAGTCTTATTCAAACGTTTAGACACCCTTTGATAAATAAAAGATCTTTGGTGATTTTTTAATTGAAAAGATTTTAACACAGTCTCTCTTGGAAATGGAAAAAAATACACAATATTTTCAGCAAACATTGGTGTATAGTTACTTTTTATGTCATAAATTGAACAAAGATAAAAAATAAGAACATTATTGGGGCACTGTGCAAAAGTTTGGGCACCCCACATAATCAGTACTTAGTAACACCTCCTCTGTCAGATATCACAGCTTGCAAACGCTTTTTATGGCCAGCTAAAAGTCTTTCAGTTCTTGTACTTGGGATTTTCTCCCATTCTTCCTTGCAAAACACTTTGGTCGTCTTGCATGCACAGCTCTTTTATGATCTACCCACAAATTTTCAATGATGTTTAAATCAGGGGACTGTGATGACTGTTCCAAAACCTTCAGCTTGCGTCTCTTGAGGTATTCCATAGTGGATTTCGAGGTATGGTTAGGATCATTGTCCTGTTGTAGAAGCCATCCTTTTTTCAGCTTCAGCTTTTTTTCAGATGGTGTGATGTTTACTTCCAGAATTTGCTGGTATTTAGTGGAATCCATTGTGCCCTCTACCTGGGCAATGTGCCCAAAACTTTTGCATAAGACTGTATCTCCAGGGTGGGGAGTATCTGTTTGCTCCAATGTACTGAATGGCACATGGATTGATCACACACACACACACATTCCATATGCAATGCATTTACATTTTCCTGATTCAACTGGCAAGATGACATAGAAGCATCCCTGAACTTCTCAGGGATTAAAGGTCTTGGTCTAGGGATTTGCATTTCATGACTTTCCAATCAGTAGCCCAAAGTCTTCACCACCGAGCCAATACTGTCTGTAAAGACACTGCTGGGATTATGTGGCTAATGAGATGTTTTAACTTGCAGTGAAGTGATCAGACACTGAGGATAGACTGAGATGAAGAATGCCTGTATCATTGCCATTGGTGATTGAATAACTGAGCTTCAGAAGCTTGCAGAGAGCCAATTTACTGTAGTTACTGTGAGGATCAGTTGTAGGCGTCAGGTTTAGAGATTATATTAATATATTAATTAGTATTGTTTATATATATATATATATATATATATATATATATATATATATATATATATATGTTCTGTGTCATTTAAATCAGATAAACTCAGCGTACCAACTCCATCCCTCTCTCTCTCTCTCTCTCTCTCTCTCTCTCTCTCTCTCTCTCTCTCTCTCACACATACACACACGCACTAAAACACATACACAAACTTGATTGCTTGTATTTCCTCTGATTACTAATGGTAGAGTGAGTAATGGGGCTCTATTGTTTTGGCGTGTTATTATTACAGTGCTACAGTGGGAGGTCTACCAGCATCAGCTGTGCCACTTTTAGACCGCCTGTTAAAGGGGACCAGTTACACTCCACAATTTTGCCTCATTAAACATGGAAAATGGTCTAATATGCAAGCAAACAGTTCATTGACAGGTCTCGGAACAATGTTATTTAGCTAAATAACACAGGCATGTGAAATTTGTTTACTTAGTTTGTGCTTTTGGTTGGTTTTTACCAAAAACTAAAATAAAACTTACAGTTACAACAGTGTTTGAAAGAAGAAAAAAAGTAAGTATAAGAGATATCACTAAGATTAACCTTTTAACTCCAATAAAAAGTGCTCCAGTGCTCGTTCATCGGTTGGCATGAACATTAAATTGTTAGAAATTTAACTGGACCCTCTAAAGGATTAAAGCTCGCAGATTGCCAAATGACATTGTGCAATATTAGAAACTGTAGAAGAAATGTAGTCAGAAACAAAAATGATGAATGTAGATCAACAATGTTGAAGCTGTGTGATTAAAGAAATATCAACTGTGAAAACCATAGCCATGTTCTTTAGTTGAAGTAAGAGAATTTCCATACACAGACAATATGATAAGAACTTATGGATTGGGATCAAACAGCTATTGCAGAATGATGGGTATGTCAGGGTAGGAAGCGCATAAAGCGATGCACCCATCATGTATAGTGTCCACTGTACAGTACAAGGCTCTGGAGGCAGTGGTATGATCTGGGGTTGCTTCAGTCAGTCAGGTGAAAGAGTGGTTCTGGGAGCATAATTTTTAATTTCATTTTCATTTTCATTTTCATTTCCTACAACGCGTCAGGTGATGCAAAAAGGTGACCGAATAAAATAATAGAGTGTGCGACTTGTATTTTAGGCCAGGAACTGTACCGTATGTGCATTTAGTAGTTTCACCAGCAGGTTCCTTGATGGATGAATGGGTAGCATTCAGGACCCACCATTGTGACTGGGGTTCAATTTTCTGTCAGGGCATTGGCTTAGTTGAAGAAGGAATGGGAAAAGAAGAAGAAGAAGAAGAAGAAGAAGAAGAAGAAGAAGAAGGACCTGAGCTACATGACGAAAACAAAGTTTTACTGTGTAATGTGTAATGAAACCTAGATGATGTAGCCTGAGATTCACCACTTAGGGAATCGTTTCATTTAGTCACTCATGAGTACTGTGGTATTTAAAGCTTGCACAATGCACAGATCATTTAATTAATCCACACACACACACACAGTCTCTCTCTCTCTCTCTCTCTCTCTCTCTCTCTCTCTCTGTCTCTCTTTTAGTGTGTATAAACATGAACAGACTACATGACACTCTGATTAAAAATTAGCAAAATAACACTTATCCATTTTCCCATTTTGCCTGTTTGCTCTAATGAATATGCAATGAATGTGTTGTTTCTACATGAAAAATGCAAAATAGAAAACTGTGTGAAAAATAGATTAATTTAACACCTGCATTATAATTACAGAAGCCACTTTGAGACTGCCCAAATTAACACCATGTGTAAGTAGATGTATTTAAAAAACAATGTATGCCTTGGCTTTATGTGATGAGGGAAGCTTTATCATGTACAGTTTGATCACTACACATGACTTCGCACTGTATCTTCTGTGATGCCTCAAAACCTTTGTTTTTTTTATAGATATTCTGAATTGTCCTTTTAGCATAAAGCTTAGTTCAGATTTTGATTTTATTATTACAGTTAAACCTTGGATTGCGAGCATAATTTGTTCCGGAAGCATGCTTGCATATTAAGGCATCCACGTATATCAAAGCAACTTTTTCCAAAGCGAATAAGGGAAACGTGCATGATTCGTTCAACAACCCCAAAATATTCACATTAAAAAAACTAATACAAAATATAAAACAAGTATTAAACTATATGAGTATATGAGACACGCACTGAGACTGAGCATGGGAGATGATTACCCATAATCCTGCAGCACGAGGAGGTTACTCTGGAAGATACAGTACAAACTTAATTTATCTCTGTTAGAGTGCTGAAGTTTCAGCAACTCCAATTACTTACATTGTACATGCATTCCGGGTGACAGACTTCACAATGGGCATGTGGAGCATTAAACTTTATAACGATCAACCTACAGAAATGTTCTTATATGCTGCTCAGTTCTGATTTAAGACAGACATGGAAAAAAAAGAGTATTCCTCTAAGGTTCTTAGCTCAATTTTTTTGCAAGTTGATGGTGTACGTAATAATGAAATGACAATAAAGTGGAATCTTGAATCTTGTCTGCACACTTTGTCAGACAGATGGTCAAGCTCTCTATTAGAATCCGAATTGTCATCATTAATAATGGCTTAAAGTATCATTTATGGATCTTTTTGATAATGGTTGGAGGGTTGGGTAATCTCATGACCAGATTCAATTTAAAAGTGTGATTCACTGACAATTTAAAGAAACACTGTCTTGTTGAAGGACACTTCATCATTTGACAGACATGAATTCATTAAGACCTATGATCATTTATCTTAATAAACGTAAAGAGATCTGGTTCCCCAATATGCATTTACAATACGTTCATGTTCATTCAAGTTCATGCATATCATATTATTATATTAAATAATTTCTGTATTGAAAATGACTTACTGTATGTTAGCTGTTTATTGGTCCAGATTTTACTCTCTCTCTCTCTCTCTCTCTCTCTCTCTCTCTCTCTCTCTCTTTTGCTACTGTAATCTGAAAACAGCTTCATCTGGTAAACAGACCTACTGTATAATTTTGACAAATTGAGGGAACCCGTACACACTTCTTTTATGTATGGAACTCTTAAATGTGCATACCTAATTACCATTTTCGGGACATTTCTTTGGAGAATTCCATTTTCTCACTAAGTTGTTTACTTGCCGGCTCCCACTCATCAGCCAGCTCAAGAATGTGACGAGACACGGAACACCAGCTATCTGCATGCTTTGGCCAGCAAACCAAACACTCTGCATCTTTGAACATAATATGTCTTGAAGCATCACTATTCTCATATAAATTAATAAAGTACTTTAATCTTAAATATATCTTAATCTTTAAACTGATTTTCATAATTAATATGGGTTAAATGCAGTTTATTTCCTTATACCTTATATTTTTTAACCAATAGAGGCCTCTAGTGGACAAAAGAATTTACCACAAATGGATAAAAAAACATAATAAAACACTTTATGTAGATTTTTTTCCTCATCATTAGACATAACAAAGGTTTGCCATAAGCGAAACTGGGTTATTTTAAGCAGTTGTTCCCAAGCCTGGCCCTGGAGAACCCCATGTTGGTAATTGAAGTTCTGTGGAAACACTCTTACGAAAAAATCAGTCAATCAATCAATCCATCAATAAATGAGTATATATATATATATATATACACATATATATTGATGGATTGAATGATTGATTGATTGATTTTTTCGGTATATACAGTACAGACCAAAAGTTTGTTTGCTGTTAACCTGCGATTTCTGAGGCTGGTGATTCGGATGAACTTATCCTCCGCAGCAGAGGTGACTCTTGGTCTTCCTTTCCTGGGGCGGTCCGCATGTCAGCCAGTTTCTTTGTAGCGATGGTTTTTGTGACTTTTGTGAGAAGGTGTGTCTGTACTGTATATATATATATATATATATATATATATATATATATATATATATATATATATATATGTAAACCCTAATGCTCAAAATAATTAAACACATTGAGTACTGTTAACTTAAATAATTGCAGTTAGGCCAAATTAATAGACCTTTTTGAGTATTCAGAACTTTTTAGCATTTATGAGTTTGTGTAAATGACACTTTGTTTGAAATGACACAAGTTGGCTGAACAAATTTTATATTTTATGTAATCGTAAGTACTTAAGTAACAATAACTCTAAGTCAGCTGTAAGTGTTTCGCCCACCATACGGAAGGCCCGGGTTCGATTCCCAGGCTGGATGGTCTGCAAAATCTTTTTTGATCAATAAACTCAAAAATTTATAGTTCTGTTTACTTAAAATTACTTTAAAAATTTGATGTAACTGATTACCTCAAATATTTTGAGTTTTGCCAACTTAATCGGGTTTACAGTGTATAGAATATATATATATATATATATATATATATATATATATATAGAGAGAGAAATATATTTTCTTTGCGTAAGGACACCGAGGCTGGAAATGTCAGTTAAGGAACTTCCCTCGACAAAAATTAATCACTTGAAACACTCTGTAGATGTTACTTCCTCTATGCGTTACCCTAGTAACATAAGCACCTCATACACCTGTTGCTGCTGTGGAAATTTTAGAAATACTAAAATTTCATATTGGCTATTTATTGTAACAAAAACTTATACCATTACAAAATACATTTGTGTATTTAACTCATGAATAAATTATTTGATTAACTAATGTATTATTATTATTATTATTATTATTATTATTATTATTATTAATTCTCAGTTTTATACTTTACCAGACAATGTAAAAGTAGGAATGCATTGATGAAATATAATGTATAATCTGAAAAATTATATTTTGAGGCTATAAATGTGAATAAATCTTTCTTTTGATATTAATATTAATTAGTGCTGAATATTAATGTTACATCATCCTTTATACCATATCTCTTCATTTTTTTTTTTTTTTTTGCTAAATTTTCCCAGGAACTTTGAGAAAAGTTTGCATGTCCAAAGCACCATTGCACCATTGCACGATTCCTTTTGAACAAAGCAGTTTCTCTGTCTGTGGTTTGAAACATGGATGAACACCCATTGCAGTCCACTCTGCTGGGAATTACTTCCCGAACATAAAGCATGGCAGGGGGTCTTTCAGGGCCATGGTTGGAAACCACTGATTTAAAGGGTGTGTGTGATTTTGAACAGGCGAGTGCATTTAGGTGACTGTTGACTGTTGTAATCAGGTGACTGTTGGGGGTTTAGTGGTGGTAAGGGTAATGGCAGTTGATTGGAGGTCAAGAGGGTGTGGGCTGAGGATTATAGGTAATACAAATACCCCAAACTAAAAAACATACCCAAAAAATAAGTATACATCCTCATGTTCATTATTACAGTTTTTTACCCCTACAAATCTCTTTCTCCATGTAAAATATATCCTGTTTTATACCTTCTGTTACCTATATGCTTGTGTTTCCTTCAGACTCTTAGTTTTTCTCACAATATTCATCCTTTAAATCTCTCTCTCTTTCTCTCTATACACTTTTGTACTCCTGTAGCCTGATGCTAGTGCCTGTATGACTCAGCTTTTTCTCCTGTTTATGGTCTCACAAAACATAATTTCATGCTAAGTGAAGGTTTAAATTACTCTACTTTTCCTGTGCAAAACAGGGCCTTTTGTAGTAAAATCTGTACAGGCAAATGTGAAAGGCTGGTTTTCCATGTTGAACAGATTAAAATACAAAACATTGTGCCCAGTATTGTGTGCCGCTGTAGCAGGTGTGACCCCCTCAAGATTTCTGAGGGTGTGCTGGGGTGTCTGGTGCTGGGATGTTAGAAAGTGATGAATTTACCGTTTAAACAAAAATGCTTGAACTTTAATCTTTTCTTGTGCATCTCTGAACTAATATTTAGTTGTATAACCATGGTTTCTGACAACTACTTCACATCTGTGCTGCATGGAGTCAACCAACTTCTGGCACCTTGGAATAGGTATGTATTTCAGCTCAAGACAATTGTACTACTCGCCACAATTCCTCTGCATTTCTTGGTTTTGCCTCAGAAACAGCATTTTGAATGTCAGCCCACAAGTCTTCTATTGGATTAAGGTCTGGGGATTGGGCTGGCCACTCAATAACATTAATCTTGTTGGTCTGGAACCAAGACGCTGCTCGTTTACTGGCGTTTGGGGTCATTGTCTTGTAGAAACACCCATTTCAAGGGCATTTCCTCTTTGGCAGGAGGCATCATGTCCTTTTTAAGTATTTTGATGTACACAAATTGATCCATGATCGCTGAAATGTGATAAATAGGCCCAACACCATAGTACGAGAAGCATCCCCATATCATGATGCTTGTGCCTCCATGCTTCACTGTCTTCACAGTGTACTGTGACTTGAATTCAGTGTTTGGGGGTCGTCTCACAAACTGTCTGTGGACTCTAGGCCCAAAAAGGACAATCTTGCTTTTATCAGTCGACAAAATATTGCTCCATTTCTCTTTAGGCCAGTCAATGTCTTCTTTGGCAAACTGTAACCTCTTCAGCCCATGTCTTTTTTTCAGCAATGGGACTTTGCGGGGGCTTCTTGCTGATTACTTGCCTTCACATAGCCGTCTTCTAATAGTAACAGTACTCACAGGTAACTTTAGATGTTCTTTGATCATGCTGGAACTGATCATTGGCTGAGTCTTTGCCAATTTTGTTATTCTTCGATCCATTCGAATGGTAGTTTTCCGTTTTCTTCCACGTCTTTCTGGTTTTAGTCTTCATTTTGATATCATTTTAGCAGAGCAGCCTATCCTTTTCTGCACTTCCTTGTATGTTTTCCTATCTCTAATCTACTTTTGAACCAGAGTAGGCTGATATTCAGAATAATGTCTGGAACCACCCATTTTACTCTGATTTTCAGAGAGAAATGCACAGGACAATCTTTTCTGCATTTGACCTTAAATAAGAGGAACTTGTTTGAAACCTTTTTTTCACAGAATAATTTACCTCTCTAATTGAACTCCACACTGAGATTATTTTGAGAAGACTAATATTTGTTTTTCTTCACTTTCTGTAAGCTAATAATACATTTAGCACATTTTTTCTTCATGTTGTGATTCAGAATAGAACGTGTCCAATGCATTTGGTAATTTAAATAAAAAAAGTTATTATATGGATATGGAGCTTTACTCACTTCTTTCAACACACTGCTATTATTTTAACTGTATTAAATGCTTATAGCTTGTTTTTAGATATGTATGTGTTTTTTAGGCTTATAGCTTGCTTTTAGTGGTGGAATAAGGTTCCTGACCAAGTGGACAGTGGACTGCTTGGACACTGTGTAGTCTATTATGCCACTATTGCTTGATTGTTCCAATTTTAATAAAATATTTTATCCTATCTTATAGAGACCCATAAGAATGGGTTGGTGTGCGACTGCTGTTTGGTTTCATGCTTCAGGAATGCTGCCGCTTTGTCCACACTAGTTTTTATATTAGCACTGTTGCTCCCACCGGTTGGAATTGAATCTATGATTGGAATCTCTTTGTGGATCACTGGTTTGTTTCTTTATTATGTTTTTAGCTGTTACATTTTGTCACAGTGTTCCATTTTATTTAAGAAACATCACACAATAGAGAGTGCGTTGTACTGAATATCAGCACAGCTGATAACGGTATAACATTATCAGATGTGTTTTTTGCTTAATGTGCTTCTGTGACATTATGTGGGTTTTGTAATACATCTAAAAAAATATGACATTTTTAGAATTATACATTTCATGCTTTATCAATTCATCCCTAATAAGCAAACTCTAAATAATGGTGAACTCAAGATCTCTTCACAATCTTGTTTCAAGATTTAAATTGTAAAGTGGGAAAGCCTGTTAAAAATTAAAGTGTGTTTACAATACTTTAAAATTATAATCAAGCTCTTTTACATTGTGTAAGGGACTGCCCCTAGAGGGCACTGTGGATATGTGTTTGATAGTTTTTTTGTAGTTTTGTTTGTAGACTCAGTTTCCCAGAAGGCACCTCGGTCAGGTGATTAAGCTCACCTGAACCGAGGTTGCTCATTAGAGTAGTTATAAATAGCTGGTTATTCTGGGAAACTGAGTCGAGCATTAATTATGTGAAGAGGGCATTACTTTGGTCAGTGTTTGTTTTGTGGTTTAGTTTTGTTGAGTTTGGTTTTATGTTTGGAAGGCTCTATATGATTTGTGAGGTGCTTGTGTTCCAAGCCTCTGTGTGTCTCTGCCTGTGCGCGTGCGTGCGTGTCTCTGCGCGTGCGCGTCTCTGCCTGCCTGTGCGCGTGCGTGTCTCTGCCTACCTGCGCTCATAGGAGCACGAGTGGGTCCGGCTCGGGAGAACGTGTATGTTTTATGTGATCCTTGTTTGTCCTAAAAGAGCCTGTATGTTTGTGTGATCCCTATTTGTTCTAAAAGAGCCTGTGTGTTTTGTTTGCAAAGGACTGTTTTACGTTTGGGGAGTTTCAGTGTTTGATTTGTTTTCTGTTCACGTCTTGTCTAATTTGGTTTTTAAAAGACCCTTTTTGATTTAACAACTCTCTGCGCCTATGTCCGCCTTATTTAAGCCCTTGGCTTCAACAACAGCCCGGACTACCCTACAGTTCGTGACACATTGTGAAATAATTGTGATTCAAATGTCTACACATTTTACCTCTGTTTTGCCGGAAATATTAAGAATGAGCAGTGCTAAAAAAAAAAAATTAAAGCATGAATATTATCCATATTATACCCACAGTTTGTTGTATGGCTTTTCCGCATCAAGGGTAACCAAACAAACTCATAACCCGTCAATAGGTAAACATTTGGTTTTATTGAAATCAGGAGGCTTGAGTCGAAATCAAAATGTAAACAAAATGAAAATTAGTTTGTCGTCTGTGAGGGGAAATTGTGTGGAAGTATGTTTGCAAAGAGTGAAGATCTAAAACGGAGCACTCAGCGTTTGGACTTTTATATTATAGGTATGTTTTAATGCTTTTCTTGAATTGGAACTGTTTAAAAATGAATGAATGAATGAATGGTGTTCCATTAAGTGTGTTTTTGCACCAGATCCACAATGAGCCCGAGCAGGATTAAAGGTAACGTCTGAATATGATGTAGAACATTTTATTCAATCCATTTCAGAATTTAACTTCATTAATTTTTTTATACAGTATGTAATATGCATGAAACTTACATGGACTCTTACTTTTTACACCTAATCAGTGTTTATATATGGTAAATTGTTAAATGGAAATGAGCAATGTCTACAGTATATAGGGGTCAGGATTGTGCAGTATAGAGTGACATGTCTTTTTTTCAGCACAACCTAAGCAATATGATAAACGACATTTTCCCCATATTAATCTACTATTCAAACAACTGAGCAAAAATGTAAAAAATCATACATATAGGCAAAAATTAGACGGATACCTATTATCACAATTTTAAGGTTGTTAAGCATATGAGCATTTTGAGTTCATCAAAAAAGAAAGAAGCGTTTTAAAAATAACAATAACTTTGGTCCTACCCACCTTAGTCAAAAACCCTTCGATGTCTGAAGTCTCCCCCTTCAAATTAAATTGCAGAACTAATAAGCAGTTTTTTTTTTTTTTTTTTTTTTTTTTTTTTTTTAAATCATTCATTAACCAATGTTGTGTTACTGGCATGGATGGCTTTAATTAAACAGATATTCTTTTTATATTAAAAGAGTTGGATGATTAATTGAGTTAATGTGTGTGTGTGTGTGTGTGTATGTGTGTGTATATATATATATATATATATATATATATATATATATATATATATATATATATATAGGTGCTTCCTTTTTTAGTTTAGTTTTTCCTAATAAAGTTAAATCCATCCTTCCCATGCTGCACGATTGTTCTAATTCTCAAAAATGTAATTTCCAAATTACTTATTTATCTGAAATGCATCATCTCACATTAAAAGCAGGTTTTATGTTACATGTTTTTTCTATGTAAAAAAAAAAAAAAGATTTCAAATAATTTAAATTCACTCCCATTACGATCATGCCATAAATAAAAATCTAAAATAATGAAAAATAAGTAAAACAATGTATGCATTGCCCTCAATATGTTCATTCCGTTACATTTACTTAAGTAACTTTTTGAAAAAAAAAAAAAAATTCTATGAATAGTTTAACCATCAAGTTCTTTTCCCCTTAGTTGAGGGTTGTGAAGAAGAAATGCTACTCTTACTCCGGCTACACTCGACTCTTTACTTTTATAACCATTTATTTGACAATTTTGATATTCTTGTGTTTGCCAGAGAAATGCAGCTACAATAATCACATGACTCCGCTTGACCAATCAGCCGCAATAACAATAACCGCATGGGGTTGGGTTGTCTTCAGCAGTGGTAGACAGTGAAGCAAACATGTCAACATGGTTAGTTTAGCTGTTTTATTTAATGTTTCAATCTTAACATATATAATTAGCAAATTAACTAGAGGCCAAAAAAAATTGTGAGACTCTTGTACACATGTTCTGAGTCATTTGGAAGGCAACTGAATATACAGCATATCTTACACTGGAAATAGTCTACACTGTTCAAACACATATGTTACCTACATTAGGTATTTATTTCAAAAGCTTCATATTGTTAAAAAAGGGAGATTAGGAAATTTGTGTTTCTTCTAGCTTAATTTGCTATTTTGTAAAGATATTTAGTTTTAATCATTTATTTTATTAAATGAATTTCATTCATTTAATAATTTTGAAAAATATAAATTTGTACATTATTTTATCAATTTGTCTGACTGCTTGCATAATTTCTAAAAGAAATAAATAACCGGACATTACGATGAAACAAGGGACCATGGTGGTGTACTGTTTAGCACTGTCGCGGCCAGGTTCAATTCCATGAAGTTTGCATGTTCTCCCTGTGCTTGGTGGGTTTCCTCCGGGTATAGCAGTTTCCTCCCACAGTCCAAAGACATGTAGGTTAGGTTAATTGGCGTTCCCAAATTGGCCATCGTGTGTGAATGAGTGTGTGCCCAGCGATGGATTGGCACCCTGTCCAGGGTGTACCCTGCCATGTGCCCTAAGTCTCCTGGTATAGGCTCCAGGCACCTCGTGACCTCTACCCACCTCTGGATATAACATTATAGCACTCATAGATGTATGACCTTTGTGTATGAGAGAAATAGGATGATACACAGCAGAGAGCTGTTCTGTTTGCTATGACTGGTTCTGGTCACCCTGTCCTGTTTCCCATTGAAATTTTCAAACTATTAGTGTATTATGTATATAGGTGTATTGCATGAACCCAGTGCAGATTTGGGATTTTTATGAACGCAGGACTAGGGTATTTTGATATTGTTGCATATTATTTACTGTATGTGTTGATGACAGTGGAGTGGTGGACCACTTGAAAAGGAAATAAAACAGTGTAGGGCATACAAATTAGCTTGAATACAAAACACCAGGGACACATGCAAAAATTAGTTAAATAAATATTACAACCAGAGCTACTTTTCATATCTTTCAGAATGAACAAGATGGATTAGACAGATGGATTTGAGAGATTTCATGACACATCAGGTTTGATGGAATTTGTATGATTTGAATTCATCCTTATCTGCAATGGGGCATGCAGAAGATGATATTTCGGAAGTAGTGTCTATGATTGATCAAATGATAATAAATATGATGTGGATATGATGACTGTTACGACCCTTGGCGGTCTAGGGGAATACGGGTCGCACATTTAAATTTGTGAGACAGTGGCAAGTTGAATTCCCAGCACGGGTAGGAACCAAAGTGATGACCAACCAAATATTTTTATAACAAAGGATGTTTATTTACATGAACAAAAGAAGTAGTACCAAGTGAAATGTTTTGAAATTAAAAGAATTGGTACTAATAGAAAGACTGGCAATGGGTACGGCTGAAAATAAACCCAAAACCCAGGCTAACTAAACACTTTTTCCCCGCCCATCTAATCTCCTCTAAAAATAAATAAGATAAACAAAACACCCTAGCTGGCTACACTACCTAACTCAAAAGGGATACATAGGTTGGCACGCACCCTCTTCCCTAGTGTATCTCTAGACAGTAAGTTACCTAGATGTTGAAATGTATGCCATATGGCTTACTTCCCTGAACCAGTCTCTCAAACAAAGTGTAGCCCAAACAAAGTGAGTCGCAAGACTGCCTCCAAGTCCTAAAACAGTTCCTTAAAAGCCAGCTGGTGGATGAAGATTGGTTGAAGTACCAAGATGTTCAGCAGCCAATCAGAAGAGTGGAATGACGGGATTGGTTGAGGTAATGGGATGTGCAGCAGCCAATCAGAAGAGTGGAATGACGGGGTTGGTTGATGTACTGAAACTTAAGCCAACCAATCAGAAGCAGCAACAATGGATGGAACCACTAAGAACCCTGAAAAAAAGGAAAAGGGCAACAGACAACCAAAACAACCATCCAAATATGTTCTGGAACGTAACACCCCCTCCCTTAAGAACAAACATTTTTAAACATGTTTGTAAAACAAAAGATCAAGATAACAAAACAAACAATAACCCATACAATTGCTTCAAATAGCAAATAAAAGAAACAGACTTACATGTCAGATCGAGACAAAGTGTCAGCTACAATGTTGTCTGTCCCTTTCTTATGTCGAATCTCTAGGTTATAATTTTGTACAATCAGAGACCAGCGCATCAGCCTCTGGTTCTGATTATACATTCTTGATAGGAAAACAAGTGGGTTATGATCAGTATAAACGACAACAGGGAGCGAACTAGAACCCACATACACTTCAAAATTTTGGAGTGCCATAAGTAATGCAAGAGCCTCTTTTTCGATAGTGGAGTAATTAAATTGGTGTTTATCAAATTTTCGGGAATAATAACAAATCGGATGGTCAATTCCATCTGCATCCTCCTGCAATAGGGCTGCCCCAGCCCCCACAGAACTAGCATCAACCTCCAACTTAAATGGGAGATCAAAATTTGGGGTTGCGAGTACCGGAGCGCTGCACAGCAGTGCTTTCACACTGTCGAATGCATGTTGGCATTCCAAAGACCACTTAAACTGTTGCGAGGGGCTCAACAAACTTGTAAGAGGACTTACAACACTTGAGAAGTTTCTGCAAAACCCACGATAATATCCGGCCATCCCTAAGAATCGCCTCAATTGACGCCGGGTAGTAGGAACAGGAAAATTTGAAATGGCTGAAACTTTAGCGGCAACTGGACGGACTTGCCCCTGCCCAACCTGTTTTCCAAGATATGTAATGGTTGCCTTAGCAAAATCACATTTTGCCAGGTTCAATGTTAAATTGGCTTTTGACAACCGGTCAAACACAGAATTCAACTGAGACATATGCTCCGGCCAATTAGTTGAATAGATCACCAAGTCGTCCAGATACGCATTACACCCAGGCACACCCGCCAGTACAGTAGCGACCAAACGTTGAAACGTGGCAGGCGCATTGCGGAGCCCAAAAGCCATAACTCGGTACTGCATAAAGTGATCTGGGGTAACGAATGCAGATATGTCAGAGGCACGAGGCGTCAAAGGCACTTGCCAATAACCTTTTAACAAGTCTAATTTAGTTACAAACCGAGCGGCACCTAAATTGTCAATGCAATCTTCCATCCACGGTAACGGGTAACTATCAGGCACTGTCACAGCATTGACCTTACGGTAATCAGTGCAAAAACGGAAAGAGCCATCAGATTTGGGGACAAGTAAGCAAGGCGAGCTCCATGGGCTGCAGCTTTGTACCGCAAGACCATTTTCACAGAGATAATTCACCTCTTTTCTCATCAGCTCCCTTTTCACAGCATTGGCGCGATAGGGATGCTGTTTAATTGGAGCAGCATTATTGACATCAATATCATGTTGTATTACTGTGGTTTGACTCGGGGTATCACCAAAAAGATTCGGATACATTCTAACCAGTTGTTCAATATCTTCTTTTTGGGTATGAGGCAGATGACTCAATAATGTAGGCAACTCTCGTAATTTCTCTGAATTGGGCAATAAAGCACCCTGCTGCGGAGCATTACGCAAAATTAAACCATCCTCGTCAGTCTCCAACTCTCCAGTCACAAATGCAAGCGGAACAACGACAGGTTTCACTGTCGTTTCCTTACGTTCAGGGTGAGACTGGCGTTGGTGGTAGGCTTTTAACATGTTAATATGGCAAATCCTCATTTTTCTACGTCTTTCAGGTGTGCGAATAACATAATCAGTGTCACTCAATTTTTTTTCAATGGTATATGGACCAGCAAATCTCGCAGACAAAGCGGACCCGACGATGGGTAACAAAACTAATACCTGGTCTCCAATTTTAAACTCACGAACTATTGCCTTCTTGTCATATCTTTGTTTCATAGTGTTTTGAACAGAGGTCAACGTTTGACGCGCCATGGAGCAAGCCTTTTGCAACCGCTCCCGAAATCTGCTGACATACTGCAGCACATTTGTTCTGCTCTCTGACTTCGAAGCTAGAATGTTCTCCTTCAACACTTTTAGCGGGCCACGTACAGTATGTCCAAACACGAGTTCAGCTGGACTGAAGCCAAGGGACTCCTGTACTGCCTCTCGTACAGCAAACAGCACAAGAGGAACCCCTTCATCCCACTCCCTGCCAGTATCTAGGCAATATTTGCGTAACATAGACTTTAACGTCTGGTGGAATCGCTCGAGTGCACCCTGGCTTTCGGGATGGTAGGCGCTAGAAACACTGTGTTGAATTGCAAGAATCTTTAACACCTGATTGAACACCCTCGACATAAAATTTGTCCCCTGATCACTCTGGATCACCTTAGGAAGACCGAACGTTGCAAAATATTTCATAAGGGCTTTAATGATTGTAGTTGCAGTTATTTTACGAAGTGGAATAGCTTCAGGAAAACGAGTAGTAGCGCACATGATAGTTAAAAGGAACTGATTACTGGCTTTTGACCTTGGCAATGGGCCAACACAATCAATAAGTACACGTTCAAATGGTTCATGTAAAATAGGTATTGGAGTAAGGGGAGCATTTGGAATTACCTGATTTGGTTTACCAATGCACTGGCACGTCTCACAGGTCCGGCAGTATCTGGCAACATCTCGTTTCAAACCAGGCCAGAAGAAATATCTCAGGATTCTGCGATAAGTCTTGGTAATTCCTAGGTGACCGGACAGTACATGGTCATGCGCAAGAGACAATACATGAGGTCGGTATACAGAAGGAATGACCACCTGGTACACAGTGTTCCAGTCAGCTCCCTGTTCACGTGTAGAACTCCACTTGCGCATCAACAACGAATCCTCAACGAAATAACCCGTGGGTTGCTGTTTCAACTGTTCCTGGGAAAGAACTGAATCAAAACACCGTTTTAACGTGTCATCCTTTTCCTGTGCAACAATTACCTGCTCACGGGTCATGTTTAAATTAAGTTTCTGAAAATTATTTTTATCTGTTTCAAGAACACAAGGTTCTTCCACACTCTTAGTTCTAAGTAGCAAGGGTTCGTCGGTATGCATGAATGTATTCTCAAGAGTAAACTCCTCGTTACCCAGCCGCTTAGCCTGAGAACGTGTTACAACACATGCAGAAAAAGTGTCAGGATAAGTGGTGGACAACTCATCATCTACAGTGGGCACAGGTTTCTTATCAAATACCTCTAATGATGGCATCACTTTACCCCCAGCAATATCATTCCCGAGGATAAGGGACACACCTTTAATTGGCAAGTCTGGAAGTACAGCTACTGACACAACACCATTCACAAGCTCACAGTTTAAGTAGATTTTATGTACAGGAGCTTTAACAATACCCATCTCAATCCCCTGCATAAGAATGCTTGTACTACACGAAGTCTGTTCATTCAAAACAAGCACATCAGCGATCAACACAGAGTGGGCGGCGCCCGTATCACGGAGTATCTGAATTTGGCGCTGATCCGCAGGGTTGCCAGTTGTAGAGACTAACCCATTAAAAACGAACGGACGATAACTTGCATCAACTGCCAACTTGTCTGGAAATAATGGTCTGTTTGAGACTGTTGACTGAATAAGACCAACACTTGTGGGTCGGGCATGTTTACTTTTAAGAGCACGACAGTCTGCAATCAAGTGACCAACTTTATGACAATAGTAACATTCTCTCATCTCCTTTCCCTGCTCTGTCTTAGCCAGAGTACGGGGAGGAGAGGGATGAGCAGACGCATTCACAGACACCACTGTTTTGGGACGAGACGCTGAAAATGTTCCAGAGCGACCTAAAGAGAACACAGGTTTATGCGTAAGCATGAACTCATCAGCATGTATCGCAGCTTGGGACACAGAATTTACTTTTTGTTCATTCAGATGTACTACAATACGCTCGGGCAAGCAATTCTTGAATTCCTCCAGTAGAATAAGTTCACGTAACTCACAAAAATCCACTGTCTTAGTGGCAGTACACCATTTATCAAATAACAGGCTCTTCTCTCGAGCAAACTCTACATAAGTCTGTTGCATACCCTTCTTATGGTTCCTAAAACGTTGTCGATATGCTTCTGGCACTAGTTCATAACCCCTTAATATTGCGGACTTCACAGTATCATAATTTAAACTTTCCTCAATTGAAAGTGCGGAACAGATTTCCTGAGCTTTGCCACACAGTTTACACTGCAATAGCAAAGTCCATATTTCGGATGGCCAATTGAGGGTCAACGCAATACGTTCAAATACTTGAAAGTACGAGTCAACTTCATCTTCACGAAAATTTGGAACAAGAGAAATATACTTACTTATGTCAGTATGGTACGACTGGGACGAGGCAGCTGGTGCACTCACTGAAGCAGCTGTGGATGTGCTTGCATCAGGTGCAGGAGAACCCAGGTGTGCGGCTTTAGCAGCCTCTATGTCTAGCTGTCGCAGCTTGACCTGCTTATCAGCCTCCACCTCCAGTTGACGAATTTTGAACCGCAACTCCAACTCAGCTTGGTGGGCACGTGCTTTTTCCTGAGCCTCATACTGTAGTTTGGCTAGACGTAACTTAAGTCTGCCATCTCCCATTGAATTTGTCGAGGCAGGTGATATGGGGTCAAAGGGCGGTAACACAACCTTGGGCTCAACCTCCGTCTCACCCTCAGCTATATCACTGTTCTGCCCTGTCCATTCAGCACCGCACGGCCTTTCAGTCACACCGAGAGGATTCAGTTCTTCTGGAGTTACACCCTCCACAGCAAAAATCCCTAGCTCGACCAACCGATCATAAATAACTTGCCGGATTTCTCTTTTAAGATTTTGCTTGTTCACTAGAACCTGAAAATGTTCAGCAATTTGAATTAAATCGTCTTTGCGGCATTTATCAAATTCCCCAAGAGTTGGGTTCTGAATAAACGAGTCCAAATTGAATGACGCCATACCTGATTCAAAACCAACATACAGAACTAATTTGCCTTAAGCAATAGTCAACGTTCACTATGAATGAAGTCACTTTGCCAAGTGTGCTGAGTACAACAATACCAATGTCCACAAAAAGAAAACACTGGGACCTTTAAATATCCCGGATGAGCCCCCAAAAATGTTACGACCCTTGGCGGTCTAGGGGAATACGGGTCGCACATTTTTGGGGGCTCATCCGGGATGAGCATCATCTAGGGGTATGATTCTCGCTTCGGTGCGAGAGGTCCCGGGTTCAAATCCCGGACGAGCCCCCAAAAATGTTACGACCCTTGGCGGTCTAGGGGAATACGGGTCGCACATTTAAATTTGTGAGACAGTGGCAAGTTGAATTCCCAGCACGGGTAGGAACCAAAGTGATGACCAACCAAATATTTTTATAACAAAGGATGTTTATTTACATGAACAAAAGAAGTAGTACCAAGTGAAATGTTTTGAAATTAAAAGAATTGGTACTAATAGAAAGACTGGCAATGGGTACGGCTGAAAATAAACCCAAAACCCAGGCCAACTAAACACTTTTTCCCCGCCCATCTAATCTCCTCTAAAAATAAATAAGATAAACAAAACACCCTAGCTGGCTACACTACCTAACTCAAAAGGGATACATAGGTTGGCACGCACCCTCTTCCCTAGTGTATCTCTAGACAGTAAGTTACCTAGATGTTGAAATGTATGCCATATGGCTTACTTCCCTGAACCAGTCTCTCAAACAAAGTGTAGCCCAAACAAAGTGAGTCGCAAGACTGCCTCCAAGTCCTAAAACAGTTCCTTAAAAGCCAGCTGGTGGATGAAGATTGGTTGAAGTACCAAGATGTTCAGCAGCCAATCAGAAGAGTGGAATGACGGGATTGGTTGAGGTAATGGGATGTGCAGCAGCCAATCAGAAGAGTGGAATGACGGGGTTGGTTGATGTACTGAAACTTAAGCCAACCAATCAGAAGCAGCAACAATGGATGGAACCACTAAGAACCCTGAAAAAAAGGAAAAGGGCAACAGACAACCAAAACAACCATCCAAATATGTTCTGGAACGTAACAATGACATTTAAAAAGCAATGTGTAAAATTTATTTATGAATTAATTTATTTTTAGTTTGTGTTTATTTGTAGTCATTACAGAAGTTAAGTATTGTTTCTGAGAAGAACTTATAAGAGACCAAATTTTATTTTGTGGTTGGGATAAAACTCAGAAGGTTGTCAAAACAACTACAAATACACTTTGGATTATCCCTTGCAAAAGCAGTACAATCAATGTTAAGGGGCAACAGACAATACAGCAAAGCAATGCAGAGGAAGGAGAACCCAAAATAAATATAGTGGCCATGAGGCAAACACGAACGCAGAGATGTAAATTCAAAAATGAGTGCAACATCTTTTTTTATTACTATTTTTGTTATGTTTAACTATTTTAACTGTAATAATGAATTTACCAAGTGAATTTATACTGTATAGTTAAATTGCAATAAAACTGCTGTACCATTCTGTGTTCATGCCCTGAACAATACGTTTTAGCTCGAACATATTGAGTTGGCACCTGTATCTGCCTCTAGTCAATGTAAATTTGCAAAAATTGTGAGAATCATAATAGTTTAAATAATAAGTTGATGAGTTGATAGTGTTATTAGTTCGCCAGAAACTGAATGATACAACTATTTAGCAAAGAGAAATTGGCAAACATTTGCCTAATTGCCTAGATATGCAAAGCTGGTAGAGATTGAAGTTTTGCCAATTAAAAGCTCAGTCAAATTGGATGGAGAGTTCATTGCTTAAGTACAAATGCATGCCACAATAAAAAAAATAAATATTTGTTTAAAAAACAAAAATTTTGCGTCCACTTCACATTTATATGCAATTTGGCATATAGATTTATGTTGGTCTATCGCAAATTCCCAAGTAAGTACATTTACATTTATAAATGCAACATGACAAAATGTGGAAAAATTTGAGGTCTATAAATACTCCTGTAAGACACTGTATGCTGTATAATAGAAATGGACCAGAAATATTGTTATTTAACTGTAAATAATTAGTCAATTAAGAATTGAGAGTTAAGTTTTTGATTACTGTTATTATTATCAGCAGCATAATAATAATAATAATAATAATAATAATAATAATAATACATTTATAGAATTACTAATTTATCACTACTGTCTAGGGTTGGATTAGGGCCGCCATAAAATCTTTTTTTTATACTGTAAATCTTTTAATTAAAATTCAATTGAATCAATTGCTTTAATCATTAAAAATATATACAATTTAGGTATAATTGGTGTATGCTATTAAAAAAAGAAAAAGAAAAAAAGAGATTTTTTACACAATTTACATTCCATTTTTTATTCATAATATGCAAAACATTAATGATAAATTATGTCTTGCAAAATAAATAAGAAAATAAGAATGTAAATAAAAAAAACAAATGAACAAAAAACCTTAGAACTTAGATACAGTGGAACCTTGGATTACGAGCACAATTCGTTCCGGAAGTGGGCTCGTATTCCAAAACACTCTTAAACCAAATCATCATTTCCCATAAGAAATAATGAAAACTCAAATTATTCGTTCCACAGCCCCCAAAAATAAATACATAAAAATAATTAATACCTATCTATAAAATGAAAATAAAACAAATTAATCTGGACTTTACCTTTAAAAAAAGTACAAATAAATCCTGACAGATAACTGTTTCCATTGGTGCGTGCACGCTCCATGTGTGTGTGTGTGTGTGTGTGTGTGTGTGTGGAATTAGCCCCTTCCCTCGCCTCATTTTACACAGTAACATTCCTCCTCCCTCTCCCCACCTCGCTTTTTCACAACAGTTTCACAACAAACACACGCACGCACACACACAATGGAAACACCGTTTTAACAGGAAAAAAAGAAATCTCTCTGAGACTGACATGAGCGTACATTAACAGACACACTTTTTAAGTTTTACAACAAGCGCATAAACACAGCGGAAACACCGGTTTAACGGGAAAAAAGCGAGACTGGCACGAGCGCATACTAAAGGAATCACTTAAGTTTCACAACAAACGGACACACACACAAACACGGAAACACCGGTTTAACAGGAAAAAAAAAAGAAATCTCTCTGACCAGGCGTGAGCGCATACTAAGGGAATAACTGCTGTAAAGTAAAAACAAAAAAACAAATGAACCAGCACCTTACCTTTGAAAAGAATCGCGACAGAGCAGAGTTTCTGTGTCTTTGTGAAGCCGGGAGGGGTGAAAAGGGGAGAGAGAGAGTCTGTGCGTGTGTGTGTGTTTCAGTGTCAAATTGCGCACGCACGAGCAGAGTTTCTGTGTTTGCGAAGCCGTGGGGGGAGGGTGGGGGAAGGTGAGAGAGTGACGCTCGGTGTCAAAATAAGAGTCGCATGTGTGAAGCATGATACTCGGCGCTCGTAAACTAATACTTGCTCTGTTTCCGAATAAAAAATTATTTAAAATCTTTGCTCGGTTTGTGGAACACTCGTAAACCACGTTACTCGCAATCCGAGGTTCCACTGTATAGCCATAGTTTCCATTACACTGATTTGTGTACACACAAATGTGTTGTGCTCTGTACAGAAAATTTGGTGGAATAAAAAGAAAAAAATTATTTATTAATACACATTTCCCTGTTTTTGCTAAGTACTTACATCAGCTGATGCAGGCAGTTTTTCTGAGATGGCATGTGACTGCAGTGACTCAATAATTTTGACTGAAATTCCCATTGACGTTTTTTTTTTTTTTTTTTTACCCAAATCTCCAACAACAAAAGTGGACTTTACATTAATTTAAATGCATTTCCCAATGTATCAAACTTTTAGCATCTGTAAAATTTACAGTTTTGCGTAGTTGCATAGTTAAAGAAAATGGTCTGTCCATTGTGCTTTGTTAAGCTTCTCTGGTAAGCTTTTCAGAAGAGACCCAGTTAAACAGAACTGAGTCTCTTCTGTTGTCTGTCAGAAAGGTCTCTGTTTATTAACAGCAAAAGATCTTATATGCTTGACCAAACACCTGTGCCATCGATATGTCATTACAAAGAACATAAACTATTGTAAATGTCCTGGTGAGATCCTGAAGAACAAAAGAGAGGAAGACAGAGAGGTGTCCGTCCAGAGACGAATCACATGATGTTGAGTTAGGGGGAGAGGGGGAAAGAGACACAAAGAGAGAATGAGTAGGTGAGCATGGGAATATTCGCACCTTCAAAAATAGAACCAAGAAGAGAGGGGAAGATACAGAAGCAGCAGAAAAGATTTACCATGTTAATATCAGATTTATGAGGAATAGAGCAAGAGAGTTGGAATAACTCCCTTTATATAAAATATTTGTTTTACAGTATCATAGCACACATAATCCTGGGACTGATTTATGGTCATAATATCATACAAATGAAGATGGGTCTTCTGTCGAGTCTGCTTTTTTTCAAGGTTTTTTCTATTGTCATTTCTATTGCCACAGTTGCCTTCAGCTTGCTCATCAGGGACAAACTGATAGTAATAGTCAATACTATATTTCAAGTTGTATTTTTTTATCTGTAAAGTTGTTTTATGACAGTGACCATTATAAAAAGCACAACATAAATAAAATTGAATTGAGTTGTTTTGATCAGAAGATAGCAGCAGCATAATTAGAAACACAAAACCTAATTGGAAGAAATTGGAAGACATTGAAGTACTACAAACACAACATTTCTGTTAGTATTGTTTAAAAGGTGCAAGATCATTAGTTTGAAGAATAAATATGATTATGACAGCAGTGCAGATTTATTCTACAAAGCCCACATGCTATGGAAAGTCTAGGTTAGTAACCATTTAACTTTTTTTTTCCCCAACCAAACAGATAAATTTACACTAAATACAGCACAACTTTAAAAAACTATCAACTCAAAATTTAGCATTGTATTGATTATTCAATTATACTTAACACATTCAATATGAACAATGCTAAGATTAGATATCAAATAAACAATGCAGGAATGTACTAAATAGAAGAAAGAAAAAAAACCCTGCACTGATGCCCAACTTTAATTACAAATACAAATTTCATCTAAAACAAAATGCTTGTTTTACACATTTAATTAGCACAGTGAAATAAAATTGCACAATAAAACTGAGCAAATGCCAGATCTGTTGGTGATAATTAAATGATTCATTACAATTTAGGAAGGCACCTGTGCTAGTGGTCTTACTCACTCAAATCAACTAAAAAAGAAAAATGGAAAGAGGCTAAACACCGCCATCTGCTGGGAATGTGGTACCATCACACAATAACAATCAGGAAAGAGGAAAAGGAGGAGATCGTTATTGTACAAACTTAATTAGGTCCATCTGTACAGTACATTATGGACGTCTTTGAATTTTATTTCGTTTCCCACAAGCTTGGATACCTGTCAGTTCCCACCCACCAGGCAGCTCTTCCCTGTTATGTGAATACACCTATTATGATTTCCAATTCAGGAAGGTGAAGATTAATATGTTGTTCTTCTTATTTGACTGATTGTTATCCATTTGCGAAATTAAGTGATGATTTTTGCTTTTACTATTCATATACTATGGTACAGTGTAGCCATGGGAATGTAAATGACCCTAAATTGCCAGAGAGTTGGCAGAGAGCAAGGGGTCTCCTCCAAAAATCATGGCACTGGTGGGCTATCAAATGCTTTATGCCAAATGCCATCAACAAACCTGGGTGATCAATGAGAGTGGCCAAGACAACATCTAAACATACCAATTCACCATAATACTCTACGTCCAAGAGTTCCCCGGATCTGCTCCTTTACTTAAGGCAGCTCTATTTACAAAAATGCTTGGCTAAATAGATAATTTTTAATCCTAGACTTAAACTGAGAAATGTGTTTGAAGGCAGTTATTTTGTGTAATTTGCAAAATGATTTTGATAAACATTTCTATGAGCCTATGTGCTTTAAAGACATTGAGGATGCAAAACGGCAGAGGAATTTTTGATATCTCAAATAGGTCAGTTGTGATGATGCCTTAAACTTATGTCAAAAAGTGGTTAATAACTTCCTGTTGGACATTATGTTGAGTGACACCACATTCAGTGATGTTGCATTGAGTGACATCATAGTGTGATGCTTTTTTTTTTTTTTTTTTTTCTGGGGCTTTTTGAAAGTTTAAACACAAATGTTCCCTTTTTTAAAAAAAAATCTCATAATGGTATTGGGATATCCACTTTAAATTTGTGTGCCCACTTTGTCCGCTGTCTTTCTGGTGCACCCAGGTGGCGAAGGCGCAGAGTGCTTTGTTAACTATATTTTTGCATTGCATTGTAAATGCTTGAATTGCTTTTAATTTAAAATTTACAACCACAATAAATTGTAGTGGCAAAAAATTCAAGCATTGTACATGCTGTAAGGATATATTTTCTATATTCAGATTGCAATGTAGGAAAATGAAAACATTTTTATTGCAACAAGTTTTTGATGAGTTCATGTAATTTAACGTGCTTTTTTGCTTTGGGAAATTTTGGCACTGTTTCCATGGGAGAGATAACATTATAACACTCAAAGATGCATGGACTTTATATGTACAACAGACATAAGATAAACAACAGAGAGCTGTTGTCTTTGCTACAGTATGACGGTTCTGGCAACCATATCTGGTTTTCTGTTGGGATTTTCAAACTATTGAAACAGTACAATACTGGTGCATAACTGTACTGATAGGGAGCTATTGTCATGTACTGAAGCGAAACTTAGCTGTAAACTGAAGTGTTGTTTAATTGCTTCTCATTATCTTTAACAATCTTTGTAATGAAACAGATGCAACAAAACCACACATTTTTCTTTGTTTTATTGTTTTAATAAAAAAAAAATTATATACAATATTTTTTTAACTAAAACTCAACCAATATAAGTGTGTGTGTGTGTGTGTGTGTGTTCTTAATACTCAATTTTACAATTAAATGACCATAGACAAAACTGCAGTTTTATCTATTGTGACAAAACTGTTGGAGTTGGAATTATATGATTTTGCAAAATCACAATATTCACACTGATTTAATTTTGCGTTTTTAAATCTATCAGAATACTTGGACAATTTGAGACATTTCATGATGCATCAGGATTGATGGAAAGATGTCAATGATTTTCTTACTTTTTTTTTTTGTTGTTTTTACTTTGGCCTGCTATGCAGAAATTTTTGCAATGACTAATAAATAAAAATAAATATGTCACAGTCAAAGCTGATTTTAAGAAGCACTGGGTTGGAAAACATGGTGTACTTTTGTGTGCAGAAAAATGAATCATAGCTTCGGATAGCTTAAACTCAAAATAAACCAAAATTCAACTTGTAGCTGGGATACAACTCAATGGGTTGTCAAAACAGCTACAGATGGACTCTGAATTATGCCTAGCAAAGGCAATGCAAGCAGTGAGAAGAGTGGAACTGTTACGCAGCATACAAACGATATGGTACAGCAATACAAAGGGAAAAAAATTAATAAATGTGAAGAGCAACTTGAACAAAGTAGAAAAGTTCCACAAGTCAAATGATGAACAAAAGTCAGAACACGGACATAAATGAGAGCAGCTGATGTGAAAATACACCAATGTAGAGACTACACCATCACTAGAAACCCAAGAAATCTACTGGTTTGACCCAGGAACAGATAGAACAATTATTAGTCACATTGCTTCCTAAACACAAGACTTTCAGTGAATAAAACAAGTCAAGTAGACATGTAATTTTCCAAATATGTCCAACCTTCTCTGGGGTAGGTGTGGAGGAGATCACTAAGTTTTCAAGAGGTGAGAGAGCTAAAGAGTGTCCCAGCTTCACAACAAGCATTTTAATGAACTCATTTCATTGACATTTTGTGCACGTGACAAAATAATCTAGAATTTTGTATTATTTTTTTTTGCCACTGATTCAATTATGTTATTTTCATTGCAATTATTAATTTAAAAAGTGTACTTATATAATCTTATTATACATTGCATTTTAATTGCTTAACCATTTCTTATTTGCACTGTGTTTAATCCCTGACCAATAACTTTTAGCTTAAACTTAATAAGTTGGCATTGACATCTGCAGAAACATCTGGATATGTTAAACTGCCTCTAGTCAGTGTGAATTTGTGTGCATACTGTATGTTGGCCTATGATGGTTTGCAGCATCAAATAGTATTCATTCCGATCCTCTTTGAATGTGGTATGTCATGCTGTGAACAGATACCCTTTTGTACTTAGCATCAACCTATTAGGTTAGGAAATAGGTTAATAGATTAATAAAGCGAATTTGATCATCACTCTCTAGGACTCAGACACAAACTGCTTCATACTGTAAAAAGCAATTATTATTCTTATTTTTAATTTACAGGCTTTTCTTTAACTCCCCAGTTACCCATCCATCATGAAGATTTTAATAGATTTTAAGATATATAAATTTACATACGAATACAACCATTTTAACGTGTGTTCCATGGATGATGCCCACACCTCCATGAATGCAGCCTGTTTTTCATTGATTTCATGCTGCATGAATCTGCCGTGCTGTAAGAGCAGAGTTTCATGTATTATTACACTTTGGCAGAGTAAAAAAATAGGAGAGATTTCCTATTTTCCAAAATGGCGTCATTCTGAGAATTTTTGGCCAACTAGAATGGATTGTCCATTCTTACTAAATACGGGCCCAGGGCGATCTTTCCAGGTTTTCTCTTGAAAACAGTTGGATGGTTCCATTTCCAGACATTTTAACGCTGTCCTGGTTCTTTTCTTTGCTTGATTAAGGTCAATATTTAGATCCTTCTGAAAATTACATCTTTCCCATGACCAAAACTTTCTTCTTCTGACATGGTTGTTTAAGAAATGTGAATTTACTCACTGCATTAGTTACAGTACAGTTAAACGAAAAATAAAATCGGCGCCTTGCACCGCCAGGGTCCGGGTTCGACCCCCAGCCATGCTCGATTGCCGTCTCTGTGTGCACTGAGTTTGCATGTTCTCCCCGTACTTGGTGGGTTTCCTCCGGGTACTCCGGTTTCCTCCCACAGTCCAAAGATATGTAGGTTAGGCTAATTGGTGTTCCCAAATTGCCCGTAGTGTGTGAATGAATGAGTGAGTGTATGTGTGTGTGTGTGTGTGTGTGTGTGTGTCTGTGCACTGCGATGGATTGGCACCCTGTCCAGGGTGTACCCTGCCAAGTCTCCTGTGATAGGCTCCAGGCCCTCCGTGACCCTGAATACAGAATTAAGCGGTATAGATGATGAGTGAGTGAGTGAGTGAGTGAGTATTTGCTCATTCAAATCCAACTGATGACTATTGATTGAATGATTTATTAATTGATTGATTGATTGATTGGTCCGGCAGTGTAGTTTCTAATCTCTAATCTAATGTGCAAAAATTATTTCATGATGCATTAGATTTTGCCTGCAGGACATGCCTTATTGTCATATATAATGTACAGTGGAATTGCCCCATATTGCTCAGTTAAGTAGTGTAGTGATTCTGAAGCTTCTAAAAGATTAAAATTATAAAGGTGATGCATAAATGTTGTATAGAATTGAAATGTATTTAAACTTAAGTTATATGTATCCATTTTTGGATGTGCCAAAAACCAGTGTGTAGTTCATACCTCTGTACAGTTCAACAGTTCAACTCCGGAAAACTTAAGTTTGACTTTTTTCTCAGTATTCTGACTTTAATCTTAAAAAGTTTTGCTTCTATTTCATTTTTTACCATTTATTCAAATTTTCATTTAATGTTAGGTTAGGTTAATTGGCGTTCCCAAATTGGCCATCGTGTGTGAATGAGTGTGTGCCCAGCGATGGAGTGGCACCCTGTCCAGGGTGTACCCTGCCATGTGCCCTAAGTCTCCTGGTATTGTGTGGTAATGTGTTACCTTTCATGCTCTTAAATGGGAAATATAGGGAAATTAATCATTTATTATTTTGTTCATCTTCTATACCGCTCATCCTGTACAGTGTTGTGGGAATAAGCCTGGAGCCCATGAGACTTCGGGCACTAGGCAGGGTACACCTTGTACAGGGTGCTGTTTCATCACAGGGCACACACACACACACACACACACACACACAAGCACAGATATCAAATATATCCTCCATCTGCCCTTGTTAAACTATTTAAACTATTATTTCCTTGTATTCTCAGAAAAAGAACTGAAAAACAAAGAAAGGAAACAAACTCCTACAATGAAAAGCTCCATTTGTTTTTGATGTGAATACTGGAACGCCAGACTGAACTACAAAATGTGATGGTAAATTGTAGAATTTGTTAATTTAGATATTACCTGTTTACAGTGTGTATCATAAAACTGTCACCAACAGGTCTTGTTCCAGCTGCAGTACTGCAAACCGTCCCTCACGGATATGAGCTGAACATGTCACAGGTGATTGGATAAGATTAAATAAAGTTGCAGCAAGTAAAGGCCTGACAACACCTGCCTGGGTCGGTTTGTACAATGACATCAATAGCTGGCGCTGGTCATTATATGATCTTCCACTGAAGAATGTCACTTATACATACTGGTACTCTGGAGCGCCTGATAATAGTGGTGGAAAACAATCATGTGCTCTGGCAGTATCATATGGACACTGGGAAGATTATGATTGTACCCTTCATATGCTACAATTGTGAGTTAATACCCTGACTTTGATTTGCTTATTTTAAATTGAATAATCATTTTGAATGATGCTTCAGCTGAGCCTATTATCCTGATCTTAAAGTCCATTAAGTTCAACTTTACTCCTTCTAGTTCATAAACAGTATATATTATGTTTCTTGTACTGGATAATTCTTACAATTATGTTTGCCTTTCTGTAGCTAATTTTACTGATGCTAGTAAATTTATTGGCATCTCTAATGTTCCGAGGACTTGGCTTGGAGCTCGAAACTACTGCAGAGAATATCACACAGATCTGGCCATCTCACTTAACAGCAGTGACAGCGACTACTTGTGGCATTTAAGGGATGCTCAGGGTGATTCCTGCATCGGGTTATATCGGGACACTTGGAAGTGGGCAAACAGGATGAATGCTTCAAATCTTACATGGGCTCCGGGAAAACCTGATAATCATGGAGGTTATGCGAACTGTGCATCAGTTAAGGGTGGATTGTTTAGTGATGAAAGCTGTACAAACCTGCATGACTTCTTCTGTTACACCAGTAAGTGTGGAGTTATATATTAGCTAACTGGTAACTTAATTAATATTATTTATTTTTATATTTTTAAAATATTTTTTACTAAATTTTGATGTTTTTATTTTATTTTATTTTTTTTAAATTTTTTTCTTTTGCTCCACGAGACGAAATTCAATGTCATATTTTACAATAATAAATGGACCTACTTATGCTTAGAAACAGCTTTTTCAATCGACCACTATACTCATTCAATATCCTTTGTGCTATAAAAGATTCAAAAAAGAAATTATATATATTTGTATATATGTATAACAGTTTAAAAATCCCAATGGGAAACCAGATATGGTGGCCGAAACAAGTCATAGCAAATACAACAGCTCTCCGTTGTGTATCTTATGTTTATTATACACAATGTTCATGCATCTCCAAGTGTTGTAATTTTATCTATTTAACATTTAACATTTAATTTTTCTTTGGAAAATTTTACCATAATGTGATCATGGTTCATAAATGGGGCAAAGCCAGTGCTAATAATAGTAGGATCAAAAAGAAAAATTATCAATTTATAAAACAGAAATTTATGTTGCAGTATCCCACACAGCATTGTTGAGTATATTATATGGTGTTTAAAAAAAATAAATTGAATTATCCAACTATCCAACCCATATACAGTACAGTGAATTCTTCGTAAAAGGGTATCAGGTTAAAGCGTCTTACGTATGTATAAAGAGGCCATTGCTAATTTCTATTAACAGTGAACTAACATTTACCATTTAACATTTTACAACCCTGAAACCCGACTCCTAAGGGTTAAGTATAAACATAAGGGTTCATATAATTGTCATCCATATTACATGCTGTATACAATAATGCAATTCTGATAAGCATTGAAAGTAATATTCTATACCATATTTATAATTAAAGTTTTATCCTGCTCAGGCTCATTGTGGATCTGCTGCAAATATACCCTGAATGGGACACTATTCATTCATTTATTAATTTATTCATTGAACCGTTAGTAAAATTCAAGAGAAGCATTAAACCATACCTATAACAAAAATCCAAATGCTGTGCTCAGTTTCAGCTCTTCACTCTTTGCACACAAACTTCTACACAATTTCGCCTCACGGACAAGATAGACTGATTTTCATTTTGTTTTCATTTTGGTTTTGACTCAAGCCTCCTTGTTTCAATAAAACCAAATGTTCACCTATTGTCCTCAGATTTCTGTACAGAGGTATAAACACAGTGTATTATATGTATTTAAAATTAAGAAACAGATTTATAGGTATTAAAAATATGCATGATTAGCATGAAGAGGCATACTTATTGTTTATGTAGGTTTATTAGGTTTGGGTATTTTTATTAAATGAGTTCAAGCCACCAAAAATTAGCAAATTACAACTCCTATAAACCTCAGCCCACAGCCTCATTAAATAAACTCCAGTCAAGGTTCCATTACCCCAAACACCACCAAGCTCCCAATAGTCACCTATTTAATTTAGATTATTATTGACAATTGTCGGCACGGTGGTATAGTGGTTAGCACCTCATCTCCAGGGCCCGTGTTTGATTTCAAATTGGCTGTAGTGTGTGAATGAGTGTGTGTGTGTGTGTTTGTGTCCAAGTGTGTGTACCCTGCGATGGATTGGCACCCTGTCCAGGGTGTACCTTGCCTTGTGCCCTAAGTCTCCTGGGATAATGGTCCTCCCGTGACCCTGAATACAGGATAAAGCGGCATAGATGATACGTGATGATGAGTGATTATTGCCAATTCACAGTCTCACACACTTTTTCAATCAGCTGGTTCCACTGGGAACCATCAAACATAACTTGCAGATGATGTATTATATTTAGTTAATAAATTCCTAATATTACATGGACATGTAGCCTGTATAAAAGGCAATAATAATAATTTCTCCATAAATCAATCATTAGTTTTACAAAGTTATGCACACTTCAATAGTATATGTTTTGTAATCATATCAGTTTTTGATTCAATAAATGGTTAATGTGTAGTTTCTGTAGTGTGAAATTTTCACAGCAGCAGCAACAGGTGAATGAGATGCCTCACGTTACAAAGTTCCCTTAACCAACATTCCTTGCACAGGGAGTGAGGACCTGGGAGTCCACCTTTTACAGATTGTTTACACTGTGTATCAGGAAGCAGCTTTAATGTTTTCCTTGCAGAGGGCAGGGGATCCTCCAGTGCCAGGGTTTAAATAAACTGCTTCAAATAACCTAGATTTGCTTTAGCATTGTGTGTGTGAGAAGCCAAGACTTTGTTATCTGTCTATAACTGTGTTTAGTGGTGATTATGAAAAAACTCTTCATGAAGTGTTTTATGACATTTATTACAACTGTGTTAAACGTGTTTTGTCCACTAGAGGCCTCTATTGGTTAAAAAAACATAAGCCTGTCCAACGTGCAAGACAGGGTTGTGGGGCGCCTGGAGCCTTTTTCAGGAGAGGTGTGGTGCACACTGGACAGGATGCCAATTCATTGCAGATCACACACACATACAGTACAGACCAAAAGTTTGGACACATCTTCTCATTCAAAGAGTTTGAATTTGTATTATGGCAAGAAAAAAGAAGCTAAGTAAAGAAAAACGAGTGGCCATCATTACTTTAAGAAATATATGCCTAAATATGCACAACTGGACAATTTGTCTTCACCAAACAATAAGGACAGGGCAGAAATGCCTTTAATGTGGAGCTGAGACACAGTAAGGTTTGTGGATGTTGTTATTGAGAGATTCAGACAGAACTGAGTATCATTACGCTCTTGTAGAATTTATCATTGATAATGTGGCACAGATTTGCTAAATATCAAAATAAAACCCTGAACACATGTCAAAGTTCAGCCAAGAAAACTTGCCCAGCTGGAACAAGCTAGAAGTGGACTACCACAGC
Source organism: Clarias fuscus (assembly GCA_030347435.1). Lineage (NCBI taxonomy): Eukaryota > Metazoa > Chordata > Actinopteri > Siluriformes > Clariidae > Clarias > Clarias fuscus. The sequence continues at coordinate 20,896,046 of CM059225.1, read as the reverse complement.
TGAACTGGAGTGGTTTGCCTGCCTCATCATTCAGTTCAGTGGTGAGTGGGAACTGTTATTTGTCCCAGTAATGTTATTATAAGTAATATATACTGCTACTGTACTACCAGTCAGGACGGGTCAAAGACTATTGCGTGTTTCCTCTGGACCATGTGACGCCAGCCGACCACATCTTTTTGGACTGCTCGCTCACGCACCATTGGGGGCGGAGTAACATAGGGCTATTCGCTCCTTCTGCTTGGCCAATCAGCTCTTTCTAGGCCCTCAGCTGCGCGTGGCTACAACATTACTCGGACAATCTCTGGATAATAGGGTGAGCACTTGGCAGGCCTTGAGTTGATATTTTAATTATATTTGGTCATTCCTTATATAAATCAACCAGAAATTCCAGGCCACCACCTAAGAAACAATCTAGTAACAACAATAACAAGAAAAAAATTGTACTTGTTACAAAATCTAAACTTGTAAAATAGCAAATATTTGTCATCAATATATCAAACTGAATTTGCAGCTGATGGGTGTAAATGTACAACACAGAAGGTGTGCTATATAAGCCCCAATGTTTGAACAACTTGATGTTTATTCCTCTACATGTGTCTAATGTGACTCCCACTACTAATTTAAGTCTATGCATTGTAGGTAATTTCTGATTACATTCGTCTGGCTACATAACTTGACATAGCTGTAAGCATTTAGATGTTACAAGTCATCCTTGTTTTTCTTGCGCATGATCTGTCCATCTGGTGGAACCCTCCAGTTCACAGTAGTGTTCTCCAACAAGCCGTTCTCATCTAGTTTCTGCTTGATCTGAAATACAGATACATGATTTAGCTCTAAAGAATGAATAGTTAACGTTTTATATGTGGCACAAAAACGGCAATAATTAAAAAAATAGACAAGCAAGATGGAGCTAAATACAGTATGGCATTATAACACAATTACACAAACTTTCATAAATATTCTGACTTACTAGATCTATAATGGACTGCAGAGGAGGATCAAACACACTTCCGTTAGACATTAGCTGCAGTTCCAATATCTGACCTCTCGTTGGTGAGTCTGAGGGAGACACGCACCCACAAACATATTTGTTGTAACAACAATCTCATAGTGATTATAGTGTAGCGTATAGTGTAGTAACATTATGTAGTAACAACAATCTTATGCTGAACATCGAGAAAACCAACGAGATGATTATTGACTTCAATAGTAAGCAGCCCAGACACACACCACTCATCATTAACAACAAAGCTGGAGATAGTCAGTGACACCAGAGTCCTAGGGATACAACAAATGGACAAATTGGACTGTTCACAGAACACATCAGCACAGGGGAAATGAGAACAACAACGCTTGTACTTCCTGCGTCAGGTCAGGAGAGCATTCCTCCCATTTAGTAACCACTTAGTTCCATCTGGTTTGGCAGCCACTCACTCACTCATTATCTATACTGCTTAATACTGTATTCAGGGTCAGGGGGGACCTAGAGCCTTAGGGCACAAGGCAGGGTACACCCTGGACAGGGTGCCAATCCATCGCAGGGCATACACACATACACACACTCATACTCATTCGCACACTACGGCCAATTTGGGAACACCAATTAACCTAAACTACATGTGTTTGGACTGTGGGAGGAAACTGGAGCACCCAGGAGGAAACCCACAAAGCACGGGAAGAACATGCAAACTCCACGCACACAGAGGTGCAAGACGATAGTGCTAACCACTACACCACCGTGCCACCGGTTTGGCAGCCATTCGGCCTCCCATAGGAAAATAATGCAGAGAGTAGTAAAGAGAAGTAGATTATTGGGGTTTCTCTTCTGTCTATTCAAGAAATTGCTTCAGACGGAAATTGCTTAATTTTGGTTGCATTTGCTTACAATTACTTTGCAGGAGGAAATGAAAAGAGTAAAAAATTTGATAAGGAGGAGAGGAAAGGTAAAAACAGTAAATACCCTATTGCAGACTGAACAATTGTAAATACCGTATTGCAAACTAACTATAATTTAATATACAGATATTGCACTTGGGAGGTAAAAAAATTCCTTTCCTGTACAGGAATATTGCACAAATTATTCAGGTATTAGATATAGTGGTATGGCCGAAGAGCATTGACTGTGGGAACCAGTATTGTATTCCCACAGTTCAAACACATGCAATTAGGCTAATTGCGTGTAGTGCGTGAGCGTGTACATGTATGTGCCCTGCAATGGATTGGCCCGATATCCAGGGTGTACCCCCTTGTGACTTAAGTTGCTTGGACTAGGCTCCAAGCCTTCTCTGATCCTGTACACAGTATAATTCAGTATGAGCGATAAGTGAGTGTAGTACAAGATTGAGATTTTCATACAAAAATAGTTAATTATTATATTTTAATTTAAACTTTATCTCTCCTGCACCACTCATGCTATTATTTACTTATAATCTCTGACCTGGTTTGTAGCATCCAAATATCAAATAACAAAATTATTTGTCGCAAACACACAACCATACACAGTGGGATATGCAATGTGTAATATTGGATATATGACACATGAGATACAGGATGATGCTGATATATGACATATAACTTTGATCAGAAAGATAAGAAAGATTTCACTAGAATGAAAAAAAAAATGTAGGCTGGAATATAGAAATTCCCAAATATACAAAACTTACTAAATAAATTACACAGGAATTACAAAATGTACAAAATAAAAGTGTAAGAATGTGGTTAAAATATGGTGTGTAATTATGACAGCAGCAGTATAATTAAAACATTAAGAATGAAATTAAATATGTGTGTCAGCAGTAGTGTATTAAAAGTGGTATGTGGTAATAATAATTATTTATTAATTGTGTTTTGACTATGTTCCAAAGTTCAAGTCTTCATTTTATGTGTAAGTGAGCAGAATACACATTTTTAATCATCCCTCGCTGAACATCCTGTCCTTCATTAGCTCAAAGAAAACTGGATGGACCAAGTTTCTAAAGTCATTGCAATTTACCCCAAAGAAGCTATTCTTCTTCTTCTTGTCATCAATATTATTATAAAACTTATAAACTTCATGAATAATTATTTGTATTTATTAATATGTTTTAAGTTACAAACAAATTGGTAATGTTCATAAAAGTAAGCACTTACTTGTGTAACAGAAGGAGCTGTGCAGGTTGTTGCAGCTTTCGTCACTTAGCAGTCCACCTTTAACTGATGCACAGTTCGCATAACCTCCATAATTATCAGGTTGATTTGGAGCCCACCGAAGATTTGACGCATTCATTCCATCAGCCCACTTCCAAGTGTCACGATATAGCCCGATCCAGGAATCACCCTGGGCATCCCTCACACGCCACAAGTAGTCATTTTCTGTGCTGTTAAGTGCGCTGGCCAGATCTGTGTGATATTGTCTACAGTATTCCCGAGCTCCAAGCCAAGTCATCAAAATGTTAGGGATGCCAATAAACTTGCTAGCGCCAGTGAAATTAGCTAAGAAATTGCAAAAACTATGTAAGTAATCTCAGCTTCTGTTTCTAAATGATCATTTAGGGAAAAAATATAACAAATCAAAGTCAGGATATTAACTCACCATTGTAGCATATGCAGGGTCTGTAAAGTGTACAATCTAAATCTGCCCAGACTCCATATGTGATTATTGCAACACAGGATTCTTTCCCACCACCATTATTAGGCTCTCCACTGCCCCAGTTTGTGTAAGTGACGTTCTTCAGTGGAAGATCATATAAGGACCAGCGCCAGCTTTTGATGTCGTTGTACAACCCGACCCAGGCAGGTGTTGTCAGACCTTTGTTCTTTGTTACTTTATTTAATCTTAGCCAATCATTAGGACTTAGGATTATTGCCAGGTCAGTGTATATATTTCTGCAGTAATTCTGCGCAACAGACCATGTTACTTGTGACATGTTCAGCTCAAATCTGTGAGGGACAGTTTGCAGGATGGATACCACAGCTGGGACAAGACCTGTAGGTGACATTTTCTTTTATTATACACAACTGGTAAAATTTAAAAAAATTAGTACATTTTCATTTTTTAAGAGCAGTTTCTTTGCTTGTTTTTTAATTTTTTATTATAAAGTTCCTTACTATGGGGACACAAGAAAGGATTAACTGGAGTGGCCCAAGCCAGGAGCTGCCCTTCTAGGGCCTGATGGTACATTTTATTATGATCAGATTTTTCAGTGACCACATTGAATTACCCCTTTGAACACCCTACTGTACATTCATGATAGTGATATCTCAATATCTCTACATTGAATTCCAAGAACAAAGCATTCTGTAATCTACACCAGTATGGATTTAGAGATAATTTGTCTCTTAGTAAAAATACATATTGCTTTAGATAATAATTGATATGCCTTGATTTATTTTTTTCCCAAAAGCATTTGACACAGTGGACCATGATACTTTTGCTTATAAAATATCTTATTATTATTTTAAAAGTTTGACATTAATAATTGAAAGAAATATTTAAAAATCAATAAACAGACTTTTATATGGTCGAGATGATTAGTATGTAGAGTGCACTTTATTGGGCTCTTATTGTTGCTTATTTATATTAATGTCATGATTGCTGCATCCTTAAGGATTAAGCTACACACTAAAAAATGCTGGGTTATTTTTACTACCCAAACGCTGGGTTGCCTCTGTTGGGTAATTTTTCTGGGTTATTTACAGTGAATTGGGAACTTTTTGTTTAACCAAGCTTGCTGGGTTGGAGTTGGGTTGGCTAGTAACAGCTAACATCACAGACAAGACTGCCCCTCCCCTGAAGTTCACCGGTGCATTTAGAGGCTGTGTCAGCTTTGTGTCTTTTTTTGGGGGCTGCTGATGAGGGTGCTACATGTACAGTCGTGGCCAAAAGTTTTGAGAATTACATAAATATTGGAAAAGTTGCTTCTTAAGTTTTTATAATAGCAATTTGTATATACTCCAGAATGTTATGAAGAGTGATCAAATGAATTGCATAGTCCTTCTTTGCCATGAAAATTAACTTAATCCCGAAAAAAACTTTCCACTGCATTTTATTTCTGTCATTAAAGGACCTGCTGAGATCATTTCAGTAATCGTCTTGTTAACTCAGGTGAGAATGTTGACGAGCACAAGGGTGGAGATCATTATGTCAAGCTGATTGGGTTAAAATGGCAGACTTGACATGTTAAAAGGAGGGTGATGCTTGAAATCATTGTTCTTTCATTGTTAACCATGGTGACCTGCAAAGAAACTTGTGCAGCCATCATTGCGTTGCATAAAAATGGCTTCACAGGCAAGGATATTGTGGCTACTAAGATTGCACCTAAATCAATAATTTAGCGGATCATCAAGAACTTCAAGGAAAGAGGTATCAGGGCGTCCAAGAAAGTCCAGCAAGCGCCAGGATCGTCTCCTAAAGAGGATTCAGCTGCAGGATCGGAGTGCCACCAGTGCAGAGCTTGCTCAGGAATGGCAGCAGGCAGGTGTGAGCGCATCTGCACCCACAGTGAGTTGAAGACTTTTGGAAGATGGCCTGGTGTCAAGAAGGGCAGCAAAGAAGCCACTTCTCTCCAAAAAAAACATCAGGGACAGATTGATCTTCTGCAAAAAAGTATGGCGAATGGACTGCTGAGGACTGGGGCAAAGTCATATTCTCGAATGAAGCCTCTTTCCGATTGTTTGGGGCATCTGAAAAAAGACTTGCCCGGTGAAGAAAAGGTGAGCGCTACCATTAGTCCTGTGTCATGCCAACAGTAAAGCATCCTGAGACCATTCATGTGTGGGGTTGCTTCTCATCCAAGGGAGTGGGCTCACTCACAATTCTGCCCAAAAACACAGCCATGAATAAAGAATGGTACCAAAACACCCTCCAACAGAAACTTCTTCCAACAATCCAACAACAGTTTGGTGAAGAACAATGCATTTTCCAGTACGATGGAGCACCGTGCCATAAGGCAAAAGTGATAACTAAGTGGCTCGGGGACCAAAACGTTGAAATTTTGGGTCCATGGCCTGGAAACTCCCCAGATCTTAATCCCATTGAGAACTTGTGGTCAATCCTCAAGAGGCGGGTGGACAAACAAAAACCCACTAATTCTGACAAACTCCAAGAAGTGATTATGAAAGAATGGGTTGCTATCAGTCAGGATTTGGCCCAGAAGTTGATTGAGAGCAGCCCAGTCGAATTGCAGAGGTCCTGAAAAAGAAGGGCCAACACTGCAAATACTGACTCTTTGCATAAATGTCATATAGTTGTCGATAAAAGCTTTGAAATGTATGAAGTGCTTGTAACTATATTTCAGTACATCACAGAAACAACTGAAACAAATATCTAAAAGCAGTTTAGCAGCAAACTTTGTGAAAACGAATATTTGTGTCATTCTCAAAACTTTTGGCCACGACTGTATACATTAAATATGTTAAATATAAAGGTCTGTATACACACTTTCTCTCACCTATGACTGAATTTGTTCACTGTATGTAACATTTATTACTGTTACCATGTTAAAGTTTTGTGAGGTACAATATTGTGCTAGTTTATCTTACAATGGCTGCTCGCTAGCCAAACCAAAGAACCCCACCTGTGTATGAAAGAAACTGCAAAAATGTCTGACCTTTTTAGCTTTCTTTGTAGAATGCTTGCAGAGTGTATGAAGATGGTGAAGTGATGAATGAAAGCTAAACTGTTAACTGTAGTGCCAGCATGACACTAGCATTTAACTAGGTTGCTAGCGTTAATAACCACATATAAAAAGCTGAGGTGTTACAAAACACTAATCTTCTTACACATATACATACTAGCCAACCCTCTCGATTTTTCCATAAACTTTTACTTTCTTTAATTTCTTTCTTTCAAAGGTTGGAACCGACACCGTGGAATATCTCCATCAGGCTGAAGTGTCGAGGCCAAACCCCTACATGCTGATGTTGGGAGATAATGACCAGCACTGCTCTCAGGCATTAGTGCTTCTCAGTAATAGTATCGTAATGATGTCGCTGTTGAACTTGTTTTGTATTATCTGATCTTGTGCTTTTGAAAAATAAATAGAAATATTTTTTCTATGATTTGTACATTTAATTGGGTGTTTATTGCATAATTTCCCTTTCAAAAGCTACACTCAATGCTGCGTGAAAACGCTATGGGAACATCTCTTTGTTGCCCGGTTGTGAAGCCTGTGCATGTCAAACCCGCCGAATACCTTCGGCTTATAACCTGTGCCAGGCATGACGTCACCGAATAAGGTGCACCTGCAGGTTATAAATAGGAGTGAACCGGAAACATCCTCAGATCTTTTTGTCTTCAGGACCGCTTTGTGTTTGCGTGTGCATGTACAAGCCGTAACGAAAGCGAAATAAAAATAACAGCATTAACTCACCGATATGGCAGAGTTGCTTAAGAGATGCGTGCCTCCGTGTGATAGATCTCTTTCGGAGGGCGATCTTCACGAGTTTTGTCTCGAGTGCTTGGGGAAGAACACGCTCGCCTCGGGCTTCAGGGAGACTGTGAGTACTTTTCATCTTCTCCCTATTAAGGTGCTTTGCGCACGGCTCGCTTTCTTTAAAGAGAAACCACGAGCCGCGGCGCATTCCTGGTGCTCGCATGCTGATCTGGCAGACGCGCACGAGACGGAATTTCCCCTTTCTCTCGCGCTCTCTCCGGATCAGGAAGTTTTAGCTTCCGCTTCGCAAGCGCGCTCCGGCGCTTCTTGTGAAGGAGCGGAAGAATCTTCCTCTCTCGCTTCCATGGAAGTAGCCTCCTCACAACGCTCCTCCAGTGCTGACAGAGCTTTTGAGGAATTATTAGAGGTTATAACACGTGCGGTCGAGCGATTGCATATCGACTGGCCGCAGCAGCGAGATTCCCCCAAGCGTTCGAGATTGAACGACAGGTGTCTGTCGGGTGGCCGGGGGGAGGAGCCTCAACATCTCTCCCTCCCCTTCTTTGGTGACATCCATGATGAATTAACTGTTTCATGGAGCAAGCCGTATTCATCGCGTGTTTTTGTACCATCGACTTCGACTTATTCGAATATCATTGATGCGAAAGCACGCGGTTATATGATGATGCCCAGATAGAAGAGACGCTTGCGGGCTATCTCTCTCCTGGGACATCATCCTCCCTGAAAAAGCCTATTCTCCCCTCCAAGCCGTGCAGATTGACATCTGCTTTGGTGGGTAAAGCTTTTCAGGCAGCAGGACAGGCTGGTGCTTCACTGCACACCATGGCGGTTTTGCAGGTTACCAGGCTGACCTGCTGAAGGACCTGAGCAGCAGCGGGGCTATTGATGACAGGGCGTTTGCAGAGCTGCGCCGAGCCACAGACTTGTCTCTCCGTGCAACCAAGCGGACGGCCCGTGCTGTGGGCCGTTCCATGGCTGCCATGGTGTCCACGAAGAGGCATCTGTGGCTGAACCTCACAGGCATCAAGGATAAGGATCGTGTTGTCCTCCTCGATGCCCCCATCTCGCCTTCCGGCCTTTTTGGCGACGCTGTTAATTCCGCCGCCACTAGGTTTCGGAGGTAAAGCTATATGAACAGGCCTTTGGGAGGTTCCTTCCCCGCCGTGCTCAAGAACCGGGACCGTCGGCCACCGGGCCCCGGCCAGGTCTGGCCCCTATCAGGCGTGAGGTGCAGAAGAAGAGCGTGACCAGCCGCGTCCACCTCCTCCCCCCCCCCCCCCCCCCCCCGTAAAGACTGGGGTGGGGCTCGCCGCTCTTTTCAAAAATCTTCTTCGAAAAGACTGGATCTGAGGAGCTTCCTCTCTTCAAAGAAGAAGCCCCGAGTTCGTGCGCCTGGGGCCGTGGGGGTGTCTCCCCCCGGGGAGGGGTGCCTGGATGTTCATCACAAAACAGGGCCTCCTCCCTGGCACTCCCGGGAGGCCGGTGTTCAATCCCCGCCACAACTGGTGTTCGGGGAGCGCCGGTCTCCAAAGAAAAAAAAAAAAAAAAAGTTGGGTGTTCAGGCATCTCCTGACACACTTCATCTCCCATCACCTAACACCCCCGTCCCCCACCCCCCAGCAGAGTCTGTAAATACTGGGCCAGCAGATGTGCTCGATCCGGTTTCACGGAAGCAAAGGGGCCATAGAACATGTTCCCCTCCCAGACAGAGGATCGGGCTACTACAGTCGGTACTTTTTGGTGCCCAAGAGAGGGGGAGGGTTGTGTCCGATCTTGGATCTTCGCGGCTTGAACCGCTATCTCAGAAATCCAGATTCAAAATGTTGACTGTCAAAATGATTGTTTCTCAAATCCAACTAGAGGATTGGTTTGTGACAATCGATCTCAAGGACGCATATTTCCATATAGAAATATTGCCACAGCACAGGAAGTTCCTGAGGTTCGCTTTTGGGGGCGAAGCTTACCAGTATTGGGTCCTTCCATTTGGCCTAGCTCTGTCACCCCGCACATATACAAAATGCATGGATGCAACTCTGGCTCCTTTAGGACTCCAGGGCATCCGTATTTTTGAATTACATAAACGACTGTCTGATTCTGGCCCAGTCTCAGGAGCTAGCGCTTCGACATCGGGATGTCGTCCTAGCCCATCTTCATTCTTTAGGATTGAGACTCAATGCCACAAAAAGCATTCTCCTTCCTGTTCAGAGCACAACATATTTGGGTGTCACATCGGATTCGGTCACAATGCAGGCACAGTTGTCTCCTGCTCGTGTCGAATCCATTCTCAACACCCTGAAGGAATCAAGCTAGGCCAGAAGGTCACCGTTCATCACTTTCAGAAATCTTAGGCCTCATGGCAGCTGCGTCCACGGTGATACCTTTGGGCCTTCTGCACATGAGAGCGTTTCAGCTGTGGCTAAGAGCCAGGGGGTTTCATTCAAGGGCCAACCCCCAGAGGCTAATAAGGGTTACGCGCCGGGGGCTTCGTACCCGTTCTATGTGGTTCAGACCCCGGTTTCTGACTTTGGGTCCCACTCTAGGTCCGTCTTGTCGTCGCAAGATGATAACGACAGACGCTTCCCTCACGGGCTGGGGTGCGGACTTGGATGGCCGTCCAGCACAAGGGAGCTGGAGAGGTCATCTTCTCGCGTGGCACATCAATTGCCTCGACATGATGGCTCTGTTTCTGGTCCTGAAACACTTCCTCCAGCAGTTGAGAGGCTATCATGTCCTAGTGCGGGTGGACAGCACTGCGGTAGTCTCGTACATAAATCGCCAGGGTGGACTGTGCTCGCGCCGCTTGAACAAGCTAGCGCACCAGGTTCTGCTTTGGGCACAGGACAAGTTCCTGTCCCTCAGGGTGATTTACATTCCAGGGCATATGAATGTAGGAGCAGACTTGCTATCCAGACAAGCTGTAAAACATGGGGAATGGAAACTCCACCCCGAAGTAGTCAGTCAATCTGGGAAAGATTTTACGTAGCAGAGGTGGACCTCTCTGTCTCATAAGAGGCAGCACAATGCCCCCTTTACTACTCTCTGACTCCTCCAGCTCCCCTGGGTCTGGACGCAATGGCCCACACGTGGCCCAGATTACGCCTTTATGCGTTTCCATCTATAGTTCTGCTCCCAGGAGTCCTGGCGAGGGTCCGTCAACACGGCTTGCGCCTCTTATTGATAGCGCCCCATTGGCTGACCAGAGTGTGAAAGAAAGAGCAAGAAAGGTTGTCCTCGGGCTTATGCCCTAGTACGCTCAGAACGTACGTAGCTGCTATTTCGGCTTGTCACGCTCTGAATGATGGGGTTTCTGTGGACAAGCACCATTTAGTTGCCCGTTTTATTCGTGGAGCTAAACGGTTGAAGCCACCCACTAGAGCGACGGTCCCTTCGTGGGACTTAACTATCGTACTCGAAGGCCTGGCCGACACCCCTTTCGAACCACTAGAGTTAGCGCCTGTCAGGCTTCTGCCTCTTAAGATGGTTTTTCTTATGGCTATTACTTCTAAAGCTATTCTGCATCCTCACCCGAACTATCTTCCAAGGTTCCATTCTCAACCATGCACCCAGTTGTTCTCGAGGCCTTCTGTCCTCCGCCTTTCACAGCTCCGGAGCAGGAAAGACTTCACTTACTGTGTCCAGTACGTGCTCTTAGGATCTACGTCCACCGCACTAGCCAGTGGCGTAAGTCAGAGCAGTTCTTTATTTGCCATGGGGGTCGGCCACTAGACAGACTCTGTCACACTGGGTGAGAGATGCCATTGCCCTAGACTATGAGGCGCGTGGTCACACTTCGCCTCTGGGAATCAGGGCTCACTCAACCAGGGGGATTGCCTCATCGATTGCCTTGGCAAGAGGCGTCCCCCTGCAGCAGGTGTGTGATGCGGCGGGCTGGTCCTCTCCACACACGTTTGTTAGATTTTATAGTCTGGATGTCAATGCTACTCCGGGTTCACGGATCCTTCAGTCAGCATCCCAGAGCTAGGTCTGAGACCTCCTCGGCTTGTGCGCACACGCTACACAACCTGGGGGTCCAAACACTTGCATTGCGGCGGCGTTGGTATTCTCGTTCCCATAGCGTTTTCACGCAGCATTGAGTGTAGCTTTTGAAAGGGAACGTCTCGGGTTACTTGACTGTAACCATGTTCCCTGATAAAGCGGGAACGAGATGCTGCGTTCCGATGCCGCACTGCTGGCATGCCTGGACGTCCTTCAGACAAAATTGACCTGAGGATGTTTCCGGTTCACTCCTATTTATAACCTGCAGGTGCACCTTATTCGGTGACGTCATGCCTGGCACAGGTTATAAGCTGAAGGTATTCGGCGGGTTTGACATGCACAGGCTTCACAACCGGGCAACAAAGAGATGTTCCCATAGCGTTTTCACGCAGCATCTCGTTCCCGCTTTATCAGGGAACAGGGTTATAGTCAAGTAACCCGAGATGTTTTTTTTTGTAATAGACCAGTATATCAAAGTAATTTAACTGTTTAAACTGTTTTACCCATAGACATGTAAAACATAAAAATAATAATAACCTATTTGTGAGGTAGAATTAACCCAGCATTATAGTTAAATATGACCTAACATTTGGATTGAATATTTTATCCATCTTCCTGGGTTAAAAAAATAACACATTTTGCTGGGTTAAATTAACCCAGCATGTAGTTGGTCCAATATTTATCCAGCAGCTGGGTTAAAAACAACCCAAACTGGCATTTTTTAGGGTGTACATTTTACTGTTTTTTCTTTCTTTATAAATACTTATACCTGAAGTAAATTGTGACCAGTGTTGGGTTTAACGCGTTAGAGCACACTGATTACTTTTTTGATGTAATGAGTAATCTAATGTGTTAGGTCCGCCATTCAAGTTACTTTTTCAAAAATGTAATCCATTATTCCAACAATTTATGTAACCCGTGAGCCAGACAGCAATCATTCCCAATCCATTAGTTTGTGTGTGTGTGTGAGTGTGTGCCTGTGTGAGAAAGTCGTCCTACAAGCCCCGCCCCCAATAACCTGCCCCCCCCTCTGTTATTCCTGGTGTTATACCCCTATCTCACCTATGCGGTTTGACTATACGTGGACCGACCCGCTGAAAGATGGAAACCTAATCACTGCGCCAAAACTCGTGGTAAATCATGATGAACCATACTTAAGGTCATCGCGCGAAACCGCAGGTGAAATAGGGGTATTAGTAGTTAACAGATTACGGGCCGAACTTCGCTGAGTGATGATGGTAAAATAATTATAAAGGTCTTAAAACAACATGAATGAGGAATCACAAAGGAGTTTTCATTTTCTGCAATGGAAAAGTACTTTAACGCCGTAATGTAACTGATTATTTGTTGAAGACAGTAATTTGTAATGTAATTAGTTACTTTAAAAAGTAACGTCCACCAACACTGATTGTGACCTACAGTAAAAAGAATTGTATGGAATTTCATGATTTTTTTTTTTTTGCATTAATCCGTCATAAAATGTGATTTGATCTACATCTAGGTTAAGGTAATTGACAAATATAATGTGCCTATTATAACAACACAAAATCCAAAGTAAGTGAACCCTTGGTATTAATGTCTGCCCACCACACACACACACACACACACACACACACACACACACTTTATCTCAATTCAGAATGTGCAAAACCTTGAAATTTAAAAAAGTTCACATATTTTTACATTATAAAATGCTCGCCCCATCATTCAGAGATAACAAGTTTGAAACCTTGGTGATGCTGTAACCTCTCACGCAAGCGGAAGGGGCGCTGCTCTCAATGTGTTACGCCACGCCCCTTTAGGGGAGGCATATTACATTAGATTCTAAATCAAGCAACATATATATTTATAAAAAATCATGTTTGGTCTACAGGTATGAATCTAAATGAACTGGTATCATAAATAGAATAAGTATACTGATTCATAAAATCATGTATAACTCTGTATTGTAGTTTAGTTTTTCCTCATCATATTTATTGCAACATATCCTTCACTTCTTACTATTTGCATTAAAAAAGAGATTTGTTAAACTCGCTACATTCAGCTGATCAGAACATTCCATTATTATTGTCTCTCATTGTACAGTGTGGGGTGAAGCATTATACTTGTAATATAGATAAGTTTTCCCCGTGTGCATTTGGAATTTTGTTTTCAATAAATAAATCATACCAGCCAAAATTTGACGAACAAGAACGCAAAGTTTAGAAAATGATACTTATCTTTTGTTTTAAAAAGTGATTTTGGGAAACATTTCAGTGATGTGCTCTGTGATAAATAGTACAGTAGGTTTCATCTTAGTATTTGTTTATAGTCAAAATAATATCTATATAATGTTTTTCCTCTAAAACAAACAAACAAACAAAGTGGTATAAGCTTAGGTAAATAAGACCTGCACGCCATACAGAGCAAATACAATATCAAAACTTGTAATATTCACAAGAGATGAAGTTGATAAAAATATATAATACAGCATTAGGAGATAATATATGTACTGCTGTGGAATTCTAATGAAATAAAAGCCAAAAATGAACACAAAAGGAGGATTACAATGCATGTATCAGACTGATTTGACATTGTCAACATGATTTTCAGTAGGACTGGACACACACACACTGAGTTTACCGAGTATACTTGATTCTATCTTCGCTGCCCCCAGTGAAAAAAAAAATACACTTTAGTTTTATTACAAATATATTGAAATCTTCAATAGTACATTGCAAATATATTTTTAAAAAGTTGTACCATCAGTTAATATATAAAAAGTATACTTACATTATGCTTTTTCAAAATTTTGGAATTAAACTTTAAACATACTTTTAAATAATTGTATCATAGTACACTTTCCAAAAATATATTATAGGAAAATATACTTTAAGTGAAAGGTTGGTCTAATTTCCAAAGTACACTTATTTAAACTTTTTTTTCAATTTATTTTTAGTATATTTTTTTTAAATATGCTTGAAATAATCATTGTACAAATGTACAGAAAGTATACATTAGAATACAAATTGTAATATATGGTAGTCTCAGTATATTTTCAGTTACATTTAAATGTACTTAGTCACATGTACTTATTAATGCTTATATTTAGTGCTCTACTCTCTCGCGCGCACGCTTTAAGACTCGTTTTTGCACGCTGAATTTCTCTCTCTCACGCGCGCGCGCGCTCTCAAACTCGTTTTTGCGCACTGAAACTCACTTTTGCGCGTTCAAGATTTGTTTGCTCTCTCTCTCTCTCTCTTCTGTGCGCTCACTATCATAAAGCTGTACACTTGCACAAACCGCAGCAGCGCTATAACGCTACAACTATTCCAGCCAACCAGAGACTAGAATCGGCGCAACACCAGCCAATCAAAAACTGGAGGCGGGCACATTCGGACTGTCTGTTTTCTGATTGGCTCCCCAGTTCTTCCGCTTCTAGTTTGAATTAATGGATGGAAGCTGCATTATTGCATGCGTTAGTTCGTATCATTATTATTTTATTTTCATCGGCATAAGGTAAATTTTATGGTTTTTGTTGGATAATTTGTAATTAAGTACATAGTTTAAACTATGGAATGTATTGTTTAATGTGTTATTGCTAAATCTTGTGTACCTTCCCTCTGGTATAATGCTCCGTAGCTCTCGGCCTGTTTTCAGTCTTTGTGTAACAGCTAGAAACAACACACCAGGTTTGAACTAATACTGTACCTGTATATTCTAATACTGATGTCTGTCGTTAGTTTGTGAGACAACCTGACATTTTGTTGAACACAAATAAACTATAGTAATGCTTTTTTGTAACCTTGTGCAAATTAAATCTGTTGAACTCATGAATAAAATCTGCTTCAGTAATGTAATGTGTTTCAAAAACATGTTAAAGTGTATAAAATGCATTCAGCATGTGTAAATTGTCCGAAACACCTTTAATGTGCTTGTAACACATTTGCAGTAGAGTATTATGGAAGACTGTGTGTACTGTATGATATAATAAAGTATATTTGTATTAACCACAAAGTGTACTTTTTTAGTATTTGTAATTGTCCAGAAGTATAACAGCATGCTACTGCTGCAATAAGAATATATTCAGAGTATGTTAATCATGTATTTGTAACACAGTAAGAATTGCCGTAATGCACTTATAATACATTAAATATATACTTAAAGTTCATTAATTACTGTCAGGTATGTGCGTTAATACACACACAGCCATATACTTTAAGTGTACTAAGTATACTTAAAGTTGTTCCACTTTAGCACACTAAAGTATATTTAATACACTTAAAATTGTGCTTTTGTACAATTTAATTACAACTTAAATACACTTAGTACAAAATTAGTTGTTCCAAAATAGCAAACTTCAAGTATACTAGTCATTAGTCTGTAGCAAGTACACTTAAGTATGCTTTGGCATGCTAGGATTTAATATACTTGGGATATTTTTTTTTTCACTTGGGGCTACTTACAGAGAATGCTTACTATTTACTGTTTCTCCTTCCACTACCTCAACTCATTACCTTATTACTACAAAGTACTGAAATTTGTCATGTTGTCACTTTGTTGCTCTTGTTTGAACATTTGCACATGCACTTTATGTTGTTTCCATTGTAAAACACTTAGTGTTCTCTTCATTTAAATTTTTTATATGCCTTGTTTCAGATAGTCAGCTAATTAGGTTTTATAGTTAGTTAATTAGTTTTGTAAATGTTGTTAATTTATGTTGCATGTATGTAGCACTTTGGTCCTGGAGGAACGTTGTTTTGTTTCACTGTGTACTATACTGTATATGGTTGAAATGACAATAAAAGATCAAAGCCTACTTTTTTAGTGCCATATTCATATATAGGGGGGAAAATGTTAATGAAAATGATCTCACCAGTCAAACACAGGATGAGTAAATGTTTCAGATTCATGATGGATCAGTAACTGGAGAGTTAAAAAAACAACAACAACAACAGAGGATAGCAAAAATACTATATTACACTGCAATACATTTGTCCTTCTGTAATAATATTTATAAATATTTACAATACCAGTTAAGTAGTTAAGTGGCATTTTATTACTTTAATGTAGGATTAGATAAAAAAAAAAAAAAAAAAAAAAAAATATATATATATATATATATATATATATATATATATATATATATATATATATATATATATATATATATATATAAACTAAATCTTGCAACCTTATAATATGTATAATAACATCAAATCTTAATTTTAAACAAATATACTATATACATTAAAACATACCTATATTATGAAAATCCTAAGGCTGAGGACTTGGTTTTCAGATTCTCACTACTTCCACACAACTCTCTAAAAGTTCTTGCTGCCTTCTTCACCTTCCCTCATTTTAATCATGAAAAGATTGCATGGGGGACATTGAAGACTGATTTCCATTTTGTTTTCTTATTTCCTTAGAATCCTTATTTCAATAAAAGCAAATGCTCACGTATCATCCTTAGATTTCAGCACAGGAAGAGTGTGAGTTCATCTGATGGCCTTTAATGTGGAGTTGCATGCAATATACTGTATATCATCTATGATATGATAATGTGGACACTTCATAATATCCTGGTCCTTGAAAAATAAAAGGTCACGTGTCGTCAACTTGCACACATCACAGGACCTTGGTGGTGCCCCCCCCCCCCTCCCCACCACCCCCACCACTTACGATTACATAAAATATCAAATTTGTTCAGCTAACTTGAAAAGTGTCATTTCTACAAACTCATAAATGGCAAAAAGTTTTGAATACTCAAAAAGGTCTATTAATTTGACCTAATTGCAATTATTTACGTTAACAGTACTCAATGTGTTTAATTACTTTGAGCATTAGGGTTTACAGTGTGTACAGTCCTATCTCCTCAGGGCAGAGCAGGAAACAGCTGGCTGGAAGAGTATAACAGAAGCTGAGGGGAGTTACACGTTCTGTTCTCAATATTAATTAAATGAAATATAATCTTACTTACATACATTTTACAGCTTTCCTGGGATGATGATGATGATGATGATTCAACTTGCAGTGAAATCGAAATAAAGAAAACAGTAGAAATGTATAAGGTGTAAGTTGTACTTTTAATGTTAAATAAACAATGTTAATGCTGGAATAAATGTTTGGCATTAATAAATCTTATATGATATATTGCTATTTTTCCTCTATCAATTTTTTTATGTAAAAGTCACATATTATTTAAATAGTTTTAATAAATTTTCCTTATGATATGCAAAAAAAAGTGCTTCTATAGTTTCACTGCTTTACATAGGAAAAGTGGTGTAACCTAAAACTTAGGATGGAAATTTTGGGGAAGTCCCCCTATGCGGGACTGTCCATCGGAGAAGAAGCTGAGTCACAAGGGCAGAAGGACAAATTTAAGCAAAGCTAGAATATCCGGGTGAGGAATACAGGCAGTACAAATACATGAGTAAAGAAGACAAAGGGAGAGAGAGAGGAAAGTATTATTGTATATTATCAAGGTGTTAACATAAAATTTTTATCTTATACTTTTCCTTATATCTTATACCTATAATAATAATAATAATAATAATAATAATATTCTAGTATATAGTACAAATATTACTAGTACGTAGCTAGTAGTAGACTTTGCATGTAATGGACACTTAAATATCACAGGTGTATAGATTATGCATCGACACCCTGATGATATCAACGCACATGGCTTGGATACTTGAATACAATTTTTTCAGGTTTCCAAACGGATTTAACTTTTTCTTTAAGTATGTATGTGCCTTTCAGTGTCTGCTTCTCTCTTTCTCTCCTTTGGTATGTATTATTACTATTGCAATGCTAATATAAGACCATGCATAGTTAAGTAAAATACTACTCCATCCAAACATCTAGGATCCTCTAGGGACCGTGGAGGCCACTGGTAAAAAGATAAAAAATAAAAAAATCCCATTTTTACAACCATGGGAGGACTTCTGGTCAATATTAAGACACTACTAGCAATTTGAAAATACCGATTAGCCTCATATGCATGTGAAATTATCAAGACATCCAATCAATTGGCAGCAACTCAATACATTTACACATGTAGACATGGTTAAGATCTGATGAAGTTCATACTGAGAACCAGAATGGAGAATAAAGGTGATGTAAGTGCCAGATTGTTGGTGCCAAGTACCTATTTTGACAAATCCTGAAGCTTTTAATGCTCAAAGCTTGCTCGTCTGCTGGGTAACCCAGAAGTTTGCAAACTACAACCCCTATAACCCTGAACCCACAGCCTCATTAACTCAGCCCCAGCAAAGCTCCCATTACTCCCCGAGAAACACCCAATAGTCACCTGATTACTAAGGACACTAGGCTGTTTGCAAGCACACACCTTTTAATGAACTCAAGCTTTCAGTGCTAACTTATGATTTTTTTTTTCTTTCAAACACCGTGTCTGGGCCAAGGCAAGCTTTTGTTTTCTGTCATTAGATGTGTTTTGTAATGAGATAATTTTGTAATGAGATAATTGTTCATGATATTAAGGTGTGACTGTGTTGAAAACTGATTTTTCTACTAGAAGTCTTTATTCATAAAAAAGTGTCTGTTTGTTTAACAAAAATAGAACATAGGATAAGCCATGTCAAATACATAAATCCTTTTATTGCTGCCACCAATTATGCATAAAGAACTATTGATATCACATCTTTATTTTCAAGACTTAGCACCATGTACAGAACCTGTTCCAAGAGCTGAGCTGACCTCAGATGCCAGGAATGTTGCCACTGTTGGTTGCTGGAACTGTGTGCATTGCAAATCAGTGCATATTAAACAGCAAAAAACGCCATGGAAATGCCAGATATCTGATGTCAACCCATGTCTTCAGTGGAACAGGAACTGGTTTTGAGAGTGGCCCTGAGATGTGTGACTATATAGGGTGTAAGAGAGGATTTTTACAAACCTAACACCTTTTTTTTTTCATTATTTGTTTTTACAAGGTTTTGCATGAATGTGCCTTTTGTACTACCAGATGTGTCATGGGTAAATTCAAGTATGGTGTACAAGATCATCTGTATCTCTCTCTCCCCTCAATCCTGGACAATAAGTTAAGCTAAGTTAAGTCTTTGTCACATATACTGTACATTAGAGCAGAATGAAAATATTTCAATGCATATCTCAGTGGAACTAGTGTCTGGAGCAGATAGGGTTAAGGGCCTTCTTCAAGAACTCAACAGTGGTGATCTGGTGGACCTGGGCATAGAACCCATGATCTTTCAATCAGTAACTCAGTGCCTTAGCCCTCTGAGCTACCACTGTTCCATATCTATTAAATTATGTAAGTGGGCTGTTACAAACCTTGTAGTTTTTTTTAATTATTATTATCTTGCATTGTTTCTGTTTGTGCTGTTTTACCCTGAACATTTGTTTTTGCATGTTCTTTTTTTTTTTTTTTTTTACCATACACCGAACAAACAAACAAATAAAATATATAATTATATATACAATGCCCTCCATAATTATTGGCACCCCTGGTTAAAATGTGTTCTTTAGCTTCTAAAAAATCAGTTTTGTTCTAAATAACGTAGGACCACTGTCACGAGCAACCGAGGGATGAACAGAAAAGCCTTAGCAGTTAGCCCGTGTAGCGTGGATGGTAAACCCAAACGCGGAAGCGGCGCGAGTAGGCAGGATAACCACGCGATTAGTTTAAGAACTCTCTTACACGAAGAGCAAGGATCTACACAAATAAACCCGCGTTCTAGCAACACACACTCAATCAAAGAAGCAACCAGAATTGGTGAGTACTCACAGAATAGTCGGCGTAGCGTCAGCAAAGGCATGGGCGAACTCAATGACTGAGCAATGTGAAGCGCCATTTTGTCTCCTTTTATGCTTCCTGAAAACCCGACCGTATTACTTCCGGGTCCTAGTGCCGGTCGTGTTACGAGTGTGCATGACAGTACCCCCCTGTCCAGGACCGACTCTCGACGGTCCTGGGGTGGAGGATACCGGACGACAGTAGTCCCGGATGAGTTCTAGGACGAACCGAGCCGGAATCCAAGATCGCTCCTCGTACTCGTATCCAATCCACCAAGTACTGGAGCCCTCTGCCCCGAGGACGTGAGTCAAGGATCTGGCGAACGGTGTAGGCGGGACCACCCTCAATGATACGGGGAGGAGGAGGGTGGGTGGGTTTAACCATTGGTGAAGTTATGAAGGGTTTGAGCTGGGAGGTGTGGAATACCGGATGGATCCGGAGCGCCGCAGGCAGCTGGAGCCGGTAGGTGACAGGATTGATACGGAGGGTGATGCGATATGGACCAATGAACCTGGGTGATAGCTTCTTGGATTCTGTATGGAGGTGCAGGTTTCTCGTAGACAGCCATACTTTGTCACCTACATTGTACAACCGTCCCGGAGGGTGTCGACGGCGATGTTGCGTGGTGTAGCGGTGGTTGGCATGGTGAATGGCAGTGTTGGCTTGACTCCATAGCCGTCGACACCTTCGGACCAACTGTTGGGCCGACGGTACATCAACCTCCGGTTCTTGGTGTTCGAACATCGGAGGTTGGAAACCGTGGCATATCTCAAATGGGCTTAGGTTGGTGGCAGAGGAGATGTGGAGATTATGTGAAAGTTCTGCCCAAATGAGATAGCGGGCCCAGGAGCGCTGACGATCGGTGACGAAGCACCTCAGGTAGCGCTCCAGTTGTTGGTTGGTCCGTTCCGTCTGACCATTAGTTGAGGATGGTATCCAGATGACAAACTGCAGGTGGAATTGATCAGAAAGCAGAAGGCCTTCCAGAACCGTGCCATGAACTGAGGCCCCCTGTCCGAGACGATGTCCTTGGGGAACCCATGCAGACGGACTACGTGTTCTAAAATCAGCTCGGCTGTTCTTTTAGCTGATGGGAGTCCGGGGAGGGCCACCAGATGCACAGCTTTGGAGAACCGATCTACGATGGTCAGAATGTAGATCGGTTCTCGATGATGTTTTTTCCCTCGGCGACCGGCAGGCCCGTGATGAAGTCGAGGGCAATGTGCGTCCAGGGCCGACGGGGGACGGGGAGTGGTTGGAGCTCCCCAGCTGTTGGTTGGTTGGTGTTCTTCGCCCTGGCGCACACTGGGCACGCCTGGACGAACTCTTTGATGTCCTTCGTCATTGTGGGCCACCAAAAGGCACGCTGTATGAATGTTTGGGTGTGCCCCACGCCCGGGTGGCCGGAGAACGGAGTGGAGTGGCCCCATTGGAGGACCTCGCTTCTTAGGGCGTGGGGGACGTAGATTCGTCCAGGTTCGGTCTCCGTGGCCTGTGCCTGGCGGACCCTCGTCTCCAAATCCCAACAGAGTGGTGCGATGATTTTGGATGGTGGGAGAACAGGCGCGGGGTCCGCCCGGGGGCCGTCTTCCTCATGTTGTTGGGAGGGGGCATCAGCCTTGGTGTTCTTCGACCCCGGACAGTAAGACAGATGGAAATTATATTGTTCAAAGAACAGTGCCCACCGCGCCTGTCTTGGATTAAGCTGTTTCAAACTCCGGATAGTGATTAGATTTTGGTGATCGGTCCAGATGATGAACGGCTCTCCGGCGCCCTGGAGCCACTTTATGGCCAGCAGCTCGCGGTCCCCTACTCCGTATCGCTGCTGAGTGTGATAAAATTTTTTGGAAAAGAAGCTACAAGGGTGTAGCTTCTGATCTGGACCTCGCTGGGAGAGAACCGCCCCGGCACCCACGTCCGAAGCGTCCACCTCCACAACGAACGGTTTGGTGGCGTCGGGGTGAAGGAGAATCGGAGCAGTGGTGAATCGGTGGCAGAGTTCATGAAATGCAGAGATGGCAGCAGAGTTAAGGTGAAAGTGATGTGAAGATGGTTGGGTCAGGGCGGTTAAGGGAGCTGCAACTGTACTGTAGTCCCGGATAAAGCGACGATAGAAATTCGCAAACCCGAGAAACCTTAGAAGTTGCTTAAGTGTCTTGGGTAGGGGCCAATGACGCACAACTTCTAGCTTCTGCGGGTCCATGGCCACACCCTGGGACGAGATGACAAAACCCAGGAACGTGGTGGAACGCTTGTGAAAAGCGCACTTCTCCAACTTACAGTACAATTGATGGGCAAGCAATCTCTTAAGTACCGCTCTGACATGCTGGATGTGTTCGTTGACGGAGCGGGAGTAGATGAGAATATCATCCAGGTAGACGAAGACCCATCTACCTAGCATGTCTCTCAGTACGTTGTTAATGAACTGTTAAAAAACTGCAGGTGCATTGCAAAGTCAAAATGGAATGACCAGGCTCTCATAATGTCCAGTAGGTGTGATGAAGGCCGTCTTCCACTCATCACCCTCTCTGATGCGCACCAAGTTGTAGGTGCTCCGGAGGTCCAACTTTGTGAAAATGGTGGCACCAGAGAGGGCGTCCAGGGCAGAGTTGGTAAGAGGCAGAGGATGACGATTCTTGACTGTGATGTTGTTAAGCCCCCGATAGTCGACACAGGGGCGTAAATCACCATCCCCCTTCTTCACAAAGAAGAACCCCGCGGCGGCAGGCGAAGAGGAGGGCCGGATGGTACCTTGGCGGAGGGCGTTGGAAACATATTCCTCCATCGCCTGGATCTCGGTGGTGGAGAGTGAGTAGAGATGGCCGCGAGGAGGGATGGAACCAGGCTGAAGGTCGATCGCCAGGTCGTAAGGGCGATGAGGAGGCAGGTGGGTGACGCGTCGCTTACAGAATACTTCAGCCAGGTCTCGATATGTGGCCGGGATGGCGTTGGTGTCGACATCGGGGGCCTCGGACTCCCTAGAACACGTCCCAGCCGGAGCCTGTAGGCCAAACTGGAGGTGTACCTGAACCATAAGGCGAGAGACGCTGGGTGTGGTGGCGGAGAGATGGAGGGAGCCCGGTGAACTGTTCCCAGGGTTCACCAGGCCTGGCCGTTTCCCGGGCGAAGATGGCATATGGCTTTATGATGCGCCGCCGACCCACAATAGGCGCAGAGTCCCTCCCTGAAGCATCGTTCTCGCTCTGCAGCATTCAAGGAGGCGCGTCCTAATTGCATGGGTTCCCTGGCTCCTGTGTCAACCACGGCGGGAGGTGGAGATCTGACGGGTGCCATGGCGGTGGTGTTGAAAGCTGGTGATCGGGGCATGGAGTGAGAGAAAGATGGCGTGATGGGTGGCAGGGTCCGGGGGGCTGGTCTCGGACGGGAGAGCAGGCGCTGGTCAATCCGGAGGGCGAGTTGGATTAGTCCCTCCAGCGTGGTCGGAAGCTCCCGTCCGGTGAGTTCATCCTTAATACGTGAAGCCAGTCCCTCGACTGAGCAGCCACCCCACGGAGGGTCGCGTTCTCTTGCCGTAGCTCCACCACCTCGCGGCGCAAGGCCGCAACGTCTTGGAGGTCCTTTGGGAGAGACGCGACTTCACCACAGAGCTTATTGATCAGTTCGGCATCCTGGTCAACCACATCACAGAGGCGAGCAAACTCCGCTGGTTTTACTGCTTTTGGCTCAGTCATTCTGTCACGAGCAACAGAGGGATGAACAGAAAAGCCTTAGCAGTTAGCCCGTGTAGCGTGGATGGTAAACCTAAACGCGGAAGCAGCGCGAGTAGGCAGGATAACCACGCGATTAGTTTAAGAACTCTCTTACACGAAGAGCAAGGATCTACACAAATAAACCCGCGTTCTAGCAACACACACTCAATCAAAGAAGCAACCAGAATTGGTGAGTACTCACAGAATAGTTGGCATAGCGTCAGCAAAGGCATGGGAGAACTAAATGACTGAGCAATGTGAAGGGCCATTTTGTCTTCTTTTATGCTTCCTGAAAACCCGACCGTATTACTTTCGGGTCCTAGTGCCGGTCGTGTTACGAGTGTGCATGACAACCACAATGGAAAAAAGAGGAAATTCCTACCTTTAATCCAAGTGCATTTATTCTGTGGGAAAAAAAATCCCACATTAAGAAATCATCCTTTTACATCAAATCATGGGTGCCACAATTATTAGCACCACTGATGTTTAATACTTTGACAACCCCCGTTTGCCAAAAAAACACCACCTAATCTTCTCCTATAATGTTTCACAAGATTAGAGAACACAGAAAGAGGGATCTTCGACCATTCCTCTTTGCACAATGTCTCTAAATCATCCAGTGACCTGACTTCTCTCCCTCTCCTCTGCACTCTCCTCTTCAGCTCACTCCACAGGTTTTCAATGGGGTTGAGGTCTGGGGACTGAGATGGGCATGGGAGGAGCTTGATTCTGTGTGTGGTGAACCATTTCTGTGTAGATTTGGCCACATGTTTTGGGTCATTATCTTGCTGAAAGACCCAGTGACGACACATCTTCAGGCCACCACCTCCATGATGTTGTGATGGAAGTGTGGAAGAAGATTCCTGTGCCAACCTGTGAAGCTCCCCATGACCAAGGGAATTCAAGCCATTCTGGAAAATGATGGTGGCCACACAAAATATTGACATTTCACATTTTCACTTAGGGGTGTACTTACTTTTGTTGCCAGGCGTTCAGCTATTATTGCCTGTATTTTTAGTTATTTTGAGGGGACAATAAATTTACACTGCTATACAAACTTTACACTGACTACTTTTCATTGTGTCAAAGAGTCTTTTTATGCAGTGTTATGCAGATGATTGAATTATTTGTGTGTGTGTGATGATCTCGCTGCACTAAATGTCTTTGATTCACTAAAATGAAGCAGTTCATAAGAGTTGTTTGTTCGGACCACTGACACCATTTATCAAAGGTTTAGACAATCTTGAAGATGCAAGCTACTGAACAACATACTCTTGAAAATAGTTTACAGTTAGACTGTTAGTCATTAATATACACAAAGATATCAAAATAAACTGCTTCGGTTTTTTAAAAAAGCCGCATTGAGTCATCTATGTGTGATGATCTCGCTAGTTGAACTAAATGTCTTTGATTTCACTAAAACAAAGTAGTTCATAAGTGTCGTTTGTTCGGACTATGCTTTAATAGAAAGACGAGATTTTGTTCTTTTATTTACAGGTATTGTAGCGGGGAATAAAGAGCAACAACAGAAATACAGGTGAACAAACCCCGGAGGGTGGTTTTATTGAACATAAATGAGCTTTCAAATAAGCTTTCAATTATTTATCAAGAATAATTGAATCATAAAAAATAACTATATAATGGAAAAACTGATAATGCAGTAATATTAACTAGTGTTTAAAAAAGAAAAGTTAAAAAGTAAGTTAGGCTACCACACTGGTTAACATAGGACCAGCCTAATAATAAAACTGTACCATCTGACTGATTTTGACCATTAAAACAAAGGAATAAGAAAATAAATAAATAAATAAATAAAACTTTCGACCACACTAGTGTTAGTTACCTAGATATGCTAATCCACATGCCAAAGCACACACAGGTAGAATTAAATTTTTTTTTGCAATACAAGAACAAACGTAAGCTGTCTAATTTACCCAGCAAAGGGAATTTTCCTTATTTCTTTCTTACTGTTATTGTGTGATGCTACCACATACCCAGTAGAGGGCGGTGTTTATGCTTTTCATTTTCTTTTTTAGTTGATTTGAGTGAATTAGAAGTGCACATGTAGGCTCTAGCAAAGCTTGTGCCTATTTAATTTGTAAAAGAAGCACAGATTGTTTTAGATTAAATTTGTACATTTGCATTGCTATTTTCTTTGTGCATTCATGCATTGTTTTTCTTTTTTTTCATATCTAACTTTTAATTTTTACTTTTAAAATTTTAACTACTGTTCATAATGAATTGTTAAGTATAATTGGATAATTATATTTTTTTTCTCCCCTGCTAAATTTTAAGCTGGTGTTTTTGGTGCTGGAGTTATGCTGTGTTTAGTGTCAATTTAACTCATTAGTTCTGGAGAAAGAAAAAGAAAATTACTAAACTAGAATTTCCATAGCAGGTGGGCTTGGTAGAATAAATCTGCACTCCTGCTGTAATCTTCTGTATTCCTTTGTACTAATAAAGATCCTGCACATTTTAAACAATACTAATTCAACTTTTCAATTTGATCAATTCTAAATTCTTCCAGTTAGGGTTTTTGTTTCTATCTTCTGATCAAAAACATTTTATTTGTATAGTACTTTTTACAATAGTCACTGTTAAAAAAAAAACTTAAATATATATATTAAATATATAACATAAATATTATTCTGTTAAAATACAGACATATATATATATATTTATAGACTATAATTATCAGATGATCCCTGATCCCTTGAAGGTGACTGTGGCAAGGAAAAGCTACCTGAGATGACAATATGAACAAACCTTGAAAGGAATCAGACACAACAGGGAACCCATCCTCATTTGGGTGATATTAAATAGTATGACCATAAATCAGTTTCTGAAATATCTATGTGCCTGAGGCTGAAAGTTCAATATATTGGGAAATGTGTTTAAATTAATGTAAAGTCCACTTAAAAAAAAAAAAAAAACATTCATGTAAATTTCAGTAATTTATAAATAGATCTTGAGTGACATGTTGTACTTTATTGCTTAGTATGCTTTAAGAACATTGTCTACCAGCTCAATGTAAATTGAAGCACTGTTATTGCCAAGGAAACTGTCAACAACATCTTCAAATGCCTTCCAAGTGACCTGTTCTGGCCCAACCATCAGATCGTAGAACTGATTGTCATTCATAATATCTCCGATCTGAGAACCAACAAAATGCCCTGGAAACATTTGCCTTTAAATAACAAAAATCTGAACTTTCCTTGTTCATTGCTTTCACAAAATTCTTCACAAGAGTTCCAGTTTTATGTGAAAAATATTATTTGAGAACAGGTTTTTCAGGTGAAATAATGTTTTTACAGAATTTTATAATGAATTGATAGTAGCATGATATTGTGTTGATAAATTTGTGAAAAAGTTCATTTTAACTTGATTTATTGATTATAGTACTGTACATCATTTTTAATGCTTATTGGTGAAGAAATTGCATACTGTATGTATGTGTGTATATGTGCATGTATAGTGTGTGTGTGTGTGTGTGTGTGTCACACAGAGACATTATTACATAGTGTATTTTTTGTTTATCCAAGATAGTTCATTCGATCCATTTGCCCACTTCCAGGTGTCCCGATATAACCCAATCCAGAAAGTACCATGGGGAGCACTCAAAAGCTGTAAGTAGCTGTCATCGGTGCTGTTAAGTGAGATGGCCAGATCTGTGTGATATTGTCTGCAGTAGTTTCGAGCTCCAAGCCATGTCCTCAAAACACTGTAGATGGCAATGAACTTGCTAGCGCCAGTGAAATTAGCTATGAAATGGCAAAAATAGGTTTAATCTCAGCTTGAGCAAGTTGCAAAATGATATTTCAGAACAAAATTAAACAAATCAAATTCAGGATATTAACTCACCATTGTAGCATATGTAGCCTCTGGTCAATGTACAATCTAAATCTGAGTCACCGTTTATCTCCCTGCAGTAAGTCTGTGCAACATACCATGTCAACTGTGACATGTTCAGCTCATAACTGTGAGGGATGGTTTGCAGGATGGATACCACAGCTGGGACAAGACCTGTAGGTGTCACGAGCAACCGAGGGATGAACACAGTAGCCTTAGCAGTTAGCCCGTGTTGCGTGGACGGTAAACCCAAACGCGGAAGCAGCGCGAGCAGGCAGGATAACCACGCGTTTACTCTTAGAACTCTCTTACACAAAGAGCAAGGATCTACACAAATAAACCCGCGTTCTGGCAACACACACTCAATCAAGGAAGCGATCTGAATAGGTGAGTATTCCATACCATTGGTGACGTGATGAAGGGTTTCAGCTGAGAGGTGTGGAATACTGGGTGAATCCGGAGCGCCGCAGGCAGCTGGAGCCGATAGGTGACAGGGTTGACACGGAGGGTGATGCGATATGGACCGATGAATTTAGGCGAGAGTTTTTTGGACTCTGTATTTAGGTTTAGATTTTTGGTGGAGAGCCATACCTTGTCACCTGTGTGGTACAATCGTCCCGGGGGGTGTCGACGGCGATGTTGTGAGGTGTAGAGGGTATTGGCGTGCTGAATGGCCCCCTTGGCTTGAGTCCAGGACCTTCTTCGGTTCTTGATGTTCGAACATCGGAGGTTGGAAACCCTGGCATACCTCAAATGGACTCAGCTTTGTGGCGGAGGAGACGTGGAGGTTGTGGGAGAGCTCCGCCCAAATGAGATAGCAAGCCCAGGAGCGCTGACGGTCGGCAACGAAGCACCTCAGGTAGCGCTCCAGTTGTTGGTTGGCCCGTTCCGTCTGACCATTTGTTTGGGGGTGATAGCCCGAGGAGAGACTGCAGGTAGAATTGATCAGACGGCAGAAGGCCTTCCAGAACCGTGCAGTGAACTGGGGCCCCCTGTCCGAGACGATGTCCTTAGGGAACCCATGCAGACGGACTACGTGCTCTAATATCAGCTCGGCTGTCCTTTTAGCTGATGGGAGTCCGGTGAGGGCCACCAGGTGCACAGCTTTGGAGAACCGATTCACTATGGTCATGATGACGTCTTTCCCTTCGGATGCCGGCAGGCCCGTGATGAAGTCAAGGGCAATGTGCGTCCAGGGTCGACGGGGGACTGGGAGTGGTTGGAGTTCCCCTGGTGTTGGTTGATTGGAGGTCTTGGCCCTGGCGCACACTGGGCACGCCCGAACGAACTCCTCAACATCCTTGGCCATTGAGGGCCACCAGAAAGCGCGCTGGATGTATTTGAGGGTGCGTTGTGTGCCTGGGTGCCCCGACAGCGGTGAGGAGTGACCCCATTTGATGACGTCGGCCTTGATGTTGCTGGGTACGAAGAGTCGTCCAGGTGGGGCCCCTGCCGGTTTGGTCTCCGTGGCCTGTGCCTGGCGAACCCTCGTCTCCAGTTCTCAACGGAGCGGGGCGATGACTCTGGAAGGTGGCAGGACAGACGCGGGGTCCGCCCGGGGGACGTCCCCCTCATGTTGTCGGGAGAGGGCGTCGGCTTTGATGTTCTTTGACCCCGGGCGATAGGATAGGTGGAAATCAAAAGACTCAAAAAATAGAGCCCACCGCGCCTACCTGGGGTTGAGTTGTCTCAGGTTCTTGATGGTAATGAGGTTTTGGTGGTCGGTCCAGACCATAAATGGTTCTCTGGCGCCCTGGAGCCAGTGTCGCCATTCTTCCAAAGCCCACTTTATGGCCAGCAGCTCGCGGTCCCCTACCCCGTATCGCTGCTGAGTGGGGTCAAATTTCTTGGAGAAGAAACTACAAGGGTGTAGTTTCTGGTCTGCACCCCGCTGGGAGAGAACAGCCCAAGCGCCCACCTCTGAGGCGTCCTTGGCCGTCCTTGGAGTCTTGGGTAGGGGCCAATGACGTACAACCTCAAGCTTCTGTGGGTCCATGGCCACACCCTGGGACGAGATGACAAAGCCCAGGAACGTGGTGGAGCGCTTGTGAAAAGCGCACTTCTCCAACTTACAGTACAGTTGGTGGGCGAGCAATCTCTTAAGGACAGCCCTGACGTGTCGAATGTGTTCTTCGGCGGTGCGTGAGTAGATGAGTATATCGTCTAGGTAGACAAATACCCATTTTCCCCACATGTCCCGGAGAACATCGTTCATGAACTGCTGGAAAGCTGCGGGGACGTTACAGAGTCCAAAGGGGATAACTAGGCTTTCGTAATGTCCATTAGGGGTGATGAAGGCTGTCTTCCACTCATCGCCCTCTCTGATGGTGGGTCGGATGGTACCCTGACGGAGAGCAGAGGACACATACTCCTCCATCGCCTGCGTCTCGGTGGAAGAGAGAGAGTATAGACGGCCGCGGGGTGGAGTGGAACCTGGCTGGATCTCAATAGCCAGGTCATAGGGGCGATGCGGAGGAAGATGGTCGGCACATCTCTTACAAAAGACCTCAGCCAGGTCTCGATACGCAGGAGGGATGGCGTTGGTGTCAACATCGGGGGCCTCGGACTCCCTAGAGCACGTCCCAGCCGGCGTTTGTAGGCAGAGTTCGAGGCAGGTCGGGCCCCATTGCAGGATCCGGTTTTGAGACCAGGAGATGAGAGGGTCATGCTGCAATAACCAGGGGTATCCTAAGATGATGGGTGGCGAGGAAATGGAGGTGAGGTGAAAGCGGATTTCTTCTTGGTGTTGGTCAATGTTGAGGATGATGGGCCGAGTCTGGGTGGTGATAGGGCTGGACGAAAGGGGCCGACCGTCGACGGATGTCACTCGAACTGGCTGGGATAATGCCTCAGTCTCCACCCCCAATCTCTTGGCATAGGAGGAGTCAATAAAGTTTCCAGCAGCCCCGGAGTCGATGAATGCGGAACTTTTGACTCGTCTGTGGCCAAATTGGAGGTGTACCTGAACCATGAGACGCAAGATGCTGGGTGTGGTGGTGGCGAGATGGAGGTGACCCGGTGAGCTGCCCCCCTGACTCACCGGGCCTGATCGTTTCCCGGGCGTGAAGGGCATATCGCTCTATGGTGTGCCGCTGACCCACAATAGGTGCAGAGTCCCTCCCTGAAACGTCGTTCTCGCTCTGCAGGGTTCAAGGAGGCGCGTCCTAGTTGCATGGGTTCCCCGGCTCCCGTGTCAACCACGGCGGGAGGTGGAGACCCGGCAGACGCCCTAGTGGTGGTGGTGAAAGCTGGTGATCGGGGCGTGGAATGTGAAAAAAGGGGCGTGATGGGCGGCAGGGTTCGGGGGGCTGGCTTCGAACGAGCGAGCAGGCGCTGGTCAATCCGGAGGGCGAGCTGAACCAATCCCTCCAGTGTAGCTGGAAGCTCTCGTCTGGCGAGCTCATCCTTGATGCGAGAAGCCAGTCCTTCGTAGTAAGCCGTCCGGAGGGCGGCGTCCCCCCAGGTGGTCTGCACGGCGAGGGTACGGAAATCCGCGGTGTAGCGGCTCACGGACGACCCACCCTGTCGCAGATGGTACAATTTGCTGTCGGTCTCCACCTCAGCAGCAGGATGTTCGAAAGTCAGTTTGAGTTGGCGGGTGAATTCTCCGTATGAATAGGCTTTGTCCGAATCTGACCTGAGAACCGCCGTGGCCCACTCAGCTGCCTGCCCAGATTGCAATGAAACGAGGAGTGCAACGCGCAGTCGGTCTGTGGAGTACCTGGTGGAATTGAACTCAAACACAAGATCTAATGCTGTTAAAAACACACTGCACTTCCCATCTGTGCCATCCCACTTATCTGGTAAAGCAATGAAAATGTCAGAGGGGGGAGGAGGGGGCGGCGCTGCCGCCGCTGCGGGGGGCGTGGCAACAGCCGACTGAACAGCCGCCTTGCGGAGGGTCACGTTCTCCTGCCGCAGGTCCGTCACCTCGCGGCGCAAAACCGCGATGTCTTGGAGCTCCTTTCGGAGAGACACGACTTCACCACGGAGCTTATTGATCAGTTCGGCATGCTGGTCAACCACAGCGCAGAGGCGAGCAAACTCCGCTGGGTTTACGGCTATTGGCTCAGTCATTCTGTCACGAGCAACCGATGGATGAACACAGTAGCCTTAGCAGTTAGCCCGTGTTGCGTGGACGGTAAACCCAAACGCGGAAGCAGCGCGAGCAGGCAGGATAACCACGCGTTTGCTCTTAGAACTCTCTTACAAAAAGAGCAAGGATCTACACAAATAAACCCGCGTTCTGGCAACACACACTCAATCAAGGAAGCGATCTGAATAGGTGAGTACTCACGAAATAGTTGGTGAAGCGATAGCGAAGGCATGAATGAACTCAATGACTGAGCGATGTGAAGCGCCATCTTGTTTCCTTTTATGCTTTCTGAAAGCGCGACCGTCTTACTTCCGGGTCCTCGTGCCGGTCGCGGAGCGAGTGTGCATGACAGTAGGTGACATTTTATTTTATAATAAACAATGTAAATGTTGCAACTGACGTAGGACGTTCGCGTCACAGAAAATTGGTAATGTATAAAATCAAATACAAAATCTATAATTCACAATCAAATTTTGCAGTATTCCCATTAAAAGGTAATTAAAGTAGGTACAGTATAGATGGAACATGTTTGCCAACATATTACACAGCATATAACAAATTGGTGTGTACACAAATCAGTGTGATTAAACAACTATGGCCATACTTAAGGGCATAGTTACATTATAATGTTTTTTTTTACTTAATTTATTTTGCAAGACATAGTTTTTGCAAGCGTAATGTATCAACAATATATGACGCTAAAATTAATGTTTTACATACTGTCTTGTAAAAAAGAAAAAGAAAGAAAGAATGGCATTTCTGTAAATAAAAAATAAAAAAACTTGTTTTGAATTCACAGTATATTTCTATTTTACAAGGATAAAATGTCTATACATTTGACATAAATTGTATACATTTTATGATTTAGAACAATTGATTAAATTTAATTCATAGATTAAAAACTCAACAACAACAAAAAAATGGTGGGCCTAATCCCCACCGTAGACATGAGGGATAAATTAGTATTGCTATAAATGTACAATGCTATTATTACTACTTTTATTATTATTATTATTATTATTATTATGCTGATGATGATTGGAAAAACAAAATGTCCCATTGGTTTGCTGTTTTTCTGCACACAATGCACTTGAGTAGCAAGACATGATTTATTTAAAAGGTTCTTCTTACCAGTAAGACACAGACATAGAAAAATCCTCATGATGCATGGGTAACTGGACAGTAACCAAAAACATAAATGTAAAACTATAAAAGAACACAATTGAAAAGTACATTAGTATTTAATAGTTTTGTAAGCAAATTTCT
This sequence comes from Clarias fuscus, assembly GCA_030347435.1. Taxonomy (NCBI): domain Eukaryota; kingdom Metazoa; phylum Chordata; class Actinopteri; order Siluriformes; family Clariidae; genus Clarias; species Clarias fuscus. The sequence continues at coordinate 20,862,995 of CM059225.1, read as the reverse complement.
AAATAGATTTTAACCTTTAAGCTTAGAGAAACAACAAACTAAATCTGTTTAATATTAGAATTTAAAAAGAAGTGAATTATTTACATTTAAATAGCAATATTTCTGTTATATTATTATACAGGATACAATGTCTTGCAAAATTATTCATAGATCTCAAACCTTTCCACATTTTGTCACATTACATAAAAAAGTGGAATATAATTGTGAATTGGAATGAAAATGATAAATGTTTTTATTTATTTTTCTACAAATTAGAATTAGGAAATTGTGGCATGCATTTGTACTTAGTACACAAATTCAAATTGAATGGTTGCAAATTCACTTGTTGAATTCATTATTACAGTTAAATAACAGAAATGGTAATAAGAGATGTTGGACTAATTTTGGAATTCACAAATTCATGGTTGCCATATAGCCCTTAAATATATTTTTTTTGGCTTCTCCTTTCTTTGCAATGGTACTTTGTCTCATTGGTTGTACTGCTTTTTCAAGGGATATTCCAAATTGTATTTGTAGTTGTTTTGACAACCTTCTGAGTTTTATCCCAACCACAAAATGAAATTTAGTCTTTTAAAGAAACAATATTTACCTAACCTCTGTAATGACTGCAAATGAACACAGAATAAAACATAATAAATAATTAATTGATGAATTCAAATGATACAATTTCCCTAAAACCTGATGTGTCATGAAATCTCTAACATTGTCTAATCCATCGGGTTCATTCTGAAGTATACGTAAAATAACTCTAGTTGTAATATTTATTTAGCTGAATTTTGCATGTGTGCCTGGTGTTTTGCATTCAAGCTAATTTGTATGCCTTACACGGGAACTTTGTGATGTAGTCTCTACTATTACAGCTTTCCTGTTTAAGTGGTCCACCACTCTACTGTCATCAACACATAAGTAGGATGCATCAATATCAAAATATCCTAGTAATCCCATATCCCATATGTTGGTTTATCCTATTTCTTATACACAAAGGCCATGCATCTATGAATTCTGCAATGTTATCTCTTTGTTTAATTTTCTTTGTTAATGTAAATATTAATGTAACATGATGAAGAGTAAAACAAAATTATATATTTTAACTTTCCACAAAGCATTGTTGTGCATATAATATGGTGTTTATCTGAATAAAATAATCATCTATTTGTTAGAACATATTGAGAAATTTGTCACGGTGGTGGGTGCGAGGCATAAGCGCAGAGGTTCTTTAGAGAATGATGTTTTTATTAAAGAAAACAGGGAAATCAAATAAACAAATATACTTTATAAGAAAACAAACCAAAACACGAATCAAGACACTGAAACCACAACTAAACTTGAGCCACATTTACAAGGTAAAGTAAACAGTTGCAAGACAACCTAACAGAATTAAAACAAGCTATTTATAAAGAAACTAATAACTAACTCGGTTCAGGTGAGCGCCCACGTCACCTGACCGAGGTGCATACTGGGAACTGAAGTCAAACTAAACGAACTACAAAAAAAAGACTCAGGGCACTTTGGCGCCCTCTAGGGGTTATCCCTTACAAAATTCATTATTTTTCATTCTTTTCAGTTCATTAATTTTGGCATGACCCTATACTGAGATATAAAACTGTCCTAAACATCTGATCAAATTATGCTATTAACCATCCAACCATATGTTGTGATTGTGGTTGATAATTTGGTGTGATTGGTTAATAAATGATAAAAAAAATAGTATATTACAAAGAAGCATGAACAATCTATGCAATCCCAAAGAACCATTACAATCTACCTACAAATAAGTTATGCACTGTTATGATTTTATTTTTATTTGTCGACTACATTTCAAAATGTTAAAAAAAATATTTTAGGTCAGTGATTTCTCCCTAACTGTGGTGAGCTGTATTGTATTGAATACTAAATTGTCTCCAAACAACTTTACAGAAAAAAACAATGTGGATTTAAACTGAAAAATATATATGTACACATTTATAGAATTATACAATTCTATGTAATTTTTCCTTCAATGTTTTTTTTCCCCCATGTCCCTTCAGGGGCTCATTAAATTGGTTTTAACTTAGGTGAAGTAATATTGTAATGGAATACAAAACCTATAAGAAACAGGAAGAACAATAATAACAGCTTTTACCTCAGATGTTTTTGTAAGAGATTTCTAAAAAAATTTCTAAAAAGACATTATATTTACACCTAGCTAACAGAAACACAGCTAACAGAAATTTCAAGGGTGAAGGTTTAGCGACAAAAAAACAAGGCTAAACCCTCAAGAATAACCCAAGAACATTTATAATAAACATTTTATTTTAGATCAGTTTTTGTTAAGATTTTGAAGAAAATACTTTGTGTAACTCATATTACAGTTAGCATTGAGAGCTATCTCACCTTATATGTGAGGGTCTAGTGAAACACCAAGAAAATTAAAACTGTATGGTATTCCTATCCCTTTGTGAATGTTTCCCTACCTAAATATTAATACAACTCCCATGCATGGACATAAACACATATACGCACACACACACACACATACACACACATGGTATAAACATTTTTACACTCACCTGTCGTAAACATTCCTGATCTGATATCGGATGTTAACTAACACCCCTATTCCATTACAATGCCTGCTATGACAGACAGAAAACAAATGTATTCTTTTCAAGACCGTCACGGTGTGCGCCTGTGATGGGCGTGAGCCCAAATCTATTATCGCCCCTCGCTCACTTCATAGGCTCCCTAGGTAGGCAGCACCCATACTGCAGGTATGTGAACGGGCGGGGTTGCCTATGTGGGCATGCTGGCATTGATTAATGTTAATAGGATGGCCTGTGTGAGTGGGACAATATGACGTGGTCAGAGAGACTTTATAAAAAGGATACTGGATTTCCGCCCTTTGATTTCCGCGCTGAGGACAGAACGAGGAAGAACTGAGTGAGCTCCTGCAGCATCCTTTACTCCCGCGCCGAGACCGCCTTTGCTTCAGGATCTACACGTGTAATTGATAATGTTAGCTACTCAAATTGGCAAGGTTTAATAGCACAAATTGCCCAGCAGTTCGGACAGACAATATTGGCATTTCAAAAGGAGACTAGTTATGGGGATGAAGGGAATAGGGATACACAAAGCCAGACATTTTCAGACATATCTTCACTTAACCTGATTGGAATGAGGTTGGTTATGCAGTCTGATGCTAAAAAGCCCCCAGTTTACTGTGGTGAAAGATGAATACCATTAGCAGAGCAACATCAAGACATTTTAAGATGAATGATGGGTAAAGCTAAGTATGTCTTTAGAGTTACTCTTCGCTGTAATTCATCTTTAAACCCAGTTGAAAATCTAAAGGTTATCATAGACATCTTGAAACAACATTTCAGTAATGTTAACTACTCCTGTATGCCCTTGGCCGACTTTTATGGTACTGTTCTGTTAGCAGGAGAAGATCCTGTTGAGTACTGGGTGTGGTAATAAAAATAAAGCAGTGGATTGTGCAAAGGAAGCTTTGAAGAGACTTGGAAGATGAATGGACGATCCATGTCAAGAAGCGGCCATGATGTTTGTGAAGTACTGCTCTGACTCCACTCTTGCTGCAGTATTCCATTTCAAAGCTCCAGAAAAATGGACTGCACAGGAGATTCAAGAACAGCTTGATCGTTATCAGATAGAGATAAAAGAGCAAATGTTGACTAAACCGAAGCGTCATGTTGCTATGAAGCACGTCACTGCTCACGTTCAGACTACCCATGGAAGTGCTGAAGGGGATGTTGGCTCTCCAACAGATCCAGGTGAATGTAGCAGAGACAGCACGGCACTCACCAGTCTCAGTCATCAGTCTCAAGGCAAGCTCTGTATAGTGTGCAGATCTTATGATCACTCTACTGTAACACATTGTAGAAGAGAACGGTTGTGTTTTGCATGCTACCAGCCTGGACCTAGTAAAAGGGACTGCACAAGCGACAGATCCAGACCTGGTCAGACACCTTTCACGGGTTCATCAAGATTAAACTAGATGGCTCACATTTGGAAGGGGGACATTTCGGCTCACATGAAAATCCCCCAGAGAGTGTTGATCTCAACCAATTTTATGAAAACGCATGTGCATAGGCCCCCACTGGGACCGCTTCAACGGGAAGTCATCTTAGTAGGATGCGGGGGTAAAGTCACAAAACAAAAATGTATGTATGAAATTGAATTGAAAATTAATGGAGAGAGTTGCCAAGTCCCTATTCTTGTTGTACCTGGTCGGGCAATCATTGGCACAAATGTGATCAAATTTCTTGCACATCACCTGAAGGGGCATCAGTGATTATTGGAGGCTTGCTTCTAATCATGCAGACGAACCTACGACAGGATGTGAACAGTTTCTTGATGTCATGGCCAACAGGTGTGGATGGAACGGCTCAGAGTTGCCAGACAAGGTAGGAATAATCAGACTGCAGCAGTGTGTGACTCTTTTAGCAAGGCAGGAGCATCTTGTTTGGGGAAAGTTGCCAAAAAATGTTGCTTTGTCACCAGGGAGCACCAACAACCAACAACTTCTAGGTCTGCCTCATGAGACATCATGATCAGGCGGGTTGTGGGGCGATCAATGGGTTCCAGTAAAAGTCACTAACTTCTCTGACAAACCAATCACATTCAAGAGAAATCGTAAATTGGCAGACATATTCCTGGGCGTTGCCATGGAGGATTTTGAACTTTTCCAAGGACTGAGTCAAGCTACAGTGATCAAGGAGGAGAGTAAGCCCTCATGTAATTCATCAGCAGATTTCAAATAGCGATTGGAAAATGTCAGTCATGCTGATCTTGATGTCCAGTCATGCTTTATTGGCCATGAGACAAAGAAAAAGTTAATACAGCTATTGGAGGGATATAATGATGTGTTTTCCAAGCATGCATTATACTGTGGAGAATTAAGGGGTTTCGTTCATCGCATAATGGATGAGCGCCCATTCAGACTACTGTATCGCAGAGTGCCACCTGCATAACAACCAAAAGCTATGGCAGATTTTGTCCCAGATGGAAGAACAAGGGATAATAAGAAAGTCTGTATGTGAGTATGCTTCCCCACTAGTTCTAGTGTGGAAAAAAGACTCAACTTCCAGGTCCTGCCGTTCAGGGTGTCAGAACACGGCAGGTAGAGTTGTTAAGAAAGTGAACAGGTTAATTGAGTCAATGGTTCAGAAGCCCTTTTATTTCAAAGGTTTAGGTGGCCATGTGCAAAAGAGATCTGGGTCATTTCCTTCTCTGTTTTAAGGAGTATTTTCTAGTGTTTTTTTTTTGTTTTTTTGTGACGTATAGACATTTTGATTTCAAATAGAAAATATAAGTCAGGTCATACTATGGTGTAAAAGGCATCATATTGTTCCAACATGATCTTGGGTTTGATCACGCTGAGGTTTTTCTTGACTCATAGTGAGTAACCCTCAAGTTGAAATAATGAAGGTCTCATTACAGACCTGTATCAGTTAATTGATTTGGATCCTATACATAACAAATACTAACATAGTTAGTATAATCTTAGCTTCCAGAGCCTCACGGGGAGGCTCCAACCTCCGTTGTCCAGTGCCTCAGTAGAGGATCCCCCCCCTTCCCGTCCCAGAGTGGCAATTAGGTCCCACATCCACCACCCGGCTTCGGGGTTGAGAGTCTACCACCCCGAGAACAGGCCATTGCCGCCTACGTTGCCAAGCGTCAAGGGCAGACCCGAGACTGCCTCCGGCGTCTGGTTCCTGCTTGGGGAACCAGCTCATCGGCGTTGTAAGTTGTAAGACAATGGGGACCTCCGGTAACGCTTTTAAGGGGGGGGGGGGGGGGGGGGGTAGGAACCTCCACTAGAGGTCACTGTTTCTGTCTGTCTGTAGTTTTTGTTGGTCGACTCAGTTTCTCAGAAGGCACCTCAGTCAGGTGATGAGTGTTCACTTGAACTGAGGTGGCTCATTAAAGTTTCTATAAATAGCAGTTTGTTCTGGAAGACTGGGTCGAGCATTGTTTGTTTGTTTGTATATGCTGTCATGTAGGCATTCCTTTTTGTTTTTGTTTCTTTAAGTTTACATTTGGTTGGTTTTGTAACCTTTATTTTCAACAGGGCTCTTATTAGTTTTCCTTATATCCTGTGTGTAAGTGGATTCATGGAGCTGTCCTGTTTCATGTTTAGTAAGGCAGTGCCTCCTCTTGTGTAAGTACTGTTATGTGTCTCCCCAGTGTCAGCCTTCTCGTGTAGTTCTTTGTCTGTTTAGCCACATGAGGGCCTAGCCGCTAGCAGGGTTAGCCGCTAGTAGGCCTTGGCTGCTAGTAGGGTTAGCCGCTAGTAGGGTTAGCCTCCAGTAGGCTAGTCTCTAGTGGGATTGACTGCTAGTGGTTCTGGTCGCTAGTAGGTTAGCCGCTAGTTTGGAATAGCCTCATGTGAGCTTTGCTTCTTGTGTTCTGTTTCCCTATTAGATCAGTACTAACCCGGTTAGCCACTAATCCAGTTAGATACTAACCCGGTTAGGTCAGCATCCAGTGTCTCCATACTCCATGTAGCTACTAATCTCACTAACCACTAACCCATCCAGTCTATGTGCCCCTTGCCCTGTCTCTCCAGTCCTGTCCCCATCCCTAGTTCCCGCCACGTCCTGTCCAGCCTTGTCTCTAGTTCCCCTATGTGTCTTTAGTTAGCTCCAGCTCCATGTTTCCCTATTCAGTTCCCTGTGTTTCCTTATGCCAGTTCCCCGTGTCAGCTCCTGGTGTCTCTGTGTTCAGCTCCTGGTTCCCTGTGTCAGTCCGTAGTCCCTATGTTTGTTTGAAGAGCCATAGTTATAGTTTGAGTTTGTGGTTTTGGTTCCTTTGTTTGTTTATGTCTGTTTGTTAGTTTGTGTTTAAAAATAAAAGACTCTGTTTCAACAACCCCTCTGCCTTCATGCCTATTCTATATGCCCACGGCAACAACATCAGCCGGTCTAGCCCTAGTACCACCACCCAGACCCTTGACAGTGTAACTAATTGCTTTTTCACTAAAATCCCTCCTATTTTATTGGCTAATTTCTGTCTTCTCAAATTTGATTTTGTTAATGACCATTTAGAGACTTTTATTTTGAAATCTCTGGCTGTCTTGATGCCATTTTGATGTGAGTGCATGCCTCCTGCCATTTGAGGTATATACTCTGGTGAGAGGATTGTGCCTGTTGAGAAATGCCCACAGCCTTGTTATATCAATTTGTTGATATTAACACACAGGTGGACAGAGGGCATCAATAAACCTGCCTTAAAAAACACAACGCGGAAGAGAGTAACAGCGGTCAGTGACAGGCCAGTTACACATATGGTCCTTGTATATATAAACATAGGAAACATTGGTGTTGCTAAGCCATTTTTAGGAGGGCTTTAGATGAACATGAAAAATAAACGCTTTTTGTGACAAAGCAGAAGAGACAGAGGCGGGGTTTTGTCAGGAGCAGATCCGGCCAATCACGACAACAAGTAAAACTGTTTGCCCGTAGCCTTGCTTTTTTCTCCCATATTATTCTTTTCTTAGACTCGCTCGCTCATTCACTCAGACGTTCACCACAACGTTTTAGTTGTATCAACGAGAAAAAAAAATTTCTTCTCCGAACCCATATCAACAAATTGTGGCTCTCACCCTCTGGTAATGCTCATTTATTCTTCTTCTCTTTAAGTAAATAAAAAAAATTGCTGTAAAATGCGTGAAAACGCTATGAGAACATCTCTTTGTTTAGCCGGTTGTGAAGCGTGTGTGTATCAAACACGTCATATTTTGGCTTATATAACCTTAGTCAGGTGATGTCATCTGATGAGGTGCACCTGCGGGTTATAAATAGGAGTGAAACGGAAACGTCCTCAGGTCAATTTTTGTCTGAAAGAACGTCTAGTCACGCAAGTAGTGCAGCATTGGAGTGCAGCATCTCGTTCCTGCTTTTTCAGGAAACAGGGTTGCAGCAAAGTAACCCAAGACGTCTCTTTCAAAGCTACACTCGATACTGCGTGAAAACGCTATGGGAATGAAAATACCAATGCCGCTGTACTGCACGTGCCTGGACACCCCTCTTTGGCTATTGTGCGTGTGCACACAATAGCCAAAGAGGTCTCAGACATAACTTTGGGATGCTGACTCAAGGTCCTGCGAGCCCAGAGTAGCATGGACATCCAAAATATAAAATCTGATAAATGTGTGCGGAGAGGACCAACCTGCTGCATTACACACTTGCTGCAAGGGGACACATTTTGCCAGAGCAATTGCTGAGGCAATCCCCCTTTTCAAATGAGCCCTGACTCCTAGAGGCTAAGTGTGACCATGCATCTCTCACACAATGTGACAGCGTTTGTCTAGTGGCGGCTGCCCCCGGTTGCGGCCCCCATGGCAAATAAAAAACTGCTCTGACTTACGTCACTGACTAGTGTAGTAGACGTAAATCAGAAGAGTACGTACTGGACACAATAAGTGAAGTCTTTCCTGCTCCGAAGCTGTAAAAGGCGGAGGACAAAAGGCTTCGAGAACAACTGGGTGAATGGTCGAGAATGGAACTTTTGGAAGATAGTTCGGGTGAGGATGCAGAATAGCTTTCACTAGGTCAAGGGCCAAGTCTAGGTAGGATGGGGAGACTGACAAAGCCTGCAGATCTCCAATTCTCTTCAAAAAAGTAATGGCCACAAAAAAAAAACATCTTAAAAGTCAGATGCCTGACAGGCCTCAACCGTTTAGCTCCACGAATTAAACGGGCAACTAAAGGGTGCTTTCCAACAGAAACCCCATCGTCAGAACATGACAAGCCAAAATAATATTTCAGGTTTCAGAAGGTTCCAGAGCTCGGGCTGTATATTGTCCCCTGCGTCTGAGCCAGAGGATCCCTCCTCACTGAAATCACTTACTGTGAGCCATCGAGGAGAGATATTAGATCCGAGAACCACACTTTGGTCAGCCAAAGGGGCGCTATCAATAAGAGGCGCAAACCCTGTTGACGAAGCTATCGGAGAAAATGCATAAAGACATAAATCTGGGCCAAGCATTGGCCATCGCGCCCAGAACCAGTGGAGCTGGAGGAGTCAGAGAGTAGTAAAGCTGACTTTGTGCTGTTTCTTGTGAGGCGAAGAGGTCCATCTCTGCTACATAAAATCTTTCCCAAATTTGACTGATTACTTCGGGGTGGAGTTTCCATTCCCCATGTGTTACAGCTTGTCTGGATAGCAAGTCTGCTCCCACATTCATATGCCCTGGAATGTAAACCTCCCTGAGGTATAGGAACTTGTCCTGTGCCCAAAGCAGAACCTGGTGCGCTAGCTTGTTCAAGTGGCGCAAGCACAGTCTGCCCTGGCGATTTATGTACGAGACTACCAAAGTGTTGTCCACCCACACTAGGACATGGTAGCCTCTCAACTGCTGGTTGAGAAATAGGGCCAGAAATTGAGCGATCATCAGGCAATCATGCATGCGCTGCGGAATTGTGTGTAATTGTCTCCCCTGCTGGGTCTAAGTGCTCGTCTCTTACTTGTATAATCAACATCTCCCTCTTTGTTTCAGCGTCTCCTATGTGTGTGCGCGCGCACGTAATTTGACACACACGCACAAACACACTCTCTCACCTTTTCACCTTTCTTTTTTCCTATTAAAACGGCGTTTCCGTTATGTTTGTGAGTGTTTGTTGTGAAACTTAAAAAGTGATTCATTTAGTATGCGCTTATGCCAGTGTCAGAGATATTTCTTTTTATCATGTTAAAACGGTGTTTCTGCTGTGTTTGTGTGTATCCGTTTGTTGTAATACTTAAAAGGTGATTCCTTTAGTATGCGCTCATGCTAGCGGCAGAGAGATTTCTTTTTTCCTGTTAAAACGGTGTTTCCATTGTGTGTGTGTGTTTGTTGTGAAACTTAAAAAGTGAGATGTGGAGAGGGAGAAGGAGTGTTACTGTGTAAAACGAGGTGAGGGAAGGGGCTAAGTCCACACACACACACACACACACACACACACACACACACACACACACACACACACACACACACGGCGCCTGCGCGCACCAACGGGAAGACTTATATGTCGAGATTTATTTGTACTTTTTTAAAGGTAAAGTGCAGGTCAATCTGGTTTATTTTCGCTTTATAGATTGTATTAATTATTTTTATGTATTTATCTTTTGGGCTGGGTAACGAATAATTTGAGTTTTCATTATTTCTTATGGGAAAATGATGATTTGGTTTTTTGGAACACAAGCCCACTTCCGGAACGAATTTTGCTCGTAATCCAAGGTTCCACTGTATATTATATATATACTGCCACGACATGCTCCGTGCCTAAACAGTCGTACAGTGTCCGGCCTGTGGATCACTTTCTGCTGTGTTGGTTTGGTCTGTGTTTCCTCCTTAAAGTGTCGGAGTGACACAAGGAGACTTACAGTTCAGTGGACTATTACAAAACCTTTAATTATTTGAATAAAACATGGATACTAGGCGAGGTCTCACAGGGAAAAGGGTCAATTTACTTAGGATAAATGGGGTAGGAAAGGGTAAAGGAACCCTTTATGAACACATATAGCATTCAATACTTGGTCGGGCCTCTCTTTGCATGAATTACTGCAGCAATGCAACAAAAAGGATTGGACTGTTGTTCAGTGCAAAGTGCTCTTTTCAGATAAAAGTAATTTTTTATTTTATTTGGAAATCAAGGTCCCAGAGTCTGGAGGAAGAGAGCAGGGACACAGAATCCAAGCTGCTTGAGGTCCAGTGTAAAGTTTGCACAGTCAGCGGAGGTTTGGGGAGCCATGTCATCTCCTGGTGTTGGTTCACTGTGTTTTAGCGCAGCCGTAAGTACCAGTAAGTTTTTGAGCACTTTACGCTTCCCTCTGATGACCAGCTTCATGGAGATGCTGATTTCATGTTTAAACCTCATTGAGAATCTAGTGGGTATTATGAATAGGAAGATGCGAGACACCAGACACCAAAAAAATGTCATCCTTCTGAAAGTTTTCATTTATAAATAAATAAATGAATGAATAAATAAATAAATAAACTTTATTTTTATTTTAGGATCAAGTTTTACTAGTTAACAGAACTTTTGCTTTTGCCCTTGAACCTTCCAGATCAGCTCTTTTACCTAACAAAAGGCTTGATTTATAAAAAATATGTTTTCTTTATAAATATGCTTTATTTATGACTTTAATAAAGACAGTGTTCTGGACACTAACTGTAAGGCTATCCTATAATTGCATGGCTGTCGTAGCTTTTATATTATAGCATCAACAAATAGTCTGCAAGTAGATGTAGCACACTATTTAAAAAAAAATTAAAAAATGAAATTTGCTCAGGCTCTGTGGTTTGGCAATGCTTTATGAGTGAATTCAATTCCTGTACAGTGATCCTGCAGCAGACCCACCCGAGAGCATTTTCCTTATATCCCATACACCCAGTAAAGGGCGGTGTTTAGTATCTTTTCATTTTCCTTTTTAGTTGATTTGAGTGAATTACAAGTGCACAGGTAGGGTCAAGCAAAGCTCAGTTTTATTGTGCTAATTAAAATGTTAATTACAGTTTTAGTGTGCCTATTTAATTTATAAAACAAGCATAGATTGTTTTAGATTAAATTTGTACATTTGCATTACTATTTTCTTTGTGCGTTGATGAATTGTTTTTCTTTTTCTCATATCTAATTTTTACTTTTATATTGAGTGTGTTAAGTATAATTGTAATAATTTTTTTTGTTTGTTTGTTTTTGCCTGCCAAATTTTGAGTTGGTATTTTTCAAAGTTATGCTGTATTTAATGTCAATTTAACTCTTTAATTCTTGAGAAGGACAAAAAAGGAAAAAAAAAACTAAACTAGACTTTCCATAGCAAGTGGGCTTTGTAGAATAAATCTGCACTCCTGCTGTAATCTTCTATATCCTTGTACTAACAAAGATCCTGCACCTAATTAAACTTTTAATTTTGATCTGTAACATTTTTCAGGTCTTATAAATTCTTCCAGTTAGGGTTTGTGTTTCTATCTTCGGATCAAAACAATTACATTTCATCTGTATAGTACTTTTTACAATAGTCACTGTCATAAAACAACTCTACAGAATAAAAAATATATAGAGAAGTATAGTATTGTCTATAACTATCAGATGGTCCGTAATGAGTAACCTGAAGGTGACTGTGGCAAGAAAAAGCTGCCTGAGATAACTATAGGAACAAACCTCGAAAGGAATCAGACTAAACAGGGAACCCATCCTCATTTGGATTATATTAAATAGTATGACCATTCCACTGTTGTTGTTGGAGATTTGGGTGAAAAAAAAACATTAATGGAAATTTCAGTCCTAAACTATTAAGTGACCTCAGTTCATAAAGGTACCTTGCAAAAAAGTAAGGGGTAATAATTAATCTTAATCTTAATTTCTTTCCAGTAAAAATAATTATAGTAAAACTTTGAATAAATTATGAAAAAATTATATTAAATTATATTATATGAAATTATATTAAAAGTTTATTATATTTAAAAGTTATTGTCTGAGAACAGGTTTTTCATACATCATTTTTTATTTTATTATCCTTTTAATATGATTAGTGAAATAATGTTTATACATAACTTTATATTGAATAATAGTAGCATTATACTGTTTTGATAACAAAAATGTGAAAAGTTAATTTGAACTTGATTTTTATTAATTATATATAATGTGTGTGTGTGCGTGTGTTATGTATGTAGTATGTGTCTATGTATTATTATAATATGTATGCATGTGCCCTACGTTCCACTAATTAAATTCGCCCTCATTGACATTCTTTTTTTTCCTTCTATTAAATAGCCATTTTTAGAAAAAAAAATGGAGCATGTTAATTATCATTACAATACAATATAAAACTAAACTTACAGTACAGTTGAGGAGATGGAAATAAAAAAGGCATGTTTCTGTACATACACCCCAGTGAAATTCTACATATACAGTACAGACCAAAAGTTTGGACACACCTTCTCATTCAAAGAGTTTGAATTTGTATTATGGCAAGAAAAAAGCAGTTAAGTAAAGAAAAACGAGCGGCCATCATTACTTTAAGAAATGAAGGTCAGTCAGTCCGAAAAATTGGGAAAACTTTGAAAGTGTCCCCAACTGGCTCACATGCGGACCGCCCCAGAAAAGAGTCACCTCTGCTGTGGAGGATAAGTCCATCCGAGTCACCAGCCTCAGAAATCGCAGGTTAACAGCAGCTCAGATCAGAGAGCAGGTCAATGCCACACAGAGTTCTAGCAGCAGACACATCTCTAGAACAACTGTTAAGAGGAGACTGTGTGAATCAGGCCTTCATGGTAGAATATCTGCTAGGAAAACACAGCTTAGGACAGGCAACAAGCAGAAGAGACTTGTTTGGGTTAAAGAACACAATAAAGAAAACTCGCTGAATGAGAAGGTGTGTCCAAACTTTTGGTCTTTACTGTATATAACTGACTGACACTACTTATTAAAGCATTTAAATCTGATTTAAAAGATTAATTAACATTTCACTTAGTCTGAAAAAGCCAGGTGACCCAATGTTTTATTTACATTTAGGTAAATAAAACAGGTCATTCTTTTTTGTACTTGTAAAAGATCTGTCCATCTGGCTGCACCCTCCATGTCTGAGTAGTATTTTCCGACAAGCCATTTTCTTCCAGTTTCTGCTTGATCTGAAAAACAGATTAAGGATTTAACTGCTTGAGAACATTTCTGAATAACAGCACATTTTTATCTGTCCTCACATTCGGTATTACAGGAATTAATAAGTATGAGCTACGTACTTTGTGATGATGGGCGTATTTGTTATCTGTATGCTTCACAACTGTATCTTTATTTCTACTCTAATCTGTGGCCTTTCTCTAAATAGTTCAAGTTTTGATTTTTATTTACTTATTCATTCATTTATTCTGTGGGATGAGTACATGTTAGAAATTTCCACTTACTTGAGCTAAAACAGACGACTGCACAGCAGGATCAAGGACACTTCCATCAGACTTCACCTGCAATCGTATTATCTGACCCCTCATTGGTGATGCTGTGGAGCACACACACACACACACACACACACACACACACACACACACACACACACACACACACAAGACATTATTACATTGTGTATTTTTTGTTAAGCCAAGATAGTTCACATTTTTGTCCTATATATAGTAATTCATACTTTTGTAGTGTAAAATTAAAAAAGATTACTAACTAAAGATTCTTAAAAATCTATTAAAAAAAATAAGTTGTCCATCAGTTGATATGGGTTATAAACATAAACACTTACAGGTGCAACAGAAGAAGCTATGTAGGTTGGTGCAGCTTTCATCACTGAACTGTCCACCTTTAAGTGATGCGCAGTTCGCATTACCTACAGCATTACTTGGTTTTCCTGGAACCCACGGGATATTTGTGGCATTCGATCCATCTGCCCATTTCCAAGTGTCCCGATATAACCCAATCCAGGAATCACCGTGTGAAGCACTCAAAAGCTGTAAGTAGTTGTCGTCGGTGCTGTTAAGTGAGATGGCCAGATCTGTGTGATATTGTCTGCAGTATTTTCGAGCTCCAAGCCACGTCCTTAAAAAGTCAGTGCCGGCAATGAACTTACTAGCGCCAGTGAAATTAGCTATGAAATGGCAAAAATAGGTTAAATAATCACAGCTTAAGTATGCTGTAAAATGATCATTCAGAACAAAATTAAACAAATCAAATTCAGGATATTAACTCACCATTGTAGCATATGTAGCCTCTGTAAAATGTACAATCTAAATCTGCCCAGACTTTATATGACATCATTGCAACACAGGATTCTTTCCCACCACCATTATTAGGCTCTCCACCGCCCCAGTTTCTGTAAGTGGCGTTCTTCAGTGGAAGATCATATAAGGACCAGCGCCAGCTATTGACATCATTGTACAAACCGACCCAGGCAGGTGTTGTCAGACCTTTACTCGTTGACACTTTATTTAATCTTAGCCAATCATTAGGACTTTGGATTATTGCCAGGTCAGTGTAAATCCCCCTGCAGTAAGTCTGTGCAACAGTCCATGTCAACTGTGACATGTTCAGCTCATAACTGTGAAAGAAGGTTTGCAGGACGGATACCGCAACTGGGAAAAGACCTGTAGGTGACATTTTATTTTATAATAAACAATGCAAACTGGTAATGTATAAAATAAAAATCTAATTTTGCGGTTCAATATGATGTTCCAGTATTCCCACTAAAATCATATAGCCTTTTTAATAGCTGGAGATTGTTTCCTTGTTTTGCTTTTCAGTTTTACCTCTAAGAAAACAAGGAATGGATAGAAAAGAAGGAAAAAAGGACAATAGGTACAGTATAAATGGAACATCTGTTTGCAAACATATTACACAGCATATAACAAATCAGTGTGATTAAACAACTATGGCCATAGTTAAGTCCTAATGTTTTTTTTTCCCCTTTCATTTTTATTAAATTCATTTATTTATTTTGCACGATCTAATTTTTGCAAGTTCAATGAATCAACAATATGTGATCCTAAGATTTATGTTTTACATATTGTAATTTGTTATATTTATTTAAAATAAACACTTATGAATTCACTGTATACAGTATATATATTTCTTAAGCATAAAATGTCCATACATTTTTTAAAAGCAATTAATTCAATTTAATTCTCAGATTTAAAACTACAAATTTTAATGTGGCCCTAATCCCCACCCTAGACATTAGAAATATATTAGTAATGCTATGAATGTATAATGCTATATATGTATAATTTATATAAAAGGTTTTTCTTACCAGTGAGACACAGACAAAGAAAAATTCTCATGATGCACGGGTAACTGGACAGTAACCAAAAAAAAAGTCAATGAGAAACTATAAAAGAACACAATTAAAAAGTTAATTAGCATTAAAGAGTGTGATAAGTAATTATCTAAATACATTTTTACCTAATCTTATTTTTACACAGGAAGAACACTTTCAGCTTAGATAAACAACAATCAAATAATCTGTTTAATATTATAATTTAAAAGGAAATTAAATTATAATGTAATAATTATTTACATTTAAATAGCAATATTTCTTTTCTATTTCTATAATACAGTATACAGTGTCTTACAAAAGTATTCATACACCTTGAACTCTTAAACTTTTTCTCATTTTGTCCACAAACAGAAACAATACTTCCTTAGACCAACACAAAGTGGCATTTAATTGTGAATTGGAGTGGAAATTATAATAATATATAATAATAAATATAAAAATATTTTTTTTTGTTTGTTTGTTTGTTTTTTAACAAATAAAAATTAGAAGATGTGGCATGCATTTGTACTTAACATACAAACTCCCGCAGATTCACTTGTTAAATTCATCATTACAGTTCAAATAACAGACATGGTAATAAGTGATGTTGGACTCATTTTTTTATTTACATATTTGAGTTCATGATTGCCTTATGGCCTCTATATAAACATAAATGAATGCATTAATTAAATTGCCACTGTTTTCCTACACATTGCTTTTTGAATGCATCTTATCAACATCATATTTATTGTTATTTTATCAGTCCCAGACAACACTCCCAAAATATCATCTTGTGCTTGCCCCATTGCAAATGATACAATTTCCATAAAATTTGACGTGTCATGAAATCTCTCACATTGTCTAATCCATCTTGTTCATTCTGAAGGATATGAAAAATAGCTCTGGTTGTAATATTTATTTAGCTGAATTTTGCATGTGTCCCTGGTGTTTTGCATTCAAGTTAATTTGTATGCCTTACATGGGTACTTTGTAATGTAGTCTCTACTATTACAACTTCCTTGTTTAAGTGGTCCACCACTCCACTGTCATCAGCACATAAGTAGGATGCAGCAATATCAGAACTGAAATGGGTACATGGTTTAACAATACACTTATGTACTGCACTAATAGTTTAAATATTTAAATGGGAAACCAGACATGGTGGCCAGAACCAGTCATAGCAAACAGAACGTCTCTCTGCTGTGTCTCCTATTTATCATATACACAAAAGGACATGCGTCTATGAGTGCTGCTCTCTCTGCTTAATTTTCTTTGGTACTGTAAATATTAATGTAATGTTATCAGGAGTGAAACAAAATGTTAAATTATAGTTTCCCACACAGCATTGTTGCGTAAATAATATGGTGTTCACAGAGCATCCAAATAAGATAATGATCTTTTTTGTCAGAACATACAATATTGAGAAATGTATTGTTTTCATTCAATTCAGTTCATTAATTTCGGCTGACTGTAATGGCAATAATGTCCTTTGTAGGATAGGAAAAAGTATGTAACATGAAGCCTGCATTTAATGTGAGATGATATGTTTTAGATAAAGAAGGTAACTTGGAAATTACATGGATCGGACTTGTAACTATGTGGGAATTGTGACATGAGGCCTGAGAAGGATGTATATAATTGGTGAATTAAGAAAAAAAAAAAAAAAGAAGCACAGACATGATCCTATACTGGGTTATAAAACTGTTCTAAACAAATGATCTAATCATGCTATTAACCATCCAACCATATGTTGTGATTTTTAGTATAAAATATATGTTTAATTAAAATGCAAGCAGCTATAGATAAATATATGCCAGAAACACAGCACTGATTAATAAATGATTTCAAACAACTAACTGCTTCTGTAGAGATACTGCAGTGACTTCAGACATCAAACTGTTAGTTAAACTGTTAAAGTTTTTATTGGTTTCCACCACTAACAGAATATGAGACTGATGTAGCAAAACTGATGAGCTCACCAAATGCTTGAATTCTTAACAACCATAAAATGACGTGATCCATTTTACAATTTTTTGCTCAGGCATGTTTGTATAGTACTGTAGGTTAAAATGGAATAGAATGCAACTCATCATATCGCTTAGGTTGTGCTGAAAAAAGGTTGTCACTCTTGAGTTATTATATTATTATCTATCAATAATATACAATAATATACAACTAGAGTGGCATATAAACTATATAAACATAATGATGCAAAAATGGCTAAAACGATCTGGGATTTAAAAACTATAGCATCTCTTCTTCATAGAGGACATTTCTACTTTCCATTTAACAATAACCTTAGACTAACATTTACCACACATTTACAACAGTGATTAAGTGTGGAAAGTAGGCTATTTAAGTTACATGCACATTGCATACTGTATAAACAATGAATGAAAAATGTTTTTTTTAAAAAGGATTAAATGTAATGTTCTACGGTACGTCATATTTAGAATTAACGTTTTATTCTCCTCATTGTATATGTGGTTAAAAAACACACTTAATAAGCCACTATTCATTCATTCATTCATTCGTTAATTTTTAAATTCAACTGTTCCAATTCAAGAAAAGAATTTAAACATACCTATGATCTAAAAGTCCAAACGTAACGTGCTCTGTTGCAGATCTTCACTCTTTGCACACAATCTTTCAAACAATTTCACCTCACGGACCACATGGACTGATTTTCATGTTGTTTTCATTTTGGTTTTGACGCAAGCGTCCTTATTTCAATAAAACCAAATGCTTACCTATTGTCTTCAGAGTTCAGCACAGGTTATGAGTTTATTTGGTTACCTCTAATGCGAAGAAGCCATACAACAAACAGTGACAAGATCTGACAAACAAGTCAGATCCATGAAGCAACCCACGGTACCCAGAGGATCTGCTGACTCACGACTGTGCAGCGACACACAGTTCCAAACACATCATCAAGTTTGCTGATGACACTGAACTGTGAACTGTGGTTGGTCTCATCAGCAAGAACCCATCATCCAGAGAGGAAGTGCAGAGGTTAAGGGACAGGTGTAAAGACAGCATCCTCTCTCTGAATGTTGCTAAAACAAAAGAGATGGTTGTTTGACAGAATCCAAGCTGCTTAAGGTCCAGTGTAAAGTTTGCACAGTCAGTGGTGGTTTGGGGAGCCGTGTCATCTGCTGGTGTTGGTTCACTGTGCGCAGCCGCAAGTACCAGTAAGTTTTAGAGCACTTTATGCTTCCCTCATGAGGAATCTAGGGGGTATTGTGAAGAGGAAGACGCAAGACACCGACACCAAAAATTGCAGTTTGACATTGGGAATATAAATAAATAAATAAACTTTATTTTTATTTAATTCATTTTATTTTACTAGTTAACATAACTTTTTCTTTTGCCTTTGAACCTTCCAGATCTGCTCTTTTACTTAACAAAAGGTTTTAATTAAAATGTTTTTAATAAAGACAGAGTTCAGTCACTAACTGTAAGGCTATCCAATGACTGCGGGGCTTCTTTACTTCTAGCTTGTAGTACTTCTCTCTTGTCAGAAATAAGCAGGAGATAGTTATTAAGCATTCTGTGTTTAATGCACTGTGTGGTGTTATAAATGCATTACTAAACTCTGCAAATGGACAACAGTCAAATAAATCCTGTGCCAGAAGACCAACATTTTTGTTTTCACCCTCCTGATTTTGTAATCACATAATAAATGTATTCTTATAATGGGTAAGTTAATAAGCACACAATAGGACAGATCTGCCTGGTGGGTGGGAACTGGCAGGTAAACTAGCTTGTGAGAAAATGGTGGAAATTCTGAAATGTCCATAGGATACAAATGGAGCTAATTAAGTATGTAAGTATGTACAGATCTTCTCCTACTACTATCATATTTAATGGTTTTAATTTGCCATCATAATAATAGTGTCCACTAGATGGCATCAAAAACAACAATTGTAAATGGCTGTGTGTATATAAGTGTTTGTGTAACAATTCCTGTACAGTGATTCTGCAGCAAACCCAGCCGAGAGCATTTTCCCTTGTTGTTAGTGTGATGCTCCCATGTACCCAGCAGAGGGCGGTGATTATTATTATTATTTTAAAGTAAATTAGAATAGCGCAGATGCCTCTCTAAAATGTAATTAATCATTTGATCATCTGTCAATTACAATTTCAGTGTTTATATTTAATTTGTAAAAGAAGCACATATTGTTTTAGATTTGTACATTTAGGTTTCTACATTGCAATTTTCTTAGTGCTTTCCTGCATTTTTTTTTTTCATAATAAATGTTTGCATTGCTCACATTAAGTGTCTTAAGTATAATTGGATAAGCAACAATCAATTGGATAATCAAAGTTATGCTGTGTTTAGTGTCAATGTAACTCTTTGGTTATATATATATATATATATATATACATATATATATATGTTGACTATAACTATCAGATTGTTCCTGATGAGTAACCTGAAGGTAACTGTGGCAAGAAAAAGCTCAACAGGGAACCCAACATTAGATCAGTCCCTGGAATATCTATGTGCTTCAATATCTTGGGAAATGTGTTGAAATAAATTTAAAGTCCACTTTGTTGTTGGAGACAATCATGGAAATTCCAGTCCTAAACTATTTCATGGCCTTTTCAAATGTTTCATGGAGGAACCTACTGTAGCAAAAACATAAGGGGTAATAATTAATGTTAATCTTAATTTTTTTCCAGTAGAAATAATTATAATAAAAATATGAAGAAATTATATTAAAAGTTATGTTAAAATTACTTTTATATTATATTGTATTAATAGTAGCATGATACTGTACTGATAAATTTGTAATTTAAAAAAAGTTAATTGTAACTTGATTTATTGATTATAGTTAGTATGTGTGTATGTATGCTTATAATAATAAAAAATTGCCTTCATTGACTTTCCCTGTCACTTTTAGCAACATGTTAATTATCATTATAATGCAATACAAAACTAAACTTACAGTGGAGGTGATGGAAAGAAATAAAGGCACCCCAGTGAAATTCTACATATATAACTTGTGTCTGACAGCCACTACTTATTTAAGGATTTTCAATCTGATTTTAAAAGGTTAATTAACATTTTACTTAGTCTAAAAAAGCCAGATGACATAATATTTTATTTACATTTAGGTAAATGAAACAGGTCATCCTTTTCTTTTTTGTACTTGTAAAAAATCTGTCCACCTGGCTGCACCCTCCACGTCTCAGTAGCATTTTCTGACAAACCATTTTCTTCCAATTTCTGCTTGATCTGAAAAACAGATTATGGATTTAATTGCTTGAGAACATTTCTGAATAACAGCACATTTTCATCTGTCCTTACATTTGTATTGCAGCATCTAATAAGTACGTGCTACATATTTTGTGATGATGGGCATATTTCTTATCATTATGTTTCACAATTGTATCTTTATTTCTATAACTCTAATATGTAGCCTTTCTCTAAATAGTTCAAGTTTCTATATATATTTTTTGTTCATTCATTCACTGTGGGATGGGTACATGTCTAAAAATGTGTCATCAAAAAAACAAGAACAATTGTTTAATATGACACAAAAAGACAAGCAAGATTGAGCAGACTGCTTGAGTGTAAAAAACTTAATCAGCAAAGAAAAATGTTAAATATTTCCAGTTACCTGAGCTAAAACAGACGACTGCACTGCAGGATCAAGCACACTTCCATCAGACTTAACCTGCAATCGTATTATCTGACCCCTCATTGGTGATACTGTGGGGCACACGCACACACACACACACACACACACACACGCACGCACACACACACGCACGCAAACATACACACACGCACACACATAGAGACATTATTACATAGTGTATTTTTTGTTTAGCCAAGATAGTTCGTATCTTATGTCCCAAGAAATTTTTTAGTAATTCATACTTTTGTAGTTTAAGATTGAAAAAGATTACTAAGTAAAGATTCTTAAAAAAAATTTAAAAAACACTTACTGGTGTAACAGAAGAAGCTGTGCAGGTTGGTGCACCTTTCATCACTGAACAGTCCACCTTTAACTGATGCACAGTTCGCATTACCTACCAAATTACTTGGTTTTCCTGGAGCCCACGGGATATTTGTGGCATTCGATCCATCTGCCCACTTCCAAGTGTCCCGATATAACCCAATCCAGGAATCACCATGTGAAGCACTAAAAAGCTTTAAGTAGCTGTCATCAGTGCTGTTAAATGAGATGGCCAGATCTGTGTGATATTGTCTGCAATAGTTACGAGCTCCAAGCCAAGTCCTTCGAATGTTACACTCTAAAAAATGCTGGGTTAAAAACAACCCAAACTGGGTTGTTTTTAACCCAGCTGCTGGATAAATATTGGACCAACTACATGCTGGGTTAATTTAACCCAGCAAAATGGTTTACTTATTTAACCCAGCAAGATGGGTAAAATATTCAATCCAAATTCTAGGTCATATTTAACTATAATGCTGAGTTAATTCTACCTCACAAATAGGTTATTATTATTTTTATGTTTTACATGTCTATGGGTCAAACAGTTTAAACAGTTTAATTACTTTGATATACTGGTCTATTACAAAAGAAAACACTAAGTTTTGCAAACCATACATATATGCAATAAACACCCAATTAATTGTACAAAACATAGAAAAATATTTATTTTTCAAAAGCACAAGATCAGATAATAAAAAAAAAGTGCAACAGTGACATCATTACGATACTATTACTCAGAAGCACTAATGCCTGAGAGCAGTGCTGGTTATTATCTCCCAACATCAGGATGTAGGTGTACGGCCTCGACTGACAGATATTCCACGGTGTTGGTTCCAACCTTAGAAAGAAAGAAAGTAAATGTTTATGGAAAAATTCGAGAGGGTTGGCTAGTATGCATATTTGTAAGATGATTAGTGTTTTTAACACCTCAGCTATTTTATTTGTGTTTGCTAACGCTAGCAACCTAGCTAAATGCTAGCGTCATGCTGGCACTACAGTTAACAGTTTAGCTTTCATTCATCACTTCACCACCTTCATACACCCTGCAAGCATTCTACAAAGAAAGCTAAAAAGCTCAGACATTTTTGCAGTTTCTTTCATATGTGGGGTTCTTTGGTTTGGCTAGCTAACAGCCATTGTCAGATAAACTAGCATCCTATAGCACAGACCAGGCTGAAAGTTTCAGTGTAACACTGTAACAGTAATAAATGTTACATACAGTGAACACATTCAGTCATAGGTGAGTGAAAGTGTGTATACAGACCTTATATTGAACGTTTACATTTCCTCCTAAATGCGTGAGGAGGAAGAAAACAAGACACGAAGCTGACACAGCCACTGAATACACCGGTGAACTTCGGGGGAGGGTCGGTCTTTTCTGTGATATTACCTGTTACTTGGGTTAAACAAAAAATACCCAACTCACCCAACAGAGGCAACCCAGCGTTTGGGTAGTAAAAACAACCCAGCATTTTTTAGTGTGTAGAGATGCCAATGAATTTACTAGCACCAGTGAAATTGACTGTGAAATGGGAAAAATAGGGTAAATCTTAGCTTAAGCAGGTTGCAAAATGATAATTAAATAAATCAAATTCAGGATATTAACTCAACATTGTAGCATATGTAGGCTTTGTAAAATGTACAATCTAAATCTGCCCAGATTCCATATGACATCACTGCCACACACGATTCTACCCCACCACCATTATTAGGCTCTCCAGCACCCTAGTTTCTGTAAGTGGTATTCTTTAGTGGAAGATCATAGGACCAGTGCCAGGTATTGACGTCATTGTACAAACCGACCCAGGCAGGTGTTGTCAGACCATTACTCATCGTTACTTTATTTAATCTTAGCAACTCTGGATCATTGCCAGGTCACTGTATATCTCCTTGCAGTTCCCTTTCAGGGGAACTCTGAGCCGCGTCACGAAGTGACAGCTTTGGGGATTGCTTCCAGAAATCGCGTCTTGAATACATATCTAATCAACTACACAGTTGCGACGTCATCGCCTTAGCGACGCAGCCGCGTCTGACGTCGGAATGCGGAAGTGTATAAATAGGTGTCAGACAAACCTTCTACGAGTGTCTGAGTCAGACATGGAGGAGGGGCTAGTGCCGCACGAGACGAGAGTTAATTCTACCTCACAAATAGGTTATTATTATTTGGGGACGAGATGCCCACTCCGCCATGCTTATAGGTGCCTGGCCTGAGCCGAGAGCACCTGAGAGGACGGAGTCGGGTCGAGGTCGACGGCATAGAATTTAACAAATGTGTGCGGGGTGGACCACCCGGCAGCGTCGCAGACCTCTTGAGGTGTCGCCCCTGCAACCAGAGCCTTGGAGGCAGCCATGCCCCTGGTGGAGTGCGCCCGAACTGAGAGCGGGGAAACCTTACCAACTGCCCCGTAAGCCATGGAGATGGCCTCCATAATCCATCTACTGAGTGTGTGCTTGGTCGCAGGAAGGCCCCTCTTTGGAGGACCAAAGCACACGAATAGGGTTACAGACGTAACCCTAGAGACGTTAGTCTGTGCAACAGACCATGTAACAATTGACATGTTCAACTCATATCGGTGAGGGACAGTTTGCAGAATGGATACCGCAGCTGGGACCAGACCTGTAGGTGACATTGTATTTTTATAATAAACAATGCAAACTGGTAATGTATATAAAATAAATAAATAAATTAAAAAAAACTCTAATTCACAATCAAATTTTGCAGTTTTAGGTTTTTTTTTTTAGTTTTCAGTTTTACCACGTTTAAAACACATACAGTAGGTAATCACACAAATCAGTGTGATTAAATATGCGTAAGGCTATAGTTAAGTTCTTCTTCTTTTTTTTTTACTTACATTTCCATTTAATAAATTAATTTATTTTTCAACCTTAATGTATCAATAACATGTCCTGCTAAAACTAATGTTTTACATATTGTAAATGAAACAAAATGAATGGCATTTGTGTAAGTATATATATAAAGAAAACACTTTTTATGGATTCACTGTATATTTACTTTTTTTAAAAGCATAAAATTTGTATACATTTAACATAAATTGTATACATTTTTATGATTTAAAGCAATTGATTAAGTTCAATTATCAGATTAATTATTATATTAACTATTATTATTATTATTATTATTATTATTATTATTATTATTATTATTATTATTATTATGCTGGTGATGATTGCACTTGAGTAGCAAAATGTCATTTATATAAAAGGTTCTTCTTACCAATAAGACACAGACAAAGAAATATCCTAATGACGCATAGGTAACTGGACATTCACCAAAAAAAGTCAAAGTGAAACTATGAAAGAACACAATTAAAAGTAAATTAGTATTGTCTGGTTGTACTGCTTTTTCATGGGATATTCCAAATTGTATTTGTAGTTGCTTTGACCACCTCTTAACCAAAGACCTAACCACCTTTCTTAAAGAAACAGCATTTACCTAAGATCTGTAATGACTGCAAATGAACACAGAATAAAAATGAATTAATTAAATTGGCACTGTTTCCTACATTGCTTTTTAAATACAGCTTATTGACATCATATTTATTGTTATTTTGTCAGTCATTTGTGCATGCCCCATTGCAGATAAATATTAATTCAAATGACACAATTTCCATAAAACCTGATGTGTCATGAAATCTTTCACATTGTCTAATCCACCTTGTTCATTCTGAAGGATACGAAAAGTATCTCTGGTTGTAAGATTTATTTACCAGAATTTTGCATGTGTCCCTGGTGTTTTGCATTCAAGCAAATTTGTATGCCTTACACAGGTATTTTGTACAGTAATCTCTACTATTACAGCTTCCCTGTTTAAGTGATCAACCACACGACTGTCATCAACAAATAAGTAGGATGCAACAATATCAAAACATCCTAGTCCTACTGTATGTCCATAAAAATCCCAGATCTGCAATGGGCTCATAGTTTAACCATACAATTATTACATAATACACTAATGGTTTGAAAATTTAAATCAAAACCAGACATGGTTAGCCAGAACCAGTTATAGCAAACAGCACAGTTCTCTGTGCAGCCTACTTATCATATACACAAAGGCCATGCATCTACTGTATGAGTGCTGCAATGTTATCTCTTTGATTCATTTTCTTTGGTACTGCAAATGTTAATGTAATGTGATCAAGAGTGAAACAAAATGTTATATTATAGTTTCCCACACAGCATTGTTGGGTATATAATATGGCGTTCGCCATAAGATGATCTACTTGTCAGAACATATTGAGAAATTAATTATTTTTCATTCATTTCAGTTCATTCATTTCGGCATGACTGTAATGGAAGTGAGTATAAACTATGTATTATCCATTGTAGTATAGGAATAAATTACATAACATGAAACCTGCATTAAATGTGAGATGATGTGTTAAAGAAGATAAAGAAGATAACTTGGAAATTACATCGTTGGGACTTGTAACTATGTGGGACCAGCCACAGGAGAGGAAACTGTGACATAAGACCTACTGTAAGAGGGATGTATTTAAGTTATCAGAAGATTTTACCACTAACAGAATATGAGACTGATGTGGCAAAATGTTGAGCTCACAAAATGCTTGAATTCTTAACAACCATAAAATTATGTGATCTATTATACAGTTTTTCGTTCAGGCATGTTTGTATAGTAGGTTAAAATGGAATAGAATGCAACTCATCATATTGCTTAGGTTGTGCTGAAAAAAAAGGGTGTCACTCTATACTGCACAATCCTGATAGATAATATATACAATAGTACAATAGTGTTATACAAAAAAACTAATATTAGACTGTATAAACATAATAATGCAAAAGAATGGCTAAACGATCTGGGATTTAAAAACTACACCATCTCATGTTCATAGAGGACATTTCTACTTTCCATTGAACAAAAACCTTAGACTAAACATTTACCACACATTTATAATAGTGATTAAGTGTGAAAGTAAGAGTCAATTTAAGTTCCATGCACATTACATACTGTATAAACAATGAATTAAAAAAAAGTTAAAAAAAAGGATTAAATGTAATGTTCTACGTCATATTCAGAATTAATGTTTTATTCTCCTCATTGTATATGTGATTCAAAAACACACACAATAAGCCACTATTCATTAATTCATGCATTCATTTGTTCGTTCATTTTTAAATTGAACTATTTTTAAATTCAAGTTTAAATTTTAATTCTAAAATTTTTATTCAAGAAAAGCATTTAAACATACCCATGCGCTAAACGTCCAAACGCTAAGTGCTCTGTTGCAGATCTTCACTCTTTGCACACAAACTTTCAAACAATTTCACCTCATGGATCACAGACTGATTTTCATGTTGTTTTCATTATGGTTTTGACTCAAGCCTCCTTAGTTCAATAAAACCAAATGCCTCCCTGTAATGCGAAGAAGCCATACAACAAACAGTGGCTATAATATGGATAATATTCATGCTTTACAAATTTTTTGCACTGTTTATTCTTAATATTTTGAGCAACCGAAGTATGCTGCATAACAGAGGTATGTGTAAATGTTTAGGTATTTGATTAATACTTATTTTAAAATGACTGGAGACTGATTGTAATGTTTAAGTATTGTAGGCATAAAGGAAGAGTTAGCACAGTTTCCCAGTTTCCAAAATCTGATTCTGAGATGGTACCATCTTGAAACAATCTTGAAAAGAGTTTTTGAGTTCACCATCACCTCAAATTTGATTAATGTTTATTAGGGATGAATTGATAAAGTTTGTCAATTGATGGTGACAAGTGATGATGGTAGAATAATTATAAAGGTCTTGACTAAAACGAGTTACTTTTATCAGAAAGTAACGCAATAATGTACTGTAAATTATTACTTTTTGAAGAAAGTAATTTTGTAATGTAGTTAGTTATGTTACAAAATAACGTCTCCCAAACACTGGAAATCACTGACCTAAAATAATGTTTTTGTACATGCTTAACATTTGGAAATGTAGTCACCAAATTAAACTAACATCATAATATCTGTTGATGGATTGTAATAGTTCTTAGGGATTGCATAGGTGGTTCATGCTTCTTTGTAACATATCATTCAATGCACTCTGGTGGAAATATAGTGGGCTGTGCAAATACATATATGCCTTTATGTAAATAACAGTCTGACCACATGAACCAGGGAAGTTTACCCAAGAAAATATTTATCTTAAATGACATGACAGTCAGTTAGTGTATTAAGAGGCTTGAGATGTGGTTTCATCCAAATACAGAAATATTTATTCATAAACAAAATAATAATAAAAACTAGAGAGGCACATTTTCTGAAGAAACTGTGAGTGGTGCTTTGCCATGACGTCATAGAGCATGTAGCTGATGTCATAGCTGATGTTGGTCTCAATGTTAAGTCTATGGGACGGGGGCAATTAACCGCCCACCCCTTAGAAAAGTCATAGCACCCCATTCCCGAACAAGCCGCACGATTTGATACCTCATCCTCATGGGTCTACGACAAACGGTGCGGGACTAGTTACGTGCCAAACTTTCATACGGAAGAATAAGAAAAAGAAAAATAATACGCCTGTGAGGTTATAATAGTAGTCCTTCGCTTCGCAAAGCACCACTAAAAATCCTTCGCTTCGCAAAGCACCACTAAAAAGAATAAGCCTGTGAGATTATAATAGTAGTCCTTCGCTTCGCAAAGCACCACTAATAAATATTATACATACACCCCTAAAAACGCATGCAAAAGTAAAAATAAATAAATAAATAAATAAATAATATTTTCAGCTTTGTCTTACTGGAAGGGAGGCAGGCTGAATAGGATAAACATGGTCATAAAAATTAAGGCACCATAGTCACAGAGCCACAGAATGTCCTATATAATCCAAGAATGTACAAGCACACACAAGAAAAAAAAAACACCACCTAGGGTGATCAGGTCCTTCACTTTATGGACTGAGTGCCGTAACAAAAAGTAAAAGTAAAAATTTAATCACTTAACCCAAACCAGTTAACTATATGTATAATCAGGTGGTCAAACAGTCATTAACTACACTAAATGTCAGTCGCCAGAATGGCTGAAAGTACATTAGTGTGGTCCACAGTAATGGAAAAAGGGAAGAGCAAATGCATGACAAAACCCACATTCAAAACAGGTCACTGATGCACTTTGAGCAAAAAAACACATAATAATTTCATTCCATTATCAGCCATGCTGATATTCAGTACAGCACTACATCTTGTGTGATATTTCTTAAATAACATTAAAAAAAAACAATAAATATAAAAAATACAACTAGCAACATAATAGATTACCTACTGTTCAAGCAGTAGCTGCTAGCTCAGGAGAGAAATAACATTACCCCATCAAAAGCGATTTTTCTATAAACAAGCTTTAAGCATTTGCTACATACAGTAGGGTAATGTGTAAAGGTCTTGAGCAACTCATTTCATCACATCAAATAAATTATGTAGATTCAATAAAAGAGATGGGAACAACCTTTAGCAGTAACTTTGGCTCTTTCTCAACTGTTCGAACAACTTAGCCTTTAGCATCACCAGTACAGTGATCACCAGTCTAATAATCTGTCATCATTGGCACCTGTTACTCACTGGTTCATGCCTTAAGTTAGATGTTACGTGTAATAAATGATTCATAGGTCACTGTGTAAGCATATGGGAAATTTTGGGAAAAATGGGCAAGTGCCCTTGCATGATAAATTGATCGGCCACAATGTTAACTTCAAGTGAATAATATTTATTACTGTATCATTGATATGCCAGTAAGCTAGGAACAGGATCATGAGCAGACCAGCCTGTCTGGTCCAAGCCACTAGAAAAACAATTGTAGCAAAAATCACTGAAGAAAAGTAAATGCTGAACCCAATAAAAAGGCATCACAACACCAAATGCAACGCAGACAGCCATGCATGGGGCCCAGCAGGCAGTGCTCAAGGCCTTGAAATTACCCAGATCTCAATATGACAGAGTATCATTGGAATGTACCGGACAAACATATCAGATCCATGAATACCCCGCCTCGCAACCCACAGTACCCAGAGGATCTGCCTTTAACATCCCGGATCACGAGTGTGTATCGACACACAGTTCCAAACACATCATTAAGTTTGCTGATGACACGACTGTGGTGGGTCTCATCAGCAAGAACTAGGCAAGGAACTCATCATACAGAGAGGAAGTGCTAAGGCACTGGTGTAAAGACAACAACATGTCTCTGAACGTTGCCAAAACAAAAAAGATGGTTGTTGACTTCAAGAGAACACAAAGCAACCACTCTCCGCTGAACATCAATGGCTTCTCTGTGGAGGTCGTCAACAGCACCAAATTCCTAGATGTCCAACTAAAGGAGAACCTTACCTGGTCCCTCAACATCAGCTCCTTGCCCTAGAAACCCAACCAATGTCTTTTCCTCCCATGAATGCTGAGGAAGGCCCAGCTTCCACCACCAATTCGTACCACTTTCTATAGAGGGACTATCAAGAGCATCCTGAACAGATGCATCACTGTCTGGTTTGGGAATTATGCCATTTTGGACTGCAAGGCCCTACAGCGGATAGTGTATAGATAGTTTTCACCTCTACAAAACGGGACTGGACAGAGTAACACACATGTACATACACTGATGTATTTCCATCTAGCAAATTTCAATACCTTAAAATTGTTTTTGCATAAATATTTATATTATTACCTGCTATTTGCACAAGGACTCTTTCTCATCTCTGCTACTACTTGCAAGAATGTTTCCTGTTTTTTTTTTTTTTTTTCATGCAATTACCTTGCACTACCTCAATCAACTATTACAGTATACAGGGGCTGACTGGCCCTGGATTTCCTGGCCTACAACAGCCCAACACATCCTACATCATAATACATTGGCTCATTAATATGGAGATCAATTTTTAACACCACTTACTAAAATATATTACCTGAAAACCTTCATGTTTTTGACAGTTTTATTGCTTTTTTTGACCTTTTGGACCTATATATCCTATACCTTAAGATGACCCTCATGATTTCTTTTTAGGGCATACTGTAGAGGCACAATAAATAGGGGGTGTAATAGTGCTTGTGAGTTAGACATTTGTTCCATTTATTTGCTTATTTCATTTTTTTTTTTTTTTTATTATTTGTAGCTTGTTTGATGTTAAGCATACAGAACGCATAAACAGGGAGTTTTCACCTGGAATGGAATGCGCTCAGGATTTGTTGAACGAATTAATAAATCAAACAGGTTTCCCCTCGGGCTTTGCGATTGGCCGGACCTGGTCATGATGAAACCCCGCCTCTGCCTGTTCTGCTTTGTCACAAAAAGAGTTGAGTGTGTTTTGTGTTCATCTAAATCTGATGTTTTATACACATTTTAGGAAGGACTGTGCCTATTTAGTTTTTTTTTTTTTTCTTAAAGTTCTCTAACACTAGAGCTGATGTGCCTGTGTGGAATGTTTAGTAATAAGAGAAGAAACAAAAGTTGATCTTTGAATTATCAGTGCACTTTGTGCCATGATCATTTTGAAGGTCAGAAATGGCACGCTTAGCTGATCGTTGATGCCACAGATCGGTTAAACTCTATTTGTTTTTACCCATTCTTATATCTACAAAGACCATGTGTTAAAAAACTGATATTATACTTGTCTTGAAAAGAATAAATTTGTTTTCTTTTGTCATAGTAAGTGTTATAATTGCATAGGAATGTTGGTTAACACCCAATATCAGATTTGGAAAGTTGACAGATGAGTGTCCTTGTGCAGGATGTAATTAAAGTTTAACCTTTTTTTGTCATGGTGAATACATAAGTACATAAATACAAAACCTAGAAGAAGAAGATTTTTTTTTTCCCTCAGATGTTTTAGTAAGAGTTTTTTGAAAAAAATTTTTTTTCTTCTTCTAGGTTTTGTCTTCTAAGTCAAAATTAATTAGAC
Organism: Clarias fuscus; assembly: GCA_030347435.1. NCBI lineage: Eukaryota > Metazoa > Chordata > Actinopteri > Siluriformes > Clariidae > Clarias > Clarias fuscus. Next base: position 20,831,385 of record CM059225.1, on the reverse strand, counting down.
TGGAATTTTAGTCACACAATATCGTTTTGTTTTTTTTTAGTAAATGTTGTGTGTAATAGTTTTATTTAAAACAAACAAATAAAAAAACATCATAAAACATCAAACTAAATATAAAGGTAGAAGTTCTTGATTGTTTAGACTTGGTTCCTCTGTCACTAAATCTGTGTCAGTAAATTCAAACACTTTATGTTTGAAAGATCTGTTTTTATGTGTTAATATAATGTAGTTTTTAGAAACCTTTTAGAAAACACTTCAAGTTGTTTGATTTTTAGGAAAACATAATTTGTATAGCTAAAATTCCGGTGCAATAACTTTAAACTTTCATAGGTAAAGAAATATTGTAATGTAGAAAAAAAAATATCCAGAAGAACTACTGTTGCCTAGGATGTGTTAGAAGTGTTTTGTGAAAACTTTTTTAGAACGACATTAAAAAAAATGACATTGCCTTGACACTTAACAGATCTTTCATGCATGAAGGTTTAGCGACAGACGCCATAAATAATTCCCTCAAATAAAATATGTTGCTAAAAAGTAGAAAATGAAAGTCAAAATTGCAAGGCATATAAACTTTAATTTGCACATTTAGCTACCAGAACGTTTACAAGTGAAGGCATAGTGATGCAGGGAAAACAAGACAAAATCATAATGTTGAATTTTACCTTAAATCTTTGAGAAAAGTTTCTAACAGAAGTTCATCACCTAATTTGAACTGAAAAGTTGCCTTGCCAAGCTTTTACTACATCATGCATGAGGACACTTGCCCATCGTAAATGCTCTTAACCTGTTGCCTTCTAGTAACTATCACCCATATCTCCACTAACAGAACTTCCAAACATTAGTGACGAAGAACAAAAAACAATGTCATGATTCTGCAACAGTGAAAGACGGACGCAGATGCAGGATTATTTCTCTTGGTTTATTTTCTTTAACTGTTCTCTTTTCCAATAATCTTATAACGAGAACAACAGAAAACAACCAAAGGTGACTCCCTCGGCTGGGTCTGCAGGTGGGCAGGCAAAACACAAACAAGAAAAACACAAAACCAATAAATTAACAGAAAACGGAAAAAGGCTGAGCAACTCATAGCCATGACCTTGACGACGGAACGTCCATACAGAATGTAGCCCCAACCTGCAGACACTGTTCAATCCTGGGGGGAAAAAAGGCACAAACAAGTTGCAATGTAAGCATAAAAAATATGTGCTGATCAGTGAATGGACGAAGTTCTACAGGTTCGACTGGAATAAATTGGGAGACACACGGGGGAGACACAGGTAAACTTAATTTAGAGCTAAAGTGAAAACATGTACTCACATAGACACACTAGGGGGAGACAAAGCGTTGGCTCAGTAATCCGGTGAGCTAGATCTTATTCCCTGTGACTGCGGTGGCACAGATGTGACAAACAACAACAAAGAAGACGGGAAAAAAAGACGGTGTAGTCAAAATTGCAATTCATATAAACGTTAATATTCACTTTTAGTTATCAGAGCCTTTCACGAGTCAAGGCATAGTGACACAGGGAAAACAAGGCAAAACCAGTAAGCACATTAGGTTTTTTTTAAGATACTTTGATAGATCATGAAAAAATAATTTGTGTAGTTAAAATTCTGGTGCAAAAGCTTTCAACTTTCATGGGTGAAGAAATATTGTAATCAAAGATAATACTATAAAGAACAATAACTTGTCAGGGATAACCCGAAACCGTGACACAACTATTGCCTAAGACGTGTTAGAAGAGCTTTCTGAAAAGTTTCTAAAATGACATCATAATTACACATAGCCTTGATGATTAACAGATTTTTCATGCATAAATATTTAGTTACAGAGGAAACAACTCTGTGGCGAGAAGCAAATCCGGATTTATCCAAGTTAAATAACCCGATACTTTATACAGTATGACTCATGAATCCTAAATCCGTCTCATTTAGGATTCTAATTCATTTACTTGGATAAGTTGAGTCCTAAGACATCTTGTTGCTAACAATCACATACATAAATACAAGCTGATAATTACACAATTCAACTGTTCTCAGTAGTTGTTAGCTACAGTAGTAACCGTAGGAACAAGTGGGTGACTTTCTGCATGGTCAGAAACGTGAGAGATTCAAAATACTGATTCATCTGATTCATCTGAACCGCGCAACTCAGACTCAGAGCGTATTGAAACAGACATATCCGGGAGACTCAGTGTGTAATCATGAGTCCAAGGATTCGGTGAATTCTGAGGAATCATTGAGCGCCCCTAGTGGAGGGACCATGGCAAAAGCAGGCAGAATCCATATCACAATGATATAACAATCCGCAGCTGTTTCACTTTTACAATATTGTGTGATTAGACGTAGTGCTCTATAGTCTGATTTTTAAAACAAACATATGTTATATGTTGTTGTAATGTAGATGTGTATTATGACAAGCTTATGTATCCCATCAGGCCAGTTTCCAACACAGTAATGCTAACAGTGTGATGCCTTAGCTCAATGTATAAAATGACTGTATTTTTTGCATGAAAGCTCAAGTTCAAATCCTGGGTTAATCACCTGGCCTATTTTATTTTAATATCTAAAACTTTAAAAACTAACTATAGCCCATCCGTTTTAACCCATAAAAACAAACAACAACAAAAAAAATCAGATACCGCTGATTAATTATTATTATTATTATTTTTATTATTATTCATTTGTTGTATTTGTTGTCTACACTTATTTATATGTGCATTTGTCATTAAAATAAATATTTGACATTCATAATTCTTGATTCTCTATTATTAATATTTTATGGTCAGAAACAAAAAAGACTCAAAATACTATACGTGTCCTAGCTGATTTATCTAAACCAGGGGATTCAGACTGTCAGACTCGTAGCGCAAAGACTGAAGAGACCCAGATCCATTTTGTGAGTCAAATCCGTTAAAGTATCCAAGTTTTTCATCTCATCTGTGGTCTAAACAACTTCTACTTTAACATTTTGTTTGATGGTTTCTAAAAATACAATTATTGCTCACAACATTTACTAACAGAACCTAAAAGAAATTTCATACATGTAAGTTTAATAAAAAGGCTAATCATTCAACTTCTAAATCAGATACAGTATGTTGTTAGATTCCTTACGAAAATCATTTATGTAACTAAAATTCCAGTCTAATTACTTTTAATTTAGTTGAATAAATATTGTAATGGAAGACAAAACCTAGAAGAAAAAGATAAACAAATTCAACTTTTATTCGTCACATACACAGTCATACACAGTATGATATGAAGTGAAATGCTTATACGACTGCTGTCGACCTACAATATTACAATAAAAAAGAAATAAGAGATTTGAAAATAAAGAAACACTTATTTACATATACATGGATCAAAGATCATGAATCAACCCCTGGATATATTCACGGATGTTGACTATATAAGTGATGTATGCACACTGACACTGAGCATAAGGGACTAAACATGGGAAATGATTACCCACGCAGTGTGATAGAGAGAATAATTATTGGCTCAGTTGTGATCATGTGACACTCGGCAGACAAAGCGCATGTGGACTACAGTACTTGTCTATGAAGACTTTTATCAAGTTAAAATTTATTTTTATGTATGTGTGTGTTTTTTTGTTGTTGTTGAAGCATTTTTGTTCTTAAGAATATTCAGTAAATATACAAGTTGCCAGTAAAAAATATACCCGAATAACTACATTTAGTGTAAAATTGAGTGAATATAATACAATTCAGGTTCATGCAATGGTTACCTGAAGTGAAAATGGGTAAAATAATTAACTAGATATAATTAAAATTCAATGTAAAAATAAACTGAAAAGTAGATAATTATTTAACAAACAAATGTGCTACATTTACTATATATTTTAACTTATTAATTCATATTGATCTATCACAAAATCAATGCTACTTTCATGTCATCAAAAGAATATTCAATCATTTTCAAGTACAGTGGAATTTTAGATTATGAGCATAATTCGTTCCAGAAGTGGGCTCGTGTTCCAAAACACTCGTAAACCAAATCATCATCAACAGAAACACTGTTTTAACAGGGAAAAAAGAAACCTCTCTGAGCTGGCGTGAGTGCATACTAAGGGAATCACTGCTGTAAGTAAAAAAAACAAAAAAACATATGAACCACCACCTTACCTTTGAAAAGAATCGCGACAGAGCAGAGTTTCTGTGTGTTTGTGAAGCCGGGGAGGGGGAGAAAAGGCGAAAGAGTGTCTGTGCGTGTGTGTGTGTCGGAGTCAAATTAAGCGTGCACACGCATAAGAGACTAAAAGAGGGGGGGGGGGGGTGAAAAGCTGAGAGAGTGACGCTCGGTGTCAAAATAAGAGTCGCATGCGTGATACATGATACTCGGCGCTCGTAAACTAAAACTTGCTCGGTTTCCAATTAAAAATGTATTAAAAAATTTTAAACCACGTTACTCGCAATCCAAGGTTCCACTGTACACCGTTTTGTTTGTGGAGGAGTTGTAGTACTTTTGCATATCGAATTTAAAAAAATATATAATGTTCAGGTTTACTTTAACTTGAGTAAAAACTTTGAAGTCCTATTTTTAAAGAAAGCTATGCAGCATTATGCTGCTAATTAACCTTCCTGTCTCTAATGCTGGAAAGCATGTCTGGAGCTGTACGGGACTCAGAGCTATTCTCTCTCTCTGAAGTGTTACTGCTGTTGTATGCACAGTTGATGCATTTACATTTCTCAAATAGTTTCCTACTGTTGCATGCTCAGTGTTTTACTATGTTAAAAATACGCACTGTGCATGGCGGAGGGAGAGAGACTCAGCGGGGCAGGGCAGATTCTCTACTTTCGCGACATGCTTCATGCCTAAACAGTCCCACAGCACGGACACTGTACCTCACTTTCTGCTGTGTTGGTTGGGTCTGAGTTTCCGCCTTAAAGTGCTGGAGTGAAACAAGCAGACTTGCAGTTCAGTGGACAGTTAAAAATGAGGTAATTATTTGAATATGCTAGATTTATATTCCCGTCAATGTGGCCCAACCGTGGCCGCTTACATGATAAACCTAAAGGAATTGAGTATCTCAGAAAATTTGAATATTACTTCACCGAGTGGATCACCGAAAGTATGAACACATACAGCATTCAATGCTTGGTCGGGCTCTTTTTGCATGAATTACTGCAATAATCCTACAAAAGGACTGAACTGTTGCTCAGTCCTCTTTTCAGATAAAAGTGATGTTTCATTTTATTTAGAAATCAAGGTCCCAGAGTATGGAGGAAAAAAGCAGAGGCACAGAATCCAAGCTGCTTGAGGTCCAATGTAAAGCTTGCACAGTCAGTGGTGGTTTGGGGAGCCATGTCATCTGCTGGTGTTGGTTCACTGTGCACAGCCGTAAGTGCCAGTAAGTTTTAGAGCACTTTATGCTTCCCTCTGATGACCAGCTTCATGCTGATTTCATTTTCTAGCTGTTCAAACTAACTAACTAACAATCTACCTCAAGGAGAATCTAGGGGGTATTGTGAAGAGGAAGACGCAAGACACCAGACACCAAAAAATTGCATTTATCATTTGACATTAGGAATATAAATAAATAAATAAACAAATAAATAAATACATAAATAAACTTTATTTTTATTTAATTAATTTAATTTCACTAGTTAACAGAACTTTGCCTTTGAACCTTCCAGATCTGCTCTTTTACTTAACAAAAGACTTGAATTAAAAAATGTGTTTTTACCCTGACTTTAATAAAGACAGAGTTCAGGACACTAACTGTAAGGCTATCCAATGACTGCGGGGCTTCTTTACTTCTAGCTTGTAGTACTTCTCTCTTGCCAGAAATAAGCAGGAGATAGTTATTAAACATTATGTGTTTAATGCACTGTGTGATGTTTTTTTTTTTTTTTTGCACTGTATGATGTTATAAATGCATTACTAAAATCTGCAAATGGACAACAGTCAAATAAATCCTGTGCCAGGAGACAACATTTTCGTTTTTGACTCTCCTGATTTTGTAATCACATAATAAATGTATTCTTATAATGGGTAAGTTAATAATCACAAAATAGGACAGATCTGCCTGGTGGGTGGGAACTGGCAGGTAAACTAGCTTGTGAGAAAATGGTGGAAATTCTGAAATGTCCATAGGATACAAATGGATCTAATTAACTATTAAAAATAAAGATCTCCTCTTTCTTCTACTATTATCTTTAAATGTTTTAATAAAGACATAGCGGCATCATAAGAATAGTGTCCCCTAGATGGCAAGAGAAACAACTATTTTAAATGACAGCAGTGTGTGCATAAGTGTGTGCGAAAAATTCCTGTACAGTGATTCTGCAAAGGGTGGTGATTAACTTTTTTTTTTGTTGTTGTTGAGTGAATTAGAATAGCACAGATGCCTCTCTAAAATGTAATGAATCATTTGATCATCTGGCATTTACTCAGTTTTATTGTGCTAATTAAAATATCACTCAACATTTCAGTTTCCCTATTTAATTTGTAAAAGATGCACAGATTGTTTTAGATTAAATTTGTACATTTGCTTTGCTATTTTCTTTGTGGGTTCCCGCTTTTTATTTATTTATTTTCATAATACATTTTTGCATTTTTCATATTGAGTGTGTTAAGTATAATTGGATAAATATACTTTTTTTTTGCCTGCTAAATTTTAGGTTGGTATTTTCCATAATTATGCTGTGTTTAGTGTCAATGGAAGCCATTCTCATTTGGGTGATATCAAATCGTATGACCATAAATCAGTTTCTGAAATATCTGTGTGCTTAAGACTGAAAGTTCAATATATTGGGAAATGTATTTAAATTGATGTAGTTCAGTTCACTTCTGTTTTTGAAGACTTGGGTGCAAAAAAAAAAAAAAAAACATTAATGTAAATTTCAGTCCTAAACTATTGAGTGACTGCAGTTTCATGGAGGTACCTAGCAAAAAAGTACATTCGTAATAACTAATTTTAATTTCTTGCCAGTACAAATAATTATAATAAAATATGAAGAAATTATATTAAAAGTTATATTAAAACTTAATAACTAAAAGTAAAAAAATTAACATTATTGCCTGAGAACAGGTTTTTCGCACATAGTTCTTTTAGTATAATTAGCCTTTTAATATATTAAGTGAAATAATGTTTTTAGTTCATTTATTGACTACAGAACATATATTTTAAATTCTCATTGGTACAGAAATTAGGAACCAAATTCAGTGATTAAAATACAGTGGCTAATTATATATATTTGTGTGTATATAATTAGATACTGTATCTTAATCACTGAATTTTGTCCCTAATTGGTTCCTGTACCAATTAGCATTTAAAATGTATGTTCTATAGTCAATAAATGATATACAGTATACAGTATGTGTATGTAGTATTATAATACTTATGTATGCTTATAATAATGCTTTACCCTATTCCTTAAATTAAACTTGCCCTTATTGACTTTCCCTGTATTAAAAATACACTTTTAGCAAAAATGAACATGTTAATTATTATTACAATACAATACAAAACTACACTTACAATTACTTGAAGAAAGAAGGCATGTTACTGTACATACACCCCAGTGAAATTCTACATATACAGTATAACTGACTGCCACTACTTTTTTACGCATTTTAAACATGATTTAAAATGTTAATTAACATTTCATTTAGTATAAAAAAGATACTAAATTTACATTACAGATCATCCCTTTTGTTTTTATATTTGTAAAAGATCTGTCCATCTGGCTGCACCCTCCATGTTGTGGTAGTATTTTCCAACATGCCATTTTCTTCCAGTTTCTGCATGATCTGAAAAACAGATTACATATTTAAATGGACAGCAAAATTTTATCTGTCCTCACATTTATTATTACAGGAAATAATAACTATGAGCTACGTACGTCTCGTTGATGGGTGCATTTCTTATCCAATTTTACATCGCAATGTTCTTTATTTATACTCTACTCACAAATCTTTATTTCTACTCTAATCTGTAGCCTTTTTCTAAATAGTTCAAGTTGTTTTGTTTATTTTTTTATTCATTTATTCTGTTGGATGGGTACATGTCTAAAAATGTGCCATCAATAAACCAAGAATAATAGTTTAATATGTCAAAAAAAAGAAAAAAGACAAGGAAGATTGAGCAGACTGCTTGAGTGTAAAACACTTTGAGCAGGTGAGCAGCTAGATTTTTCCACTTACTTGAACTAAAACAGATGACTGCTTTGCAGGATCAAGCACACTTTCCTCAGACTTCACATGCAATCGTATTATCTGACTCCTCATTGGTAAAACTGTAGAGCACACACATACAGGCACACACACACACACACACACACACACACAGGCACATGCGCGCACACACACACACACACACACACACACACACACACACACACACACACACACACACACACACACACACACACACACACACACACAGGCACATGCGCGCGCACACACACACACACAGAGACATTATTGCATAGTGTATTTTTTATCAAGCCAAGATAGTTCACATTTTTGTCCTAATGAATGTTATAGTAATTTTATTCTTTAATAGTGTAAGATTGAAAAAGATTATTAACTAAAGATTCTTAAAAATCTATGAAATAATAAGTTACAGTACCCATAAGTTAATATTAGTTATTAACATAAACATTTACTGTAACAGAAGAAACTGTGCATGTTGGTGCAGCTTTCATCACTGAACAGTCCATCTTTAACTGATGCGCAGTTCTCACGACCATTATAATTATCTGGTTTTCCTGGAGCCCATGGAAGGTTTGAGGCATTCGATCCATCTGCCCATTTCCAGGTGTCCCTATATAACCCAATCCAGGAATCACCGTGTGAAGCACTAAAAAGTTTTAAATAGTTGTCGTCGGTGCTGTTAAGTGAGATGGCCAGATCTGTGTGATATTGTCTGCAGTAGTTTCGAGCTCCAAGCCAAGTCCTCAATACGTTGGAGATGCCAATGAACTTACTAGCGCCAGTGAAATTAGCTATGAAATGGCAGAAATAGGTTAAATAATCTCAGCTTAAGTATGCTGTAAAATGATCATTCAGAACAAAATGAAACAAATCAAATTCAGGATATTAACTTACCATTGTAGCATATGTAGGCTTTGTAAAATGTACAATCTAAATCTGCCCAGACTCCATATGACATCATTGCAACACAGGATTCTTTTCCACCACTGTTATTAGGCTCTCCACCGCCCCAGTTTCTGTAAGTGGCATACTTTAGTGGAAGTTCATATAAGGACCAGCGCCAGCTATTGATGTCATTGTACAGACCGGCCCATGCAGGTCTTGCCAGACGATTACTTGTCGTCACTTCATTTAATCTTAGCCAATCATTAGGACTTAGAATTATTGCCAGGTCAGTGTATATCTCCCTGCAGAAATTCTGTGCAACAGACCATGTAACCAGTGACATGTTCAGCTCATATCTGTGAGGGACTGCTTGCAGGATGGATACCACAGCTGGGACAAGACCTGTAGGTGACATTTTATTTTATAATATACAATGTAGACTGGTAATGTACATAAATGTAATGTAAATAAAAAAAATCTAGAATTCATAATAAAATTTTGCAGTTCAGTCTGGTGTTCCAGTATTCCCACTAAAAACCATATAGACCTTTTCATAACAGGAGCTTGTTTTCTTGTATTGTTTTTCAGTTTTACTGAAAACAAGTAAAGGATAGAAAAAAAGGAAACAAGGACAGTAGGTAACACATACTTACATTTTTATTTAATTAATTCATTTATTTTGCAAGACATTTTTTCACGCTCAATATATCAATAATATGTCTTGCTAAAACTAATGTTTTACATATTGTGAAAAAAGGAAGTTATTTTCCTTAACTTTTATACATTTTATGATTTAAAGCAATTGTTTCAATTTAATTCTCAGATTAAAAGCTCAAATTATTATAATAATAATAATAATAATAATAATAATAATTATTATTATTATTATGCTGGTAATGACTGAAAAAAGTAAAATGTTACATCACTTTGCTGTTTTTCTGTGCACAATGCACTTGAGTAGCAAAACATGATTTATATAAAAGGTTCTTCTTACCAGTGAGACACAGACAAAGAAAAATCCTCATAATGCGCGGGTAACTGGACAGTAACCAAAAAAGTCAAAGTGAAACTATAAAAGAACACAATTAAAAGTAAATTAAATAGTTTGGTAAGTAATTATCTAAATAAATGTTTACCTCATTTGATTTATTCCACAGGAATAACACATTCAGCTTAGTGAAACAACAAACTAATAAGCTGATTAATAAACAAATAAATTAAAACAATTTATTATTTAAATTTAGCAATATTTCTGTTCTATTTCTATTATACAGTAGCCAGTGTCTTGCGAAAGTATTCATACACCTTGGATTTTTCCACATTTTGTCACATTACATCCATAAACATAAATGTACTTCTGTGGGAATTTATGCAATAGGCTAACACAAAGTAGCATATAATTGTGAATTGGAATGAAAATGATATATTTTTTATTTTTTATTTTATTTATTTTACAAATAAGAATTTGAACATTTTGCCATGCAAAATTTCTTTTTTTCCTGTTAAAACGGTGTTTCCGTTGTGTGTGTGTGTGTGTGTGTGGGTGTGTGTGTGTGTGTGGGTGTGTGTGTGTGTGTGTGGGTGTGTTGTGAAACTTAAAAAAAACGAGGTGGGGAGAGGGAGGAGGAGTGTTACTGTGTAAAACGAGGCGAGGGAAGGGGCTAATTCCACACACACACACACACACACACACACACACACACACACACACACACACACACATTAATTTGTACTTTTTTTTAAAGGTAAAGTGCAGATTAATTTGTTTTATTTTCATTTTATAGATAGTATTAATTATTTTTATGTATTTATTTTTTGGGGCTGTGGAAAGAATAATTAGAGTTTTCATTATTTCTTATGGGAAACGATGATTTGGTTTACGAGTGTTTTGGAACACGAGCCCACTTCTGGTACGAAATATGCTCATAATAAAAGGTTCCACTGTACATTATCTTCTGCATGCCCTATTCCAGATAAGGATACAATTTATACAATTTCCATAAAACCTGTCATGAAATCTTTTTTTTTGTTGTTTTTTTTGTAAAGTTGCTTGGAAACAATGTAGTACACAAGACATTGTCTAATCCATCTTGTTTATTCTGAAGGATACGAAAAGTAGCTCTGGTTATAATACTTATTTAGCTGAATTTTGCATGTGTCCCTAGTGTTTTGCATACAAGCTAATTTGTATGCCTTACACTTTGTACAGTATTCTCTACTATTACAGCTTCCCTGTTTAAGTGATCAACCTCTCCAGTGTCATCAAGACATAAGTAGGATGCAACAATATTAAAATATCTTAGTCCTATGTCCATAAAAATCCCAGATCTGCAATGGGTTCATGGTTTAACAATACACAGAGGAAACTGTGACATAAGTCCTGAGAAGGATGTATTTAACTTGGTGTAACTTTATTAGGAAAAATAAAAAAGGAGGCATAGACATGATCCTACACTTGGATATAAAACTGTCCTAAACCATATAATCATGCTATTAACCATCCAACCACCTGTTGTGATTTTTAGTATAAAAAGACATGTTTAATTAAATTTCAAGCAGCACAGGTCCATTCCAGAAACACACCACTGGTTAATAAATTATATATATACATAAAATAAAATAAAAACTAACTGCTTTCTGTATATTGAAATTTTGCAGGGTATGTTGAAGGGGGAGACTTCAGACACCAAACTGTTAATTAACCTGTTAAAGTTATCATTGGTTTTAAAATGTAGAAGATTTTACCGAGACTGATGTAAAAATGTTGAGCTCACAAAATGGTTGAAATCTTAATAACCATAAAATTATGTGATCCATTATGTGATTAGGTAGGTTAAAATCGAATAGAATGCAACTGATCATATTGCTTAGGTTGTGCTGAAAAAAGGATGTCACTCTATACTGCACAATCCTGACAGACTATATATATTTAATGCAAAAAATGGCTAAAACTGGGATTAAAAAACTATAGAATCTCATGTTCAAAGAGGACATTGCAAACTTACACTTAACAATGACCTTAGACTAACATTTACTACACACAACAGTGATTACTTGTGAAAAGTAAGAGCTCATTAAAGTTCCATGCATATTACATTATTTATAAACAATAAATACAATAATTTTTTTTTAATAATTACATTTAATATTCTACGCCATATTTAGAGTTTTTATCTAAAAAAAAACGTTTTATCATCCTTTTTGTAGATCTGGTTCAAAAACAAACTTAAGAGGCCACTATTCATTCATTCATTCATTCATTCATTTTTAAATTCAATTGTTGCAATTCAAGAAAAGCATTTAAACATACCTATGACCTAAACGTCCAAATGCTAAGTGCTCTGTTGCAGATCTTCACTCCTGGCACACAAACTTTCAAACAATTTTACGTTATAGACCACATACACTGATTTTCATGTTGTTTTCATTATCCTTTTGACTCAGGTCTCCTTATTTCAATAAAAGCAAATGTTTACCTATTGAGTTCAGCACAGGTTATGAGTTTGGTTACTTGTATTGCAAAAAAGCTATACAGCAAACAGTGGCTATAATATGGATACTATTAATGCTTAAAAACATTTTTGCACTGTTTATTCTTAATATTTTGAGCAACCGAACTAGCATAACAGAAGTCAAATGTGTAGGCATTTGAATCATAATTATTTTAAAAATGACTGGAGACTGTTATTTCTAAATTTTGTATACATAAAATCTTGAAACAATCTTAAGAGTTTTTGAATTCAACATCAACTCTAGCTTGCTTATTAGGGATGAAGTGATAAAGTTTGATATGTATAATTCTAAGAATATATATATATATATATATATATATATATATATATATATATTTTTTTTTTTTTTTTGTAAAGTTGCTTGGAAACAATGTAGTACACAAGACAATACACCTCACTAAGGTTAGGGAGAAATCACTGACCTAAAATAAATTTTTGAACATGCTTAACATTTTGAAATATAGTCACCAAATAAAACTACCTTCATAATATTTGTAGGTACATTGTAATGGTTCTTTGGGATTGGATAGGTGGTTCTTGCTTCTTTGTAATATATCATTGCATACACTCACCAAAGTGATTCTCACAGATACATTGCTGTGCAAATATATGCCTGGGAATTTAATATTAAATATTAAATATTAAATATTTACCTCAAATGACATGACACTGGCATGGTTTGTTGTATTAAGAGGCTCGGAATGTAGTTTCATCGAAATACAGAAATATTCATTAATAAAACGAATCATAAAAATTAAAATTACACATACACTCAGCTTTTCTTACCAGCATGGCTGACTAGAAGAAAAAGGGTTGTAAAAATGAAGGCACCCTAGTCACATAGCCACCCTATATGCATCCACACACCATTTCTTAAGTGTCTAATCCAAGAATGTACAAGCACACGCAAGAAAGAAACTACAAACTAATTCACTTTTATCACACGATAAAGTTCATAGAAACCATATACATACATAGAAATATATATATATATATACACACACACACACATGTAATTACACAAGTCTAAAGCAAACAGAATTATTAATTTATTGTGTACGCACAACAAAAATATAAATGTACAAAAAAAAATACAAAAGGGTATAATAGAATAGCCTAAAACAATATTGTTTGCAATGCTGAAGCAAGCATGATTTTTATTTAGTTTTACAATAATCTGAAAAATGATCAAATAAATAATCAAATAATCAAATAATTTAAATCTTTCATGATGAATGTGTGTGTATGCACTTTAAATATACTCTAAACAATAAACACTGCCTATTGCAAAGTGAAAGTAAGTGCCATTGATCACAAAAGGCTGATAAACGCGTTCGCAGATATGAGCAGATTTATCAGTAAAACTGCAGACATACTCCCCCAGAAATGCAACAAACAAATATATAGTCTACTCGCTGTATACAACAAGACAGCGTGCTCCGTTGTGTATAGCCACAGAATACCCAGTGACTCTTCTCACATTTCATTCACGATAGGTTTTGCTGATAGGGGAATTGGCAGAATTGGGTGTTTGTAAACAAGTTAACAAGACTAAGAAGATGTGTCTGCCTAAAAATTATTTCACCAGCAAAACATAAAATAAATAAAAATAAAATGTTTAATGGTAACAATTAAATCAGACTTCATAGTTGGATTTGATACTTTGAGTGTAATTCATAAATTTGCTGAATATATTCAGATTTTGTAAAATAATGAAAACGAATGTCTCCGATTCCTTCCTAGAACTTTTGTCTGCATCACAATGAACTGAACATTCTCTTTCCTTGTTTTAATCTGTGATATTTAAGTTATATTTTATATTTTTATATTTGTGATATTTTAGTTCAATATATTTCGCATAAAGGTCTAAATATTCCTTTTTATTTATGGACAGGTGTATTATACTTGATCTGCATTATTGCATTATGTTTCAAGACATCGTTAATTTAACTTAGGTAAATTTACACATTTACACCTTACACTGAAATAACTAAAAAATACACTCTAATGCCACAAAAGAAAACACATCGTATGATCAATAACACATAAAAGCTTTGAAATGACAATTTTGTTGTATTTTTGTGTTCATTGGATTAAACTAAAACATTTCTGATTTATTATTTCTGATATATACATATATATGTTACAATAATGTTCGTTAGGGAATTTTGTTTCTCCATTAAAGCTATTTATTTATTAATTTATTTTTTTACATACAGTAAAGGCATTTAAAAATGACCAAGTTCAGTAAGCTTAATTCTCTAGACAACAGGACAATGAGGTCTGCTGGAAGATCCAGTCATTTACCTAATTCTTGCATGTGAATCGAGCGCTAAGCATGGGGATGTGTAAATCCAATGCGTATGGAAAAACAATCTTTTATGTACATTTTTTTTTTCTGGGTTGCAGTATGCCGTTATATTCCCACCACATTGCTGAGCAGACATTTTTGACATTTTGATGGCAGACAAAGCGTCCCGTGTCTACTCTATCCACTCAATGTGTTTTCCGCGTGCATGCACATCTCTTTTCTGTGTGGCTCCAAAGCCTAGACCTGACCAACTGAAGCAATCCCAGATCATAACACTACAGGTCATAACAGAGCAATTTTTTAAAATACGTATTAATATAAGTTCTAAACCTGATGTCTAAAACTGATGTTCACAGTAACTAAACTGACTCTTTGCAAGCTTCTGTAGCTCAGTTTTTACAAACACCAGTGGCAATGATACAATCATCAATCTAACTGCAGTGTCTGATCCCATACACTGCTAGTCAAAACATCTTATTAGCCACATAATCCCAGCAGTGTCTTTATGGACAGCATTGGCTTGGTGATTAAGGCTTTGGGTTACTTATCGGAAAGTCATGAAATGCAAATCCCCAGAACAAAACATTTAATCCCTAAGAAGTCCGACTTAATTGTGCCATGCTTCTATCCCAGATAGCACACTGCGGAAGGGCCAACGGTGCTCCAACAGCAGTGCATACTGTATGTTGGGCCATTGTTGCGATCAATAGTTGGCTCATTGGTGGGGCCAAAGTTAGGTTGGCCCAACTGTGGAACAATGTTGGTTTAGTAGATAATGGCAAAGTTGGAAATTGAAAATAAATTAGACTATTTTCATCATCGCAAATAATAAGCAAACACATTTATATCTTGAGAAATGTATTTATTAATTTTATTTGTGATCAAATTATTACAAACTAAGAACATATACTGCAATGATTATGATGATAAACTACAAAATAAACACCTAGTACAACCACTTTTTCTCTCAGCAAGGTGGATAAAAAAAAAATGCATACAAACAAAGCACTCATTGTCTCAGACTGTCTTTTATATCATGCGGCTCTGCATCTTCCTCAACATCATCATCTCCATCAGCTTGGTCATTTTAGCTCAGCTGTTCTTTATCATCATCTTCCTCATAAACATTGCAGCATCTTTGGAGAACCATGACTCTAATCTTTGTAAATATATATCAGTAATTTGAGCATTGTACTGTTACGATATTGAGTTTTTTTGTATTATTATTTTTTTATAAATTTTTGGGGGGGCTTGCTTTGTCTCTGCTATGTCTCTGCTGGTGGTGGGATGAGGGGGTATATCTTTCCTTGTGGTTGCAGGTCCCACCCTCTTTAATGTGCCTGCAATCTATTGGTTGCTGCCCTGCCTGTCCTTTGTTGGTTCCGCCTCCTGCCAGATGATTGGGTATCCAGGAGACCCAGAGGCCTACTTAAGGCCTACAGACCACAGTGCTATAGACTTTGTTTTGCTTACTGTTTATTCCATAATTTAGTATAAATAGTTATTCTGTCTATGACCCCCTTGCTATACGCTTAGATTTTCCCATTTTCATGATTGCTTGGTTTTTGTTCACCTATTTCGTGTATGACCTTTTGCTTGTTTTGACTACGTTTTTGTGTTTTCCCTTCTTTGTTTGTTGGTTTGGATTGTAAATACTTTTTGTCTATCTTTGTATTTACTTCTTTATTTAGTGGCCTAGTAAGGAGTCGATGCCATTTTGTTTATACCTGGTTTTCTCCTGGTTTATGGTTAGTAAGGGAGTAAAGGAAGTATATTATATTTGTGTTTCTTTTCTTTGGGGAAGTTTAGATATTTCCACTTCGGTATTGGTTAGAGGGAATTTTTGTTTATTATTTTGGCCTTGTTGGCTTCTGAAGCTCACTGCCACTTTGGGATTTTTGCTCGTTCTCATTTTTAAGATGAACACTAAGCAAAGGCACTTTTGGTCTCACCCCTGTGATTAAAATGTACAGCAAAATGTGTTCTTCAAAATATTCATTTTCAACCGGCAAAATGATGAGAAAAACAAACATTTTGCACATTTGGCTCAATTCAGTTCAACAGCACACTCCAGGTTAAATAAAATAAAGACAGCAACTCAAACAGTAAATAACCTAGCAAAATCTGTCAAATACAATTTTCACATGCCGACTATTTTAGTACATATATTTGACAACCGCATAAACATACTAAAATTCAGTGCTTTAAGACAAAACAATATGTACTGTATATTAGCCCTTTAACATTTCTGGCACTTACTATTGCAATAACCCCTACGGTTCTAATCTCGCTATGGATTTGTATGCTACGGCATAATAGTGCATAGCTAAACATCTTTCTTACCACATTACAGCACAAATACTAACTGTGTGCTTTTCATTTTACCACCATAGATTCTCAAAACTCTTATGTCTTACTCAAGGGAATTTATATCTTGGAGGAACATTTGGAGAAATATTAACTCACCTTTAGGTAGGAGCAAAGAGGTACAAAACTTTAGCTTTTGTTTAGCTTGACTTCCGGACTTAATCAGCAGCACCTGGCCATTTTCCTTATTTCTGTAGAGCACCAACTGAGCTTTCACAATGTGGCTGATGTAAGTATATAAGATTCATGTGCAACTTTTAAACCTATGTCAAATTGCACATACAAAAAATACAATTTCAAACTCTAGCAGAAAAGCAGAGAAAAAGGAGAATAAACAAACCTGACAGTCCTGTTTTTTGGGGGTAAAGTGACTGATGTGCCTAACTTTTCTTTCAGCATGGCCTCTGTTTCACTGAATAATTTATGACTTTTTATGACTATGTAAGACCTTTGACACCTAGATCAGGTAACACTAGATTTCAGCCATTCACAAACAATGTGCATTTCACTTTGCACTTTTCATTTCCCCTTTGATCAAAAACTGCTAATATGAGCCGATACGAGCAGCTTTGTTTCAGTCATAATATACACAGATCACAAACAGGGGCAGCTTTTGCAAAGTAGACAAATGTAAAATTAATACCCCAGAAAAACAACATGGCACAAATACATAATTGCATGAATAAACACTGCCACTTTTTAAGTGAAATTATTCAACGCTGGACAAAAAAACATAAAACATGATGATGATTATTATTATTATGATTATTATTATTATTATGCTTTTTTGCTGTTTGTGTCCAGCATTGAATAATTGTTTGAAACTTAAGCATTCTGTGTGGATTCATGCCACAAATCATTTTCTTAAGAAAAGGTAAGATTCTTACGTGCGTATAGGAATATTTACATGAAAAAAAAAAAAAAAAATTCACCGATTAATTTTTTTTAACGTTAATTTAATAACAGATTTATTTGGCAAACGTTTTGGAAGGAAAACCGTCTACTGTTTATGTACATATTTTGTTCCTGGGTTGCTACAATATAATTTCATTGACAAAAATACTTTGCTAAGAGAAAAAAGTGGTCGGCATTGTTGACGATGCCGTTGAGCCCCAAGGGTTAAACTAAATGAACAAATAAGGTAAGTAAACAACAATAACCCAAGTTTAGAAAAACATTTTTATTTAGACTATTAAAAAAACAAAACAATACTGCATCTATTTTTGGGTGTGCCAGCTGCCCCTGTTCTTATATGGCGCTTTGTCAGCGTAAATCCATCTGTGACAACCCTGTAAATTTCCATGTAAAACAGGTACATCTGTATGACTAAATTGTTTTATGACAGTTATGGGCTATTGATCATTGTCAGAAAAGGTGAACGGATGGACTCTACATGACTGTTTCCCACCGTGAAGCATGGAGGAGGAGGTGTGATGCTGTGTGGGTGCTTTGCTGGTGAGACTGTTGGGGATTTATTCAAAATTGAAGGCATACTGAACCAGCATGGCTACCACAGCATCTTGCAGCGGCATTCTATTCCATTCGGTTTGCGTTTAGTTGGACCTCCAGGCTGTGTAAGGGCTATTTGACCGAGAAGGAGAGTGATAGGGTGCTGCGCCAGATGACCTGGACACCGCAGAGTGAAGGCAAAAGGGCCAATAAGTGCTAAGCATCTCTGGGAACTCCTTCAAGACTGTTGGAAGACCATTTCAGGTGACTACCTCTTGAAGCTCATCAAGAGAATGCCAGGAGTGTGCAAAGCAGTAATCAAAGCAAAAAGTGGCTACTTTGAAGAACTTAGAATATTTTCAGTTGTTTCACACTTTTTTGTTATGTATATAATTCCACATGTGTTAATTCATAGTTTTGATGCCTTCAGGGTGAATCTACAATTTTCATAGTCATGAAAATAAAGAAAACTCTTTGAATGAGAAGGTGTGTCCAAACTTTTGGTCTGTACTGTATGTAAACAACTCTGATCAGATGTAAGCAAATGCTCATTGCTGCACTGTTTGGGGGAGTGATGTGCTGATGATGTTTGGTCTGCTTTTCTGCTCTCTGTGATCTGACTGTGTTGAGTGTGTGTGTGCTGTCAATTGAGAGTTGTCAATAGGTATTACATGTTCATGAAAAATCGTGGATTAATCAGTGAAACAGAGGCTCTGCTGAAAAAAAAGTTAGGCACATCAGTCACTTTACCCCAATTAAAAGATCTTTCTGCATGTTATAAAATAGTTGAAACATAACAGATATACAAACCGAACAAACAGTGCGCACTGAATAGTAAACCTAAAATGAGCGCACGGATATATAAACTGAGATTCGTGTTTCTTAGCTAAATCTCCATGAAAATGATATAATCAGAAAAAGGCGCGCATGTGAGAGGTTGTGCGCAGACCACTAAGCTTCTACGGATTCTAAAATTGCCATTGTTACAGTTTTAAACCCTTGAATGAAAGAGACAGAAAATTTCCTCATCATAACTAGCGTTGTTTTGGTTTTAAATACTCTGTACACAACCCATGATTGTTGTTCTATTTTACAAATAGAATACTTTTCTTTGGTTTATTTGTTTTCATTTTTATGAAATATTCTATAAAATACCAAAGAAAATTATTGTTTGTATAACACATGTTATAAGGAAAATCAAAATTTCTTCCATTCCAGGAATAAAAAACAATAATAATGTAGAATCTAGAATAGAGATTTCATTGTAAAGCATTGTGAGAAAACCAGGAGAACAGGTCCTGAACTCAATTTCCCAGCATGCATCACAGACCGTAAACATGGCCGTCAGAAACTACAACACCCAATATGCATGCACACGGTCTGGTTTCCAGGAGTTCTGATTGAACTGACTTGTTTCTCACAGGTGAAAGACCAACAACAATTTATTTCATTTGCAACAACAACAAAAAAATTATAGTACGAGTTAGGCTACTCAGTAATGCAAGTAAATAACGATTAATATGAATGAGTACAACAAACTCACAACACATAGTTCTGTTTACTTTAAATTGGAAACATCATTACTTAAAAAATTTGATGTAACTGATTAATGATTTTAATTTTGCCAACTTTTTTGTGTTGACCGTGTGGTAGTCTTTGGGTAGCCTGTTCATTCCTACATTATGTCGCAGAGGAGGTAAGGTTATCAAGATGGCGCCACTCGGGCTAGGAGAGGAGTTCTGGAAGGTGATATATTGATAGATCACTTTTGGTTACCCTGTTCATTCCTACATGTACTAGATTGGTAACCAACCCTTATGAGCTCCTGATTTCATCATCTTAGCATCATTGAGAGAGCCTGTTGCACATCTAAAGCAATATAATATCCAATTTACAATTTTTAACCTTGACAGTATTTACTTAACCAGTGTTTGGCCAACTTATCTTTGGCCTCACCAATAGGCCAACAGTGGGGCAACCGCTGATGCCAACATTGGTCCAACAAAGTAGTGCTATCTGGAATGTAATCTTGTCAGCTGAGTCAGTAAAATGTAAATGCATTACATATGGAAGCGGTGAAAGGATATACATCATGCCTGGAATGTGTTTGTTTGTATCTATTACATTTACATGCCTTTTGGCAATCAGGGACTAAGCACACAGCTCCAGTTCTCAGTGTGGTTGTGCTGTAGGTGCAGTTCCCGAGCCGCACTCACTGAGGCCTTACTGTCAGAAAGTCCGGAAGTGTTCAGGTCCAACCAAACTTTCCAATCAGGTGTTGCGAGTTTATAGTGTCGAATGTTGAACTGAAATCTATGTACAGCATTCATACGTAGGTGTCCTTCTTGTCTAGGTGTGTGAGTGTGGTGGAGATGGCGTTGTCTGCGTAGGGCATTGACATGCGCCTGGGATGTTTGTGTAAACAAAGATCCAGTGTGTTTTCCCCTTACTTTGCAAAGTGGAATTTAGGAATCACTGACTTGAGATTTGCATGGTTGAAATCTCCAGCAATAATACACAGTCCATCGGGGTGTGTTTTTTTGCAGTCCACTGATCTTTGCATACAGTTCACATACAGTAGCACTTCCTTAGCATTAGCACTAGGAATGTACACTCTGATAATGAAAAATGTGGTAAATTCCCACAGTAAATAAATGGTCTACATCTAACAGTCACAAACTCCACCAGCAATGGCTAGAAACTAACACAGAATTCTTATGCCATTTTGTGTTAATGTAAACACACAAGCCACTGCTGCGATGCACTAACTCATGTTAGTTTGCTGGAGTCAGATGTAGTCCAGATGTATAATTCTTCTCCTTGTTTTTAAATCTTTAAATGGCTTAGTCCCCACTTATCTTGCCACCCTGCTTTTCCCCTACAGTTGTGGCCAAAGGTTTTGAGAATTACATAAATATTGGAAATGCGAAAAGTTGCTGCTTAAGTTTTTATAATGGCAATTTGCATATACTCCAGAATGTTATGAAGAGTGATCAGATGAATTGCATAGTCCTTCTTTGCCATGAAAATTAACTTAATCCCGAAAAGAACTTTCCACTGCATTTCATTGCTGTCATTAAAGGACCTGCCGAGATCATTTCAGTAATCGTCTTGTTAACTCAGGTGAGAATGTTGACGAGAACAAGGCTGGAGATCATTATGTCAGGCTGATTGGGTTAGAATGGCAGACTTGACATGTTAAAAGGAGGGTGATGCTTGAAATCATTGTTCTTTCATTGTTAACCATGGTGACCTGCAAAGAAACGCGTGCAGCCATCATTGTGTTGCATAAAAATGGCTTCACAGGCAAGGATATTGTGGCTACTAAGATTGCACCTAAATCAACAATTTATAGGATCATCAAGAACTTGAAGGAAAGAGGTTCAATTCTTGTTAAGAAGGCTTCAGGGCATCCAAGAAAGTCCAGCAGGATCGTCTCCTAAAGGCAAAAGTGATAACTAAGTGGCTCTGGGACCAAAAACGTTGAAATTTTGGGTCCATGGCCTGAAAACTCCCCAGATCTTAATCCCATTGAGTCAATCCTCAAGAGGTGGGTGGACAAACAAAAACCCACTAATTCTGACAAACTCTAAGAAGTGATTATGAAAGAATGGGTTGCTATCAGTCAGGATTTGGCCCAGAAGTTGATTGAGAGCAGCCCAGTCGAATTGCAGAGGTCCTGAAAAAGAAGGGCCAACACTGCAAATACTGACTCTTTGCATAAATGTCATGTAATTGTCGATAAAAGCCTTTGAAACGTATGAAGTGCTTGTAATTATATTTCAGTACATCACAGAAACAACTGAAACAAAAATCTAAAAGCAGTTTAGCAGCAAACTTTGTGAAAACTAATATTTGTGTCATTCTCAAAACTTTTGGCCACGACTGTACATCCCGACTCGCTCACTTCAATCTTCCGATTCTGGCTTTTTTGCGGTCCCTTGGTACCGACTCTCTTCAATGGGGGACAGATCATTTAGTGTTATTACACCCAAACTTTGGAATTCTCCGTTCTGTTAATAATATCTCAGTATTTAAATCTTTACTCAAATCTCACTTGTTTTCTGAATGATATACGTCTGATTCGTTAAACTGCACTCCTTTGGTTCAATCCACTTGTCCTCTGCACGTCTGTCTTTTAGGTCTTGTTTTGTGTTTCCATTTTTTTTTCCCCTCCATACTCATAGTTCTGTACTTTACTAGTCTGTTTGTACTATGTTTACATGAATTGTAAAGTGTCCTTGAGCTCTGGAAAGGCACTATATTATTATTATTATTATTATTATTATTATTATTATTATTGTCCAGAGAGCAGAAGTTGGATAAGATGATGGACGGTTGAGCCGGTCGGCAAGGGTTTGTATAGGTTATATACGAACACCAGTTACATCGATGTCCATATACCATGTAAAACAAACATGCTACAACACAAAGTAGCACCATTTTGGCTCCGGAGCGGCCGCTGTGTGTTACTGCTGCGCCACCACCTTGGATACAGCAAGTTCGCAATAAAGAGTAATTTATGCTCGAAAGATAACCCAACATCTCCTGCTTTCTGATTCAGGAAGTGTTTCCAACACTGGCCATTTACAGTAAGAACAGAGATACCATAGTCCTTAAACCAGGTATAAGTACTTTTCACAGTGTGTGCAGGTGCCAAGACCTGCTGAAAAATAAAATCATCATCTCCATAATGCTGGTCAGCAGAGGGAAGCATGCACTGCTTCTGGTGGATATCTGCGCTGACCTTGGACCTTATAAAATACAGGGGACCAACACCAGCAGATGACCTAGCGCCCCAAACTACCACTGACTGTGCAAACTTTATACTGGACCTCAAGCAACTTGGAATCAGTTGAAATGCAAAATTTATTTTCTTCTGTTCCAAGAGTGGTTTTACACAAGGAATGCAACAGTAAACAGCCAGCTTGTTAAGTCAGCAGTATTCCCCATAATTGTGTAGCCTACTGAACCAGACTACCTGGGTCTACTGAAAGAGCATTTACAGGCTTAGGAAACCTTTGCAGGTGTTTTGAGGTAATTAGCTGATTAGAGTGTTAAACCAGGAGTCTCAAATATTGAACTTTTTTACAATATTAAAATTGTCTAAAATACTTAATTTTAGGTGTTCGTTAACTGTAAGCCATAATCACTTACCCATTGTCTATGCTGATAGGTGTTTTGCCTGCCATTTGAAAGACCCGGGTTTAGTTCCCAGCCACTGGAAGTGCCTGTCCCAAGCCCAGATAAAAAAAGAGGGTTGTGTTCAGAAAAGCATCTGGTGAGAAAACTTGTGACAAACCGCTGTGGCGACCCATTGCCAGGAGCAGGTGAAAGGCTAACAACAATTTATTTAATTTGCAACAACTAAAAAAAAATATATAGTATGAGTTAGGCTACTCAGTAATGCAAGTAAATAACGATTAATATAAATGAGTACAACAAACTCAAAAATTGATAGTTCTGTTTACCTAAAATTGGAAACATCATTACTTAAACATTTTGATGTAACTGATTGCCTCAATTTCTTTTTGAGTTTTGACAACTTTTCCGGGTTTTCAGTGTATAAAAAAGATTCATTCACATTTGTAACCCTCAAACATATCACTGCAGATGATATACTATATTTAGTCAATAAATTACTATAGTTGCATACAGTAGACTGGTAACCTGTATAAAAAAGCACAATAATAATAATTTTTCCATACATCTTGTAAATGAATGATATTGTTTATTTATGGGTTATTCACACTTAAATATTATGTGTTTTGTAATGGTATCAGTTTTTGAGCCAATAGAGAGTTAATATTTAGTTTCTGGAGTAATAGGTGTATGAAGTGCTTATGCTACCAAGGTAGCACATAGAGGAAGTGATGCCTGCATACACTGTAAACCCAATTAAGTTGGCAAAACTCAAAATATTTGAGGTAATCAGTTACATTTAAATTTTTTAAGTAACTTTTCCAATTTTAAGTAAACAGAACTATCAATTTTTGAGGTTGTTGAACTTGTGCAAATCAAAAAAAAAATAAAAATTGCAGACCATCCAGCCCAGGAATCAAACCCAGGCCTTCCACGTGGCAGGTGAAACACTTACCATTGCACCACAAGTGCTCTATAGATATTACATTGTTGGAAGTTTTACTTAAGTTATTGTTACTTAAGTACTTCCGATTACATAAAATATGAAATTTGTTCAGCTAACTTGAAAAGTGTCATTTCTACAAACTCATAAATGCCAAAATTTTCGGTATATTCAGAAAGGTCTATTAATTTGACCTAATTGCAATTATTTAAGTTCACAGTACTTAATGTGTTTAATTACTTTGAGCATTAGGGTTTACAGTGTAGGTGAAATTGTGCGTTGTGATGGAGTTTCATCAAGAGTCCCCTTAACTGACATTCCCTGCACAGAAAGCAGGGAGGAGGGAGCAAACTTTAAAGCACACTGTCTTATAAAAATATTAAAATATGCTATTTTAACCCAGCTTGACTTTAGTATCTGTAAAAAGCCAGGCTTTTGTTATCTGACTGTATTTGGTAGTGATTATGAGAAAAATCTTCATGAAATGTTTCATGACCATTTTTAGCCAACTGTGTTGTCCACTAGAGGCCTCTACTGGTTAAAAAATACAGTCCTGTCTAACATGGAAGGAAATAAACAGCACGTATCTGTGAGGGTTCACCACTAGAGGCCACTGTTTTGTAGTTTTTGTTTTTAGACTCGGTTTCCCAGAAGGCACCTCAGTCAGGTGATGAGAGTGCTCATTAGACATTCTATAAATAGCTGTTTGTTCTGGGAAACTGGGTTGAGCATTATTATTGTCAGTTGGGCTTTCCTTTCTGTTCCTTTGGTTTGGTTATGTTCTGTTTTAATTAAATTGGCATATGTTATATGGAGCTGTCTTTGTTCACTGTGTTAGTTTGCTTTGTAGTCTGTTTGGTTCCCCCTGTGTAAGTACCACTGTTGAATGTTTAGATCTTAGTCTGTTTTACTACTAACATGGTGATACTAACCTGCCTAGATCTTAGTCTGTTGAGGTACTAACTTGCTTAGCCACTAACCTGCTTAGTTATTAGTCTGTCCTCTACCTAGTCTGCTGTGTACCCAGTCTGTCAGCAACTAGTCTGATTAGCTATCATCCAGCGTAGCAGCTAGTGTGCGTAACAGCTAGTAGGCTAAGTCTCCATGTTTAGTTAGTCCTCCTGTGTGTGTTACATATTAGTCTGTCTATGTAATTTGGTTAATGTTGTTGTGTGTCGTGCTCCAATCAGTAAGCCAACATCCTTTGTTTGAAGTTTTTGTTTTGGTTTGTTCAAATAAAAGGACTTTTATGTTTCACAGCACTCCTCTGTGTCTATGCCCATGGCAACTACATCAAGCTGGAATACCACCATATTCATGACCTGGTTAATATCTTTAAAAAAATAATAATAAAAAAACCTTTGTGGCTGTGCTACAAGATTGGTCACTGTAACTCGGCTGTTCTTTATCATCTTCCTAATCAACATTACAGCATTTTTGGAGACCTGTGACTCTAGCCTGTGTAAATGTATCAATAATTTGAGCATTGTACATTAAAATGTACTTCAAAATATTCCATTTCAACCACCTAAATGATGAGAAACAATTTTCCACATTTGTCTCCAATCATTTCAACATTTTTACAGCACACATGTTTTTTTCCAGATAAAACAAAATAAAAACAGCAGTTCAAACAGTATTAATCTATATATCTATGTACACACATGGACAAAAGTGTTGGTACCCTTCGGTCATGAAAGAAAAACTCACAATGGTCACATAAATAACTTTAATCTGACAAAAGTAATCATTTTAAAAAATTCTATGAATGTTAACCAATAAAAGTCAGACATTGCTTTTCAACCATGCTTCAACGTAATTATTTAAAAATAAATAAACTCATGGAAAAGGCCTGGACAAAAATGATGGTACCCCTAATTTAATAGTTTGTTGCACAACCTTTTGAGGCAATCACTGCAATCAAACGATTCCTGTAACTGTCAATGAGACTTCTTCACCTCTCTGCAGGTATTTTGGCCCACTCCTCATGACCTGCGACTGAGACCCAGCTTTCTGACACTGGCCAGCACATTTCTCTCTAGAATTCCTTGATAGTCTTGAGATTTCATTGTACCCTGCACAGATTCAAGACACCCTGTGCCAGATGCAGCAAAGCAGCCCCAGGACATAACAGAGCCTCCTCCATGTTTCACAGTAGGGACAGTGTTCTTTTCTCGATATGCTTCATTTTTCCATCTGTGAACATAGAGCTGATGTGCCTTGGCCAAAAAGTTTCATTTTTGTCTCATCTGTCCATAGGACATTCTCCCAGAAGCTTTGTGGCTTGTCAACATGTAGTTTGGCATATTCCAGTCTGGCTTTTTTATGATTTGTTTTCAACAATGGTGTCCTCCTTGGTCGTCTCCCATGTAGTCCACTTTGGCTCAAACAATGACGGATGGTGCGATTCGACACTGATGTTCCTTGAGCATGAAGTTCACCTTGGATCTCTTTAGAAGTCTTTCTGGGCTCTTTTGTTACCATTCGGATTATCCGTCTCTTTGATTTGTCATCAATTTTCCTCCTGCGGCCACGTCCAGGGAGGTTGGCTACAGTCCCATGGATTTTAAATTTCTGAATAATATGTGCAACTGTAGTCACAGGAACATCTAGCTGCTTGGAAATGGTCTTATAGCCTTTACCTTTAACATGCTTGTCTATAAAGTTCTTTCGATTCTACTGAGACAACACTTTCCTTCGCTTTCTCAGGCCCACTGACTGATTACAAGATTGTAGACACCTGTGATGCTAATTAGTGGACACACCTTGAATTAACATGTCCCTTTGGTCACATTATTTTCAGTATTTTCTAGGGGTACCATCATTTTTGTCCAGGCCTGTTCCATGAGTTTATTTTTTTAAATAATTCTGTTGAAGCATGGTTGAAAAGCAATGTCTGACTTTCATTGGTTAACAATCATAGAATTTTTATTTATTATTACTTTTGTCAGATTAAAGTTAATTCTGTGACCATTATGAGTTTTTCTTTCATTGACCGAAAGGGTACCAACAATTTTGTCCACGTGTGTATTTGCACAGGATTTGCAGAATGTGCAAAATTTAATTGTGAACGGTGAGGTAAAAATATGAAATTTCAGTACGACAGTAACAGTATAATTGAAACATGAAGTATGAAATAAAATGATGTGTGTGTCAGCAGCAGTGTTTGTCCATGTTCCAAAGTGCAATTTAGTCCTCATTTTATGTATAAATAAGCACTGAGCAGAATACGTTTAATGAGCCCCTGTCAAATGTCCCACCATTCATGAGCTCAAAGGAAATGAAGCAGACATAGTTTCCAAAGTTATTGCAGATTGACCCAAAGAAACTGTCATTATTATTATAAAAAAATGTAAACATTATGAATAAATAATTGTATATTATTCATAAAGGTAAACACTTACTAGTGTAACAGAAGAAGCTGTGCAGGTTGGTGCAGCTTTCATCACTGAACAGTCCACCTTTAAGTCATGTGCAGTTTGCATGTCCTCCATAATTATCAGGTTGATTTGGAGCCCACAGAAGATTTGAAGCATTCATCCCATCTGCCCATTTCCAAGTGTCCCTGTATAACCCGATCCAGGAATCACCCTGGGCATCCCTCACACGCCATAAGTAGTCATTATCAGTGCTGTTAAGTGAGATGGCCAGATCTGTGTGATGTTGTCTGCAGTATTCCCGAGCTCCAAGCCAAGTCATCAAAACGTTAGAGCTGCCAATGAACTTGCTAGCTCAAGTGAAATTAGCTATGAAATGGCAAACAGGGTAATAGGGTAAACAGGCTTATTTAATGCATGTTGCAAAAGGGTAAATTAGCCCGAAATTAAGCAAATCAAAATCAGGATTTTAACACACAATTGTAGCATATGAAGCATATTAAAAGTGTACAATCAAAATCTTCCCAGACTCCATATGATGCTATCACAGCACATGATTCTATCCCAGCACAATTATCTGGCTGTCCAGAGAGCCAGTTTGAGTAAGTGACATTCTTCAGTGGAAGACCATATAAGGACCAGCGCCAGCTATTGACATCGTTGTACAAACCGACCCAGACAGGTGTTGTCAGACCTTTACTTGCTGCCACTTTATTTAATCTTATCCAATCAGTAGGACTTAGGATTACTGCCAGGTCAGTGTATATCTCACTGCAGTAATTCTGTGCAACAGACCACGTTACCTGTGACATGTTCAGCTCATATCTGTGAGGGACGGTTTGTAGTACTGCAGCTGGAACAAGACCTGTAGATGACATTCTATTTAATTATACACAACTGGTGATAGGTAAAATTTAATAGTCTATATTTTATGATCCAATCCTGCAGTTCAGTAGATTTTCATTTTTATAACTGCACTTCCTTTGCTTGGTTACTTTTTTTGTTGTATAGTTCCTTACTCTGGGGACACAAGGAAGGAGAGGTAACTGGACAGCACGTCTCCAGCACAGCCCAAGCCAGAAGCTGCCTTTCTAGAGCCAGATGGTCTATAGTCTTACTGTATATTATGATTGTATTCATTTACTGACCTTAATGAATTACAACACCATTATCATGATAGTGATATTTCAAAATCCCTACAGCTAATTGCAAGAGCAAAGCATTTTGAAACAGCACCAGTCTGGATTTAGTATGAATTCATCAAACTGTTATTCAACTGGTAGATAAATTACATAATGCTTTGGTTAATAATCAATATGCTTTTTTCAATCAAATATATTTTTTTATGAACATGCTAACTCCATGCACACAGAAACCAGGACCCCGACAGTGCTACCACTACACCACCATGCCACCAACTGTAAAACTATAAATATAATAGTAATGGATAGATTTTTGATAGGGTTAAGATTGTATGTAGTTTACCACAATTGCCCAATTGCAATTTTTTAGGTTATTAGGCTAGAACATTTGCAAACACTTATATTTGAAGTAAATTGTGACCTGCTTAAAATGACAATAAATAAATAAATAAATAAATAAATAAATAATATTTGAATGTTAATAAGACCAACTATATGACATTCACCTCAAAAGACAAACAGTCTTTCAAATCTAATGCTTGCCTGTTTATTGGGACTAATCAATATCATATAGATTTGCTCTACAAGAATGAATTTAAACCAATTGGTATCATAAATAGAACAAGTAGACTGGTTCATAAAAAAACTCTGTATTTAGTCTTCCATCTTTTTTGTTCTCATCTTTTTTATTTCAACATAATTTGGGCTGCTACACAACCTTCCCGCCTTACTTGCTTACATAAGCCTCTTGACTTTAAAAAAGTTAAAGCCTAGTTCTTGAGCCAATCTAAATAAGCATTTTACATAAGATCCTTTTTAGTTGAACTTTGTCTTATAAATTGTGCTCTATTATTTAAGTATTTTTACATTATTTGAATTTATATTTTTGTGTCTCATTTATACAATACCATAAATGAATAAAAATGTATCGGTAATAACAATTTATAATTTTCAGAACTATATGGGGCGAAAAATTGTTTATGAAAATACTCTTGCCAGTGAAACACAGGATGAGTAAAAGATCCAGCTTCATGATGGATTGGTAGCTGGGGAGTGAAAAAAAAAAATCCTAAATAAAAGCATAAAGTCATTAATTTGTGCATTTTTTAAACTATTGATTTTTACATGAGATTTTACATCGTTATATTTATTATAGAAGAAGAAATGTATGAGCTTAGAGAAGCAGAAAACTCAGAATAAGTTTAATAGATTTAGTTACAAAGCAACTAATTATTATAATTTGGTCCTTCTGGAAGAACATTTGTACAAAATTTACAATACCAGTTAAGTGTCATTATTTATTTAAATAATAGTTAAATGAAAACTAAATAGAGCTTTCAACCTTATAATGTTTATATAATAACAATAAACGTTTATATATTAAACTACATTTCCTACACAAGTTAATTTCTTTGAAGTATATAACATTAAAGTATACCTTTAATATGAAAATCCTAAGGCCGAGGGCTTGGTTTAAGATTCTCACTCCTTCCACACACCTCTAAAAGGTTTGGACGTTTCCTTTTGGACTTCACCTTTCCTCATCTTAATCTTGGAAAGATTGCACGAGTGACATTGCAGACTGATTTACATTTTGTTTTCTTCTTTCCTCACACTCAAGAATCCTTATTTTAATAAAGCCAACTGCTTCTGTATTGTCCTTGGATTTCAGCAGAGGAAGGGAGAGAGTTTATTTGATGACCTTTAATGTTGAACTACATGCAATTTATGATATTGATAATGTGTATGCTTCATCATATTTTGATTGAAGGATAACGCCGAAGGATAACGTGTCATCAACTTAACGGAAGAGATGCATCTGTCTGTGGAAACTGTTCACGCCAACATCACTTTCTTATTACTGAAACTCAGCTGGAAGTAATCACCACTTGCCCCATACAATCCTGACCTCACTTCAAGCCATTTCCACCTGTTTGGGCCATTGAATGAGTTCCTGGGAGGCCAGTGTTTCAAATGTGAAGCATGCAGTCTCAGGTGTTTTCTCAGGTGTACTGAGAAAACTTTTTACCATGATGGTATCCAAGCTAGTGAAACAAAGAATACTGAGAAGTACTTAAATGTTGCATGGGATTATATAGAGAAATAAAGGGAGTTTCTACTCCCATAAATGTGTTCTGTTATTCTGCACAATCAAAAAAATCCTGGTTTGACTTGAACGCTAATTTTATTATACAAACACTACAATAGCAATATATATATGTGTACTGTATGTACATATCTATATATACTCACTCACAAAAGTACATCTAATTTTAGCAAACATTTTAGTATATCTTCTCAAAGGACAATACTATAAAAATGAAACTTGGATATATTTTAGAGTAGTCAATATCCAGCTTGTATAACAGTATAGATTTGCTGTCCTCTGAAAATAACTCAACATACAGTTATTATTGTCAAAATAGCTTTCAACAAGTGATAATAGCTATACATCTTTAACCAGGCAAAGTAACATGTCCTATTGATCATGTACATTTGTTTGTCAGTGGCTAAATATGTTTTACCCTTTTGAGCAGCTGTAGGACGTTCTCAAGCGGAAGGTGGCAAAGCACAATATGTCTAACATCCAGCATTATGGAGGAGTGGAAGAAGGTCCTGGTGAATTCCCAGGAGGATAGGGCAGTGCTAGATAACAATGGTCTAGAAGACTACGAAAGACAACTGAAGTGGATGACTCACACAAAATATTGACACGTTGGACACCGTTTTGACATGTCCACTTAGGGTGTACTCATTTTCGTTGCCAGGTATTTAGACAATATACTCTGCAGGTTGAGTTATCGTTAGAGGACAGTAAATCTCTACTGCTATACAAGGTGCACATTGACTTCTCTAAAGTATATCCAATTTGTATTTTTATAGTATTGTCCCTTAAGACCATATTATAAAGTGCACTGCAAAATTCCCAGTGTTGATTTATATATGACCTAATGGTCATTAATGTACTCTGAAAGTGTTAAATCAACACTCTGGGTGTTAATTCCAGGCTAAGGATTTTGCTGTGTGGTTGCTTAAATGTGAGGGGTATACTTACTTTTGTCAGGTTGTGAGATATTGTATGTATGTATGCCATGTATTGTTAAATAGGTTGTTTCTTCATTGTTGCTTGCCTGTAATTTAGACAGGCCTCAGCAACTATGAGTGGAGCACTACAGAGACAGATATAAGGCAATTCTCAATTAAACTGTCTAAACAGCATGACAGTTCCCTAGACTGTAAGTGTGGTATCTGTGATGTTTATATCAATGTCAAAATGTAAAAATGTCTATGCAGTCATATTATCCAGTTCATACTGTATATACATTTCACTTAAGGGCATCATGTTGGCATGGTGATTAAGCACTGTGGCCTCGTTCCTCCAGGGCAGAGGGTTCCCTTCCCACTTTGGGTCTGTTTGCATCGCGTTTCCATGCCCTCCCCGTGCTTAGTGAGTTTCTTCCAGGTACTCCCTCCCATAGTCCAAAGACATGCAGGTTATGTTAACTGGCATTCCCAAATTTCCTGTAGTCTGCCCTGTGATGGATTGGCACCCTGTCCAGGGTGTACCCTGCCTCATACCGAAAGTAATAATAATAAAAATACATTTTATTTATAATGCACTTTATATTTGAAGCAAATATCAAAGTGCTACAAATTATTTCAACCCAAAAGCTCTGATAAAAAATACATTTTAAGACTAGATTTAAAATTCAATTCAATTTTATTTCTATAGCGCTTTTAACAATGGTCATTGTCTCAAAGCAGCTTCACAGAAATAAAAAGATGATGAAAAGAAAATTTATGGAAGTGTATATATGTGTAAGAAAAATGTGTCTAAATAATGAGATTGTCCCTGATGAGCAAGCCAAGGGTGACGGCGACAGTGGCAAGGAAAAACTCCCTGAGATGGCAATAGGAAGAAACCTTGAGAGGAACCAGACTCAACAGGGAACCCATCCTCATCTGGGTGATGACAGATAACAGAAATTGTAGAACATCATGTGTTATGCAGCTGAAAGTTCGATATAACAGAAGTTATTTAAATTAACACAAAGTCCAGTTCAGCACTGGGATGAAATCTGGTGTCCTCAAGTACTTTGGGAAGTCTAGGTGCCGCTAAGCAAAAAGCCGATCTTACATAGTATGAAAATTTGGTCTTCGGAGGTTTCAGAAGATGTATTGAGACAGAGCGAAGGTTGCGTGTAAATATATGTGAGGTAATATGTTCTTTAATATAGGGAGGGGCATCCCATAGTTGCACTGATGGGTAAGAATGGCAACCTTGTATTCAATTCTGAACGAAAGAAAGCTAATGACCTGATGACCTGACTGCTGAGAAAAGCAGCAGGATGAGTGATATTTGTATTTTTTGGTGGGGAGGCAAAAGCTGAGGAAACATTTGTTCTTTAATTTAGCTAGCCATCAAAATCCAATGTTATCATAGCCTAGCCTAGCATAACTGTTAGATCAAACTGTTAAACTGTCCAAAGTACAATCCATCTGTCATGGGTCTAACTGGTGGTGCTGGCTAGACCCGGCTGATGTTGTTGCCGTGGGCATATGTGATAGGCATGAAGGCAGAGGGGTGTGCAAACAGAAAGAGTCTTTTATTTTAAACTCAAAACAGACACAAACAAAGGAACCAAAACAAACGTAAACTAAAACTAGGGCTCAGGAAAAACACAGGGAACGGCGCGCTAACACAGGGACAAGAACTGACATGGGAACCAGGAGCTGACATGGGAACTAGGAACTGACATGGGAACTAGGAACTGACACAAGGAACCGACAGAGAACTGGGGATGAGGAAACATGGAGCTGAAGCTAACTAAGACACATAGGGGAACTAGAGATGAGACAGGGCTAGACAGGAGAGACAGGGCTGGAGACACAGGACAAGACATGGGACAGGAGACTAGAGACGGGAGACTAGACTGGCTGGGTTAGTGGTTAGTTGGGTTAGTAGCTACATGGAATGCTGGGGGCACTGGATGCTGACCTAACCAGGTTAGTATCTAATGGGGTTAGTGGCTAACCGGGTTAGTACTGACCTAATAGTGGGGACTGAACACAAAAGGAAAGGCACACATGAGGCTATTCCAAACTAGGGGCTAACCCTGCTAGCAATCAAGGCCTACTAGCGGCTAACCCTGCTAGCGGCTAGGCCCTCATGTGGCTACACAAAACTAAACAGACAAAGAATTAAACCAGAAGACAGAACAGTACTTACACAGGAGGAGACACAGCCTAGCTAAACATGAAACAGGATAGCTCCATGAATCCAGTAACACAAGGAACATAAGGAAAACACAACTAGAGCCCTCTTTAAACAAAGGTAAAACAATATAACTAAAATATAAACTTAAACAAACAAAAAGGAATGCCCACATGACGGTAGTTACAAAAACAGACATAACAAAACAAACAGACAAACAATGCTCGACCCAGTTTCCCAGAACAAACTGCTATTTATAGAAACTTTAATGAGGCACCTCAGTCCAGGTGAGCACTCATCACCTGACTGAGGTGCCTTCTGGGAAACTGAGTCAACCAACATGAACTACACAAGACAGACAGACATGAACCGTGACCTCTAGTGGAGGTTCCTAACACCATCTTGAACAATTCTCAGTGTTTTCTCTGATCAGAGGAGAAAATATAGCCAGAGCCTGATTGCCACTAAGTGTTCCACAGAGCGCCACAAAAATTATACAACTCTTCTCTGTAACATGTATAGTATGTGGACATTCACTGTCATTTACAATAACACAATAGGACAATGTTGCGTACCTGTAATAATTACAGTATTACATATCAATACAATATGTAATACAATATTACATATTCTAATGCAAAATGTAATACTTAAATTAGATTACTGTATTAATTTTGCAATATTTACCAGTGTTTGTGGGTCATATTTAATGTGCAATGAGGTATTAAAAAAAATCATTATGGTTCATACTGTTTCAGGATTCTTTTTATTTTATTTTATCTTATTTTATCTCATTTTATTCTTTCTTATTTATTACTTTTTCCTTTCTACTGAATAGCAACTGTATTTCCCACTGGGATTAATAAAGTTCTTTAAATCTTCAATTGTCACTGATTGAGGCACCCAATTTACAGAGTGAGAGATCACACCATAGCTGATTTCCATTTTTTTTTTCAATTTGCATTGGGTTGTACTTGTTTCAACAAAACCAAATGCTGACCTGTCCCAGAGGAAAATTTGACTGCTCAGAGCTTGCTGCTCTTCTATGACTTGGAGAGAAAATTTAAATTTTCATTTCAGTCTTAATTTAGTTTTGTTTTTTTTCTGCTATATTTCTTACGTTTCCCCTAAAACTTGCTAGCAGGAATACAGTGCACTGTAAACCTGATTAAGTTGGCAAAACTCAAAATATTTGAGGTAATCAGTTACATCAACATTTTTAAGTAATGATGTTTCCAATTTTAAGTAAACAGAACTATCAATTTTTAAGTTTATTGAACTTAAAAATAAATTATTGCAGACAATCCAGCCCGGGGATCGAACCCAGGCTGTCCACATGGCAGGCGAAACACCTACCACTGTGCCACAAGTGCTCTATAGATAGTAAAATGGTGGAACTTTAAGGTGACAGTTACTGTCACGATTACATAAAATATCAAATTTGTTCAGCTAACTTGAAAAGTATAATTTCTACAAACTCATAAATACCCAAAAGTTGTGGATACTCAAAAAGGTCTCTTTATTTGACCTAATTGCAATTATTTAAGTTAACAGTACTCAATGTGTTTAATTATATTGAGCATTAGGGTTTACAGTATAGGTGAGACAAGACGATTAACAGCGAGAAGCATTCTTGAGACCTAAATGAAGTAACTTAAACTACACTTAGCTCAGTTTATTAATGACTTATTTATTAATGGCTTATATTTTTTTATTTTATTTTTCCCTTGGAGAAGAAAATGAGCATTCCTAGAGCTATTTTGGCACAGTATGTAAGTCTATAAATGAATAAATATACACTGTAGCAAAGTGTTTAGCGGAGCAGGCCAGAACACAGACACAGGGAACACCGGGAACAGGAAACATTTTGCTGTTGCAGTCTGTAGTTTACTGGCAGCAATTGCTCCATGACAGAGTAGGGTCCCTCCAACTGGGCCAGAAATTTACAGTTGGCACTGTAGGAGCAGGAGCACTTTGTCCGCTGGTTGGAACTTTCAGGTCTGTACCGGCTTGTCATATGCTTCCCGCTGTTCTGTTGTTAAGCTTGCTCGCTGTGTTCCCAAACTATAGGAAGTAATTGGGTCATTTTTGACAAATTTCGTAAGTACCACCGTAAGGTAAGGTAAGGTAAGTTAAGGTCTGGTTCATAACTGAAGAATGCCTACTGGAAAACTTAGTCATTTGCAGAAATTATTATTTGAGTAATAACAGCAAGGACACAGCCTACAATCAATAATTTTGAGCCTATTAGTTCAGCCTAAAAATGGAATACAAAATGAATCACATTTAAAGTAATTGTGATAACAATAAGTATCAGATATTGTGGGGAACAAAGCAGTTAAGTCTTGATGAGAATTTAGTGAGCACTTGTGGAGAGCTCTTTATTTGCCCTTTTTGTGCTCAGCATGAGATCCATCTGTGGGATAAGGATAAGAATATATTAAGTCCATGTAAATGGTACTGTTTTCTCTGCTGATAATTATTTTAGAGCTTGAAGATAGAATTTGTTCTGGCAAATATATTAGCATGTAAGCTAAATCATACTTCTTAACAACTATCTAAAAAGGAAAGAAAAAAACATTCAGTTGTTTACAGTGTGTGTGTGTGTGTGTGTGTGTGTGTGTGTGTGTGTGTGTGTGTGTGTGTGTGTGTGTGTGTGTGTGTATTTCCGTTCTCAGAGGTGAAGCTCGCTGAAGTTTGCAAACTACAATTCATACTGTATAACCATCATCCCACAACCTACAGCCAAGCTCCCTTTTACTGTACTTCCCAGGAAATGCACAAGAGTCACCTGATTACTATTGCACCTTATTTTTAATTACTACTTTGCAAACACACACACACACACACACACTCAAGTATTAATTGATTAAATGCAGCTGGTATTCTTCACAGGTTCACGTCACACCTGTGGACAAAGACACACTTGTCTTTTGTCTTGTAAGTGTTGTATTGTTCATGTACATTGGTGGGGTTAAAGAGTAGATTTCAGCAGAGGTGGAAAGAGTGGTAGACTTTTGTACTCGAGTACAAACTATTGTTACTTCAGTGAAATTTTACTGAAGTACAAGTAAAGTTACCGTTATAAAAATCTACTCAAGTAAAAATAAAAAAGTAGCTCATTAAAAATTTATATAGAATAAAAGTTACTGAGTTCCTTTTTTTAACAGCGGGGGTGGAATAGGGGATTCTAGTGTAATTCAAAAAAGACAAGCGGATATAAATCTCAAACTAGTTGTTTTTAATTGGAGGAACACCTTTGAATAATAAAGCTGTTGCCTTTCTTGTGCTTGAAATCAAAGTGGTCGCTTAAATACAGTATAGTGTGACGCTTTGCGCCGGATAGCCAAGGGGAAAAAAAAGCTCAGAGCCGAGAATAACGTTTAGCGCAAAACCTTTATCGGCCTCTTTTAGCATCACAGAATTATAATATAAAAAAGAAACATAAATACATAATGTGGTAAAGAACATAGTAGTGTCCGTTACAACAGCCAGGGGTTTGATTCATAAGAATTTGATGGCATTTCGCTTTCAGATAGGTCTGCATCACTGGTATCTGTTTTGTCCATCTCCAACGTTCTTGTGAGTTTAGCGTATTTGTTCTTTCTACCCATCAATCAATCAGTGCAGTGGTTTCCGTGGTGCAATTTTTTTTCCATTCCCCATTGCATTATTTATTTATTGAGTAAAAGTAAAATTACAGATTTCAAAAATTACTTTAAAAAGTAGAAGTACACAAACTAAACTACTCGATTACAGTAATGCAAGTAAATGTAGTTTGCTACTTTCCACCTCTGGATTTCAGTCACTGAATCTCAGCTTCACATGTGGTGAAATGGTTAAGGCATCTGTACTGACAGCAGGTGATCCCTGGGTTATGTCTTGATAATGCCAGTTCATACAGTTTTTATTCATACAGTATATCGTGCTTATGACATGTAATACACGGCATGTTACAGAAACTGGACAATTATATTATATCACATAACGCACATGTCATTTATTGTAAACTATTTGTGCAGGCTCACATATACGGACACAGAAGGAAAGAGCAAGAGGCTCATACTCATTTAAAGTGTTACAGTTTCCCAGATTTGTTTAGTAATAAACCACCATTTTCCTAATAACAACAAAAAGTCAGAGTGGTAAATCAATGCATTTCCCCCCAAACATTTTTCATTTTTAAGGTAAAACATGATAAAGATTTACAAATAACTGCGGTTCATTTTTAAAGGAACATCTACTAAAATATTTTGTATCACTTTTGCAGCAGTTTATCTATGGATTATTGTGAGAGAATTATGCCATATTATTTAAACATGGACTGGCATCCATCTAGTTTATTGGTGATATCCATGCTCATGACATGCTTCCTGTTTAATCAGAAACAGTTTAGTCAGGATTAACTGTAACATTCAATCCGGGTTTATTTACAGCCCTTTTTACAATGGTTACTATTTCAAAGCAGCTGTACAGAATTAAAAGACAATTAGGGAAATTAATGTGAAACATGTAAGCAAATATGGATGAATCAATATGATCAGAATGTCCTTGATGAGCACACACACACACACACACACACACACACTATGCCTTCAGCATAGATGCACATTAACAGTAGATGCATATTCACACCCGTGACCGTCGTTTGTCTTGTAAATGTTGTATTCATCAAACTTTGATCAGAGAAACTGACAGCGCTGAAGATACGCCCAGCTACGTTGGTGATCTGAGCAAAGTTAATGTTTACAAAATAATTCCTTTAAGGATGCGTTTAAGGTTTGTGCACTAAACACAAGTTTCCTGTCTTGAGGATACAATTGTATTTTAATTCAAATATAGCGTTTATGTCATGTAGTAGTACATTTTCACAACATGTTACATTACAGACACAGGTCAACTATATCATTTGTTATCACATAACACACATGTCTTTACATCTTAGGCTACTAGGGTGGCTTACG
Source organism: Clarias fuscus (assembly GCA_030347435.1). Taxonomy (NCBI): domain Eukaryota; kingdom Metazoa; phylum Chordata; class Actinopteri; order Siluriformes; family Clariidae; genus Clarias; species Clarias fuscus. Next base: position 20,791,901 of record CM059225.1, on the reverse strand, counting down.
TATACATTTACACTTACCTAAAGGATTATTAGGAACACCATACTAACTGCCTTAATTCTACGTGGCATTGATTCAACAAGGTGCTGAAAGCATTCTTTAGAAACGTTGGCCCATATTGATAGAATAGCATCTTGCAGTTGATGGAGATTTGTGGGATGCACATCCAGGGCATGAAGCTCCCATTCCACCACATCCCAACGCTCTATTGGGTTGAGATCTGGTGACTGTGGGGGCCATTTTAGTACAGTGAACTCATTGTCATGTTCAAGAAATCAATTTGAAATGATTCGAGCTTTGTGACATGATGCATTATCCTGCTGGAAGTAGCCATCAGAGGATGGGTACATGGTGGTCATAAAGGGATGGACATGGTCAGAAACAGTGCTCAGGTAGGCCGTGGCATTTAAACGATGCCCAATTGGCACTAAGGGGCCTAAAGTGTGCCAAGAAAAGATCCCCCACACCATTACACCACCACCACCAGCCTGCACAGTGGTAACGAGGCATGATGGATCCATGTTCTCATTCTGTTTACGCCAAATTCTGACTCTACCATTTGAATGTCTCAACAGAAATTGAGACTCACCAGACCAGGCAACATTTTTCCAGTCTTCAGCTGTCCAATTTTGGTGAGCGTGTGCAAATTGTAGCCTCTTTTCCTATTTGTAGTGGAGATGAGTGGTACCCGGTGGGGTCTTCTGCTGTTGTAGCCCATCCGCCTCAAGGTTGTGCGTGTTGTGGCATCACAAATGCTTTGCTGCATACCTCGGTTGTAACGAGTGGTTATTTCAGTCAAAGTTGCTCTTCTATTAGCTTGAATCAGTCTGCCCATTCGCCTCTGACCTCTAGCATCAACAAGACATTTTCGCCCACAGGACTGCCGCATACTGGATGTTTTTACCTTTTCACACCATTCTTTGTAAACCCTAGAAATGGTTGTGCGTGAAAATCCCGGTAACTGAGCAGATTGTGAAATACTCAGACCGGCCCGTCTGGCACCAACAACCATGCCACGCTCAAAATTGCTTAAATCACCTTTCTTTCCCATTCTGACATTCAGCTTGGGGTTCAGGAGATTGTTATGACCAGGACCACACCCGTAAATGCATTGAAGCAAATGCCGTGTGATTGGTTGATTAGATAATTGCATTAATCTAAAATTGAACATGTGTTTCTAATAATCCTTTAGGTGACTGTATTATTTTATAGTTTTATTTACACACCGCTCTTAACAATGGTCACTGTAGCAAAGAAGCTACAATCAAAAGAAAATTACAAAAATGTGTATGAAATGTGTGAGGAAATATGTATACATCAAATGATCAGAGTGTCCCTCATGAAGTGTCTCTCGGTGCTCCTGAGATTCATTAATAAAAGCCATAGAATTCTGTGATGTTGCTTCCAAACTCAAGCATGTTTAGCCCAGAGAATTTCCTAACTTTTATACCAATTCAGACGGATTGAATTTAAGATTACACCCCTAGGACCCCAACCCAAAAACACACACCGCAACCAAAAAAGTCTTCGCTTTAACATAACCTTTAACAAAGGATAGATGCACATTAACAATATATGTGCGCTTACACCTCTGACCGTCTTTTGTCTTGTAAATGTTGCATCCTTTGCAGATTGGGGGGTTTACACATACAGTGGGTACGAAAAGTATTCAGACCTCCTTAAATTTTTCACTCTTTGTTATATTGCAGCCATTTGCTAAAATCATTTAAGTTCATTTTTTCCTCATTAATGTACACACAGCACCCCATATTGACAGAAAAACACAGGGTTTATCTTTAAACATAAGGTTTTATTCTTGTTCTTTTGACTTAGCTGAATAAAAGTCCTCCCTATGTGAAATAACAATTTCACGCCATCTAATGGTGGCACCATGCAAATGAGTAAATAGGGACTTAACAGGCACGTTTACTGTTAAATCTAGACAGGTCTTACTGACAACAGGAGAGGGAGGGGTTTACGCCATTCAGCTGGCATCTTGCTGTGAAATGCATGCTAAGCAACTGGAAGAGGCTGTCTTAAGTGGCTTCTACTGTAATTTGATAGTGATCTTTTTAGGACAAATAATTTTTTGGAGTTGCATGATGGAGTTCTTTTACATGGCAGAACTTTTTTGAAACGGGGCAGGGTTATTGGATTTTGGATATTGGATTAGCAAAAGCCTCTATGCCCTTGATCCCTTCAGATCTGCTACTTTATCTTTAAGAGTACTTTGTATACAAGGTTTGACTAATTAAATATGTTTGAGGCCTAGACTTTAACAAAGAATATTTCAAAATAAGTCCAAAATGCTAATTGTAATAAAATCTCATACCTGTTGTAAAGTTGTTTAGAACATGGCTGTTGTAACTTTTAGTATTAAGTCATCAACAAAAAGCCTGCATCCGAAGTAGGCATGTAGATCATAAAAGACTGTAAATTTGTTCAAGCACTGTGGCATGAGACCATTCAGTGATTTATGGCTAAATAAAATATTATTGTGTAAATATATATATATATATATATATATATATATATATATATATATATATATATATAGGGTCACTGAGGGTGACTGTAGCAAGGAAAAACTCCCTGAGATGACAGTAGAAAGAAAGCTTGTGACATAGTTGATTAGTCGATGTGGTCTGAGTGCTAATGGGCAGGAGAAAGCATAGCTGAGAAAGATTTTAAAAAATGGGGATTATGGAATTATGGTCATATTCTGAAACAATGTTACATGAAGCCAAAAGACATGGGGATAAGTAGGTCTGCTGTTTCCTTCAGAGGGGAGCTTGAAGCAGGGCTTGGAGAAGAGTTCTACAATAGTCATGATGCAGGTGTGGATGCAATGCAATGTGAAAAAGGTAAGGATCTAAGGAGACCACAGAATTACACACATTTTCCTTTAACATGGGCAACCAGAAACATTGCTAAACAACATATAGTGAGAGGGTCAGGCTTAGTGAGGATCGAGGCTAGTATAAACGTTGTCTGTCAGAAAGGTCACTGTTTATTAGCACCAGAATATGTTATTTTTATATGGTTGACCAAACGATTGTGCTTTTGACATATGTGACTACATAGATCATGAACCACTGTAAATGTCCTGGTGAGATCGTGAAGCTCAAATTAGAGTCTTGGCCTGAGTTAGGGGTTCAGAGGGAAGGAGACACAGAGCGATAGAGAGAAAGAGAGAGAGACATAAAAAGAGAATGAAAAGGTGAGCATGGGAGCGTTCACACCTTTAAGAGCAGATGCAAGGGGAGACAGGAAAATAGCAGTAGGTAACGTTAATATCAGATGCATCATGAACTTTGCAGTTCACAGTCTTCTCTCTGACTCTGGAGAACTTTACGTTCATGAAGATGATTCTCCTCTAGAGTGCAAGAAAAGATGAGGATGCCATCTAAGTAGATGAACACAGAAGAGTTTAAAATATTCCTGAAGATACCATTGATGAGAGCCTGAAAAATTGCTGGTGCATTGGTCAGTTGAAATGGGACCATCAAATATTTATAGTGGCCAGTTGGTGTGTTAAAGGCCATTTTCTCTGCATTGCCCGAATTTTAATTGAGATGGTAAGCATTGTGTAGATCATGTTTTGTTAAGATATTGGCCCCTTGGGGAGGCTCAAAAGCTAGGGCCATGAGAGGAAAATAGTACTGGTTCTTTACAGTTATCTCAGTAAACCCTCAAAAAGTCATAAAGAAACTTCGGCAAGGCTAAGGAGGGACGGAAAATCCCTGCAGTTAGAGATTCAGTAAAGTATTTGTTCATAGCGTCCATGTATCAAGGCTCCATCCAATAGAGATGTCCCTTGGGGGTAGTGGTACAGGGGAACAGATCTGGATAGGGGTGCAATCATATGGTTAATGAAGAGGAAGTGATATGGCATGGTTTTCTAGTTAAGATGAGGGTGGGAATTGGAGGGCCAAAATAATGCACACATGAAATGGAGCATGAAGAGCTCCACTCTGTGATAATGTTCCTGGACCAGTCAATTTGCAGGTTATGGAGGGACAGCCAGGGAAGACTAAGGACAACAGTAGCATTAGATTTATTCATAATAAAGAAGGAGATCTCATCAGGATGATTCCCAGACATTGAGAATCTCTCAAGGCTCAGGCCCTTGATGGGAGTTATCTACGTATGATGGATGGTAGAGGACTCTTTGGAGGGTGGGTGGAGGTTCAATGGGGTCCAAGAAGGAGATCTTTAATGCTTTTGTGGTGGAGGAGTTGATCAGGTTCCTTTCATCACCTGAATCAATCAGGACCTGAACAGGGTGGGCGTTGGACCTGAGTTTCTTGTTGAAGTCTTACCCGCTAGTGCTAGAGGGCCCCTACTTTTAGTGGACAGCATTTGCCCAGATCTCCTGTAGGGAAAAGATTCCTGGTCTGCCTTAATACAGAGACACAAGTTAACCTGGCCCTGGTCCCTGAGTTGATCAAGTGTTGTGGGCAATTCTCAGGAGACCAGTTGATCACTGACTGCTCCAGTCAGTCCTAACTATGTGCCAACATCTTGAAACTGCTAGTGTCTGAAACTTTATTGCATAGTGATAGGCTAAAAAAGATCCTTGGTGAAGTCTTAGTAGTTTGCTACCAGCCTCTCTACCAAGACAAGAGTGGTCAAAAATCCTCTTCAATTCCATATAACAGTTTACAAAGCTGGTGCATCAAGGCTCATCGGCATCCCAAAGTATGGTGCTCCACCCCCAGGCTCTCAGTGTGAGGAATCATTTTTAAGGCAGAGGCCTGTAGTGCAAAGATTAAGGAGCACTGCCCCCCTCCTAAGTAGGTAGTACAGGTAAGTGTGGCTCCCCTTGTGCCTGTGCCTTGAGCAGGTGCTCCTGTGTTTTCATGTTGGCATTGAGGAGTTCTTGCTGATGTGTCCCATGGAGGTCGTACTGGTTGTCCAAAGCAAATCTCATCCGATCAAACTCGCTGGGTCTATACTTTGGCCGGATTATTCTGTCAGGCTGCCTCAGTGGGCCGTGAGAGGATGGGTCCAAACACAGGAAATTGATGGATAAGAAGAACATTTGTGCTAGTGAAAGTAGGAGTTGGAAATCTTGGATCCAAATTGCATGGTTGAGGCATGTTTAAGACATAGTTGGAGTCAAAAAAATGAGCCACGATTTCAGTCAATGCAATGATGGTTTCAAATTAGGAATAAGGGGAACAGATCTCAGAAGATTCACAGTCAAGGAGGTGAAAAAAACATGATTTAAGTCACCATGGATAAATCAGTGTAGACAAAAAAAAAATCATGCAATAAAGACATACGTGTGAGATGAAAGGTCAGTAACAAGAATGCATGAATTAAATATGAAAGAGAACAGGGCATGAAAACTGTTCTAGAGAGCATGCAATAATTTTGCAACTAGACGAACTTTGAGCTTCCTTTAAATGCCAGTGGTACTGTGAATGAATCTCCAGTGTGTGAGGGGGGCAAGTCTGGGAGGTGTAGAAAAAACATTACAGCATGGGAGTGGAAATATTCAATTAGAAGAATTGGCCTGAGCTATTGGTCTTGCGAGGTGCAGCTTGACATTGAGGGGTACCAGAACCCATCTTCATTTGGGCAATATCAAATAGTATGACCCTGAGTACATGCTACATTATCTGTGCTAAACCCTAATGCTCAAAGTAATTAAACATATTGGGCAATGTTAACATAGACCATTTTCAATTAGTTGAAATTGATAGACCTTGATGAGTATTTAGAACTTTTTTGTATTTATTTGTTTTTAAACACTTTTCAGGTTAGCTGGACAAATTTGATATTTTAAGCCACAGTAACTGTCTACTTAAAGTTCCACCAACTTAAAATGTTTCAATCTAGCGATTTTGTGTCTGACGTCATCAATGCACATGTAAACTGCCCACATTGAATTGTTTTGATCAAGCTGGTCGATTGGTCTGTCTTCACATGATGCTATAAGTATAATCTTTACAAATTCGGGTGCCCTAAACTACCAGAGAACTTGTGGCTCAGTGGTAGGTGTTTCGTGCCGGATAAAAATGTGAGGGTTATGTTCAGAACGGCATCTGGCATAAAAACTTGTGATAAACCGCTGTGTCGACCCATTGCCAGGAGCAGGCGAAAGACCAACAACAATTTATTTCATTTGCAACAACTAAACGAAATTATAGTATGAGTTAGGCTACTCAGTAATGCAAGTAAATAACGATTAATATGAATGAGTACAACAAACTCAAAAACTGATAGTTCTGTTAACTTAAAATTGGAAACATCATTAATTAAATTATGTAACTGATTACCTTTTTTTTTTTTTAGTTTTTCCAACTTATTCAGGTTTAAAGTGTACGAGGTTAAACGTTAATGCAAAGTCCACTTCATTTGCTGAAGACTCAGTTAAAAAACTGTTCATAGGAATCAAAAAGGGAAACTAAACAAATAGGGAAACATGCAATTTGTATTTAGCTTGTTTATTGATTATAGTACATATATGTCTAAGACTTGGTACTGAAAATAGGAATAAAGTAGGTAAAATGAGGATATGGTGATGACTATAAATAAATAAATAAATACATACATACATTCATACATAAATATATGAATAAATAAATGAATTTAGTAATAGCAGCATGCATGCCAGGCCTCAATGTTTTAGCTCACATTTTATATATCTTCCATGTGCTTATTTATAATGATGCATAAGCCACTGTGTCCCAGTAATTTAATATTCCCATTCTGACTTTTCCCTTTTTCATGTATTAAGCACTCACTTGTACAAAGATCTGAACATGTTAAATATGAAATATTTGTAATTAAAATACAAAACTAAATTTACCATTGAGGTGATAAAAAGAAAGAAGGCATGTGAGAGTAACCTTGGTGTCTGACAGCCACTACTGATTTAATCTAAATGATATAATATAAATGTTATAGGTTAATTAAAAATTCACTGAATAATCTAGTTAATATTTTAAAACTGTAAACATTTAGTTTGTCACAAATTATCCTTTTTTTTCATTCTTCTGAAAGATCTGTCCATCTGGCTGCACCCTCCATGACATATTGTCATGTCATATTTAATATTACAGGACCTGATGAGCTGGGTACATTGTGTTGATGGAAGCATGTGCTAGCTGTCAAATCTTTTATTCAGATGAGACAATTTTCAGTACGGTATCTATATTTCTAATTCCACTCCAAATTTGCAACACTGATCTAAATTTGTTACGACTGCTGGAAATCGCGATAGAGATTGGTAAAGGTTCCTTACAGCAGCTTTTGGTTTTTTGAATTTTGAATTATGTTGTGTTATTAGCATTGTTAGCATTGTGAGGAAAATTGAAGGATGTTGAAAAATTTAATCTTGTGCCTCCCGACTATTCTTTGTAAACGCCTTTGTAGCGCCTCAATATCAATTTCTAAGCGCCGTTATCGAGTCATTATCGGTTCTTAAGCATTGGTCTCGCCTCCCTACATGTTCGGCAGCATTTAGCAGCCAAAAATGCTCATATCAAATGTAGATGGAAGTAAGAACAAAATGAACAGTACTATTTTAAGGAAAATAGTGATGATTAAACACGATTGAAAGATATATTAAATGTTAAAGTCTGATGTCTTAACACAGCAGTTAAAGCAGTTAACGCAGTAAATGTGTGTTAATGAATCGGTAATAGTTCGTAATAGTTGGTTGGCGTCTTTTTAATTAAGCTTTGTATAATTAATTTGCAATGGTACGATTTCATTATCAATATCATTAAATTTCTTAACGTCTCTCCGTTAAAACATTATCATGTCGTTAACACTTCATTATTAACTTATGACAGTAGTGAAACAATTTGCTTTAGAGTCATTTTTATGTCCTTACCAATTCTTTTAAATCATTAACAGATCAATGCTGGGTCGCTACGCTTTAAAAATGAACAGAATTGATATAGACCGAAATAACTTCAGAGCTGATTTAAAACTGGGAAAGGTTGTTAGCGAATTCAGCTGAGTGTAAAAGGAGTATTATGAGAATAATCTGTACACTCTCTCTGAATGGTTCAGGTTTTTTTTTTTTTCAATTTGTCTTTTAAGGCAGATAAATTCGAAATGGATCATTTTAATCCTGGTATTTTTCTCATAATAAATTTTATTATGGTACGCAATATAGTTTAATTTTTTTTTATAATAAACTATAGTACACATTATAATATACCATAATATTACTGTGGTACTTCAGTCTCTATAATGGCCAATATAGAAAAGCCGATCAGATGATGCAAAACTCGCGAGATAATTTTTTGTGGGCTGCTAAAATGGCTTCACCGGTCTGGCAATTCTACGTGTTGTGTGAAAAAGATAATACATTAGCAATCTGCAACCTGTGTAACAAGCCAATTCCACGAGGCGGGAAGCGCCCAAAGCATTTTAAGACCACAAACCTCATCAGGTTGGTCACGTAAAGAAACATGAGCCATTTTCAAAGTTGGCTAGTGCTAAGAGAGCGGGAGAGCTCAGCAACTCGCGCACCACCCCTTACTCAGCTGTCGGTAATACCCCTATCTCACCTACGCGGTTTCGCTCGGTAGCCGTAAGTACGGTTCATCATGATTCACCGTGGGTTTTGGCGCTGTGATTACATTTCCATCTTTCTGTGCGAAAAAATAAAAATTGTTAACGTTTAAAATGTTAACATGTTTAATTTTCTTGGTGGTCTTCGCAGATGCAACTTCTGGCAACTCAAGTCCCACTTGTCTGTTATTTTATTTAATTTTATACAACCTACTGGAAAGTTGTATTTGACAAGCTCTAAGCTGTTCCCAATTACTAACTAAGCACAGGCTGCTATGTTTTAAGTTGACGTGTTGCACATGTTGCTTGCCTATAAATACAGTTGTCAATTCATGATATTCCTCTTCTTGTAATTTCAATACTTAATTTACAGTGTTGTTAGATATAGTTTAAACAGCTACTTCTAGTGATCAGAGATCGGTGATCGGCCCCTAAAAATCCTGATCGGAACACCCCTATGTGGGTACTTTGATGGGTACTGTGGTAGTACTAAAGTATGTACCACTATACTTTGTGGAATACCATGGTACCTATTGGGTACATCAGGGGTTACTAAAGTTCATCAGGTATCTAATATGGTATATTTGCACATCTTGTACTATATTAGATATTTTAGTACATGCTACTGATATGATGACCAGCACTCCCAAACAACCCAGAAACAATTAATAACCTATGGAATCAGGAACAGGTATGTCGGTCTTCTACAACAACAAATACAACTTATTAATATCCTATGGATAATCACTTCATTTGGGCAAATATAGGAGGATTGCTGAGCATGAGGATCAGGAATTAAATACATTTCAATACACTGAATACTTTCAATACATTGAAAAATTATATTGATCCTGAGAATATTTTTTTCACTAACACAGAAAATAGCTGCAACTATCATGCAGATGAACAGTTTAACAACACCATCAAGACTTTAAACAAAATATATAATTCATTTTAACAGCAGGCGCATGTACGCGAACTTCCGCAACATCAAACTTTCACTATAAGTCTATAGTCTTTCACTATAATCACACTATAATCAGAAACTTGGATTAATAGTGAAAGAGGTATGGACTTTGAGATTGAAGGATATGAAATGGTTTGTAAGAACATAAGAATGGGGGTTGAAAATAGCATGAAAAGACATACCACTATACAAATCTGGTGACAAACACCACTTCATAAATTATAGCCCTGTTTCTCTTCTGCCACAATTCTCAAAAATTGTCTCAAGGATTGTGAAAAAAGCTGTTTAACAATCGACTAGATAAAATCATAGACAAACACAAACTTCTCTCTGGCAGTCAGTATGGATTCAGAAGTAGCCGCACAACTTTATTAGCATTAATTGAATTCATAGAAGAAGTATCCAACTCCATAGAAAAAGGAAAAGTTCTGTAGGTATATTTATTGACCTAAAAAAAAACTTACGGTATTAAATTACGGTATTTATTTAATTAATGTTACAATAATTAATGAAATAATAATTAATAAACTGGAAATGTAGGGATTCGGGGGGTTGCATTGGACTAAATTAAAAATAATTTAACAAACAGGCAACAGTTTGTGAAGATGGGAGTGTACCAATCTAATTGTTTGTAAATTCTGTTTGGCGTCCCCCACGTGTCAGTATTGGGGCCAAAATTGTTTAGTTTATACATCAACAAAATATGTAAAGTATCTGATCTAGAAAAATTTGTGTTATTTGCTGACAACACGAACATTTGGGCTACTGGTGAGAATCAACAGCAGGTTTTGGAACTGATCACTTTAGAAATCAATAGAATAAAAATTGTTACACAAAAACATGTTAACTTTAAATCCAAATAAGACAAAATTTATGGTATTTGGCAAATGCAGAACTCATAGTAAAATACAGTGGAACCTCGGATTGCGAGTAACACGGTTTGTGAGTTTTCCGCAAGACAAGCAAAGATTTTTAATAAATTTTGACTTGAAAAATGAACAAAAGTCTTGGTTTATGAGTACCGTGTATCATGTATCACGCGTACGCTTCTTGTTTTGATGCCGAGCGTCACGTGATCACAACTGAGCCAATGTTTTTTCTTTCTCTTGTGCTCTGGAATTGTGGATAGTCGTTTCCCCGGCTGGGACTTAGTGCTCGTCTCTCACTGGTATAATAAAACTGTGACCACATTTGTGGTAAAACAACAGCATGCGTGTACTGTTTATTATAACACACGTGTGTGCATGCATATAAAGCAAAAGAAAGTCTCATTAGAAAGGTTTAACATCCATTTTCTCTCTTTCTCTGTATCAACCTACAGATTGGGAAAAAAAAGCTTGCACGTCGGGTGTGCGCGCGTCATTTGACACTGTGCACTTTCACACACAGTCCCCCCACTCCCCCCTGTCACTTTTACAGCAATATTGCTGTAAATATATACTATACACACACACACACAAAAAAAAAAAAAAAAAAAATACTGTACACTTATCCATACGCATACATACATATACAATGTGCAAAAGGGTTAGGATTAAATATGTTTATACTTCTTTCTATTCCTTTTCGAACATATTCGTTCTGCTTGTTTAGTTTATGTTGTTTGTTATATCGTTTCATGTTCGAAATAAACTATTAAAAAAAGAATACAGACACTTTATTATTGTATGTAAATGTTTCAACATACAGTACATTACGGTATTTATTTTAATTAATGTTACATATATACAATGATACCATACTATATAAACATTATGAACATAAACATTTTTGACAGCATCCTGGTACATGTTTCATAGTACCATTCTAAAGTTCATGGTAGAACCATTTACCATATTGTAGCAAATACACATACCAAAGTATGTACCTTGGTAAAACCCTACTCCTTAGTGTGGTACATGTACTATATCTGCAAATAATCACCATGGTACTCTTAAAAACTTTATTGCATGTTTAAAATTCTCATGGGTTCTGTTGAAGGAGTTTATGTAGGAGAGACAAGCTAGGGGAAAAACAATGGTGAGAAAAAGAGAAGGAAAATGTGCCACTAGGAAGCCTATAATTAATTTTCAAAATGGCTAGACAGACAAACAAGATTAAGCAAATTATTGTAAAAGTAGCAAAACTTTGAGAAGGTGAGCGAGCAGTCAATAATGCTAACAGAGCACATAATTACACAAACTCTCACAAAATATCAGATATTCTCACTTACTTGCGCTAAAACAGACGACTGTACTGCATTATCAAGCACACTTGCATCAGACTTCACCTGCAGTCTTATTATCTGACTTCTCATTGGTGAGCCTGTGGAACACACATGTTCAGTTAATGTATTTTTGTTAAGCCATGAAATATCCCTGTAATGCATTTTTTCTCTTCTTAAGGAATGCTATAGTACATTTTTTGTAGTGTAATTAGCTCCATGTTAAATTTATGTTTAATAGAGCTTTGAACAAAACGCAAATGAATTTAGCTTTAATTCAAGCATCATATTTCCCCATCCTCTCAAGCCATCGTTATATGACTGTCACATCTGTACCACCGCAGTCTCGCGGAATAAGATCTAGCTCGCCGGATTACTGAGCCAACGCTTTGTCTCCCCCTTGTGTGTCTACGTGGTTACCTGTCTTCACTCTAGCACTAAATTAAGTTCACTGGTGTCTCCCCTGTGTGTCTCCCTATTTATTTCAGCTGAACCCGTAGCACTCCATCCTTTCACTGCTCTGAATATCTTTGTCATGATCTGCTGTGTAACATGTTTGTGCCTGTTTTCCCCCAGGACTGAACGGTGTCTGCAGGTTGGAGCTACCGCTTGTGTGGACGTTTAACAGTCAAGGTCAAGTTGATCAGCCTGGTTTCAGTTCCTAAATTTATTGGTTTTGAGTTGCTCTTATTTGTGTTTTGTTCGCCCGCCTGCAGACCCAGCCTGAGTCACCTTTGGTTTCTGTCTTTTTTGTTTCTTGTCTCAGTAAGAGAAAAAAAAAGAGAATTAACGAAATAAATACTTTCGAACCAACCCTGCATCTGCGTCCGCCTCTCAGTAGTGAATAAATCATGACAATGACCTATTCCTTCAAGTGTTCAAATATGTTTCACTGAGCCCTCATCAAATATCACTCCATTTATATATATATATATATATATATATATATATATATATATATATATATATATATATACACACATACACACACTGTAACCGTTTGGGACCACTGAGTCACCTGCAGTCGAATAATGCATGTTAAACAGTGTATAACTGTACTATTATAGTACTGAAGTGTAACTAAGCTGTAAACTAAAGAATTGCTCCGTGTTATCTTTAACAAACTTTGTAAAGAAACAGGTGCAATTATACATACATACATACATACATACATATATATAAATATATAATAGACACACGTGGACAAAATTGTTGGTACCCTTCGGTCAATGAAAGAAAAACTCACAATGGTCACATAAATAACTTTAATCTGACAAAAGTAATAATTTAAAAAAATTCTATGAATGTTAACCAATGAAAGTCAGACATTGCTTTTCAACCATGCTTCAACGGAATTATTTAAAAAAATAAACTCATGGAACAGGCCTGGACAAAAATGATGGTACCCCTAACTTAATAGTTTGTTGCACAACCTTTTGAGGCAATCACTGCAATCAAACGATTCCTGTAACTGTCAATGAGACTTCTGCACCTCTCTGCAGGTATTTTGGCCCACTCCTCATGAGCAAGCTGCTCCAGTGGTTTCCGGTTTGAAGGGTGCCTTTTCCAGACAGCATGTTTCAGCTCCTTCCTGACAAATAGGAAGGATTCTAAGCTTCCTGACAAATAGACCACAGGTGGTAAAGATCGGTCAGCAGTTCTCAGACCTTTAACACAGGTTCACAACATTGAACATAGGATCACCTCAAGGTTGTGTTCAGAGTCCCCTGCTCTTCTCTCTCTACACCTACGTCTGCTATGATCATCACAGCTCGAACTCCATTGTGAAATTCGCAGATGACACAGTGGTGGTTGACCTGATACAGAACATCGATGAGACAGCTTATCTGGAGGAGACAGAAGCACTTACACCAAAAAGCATCTTTTTGGTGTAAGAACAATAGCTTGGACTTAAATGTCTCAAAGACCAAAGAGATGGTGGTAAACTTCAGGAGAAGTAAGCAGGATCCTCTGTATATGCCGCTCAAGATAAACGGGCCTCTGGTGGAGAGGGTGACCAGCTACAAGTATCTGGAAGTCCATGTCTTTGAGGACCTGTCCTGGTCACCCCATATCTCTTCACTGGTGAAAAACAGTAGACAGCACATGTACTACCTCAGACAACTGAGGAAATTAAGGATCTCTGGGGGTCTATGTAAAACCTTCTACACCTTGATCATTCAATTAGGTAATATTAACATCTGGTATGGAAATAGCAGCTCCCAAGATAAAAAGGGACTTAAGAAGAGTGATCAAGTGTGCTGAGCGCATAACCAAGACTCCATTGCCTGATCTACAGGACATTTATATCAGGCGATGGAGCTCCAGGGGACAGCGCATTTTTAAAGACATTCACCACCCTAATAATAATCTGTTTCAGTGGCTGCCATCTGGTAAGAGACTCCGGTCACTCAGGGCATGAACTGTAAGACTGAACAATAGCTTTTTCCACCAGGCTGCAAGAGCAATAAATACTCAACCCCAACAATGACTGACAAATTCTGCACATAGTCACTTTTACACAGGCACTTTATCTGTATCTTTATATAATTTCATTGCATGGGTTTCACTTTTTGTACAACCAAAATCTTTAGAATTTTATATTTATACCATATTGTACATAATTTATTTCATGTTGTACTTAGTCTATTTATATTTTTCTTTTCTTTGTACAGTCTGGAGTTTGTCTGTATTGCATTTCAATACTGTTGTACTTATACTACCATAGATGTGACAAATAAAATGATTGAATTTTGAATCTTGAGATAATATTTCTTTGATGCTGTTCCACCGCACTCATGCATTTATTACAGTAGAATGGTGGACCACCTTATTCCAATGTAGCTGTAGCAGTACCCATAATGCAATGCAAGCCATAAAAGAATTAGCTTGAATGCAAAACAACAGGGACAAAGGCAAAAGTAAACAAATCTTAAAATTAGAGCTCTGTCACAATGACTACACAATTTGAGACATTTGATGACTGATCAGGATTTATAAAAAAATGTCGAAGTATTGTGAGCATATTTTAATTAAATATACTTGTGCATGCAACAATATGATAGAAACTATTAATCTTAGTTAAAGAACATAGAGGTAAGGTAAGGAAACAGAGGTGACCCAAGGACAGTGTGATGTCACAGTAGCAAGAACATGCAGCATGAACTCGAACGAACTCTAGACAGGCAGCCATCTTGGATGTGAGATGCTTAGTGGACAGTGTGTACCAAACAGACCCTAGAGATGATGTAAACTTTGTACCCTGAGCATCCAAAAGTACCTGATGTCCCTAGACATGATGTAATGTCAGCTGATATCATGTATCCCTAGACATTATGTAATGCCAACAGCCCAGACATGATGTAATCTCCTCAGACATGGGTTGATCTTAACTATGATGTAACAGGGGTTGGATACATGTGCAGGCATGTCAAATTTAAAGGGACATAGACAAATAACCAAAGGACACACACTCAGCTTAATGAATAATACATTTAATAAGAGTAGGCACAAAATAAAATAGCATGTGCACCTACATAGTGAATAAAATAAAAATACAAAGTATAAGGCCCAACATATAAAAGTACAGTAAAATAAGGGGTCTGGGTGGGCATCAAATAACAAAAGACATAAGAAATTAAATATCAAGCCTTCTCTGACCCAGAACCACACTGATGGGAAGATCAATGTGAGGAATAAAAACAGAAATACCACGACTCAAAAGTGGTGTAGGCGCTTCAGGAAAATCAGTTTGGGTACCAACAGACACTTTAAAATCAGTCTGAGTACTGACACTTCTTAGACTTACAGGCCTTAAGAGAGACTGGGCTGGAGTACTAGACTCTGGTCGCATAGGCCTGAAAAAAAGTAAAGGAGAGCTATGTGCCTCCGGACGCGGTCTCTTAGAACGACCAGGCCCGGAGTCATCCTTCCTGACATAAGTAAGATCGTTCTTATGAAGAAATTGTGTCAATGATCCATCAGACTCATTTTGGCAAAAACTCACTGAGGCTCGGTTCGCAACAGGTTCAGTAGGAGTGTAATCCTCAAAGGAGTTGTCCAAAGGGATGTATTCAGTGCTTGGGCAGTTGCGCTTAGCTATAACAATAAAATAAAATACGTAAATACAACAAATTAGGAAAATAAGACAAATAATTAAAATGAGTGCGAGAGAGATGCTTACCCATGGCGTGTCTTCTGAGAACTGTAGAGTAACCCGGAAGAACTAAGAATATATAGTAAAATAAGCGCCGCCCCTATATTTTTTAATAGTAAACAAACTTAGTGTAAAGATAATGGAAAATTATTTGAAAGAAAAATAGATTATAATGGGGAAAAGATATGGAGTCAGATGACGAGGTATATGACGTAGGCAAACAAGATAAGAGAAAATGTAATTACAATGGGTGACAATACTTGGAAAAAGTTGGATTATAATGGGTTAATAATTTGATAAGAAATAAGAAAAAAAATGTACAGGGGAGGGGGCTTGGTGAGCACTCCTCCCCTTGAAAACTGTATAAAAGAAATGCCCATGTCACAGGCACTTCAGTCAGATTTTGGACATGCATGGGTCTACATCCTAGGCATTTCCAAGCTGGCTCACTTGGTTTTATTGCTGCAATAAATCCTGCCTTACTTCATCCAGATCTACAAGGAGTCCGGAGTCTTTTCTTTGGTTCTTTTTAAAGTTAAAGATTTTGTGTAACATTTGTAATTAAGGCAACTGTAATTAGTGTAGGAGAAAAATCTCCCACATGGACTCAAAGACTCTTCTCAAGCTTGTATCAAGATCCTTCCCAGAATCAGATTTTTGATCATGGAAAACCCTGCTAACAACTCCTTTATGCTTACAAAAGAAATTTATAAATTATAATCAGTCATTCATTTTGAAATAATTATGATTCAAACGCCATTTAACTTCTGTTATGCCAGTTCAGTTGCTCAAAATATTAAGAATAAACAGTGCAAAAAATTTTAAAGCATATATATTATCCATATTATAACTATTTGTTGTATGGCTTCTTCGCATTACAGGTAACCAAACAAACTCATAACCTGTGCTGAACTCTGAAGACAATAGGTGAGCATTTGATTTTATTGAAATAAGGAGGCTTTAGTCAAAACCAAAAAGAAAACAATATGAAAATCAGTCTATGTGGTCCGTGAGGTGAAATTGTTTGAAAGGTTGTGTGCCAAGAGTAAAGATCTGCAACAAGCAGTTTGGACGTTTAGATCATGGGTATGTTTTCAATGCAATTGGAACATTTGAATTTAAAACTAATGAATGAATGAATGAATTAATTAATAGTGTCCAGATAAGTGTTTTCTCCCCCCAACAGATCAACATTTCACACTTAATAATTGTTGTAAATGTTAGTCAAAGGTCAATGTTAAATGGACATTTTCAATGACTTCTTTGAACATGAGATGGTTTAGCTTTAAAATCCCAAATTGTTTAGCCATAGATAGATAGATAGATAGATAGATAGATAGATAGATAGATAGATAGATAGATAGATAGGTAGAACCTACTATACAAACATTCAGAAGCAATAAATTGTAAAATTGTGCAACGCTTGTCTTATATTCCAGTCGCGGTAAAATCTTCCACCTTTTAAAACCAATAATAACTTTAACAGTTGAATTAACAGTTTGATGTCTGGAGACCCCTGTTGATCTGCTACATACACTGCAGAATCTCCATATAAGCAGTTAGTTTTTTTTTTATCATTTATTAACCAATGACACCAAATTATCAACCATAATCACAACATATGGTTGGATGGTTAATAGCATAATTTGATCAGATGTTTAGGACAGTTTTATATCCCAGAATAGGGTCATGCCAAAATGAATAAACTGAAAAGAATGAAAAATAATGAATTTCTCAATATGTTCTAACAAATAGATGATTATTTTATTCGGATAAACACCATATTATATGCGCAACAATGCTGTGTGGAAAGCTAAAATATATAATTTTGTTTTACTCTTCATCATGTTACGTTGATATTTACATTAACAAAGAAAATTAAGCAAAGAGATATCATTGCAGCACTCATAGATGCATGGCCTTTGTGTATAAGAAATAGGATAAACCATCATATGGGATATGGGATTATTAGGATATTCTTATATTGATGCATCCTACTTATGTGTTGATGACAGTAGAGTGGTGGACCACTTAAACAAGAAAGCTGTAATAGTAGAGACTACATCACAAAGTTCCCATGTAAGGCATACAAATTAGCTTGAATGCAAAACACCAGACACACATGCAAAATTCAGCTAAATAAATATTACAACTAGAGTTATTTTACGTATACTTCAGAATGAACCAGATGGATTAGACAATGTTAGAGATTTCATGACACATCAGGTTTTGTTTCTTTAAGAGACTAAATTTCATTTTGTGGTTGGTATAAAACTCAGAAGGTTGTCAAAACAACTACAAATACAAAATTCAAAAAAATTCAAATTTTTATTTGTCACATACACAATCCTACACAGTACGATATGCAGTGAAATGCTTAGGCAACTGCCCTGACCTAAGAGAATAAAAATAAAATTAAATAAAATATAAAATATAGAATATAAAAATGTAAAATGTAAGAATATAAAAATATAAAATGTAAGTAAGTAAAAAATTAAAAAAATTGAAATTGCACAAGTGGAAATAAAAATATTGAATATGCAGATATACAGTAAAGTGACATTTTAAATGATAAAGTGGATTGTGTGCATATTTAAGTGACGTGTGCATACTACCCATGAGTGAGCAGGTGTGCAGTGAGGACAAGTGAGCAAATGTCCTGAATGTCCAGAGTGTCCAGAGTGAGTGCAGAAGCATGTGTGGGTGTGCAAAATGGATCAGTACTGTGTGTTGTACTGATTAAGAGACCGTATCGCCTGCGGGAAGAAGCTCCTCCTCAGTCAAGGGATACTACAATTTGGAGTATCCCTTGAAAAAGCAGTACAACCAATGAGACAAAGTACCATTGAAAAGAAAGGAGAGGCCATATACTGTGTATATATATATATATATATATATTTAAGGGCTATATGGCAACCATGAATTTGTAAATTCCAAAATGAGTCCAACATCTCTTATTACCATTTCTGTTATTTAACTGTAATAATGAATTCAACAAGTGAATTTGCCCCTATTCAATTTGAATTTGTGTGCTAAGTACAAATGCATGCCACAATTTCCTAATTCTAATTTGTAAAAAAAATAAATAAAAACATTTATCATTTTCATTCCAATTCACAATTATAAGCCACTTTTTTATGTAATGTGACAATGTGGAAAAGTTTGAGATGTATGAATAATTTTGCAAGACACTGTATACTGTATAATAATATAACAGAAATATTGCTATTTAAAATGTAAATAATTCATTTATTTTTAAATTCTAATATTAAACAGATTATTAGTTTGTTGTTTCTCTAAGCTTAAAGTGTTCTTCTTGTGTAATAAATAAAATGAGGTTAAAATCTATTTAGAAATTTGCTTACAAAACTATTAAATACTAATGTACTTTTCAATTGTGTTCTTTTATAGTTTTACATTTACTTTTTTGGTTACTGTCCAGTTACCCATGCATCATGAGGATTTTTCTATGTCTGTGTCTTACTGGTAAGAAGAACCTTTTAAATAAATCATGTCTTGCTACTCAAGTGCATTGTGCACAGAAAAACAGCAAAGTGATGTAACATTTTACTTTTTTCAATCATTATCAGCATAATAATAATAATAATAATAATAATAATAATAATAATAATAATAATAATAATAAAAGTAGTAGTAATAGCATTGTACATTTATAGCAATTTATCCCTCATGTCTAGGGTGGGGATTAGGCCCACCAGTTTTTAATCTGTGAATTAAATTTAATCAATTGTTCTAAATCATAAAATGTATACAATTTATGTCAAATGTATAGATATTTTATGCTTGTAAAATAGAAATCTTTTTTACAAGACAGTATGTAAAACATTAATTTTAGCATGATATATTGTTGATACATTAAGCTTGCAAAAACTGTGTCTTGCAAAATAAATTAAGTAAAAAAAAAATACATTAGAATGTAACTATGCCCTTAACTATGGCCATAGTTGTTTAATCACACTGATTTGTGTACACACTGATTTGTTATATGCTGTGTAATATGTTGGCAAAAATATTCCATCTATATTGTACCTACTTTAATTACCTTTTAGTGGGAATACTGGAACACCAGACTGAACTGCAAAATTTGATTGATTGTGAATTATAGATTTTTTATTTGATTTTATACATTACCATTTTACATTGTTTATTATAAAATAAAATGTCACTACAGGTCTTGTCCCAGCTGTGGTATCCATCCTGCAAACTATCCCTCGCAGTTATGAGCTGAACATGTCACAGTTGACATGGTCTGTTGCACAGACTTACTGCAGGGAGATAAACGGTGACCTGGCAATAATCCTAAATCCTACTGATTGGGTAAGATTAAATGAACTGACGACGAGTAATGGTCTGACAACACCTGCCTGGGTTGGTTTGTACAATGACATCAATAGCTGGCGCTGGTCCTTATATGAACTTCCACTGAAGAATGCCTCTTACAGTAACTGGGGCGGTGGAGAGCCTAATAATGGTGGGAAAGAATCCTGTGGTGCAATGATGTCATATGGAGTCTGGGCAGATTTAGATTGTACATTGACCAGAGGCTACATATGCTACAATGGTAAGTTAATATCCTGAATTTGATTTGTTTAATTTTGTTCTGAATGATCATTTTGCAATTTGCTTAAGCTACTGTAAGATTTTTTACCCTATTTTTGCCATTTCATAGCTAATTTCACTGGCGCTAGCCAGTTCATTGCCATCTACAGTGTTTTGAGGACTTGGCTTGGAGCTCGAAACTACTGCAGACAATATCACACAGATCTGGCCATCTCACTTAACAGCACCGACGACAACTACTTACAACTTTTGAGTGCTCCCCATGGTACTTTCTGGATTGGGTTATATCGGGACACCTGGAAGTGGGCAAATGGGATGAATGCCTCAAACCTTCCATGGGCTCCAGGAAAACCTGGGAACTGTGCATCACTTAAAGGTGGACTGGTCAGTGATGAAACCTGCATCAACCTGCACAGCTTCTTTTGTTACAGTAAGTGTTTATGTTTATAACTAATATTATCTTATGGGTAATTTGTTTTTTGATAAATTTTTAAGAATCTTAAGTTAATAATCTTTTTCAATTTACACTACAAATGTATGAATTACTATAACATTCATTAGGGCAAAAAATGGGAACTATCTTGGATAAACAAAAAATACACTATGTAATAGTGTGTGTGTGTGTGTAAGGGATAACCCCTAGAGGGCGCCAAAGCTTTCATTGGACCCTGGGGGGCATGCCCAGGACCTCCTGTGGCGCCCCGGAGTTGCGCCCTTTGAGGGGGGGTACTGTAAGGGATAACCCCTAGAGGGCGCCAAAGCGCCCTGAATCTTGTTTGTTTGTAGTTTATTTTGTTCATTTCCCGTGATGCATCTCGGTCAGGTGACGTGGGCGCTCACCTGAACCGAGTTGGTCATTAGTTTCTTTATAAATAGCTTGTTTTAGTTCTTTTGAGTTGTCTTGCATCTGTTCATTTAACCCCGTAAATGTCTGCAAGTTTAGTTCATGTCTCCCATTACCTTTGTACGTGTTTTAGTTTCGTTTTCACTTAAAGTATATCTGTTTTGTTTAAGTTCCCTGTTTTTGTTATAAATAAACATCGTTTCTTTTAAAACAACTTGGACCTCTGCATCTATGCCTCGCACCCCCAAAACCTGACAGTGTGTGTGTGTGTGTGTGTGTGTGTGTGTGTGTGTGTGTGTGTGTGTGTGTGTGTGTGTGTGTGTGTGTGTGCGCGTGTGCCTGCCTGTATGTGTGCCAATCCAATCAACAGATTCACCGATAAGGGGTCAGATAATACGATTGCAGTTGAAGTCTGATGTAAGTGTGCTTGATCCTGTGCAGTGCAGTCGTCTGTTTTAGCTCAAGTAAGTGGGAATATCTAAGATTTTTCTTTGCTGATCACCTGCTCAAAATTTTTTACACTCAAGCAGTGTGCTGAATCTTGCTTGTCTTTTTTTTTTTTGACATATTAAACAATTATTCTTGGTTTCTTGATGACACATTTTTAGACATGTACCCATCCCACTGAATTAAAAAAAAAAAATAAATAATAATAATAAAAACCTATTTTAGAGGACTTTTTAGAGAAAGGCCACAGATTAGAGTAGAAAGTACATAGCTCATAGTTATTAATTCCTGTAATACTGAAGATAAAAATGTGATGTTATTCAGAAATGTTCTCGATCAATTAAATCCTTAAACTCATTTTCAGATCATGCAGAAACTGGAAGAAAATGGGATGTTGGAATATACTAACGCAACATGGGGGGTGCAGCCAGATGGACAGATCTTTTACAAGTACAATAAAGTAAAGGATGACCTGTGACACCTAAATGTAAAATAGTCATCTGGCTTTTTAGACTAAGTGAAATGTTAATAAGCCTTTTAAATCATGTTTAAAATGTTTAAATAAGTAGTGTCAGTCAGTTATATATGTAGAATTTCTCTGGGGTGTATGTACAGTAACATGCCTTCTTTCTTTCCATCACCTCAACTGTAAGTTTGGTTTTGTACTATATTATAATAATAATTAACATAATATGGCTGCCATAGGGATTCAAACATCGAATAACAACAGCGATCACCTCAGGGGGCGGGATTCTTTTATTTCATTGATGTTGCTCGTATATATAATTAGATACTGTATTAATTTTTTTTAATTTCTTCATTAATAAGCATTAAAATATATGTTCTATAATCAAGAAATCAAGTTAAAATGAACTTTTTTTTTATTTAAAAAAGTTTTTATTACTTTTCCTTAATAAAATTTTGCATAATGAAATCATTCATTATTTTTTAATTAGCCTGTGTGTGTATATACTGTATGTGCACACACACACACACACACACACACACACACACACACACACACACACACACACACACATGCACATATACACACATACACACACACACACACACACACACACACACACACACACACACACACACACACACACACACACACACACACACACATGCACATATACACACATACTGTATGTATGTATTATTAGATACTTTATTTAAATCACTGAATTTGATTGCTAATTTCTTCACCAACAAGCATTAAAATCATGTACTATAATCAATAAATCAAGTTAAAATGAACCTTTTCACCAATTTATCAATACAGTATCATGCTACCATCAATTCATTATAAAGTTCTGCATAAACATTATTTCACCTGAAAAACATGTTCTCAAATCATATTTTATTAGAATTATTTGTACTGGCAAGACATTAAGATTAAGATTAATTTACACTGCACAACAAAGATTTTGCTTCTTGAACACACTTTGGTGTACCTTATAGATTTTTGGCTGTTTATGTTAATTCATTTTGTTTAATTGATAAACCTATCAACAATGTTTTTTTTAACCCCTGGTAGCTTGCAGTCTGGTCATGTCTGGCCTTGAGTACATGTATGCTATTCATTGTGATAATGTAGGCATTATAGTGTGCACTTATTGTTTCAAAATATTGCACTGTTTCAGTTGCTATGCAGCAAGTAAGCTAGCGGCTGTAGCCTTTTTACAGGACTATGGTCAGTATGATCATCAGCCATGATACCTTCTGCGACATTTGCATAGATTATACATTTATACCTCAGAGAGCCTCAATAACTGCTCTTGTAAAGAAAGCATATCAACTGTACTTTGGGTGTAAAATTGGTGATTAAGCCAAGGAACAAGTGCCAAGAGACTTCGGTTTATCAGAAGCTGAATTGCTGGGTTCAAGATTGCAGGAAAGTAATTTGCAGGTACCAAGTACATTTTTTAAGCCACCAAGGCGATATAACCAACTTCTTTGCACAGGTAAACAAACCCCTCTTCTGTATTGACATCGAAGGTTGTGACCATGACCTCGAAGAATGATGTCTCTTATTGATTCATCAGTGTTAAGCCTCAAATATGCACCCATAAAAAGAACCTGGAGATGCTGCTGAAGAACATCCAGCATATCAAGTACAAGTGGAATATCTGTGGAGATCTGAAAGTTGTTGATTTATTTAAGAAATTAGTTCCAGGACAGAAGACTATAGTATATGAACCACTTGTAGACCATGAAATTATATTTTTGCCTTCTCTTCACATAAAACTGGGACTCCTGTGAAGAATTTTTTAAAAGCAATGAACAAGGAAGGTTTAGATTTTTGTTATTTAAAGATAAATCTTTCCAGGGCATTTTTGTTGGTTCTCAGATCGGAGATAATACGAATGACAATCAGTTCTAAAATCTGATGGTTGGGCCATAACAGATAACTTGGAAGGCATTCGAAGATGTTGTTGACAGTTTCCTTGGCAATAACAGTGCTTCATTTTTTTAAATTCTATGTGTTGCAGCCAAACTAAAACTATATTTGTGTTTACCCATTAAGTGCATAGCACAATCAGCAAAAACTTTTCAGGAAGCGAAACTTAAAAAAAGAAATGTGTTATGCAGTGTTTATTACACCTTTACTTTTGAAATTACTGAAATTTACATGAATGTTTGTTTATTTATTTATTTATTTTTGAAAAGTGGACTTTACATTAATTTAAACACATTTCCCAATATATTGAACTTTCAGCCACAGGCACATAGATATTTCAGAAACCGATTTATGGTCGTACTATTTAATATCACCCAAATGAGGAAGGGGTCCCTGTTGAAAAGACATAAACACCGCCCTCTACTGGGTATGTGGTAGCATCATACAATAACAATAAGAAAGAAATAAGGAAAATTCCCTCGGCTGGGTAAATTACACACCTTACGTTTGTTCTTATATTGCAAAAGTAATTTAAATTCTACCTGTGCCTTGGTATGTGGATTAGCATATCTAGGTAACTAACACTGGTGTGGTTGAAAGTTTTTTTTTTTTTCATTATTATTATTATTATTCCTTTGTGTTAATGGTCAAAATCAGTCAGCTGGTTACAGTTTTATTATTAGGCTGGTCCTATGTTAACCAGTGTGGTTTCACATATTAAGTTACTTTTTACCTTTTCTTTTTTAAACACTAGTTAATGTTACTGCATGATGAGTTTTTGCATTATTTAGTTATTTTTTATGATTCAATTATTCTTGGTAAATAATTGAAAGCTTATTTGAAAGCTCATTTTTGCAAAGGCATGGCTCACATAAGCTAGTTCTTCTTGAGCTTTAAGAAGGTTGAGTACTTTTTATCAGTCGAAGTAGGTCTAGTCCACATCTTTGAACTCATTATCTTAACAAGCCTGAAGATATGCTAACACCAGATATCAATTAGCTTTTTTGAGGTCATTAAGGCAAGGATTATTATTCCACTAGCATTATATTATATAATTATAATATTATTATATTATATTATATTTGTCAATACTTTCATGAAGATCAGATCACATTAATCACTATACTATCCTGTATTTATTTATTTAGGGTCGCGGGGGCCTGGAGGCAATCCCAGGAGACTTACTGTAGGAACGAGGCGGGGTACACAATACAGGGTGCCAATCCATTGCAGGACACACACACTACGGACAATTTGGGAGCGCCAATTTGTCTAATCTGCAGGTTTTTGGACTATGGGAGGAAACCAGAGTACCCAGAGAAAACCCACCAAGCACAAACAATGTATATATACAATAACAATAAATACTGTATAATAGTGCATGTTTTTTTTTTTTTTTTACTGTACACCGTTCCTGAGATTCTCATAAGTAAAACCCAAGTTTTTTTTTTTTTTCCTGACACTTAACTATATTCTAAAAACTACAAATAAACAAATACATATTTATTTGTTTGTTTGTTCGGTGTACAGTAAAAAAATGTTCAGGGTAAAACAGCACAAACAGAAACAATGCAAGATAATAATAAAAAAAAAACTACAAGGTTTGTAACAGCCCACTTACATAATTTAATAGATATGGAACAGTGGTAGCTCAGAGGGCTAAGGCACTGAGTTACTGATTGGAAGATCACGGGTTCTATGCCCAGGTCCACCAGATCACCACTGTTGAGTTCTTGAAGAAGGCCCTGAACCATATCTGCTCCAGGGGCGCTAGGCTGACCCTATGCTCTGACCCTAGTTCCACTGAGATATGCAATGAAAGATTTTCACTGTGCTCTAATGTACAGTATATGTGACAAAGACTTAACATAGCTTAACTTATTGTCCAGGATTGAGGGGAGAGAGAGATACAGATGATCTTGTACACCATACTTGAATTTACCCATGACACATCTGGTGGTACAAAAGGCACATTCATGCAAAACCTTGTAAAAACAAATAATGAAAAAAAAAAAGGTGTTAGGTTGACATCTGAAGACATGGGTTGACATCAGATATCTGGCATTTCCATGGCGTTGTTTGCTGTTTAATATGCACTGATTTGCAATGCACACAGTTCCAGCAACCAACAGTGGCAACATTCCTGGCATCTGAGGTCAGCTCAGCTCATGGAACAGGTTCTGTACATGGTGATATAAATAGTTCTTTATGCATAATTAAAGTGTTGGTGGCATCAATAAAAGGATTTATGTATTTGACATGGCTAATCCTATGTTCTATTTTTGTTAAACAAACAGACACTTTTTTAATGAATAAAGACTAGTAGAAAAATCAGTTTTCAACACAGTCACACCTTAATATCATGAACAATTATCTCAATCTCATTACAAAACACATTTAATGACAGAAAACAAAAGCTTGCCTTGGCCCAGACACAGTGTTTGAAAAAAAAAAAAAAAAAAAACATTATAAGTTAGCACTGAAAGCTTGGGTTCATTAAGAGGTGTGTGCTTGCAAACAGCCTAGTGTCCTTAGTAATCAGGTGACTATTGGGTGTTTCTCGGGGAGTAATGGGAGCTTTGCTGGGGCTGAGTTAATGAGGCTGTGGGTTCAGGGTTATAGGGGTTGTAGTTTGCAAAGTTCTGTGTTACCCAGCAGAAGAGCAAGCTTTGAGCATTAAAAGCTTCAGGATTTGTCAAAATAAGTACAGTAGTTACTGGATACAGTTATTTCTTTTTCGTTAATACGCAGACCAACCTACAGTATCTGGCACCAACAATCTGGCACTTAACTCACCTTTTATTCCTCATTCTGGTTCTCAGTATGAACTTCATCAGATCTTAACCATGTCTACATGTGTAAATGCATTGAGTTGCTGC
This sequence comes from Clarias fuscus, assembly GCA_030347435.1. Classification (NCBI taxonomy): domain Eukaryota; kingdom Metazoa; phylum Chordata; class Actinopteri; order Siluriformes; family Clariidae; genus Clarias; species Clarias fuscus. Next base: position 20,764,882 of record CM059225.1, on the reverse strand, counting down.
CAATTGATCGGATGTCTTGATAATTTCACATGCATATTAGGCTAATCGGCATTTTCAAATTGCTAGTAGTGTCTTAATATTGACTTAATATTTTTATTTATCTTTTTACCAGTGGCCTCCATGGTCCCTAGAGGATCCTAAATGTTTGGATGGAGTAGTATTTTACTTAACTATGCATGGTCTTATATTAGCATTGCAATAGTAATAATACCTACATACCAAAGGAGAGAAAGAGAGAAGCAGACACTGAAAGGCACATACATACTTAAAGAAAAAGTTAAATCCGTTTGGAAACCTGAAAAAAGTATCCAAGCCATGTGCGTTGATATCATCAGGGTGTCGATGTATAATCTATACACCTGTGATATTTAAGTGTCCATTACATGCAAAGTCTACTACTAGCTACGTACTAGTAATATTTGTACTATATACTACATTATTATTATTATTATTATTATTATTATTATTATAGGTATAAGATATAAGGAAAAGTATAAGATAAAAACTTAATGTTAACACCTTCATAATATACAATAATACTTTCCTCTCTCTCTCCCTTTGTCTTCTTTACTCATGTATTTGTACTGCCTGTATTCCTCACCCGGATATTCTAGCTTTGCTTAAATTTGTCCTTCTGCCCTTGTGACTCAGCTTCTTCTCCGATGGACAGTCCCGCATAGGGGGACTTCCCCAAAATTTCCATCCTAAATTTTAGGTTACACCACTTTTCCTATGTAAAGCAGTGAAACTATAGAAGCACTTTTTTTTGCATATCATAAGGAAAATTTATTAAAACTATTTAAATAATATGTGACTTTTACATAAAAAAAATTGATAGAGGAAAAATAGCAATATATCATATAAGATTTATTAATGCCAAACATTTATTCAAGCATTAACATTGTTTATTTAACATTAAAAGTACAACTTACACCTTATACATTTCTACTGTTTTCTTTATTTCGATTTCACTGCAAGTTGAATCATCATCATCATCATCATCCCAGGAAAGCTGTAAAATGTATGTAAGTAAGATTATATTTCATTTAATTAATATTGAGAACAGAACGTGTAACTCCCCTCAGCTTCTGTTATACTGTTCCAGCCAGCTGTTTCCTGCTCTGCCCTGAGGAGATAGGACTGTACACACTGTAAACCCTAATGCTCAAAGTAATTAAACACATTGAGTACTGTTAACTTAAATAATTGCAATTAGGTCAAATTAATAGACCTTTTTGAATATTGTGACGGGGGACCCGACACCCTCTCCAAGATTCATACAGCTCTGCGTCCCAATCAGCAGTTCAGCACCACGGACAGCGAGAAAGGGGCAGGGCGCCGTAACTTGGCACGGCCGGCTCCTGATTTTCACTCACCGTCCTGGAGGCAACGCGCAACTATAAAAGGGGAACGGACCTCCAACCCAGGGGGTAGGTTACGGGAAACATTGATGCCGCTAACCCCTTGTTATTTGTTTCACCCTTTCCAGACTCCGACAGCTCCGGCGAGCCGCAAAGTGAAGCACGCCCAAGGAGCACCTGCCGCCGCTGCGCGACGGCCATCTCCCCACGTACGGCGACCTCTACGTCCTGCCCAGCTCCTCGCTGTCGCTGCTCGCTCGTGGAGGACGCGGAGGCCACACTCCCTTAAATGGGGGTCATCACGCCAGACTTCTCCCTACACCCTCACCCCCTCCCCCTTCACTTCACAAATAAACGCACACTAAGCAGCACCTGCCGTCTGTGTTAGTGTCTGTACGCCGCTAGGAAAAGAGAAAGCTTTACATTGGTGGAGAATGCGAGCCTCGGACGCAGGCCAGGGGGCGTCCTCGACCCCGGAGGAAGTCATCACACATCTGCTGGAAGCCAGCCTGCAGCAAAATAACGTGCTAGAGTGGCTGGCGCAAGGACTGCAGGCCACCGCCACAGAACTTACACGACTACATCAGCGTGGAGGAGAACATATACCCCTCCCAGACCCCCGGAAAGACGCCCAACGACTCATGTCCAAACTTTCCCCCTATGATGACGTCGAGGCATTCTTACAAACCTTCGAACGCACTGCTGAGCAAGAAGGGTGGCCAGTGCGGGACTGGAGTGCGATTCTGATCCCACTCCTATCAGGCGAGGCTCAACGTGCATACTTTTCCCTCGCCGAAGAAGAGGCGGATCAGTACGACCGGCTCAAAGCGGAAATCCTAGCCCGGTGTGGGCTCTCTAGTTCCCAAGCAGCTTCGGAGTTTCAACGCTGGTCGTATGATATACAATCGCCACCCAGAGCGAAACTAGATAAATTGCACAGAATCGCGGGGCGCTGGCTCCAGCCGGAAAAACTCACATCACGCGAAATCCCGGAGCGGATCGTGGTGGATAAAATACTGCACCCACGTCAGTGCGCGAAGCCATTGAGGCATTGGCCCAGAAAGACGAAGAACGGGAGAGAGAAGCCCCCCCCGCTTCTTAATGGGACAAAGGAGAGAGAAACCGTACACACCGCCGAAACCGCTGACCCCGACTGATGAGCCCATGCCAACTGAACCAGAACTTCCTCAAGCTTTCTCCCAGCGGGGATTCTGGGCTGGCTGTGTCGAGACTAAAAGCCCCGCTCCGACGCGTTGGGTACAGGTCGGAGGCGTACCGATACCGGCCCTTCTCGATACAGGTAGTGCAGTCACCCTGGTTCGCCCCTCGATCATTCCCCGTGGGGCAAAACCGTGCGGCCTCCTGCCGATCACTTGTGTGCATGGGGATCGACAGGAGGTCCCGGCGGCGCGCATTAAGATGAAGGATCGTTGGGGAGCACACCCCGTCACCGCTGGTATTGTGCCTAACCTCCCTGTTCCTTTACTACTAGGGCGAGACTGGCCCGGCCTGTGGGGAAAACTGCCGCCGGAAAAAGGGAGAAAGAGAAGGGATTCCCGAGCAGAACAACGATCAAGGAGAAAGGCTGCCATGTCTCCCTGTCACTCCTGGATGGCCCAGACACAGAGAGAGAGTGCAGACGTGGAAGCAGAAGGTGAGCCCCTTCCTAATACCTCTCTCTCTTTGTCTCAGCAGGTGGCGCGAGAGGACAGTTTTGCACGCATGCAAAAGGAGGATATGCGATTAAAGCACTGCTGGGACCAGATACGTGAAGTGGAAGGCGCAGTTGAGGATGACGGCCGCATAAAACCCGTTACGTATTTTCTAATCCGCAATGGGTTACTGTACTACCACACAAACATCCGCGGAGAGCCCAAAGATCTTCTAGTGGTGCCGCAAGGTAAAATCGACACAGTGATGCACCTAGCTCACTCACACCCCTTAGGCGGGCACCTGGGAGTTGATAACACCATCAAAAAAATAAAAGATCGGTTTCACTTGACCATCTTCTACAAAAAAAGCTAAAAAGCTCAGACATTTTTGCAGTTTCTTTCATACACAGGTGGGGTTTTTGGTTTGGCTAGCTAGCAGCCATTGTCAGATAAACTAGCATGCTATTCTACCTCACAAAACTTTAACATGGTAACAGTAATAAATGTTACATACAGTGAACAAATTCAGTCATAGCTGAGAGAAAGTGTGTATACAGACCTTTATATTTAACATATTTAATGTGTACAGTCGTGGCCAAAAGTTTTGAGAATGACACAAATATTCGTTTTCACAAAGTTTGCTGCTAAACCTCTTTTAGATCTTTGTTTCAGTTGTTTCTGTGATGTATTGAAATATATTTACAAGCACTTCATATGTTTCAAAGGCTTTTATCTACAATTACATGACATTTATGCAAAGAGTCAGTATTTGCAGTGTTGGCCCTTTTTTTTCAGGACCTCTGCAATTCGACTGGGCTGCTCTCAATCAACTTCTGGGCCAAATCCTGACTGATAGCAACCCATTCTTTCATAATCACTTCTTGGAGTTTGTCAGAAGTAGTGGGTTTTTGTTTGTCCACCTGCCTCTTGAGGATTGACCACAAGTTCTCAATGGGATTAAGATCTGGGGAGTATCCAGGCCATGGACCCAAAATTTCAACGTTTTGGTCCCTGAGCCACTTAGTTCTTACTTTTGCCTTATGGCACGGTGCTCCATCGTACTGGAAAATGCATTGTTCTTCACCAAACTGTTGTTGGATTGTTGGAAGAAGTTGCTGTTGGAGGGTGTATTGGTACCATTCTTTATTCATGGCTGTGTTTTTGGGCAAAATTGTGAGTGAGCCCACTCCCTTGGATGAGAAGCAACCCCACACATGAATGGTCTCAGGATGCTTTACTGTTGGCATGACACAGGACTGATGGTAGTGCTCACCTTTTCTTCTCCGGACAAGCCTTTTTCCAGATGCCCCAAACAATCAGAAAGAGGCTTCATCCAAGAATATGACTTTGCCCCAGTCCTCAGCAGTCCATTCGCCATACTTTTTGCAGAAGATCAATCTGTCCCTGATGGTTTTTTTGAAGAGAAGTGGCTTCTTTGCTGCCCTTCTTGACACCAGGCCATCTTCCAAAAGTCTTTCGCCTCACTGTGGGTGCAGATGCGCTCACACCTACCTGCTGCCATTCCTGAGCAAGCTCTGCACTGGTGACACTCCGATCCCACAGCTGAATCCTCTTTAGGAGACGATCCTGGTGCTTGCTGGACTTTCTTGGATGCCCTGAAGCCTTCTTAACAAGAATTGAACCTCTTTCCTTGAAGTTCTTGATGATCCTATTAATTGTTGATTTAGGTACAATCTTACTAGCCACAATATCCTTGCCTGTGAAGCCATTTTTATGCAACGCAATGATGGCTGCACGCGTTTCTTTGCAGGTCACTATGGTTAATAATGGAAGAACAATGATTTCAAGCATCACCCTCCTTTTAACATGTCAAGTCTGCCATTCTAACCCAATCAGCCTGGCATAATGATCTCCAGCCTTGTGCTCGTCAACATTCTCACCTGAGTTACCAAGACGATTACTGAAATGATCTCAGCAGGTCCTTTAATGACAGCAATCAAATGCAGTGGAAAGTGGGATTAAGTTCATTTTCATGGCAAATAAGGACTATGCAATTCATCTGATCACTCTTCATAACATTCTGGAGTATATGCAAATTGCTATTATAAAAACTTAAGAAGCAACTTTTCCAATTTCCAATATTTATGTAATTCTCAAAACTTTTGGCCACGACTGTACATTCTCTCTGAGGAGGAAGCACCCTCATCAGCAGCCCAAAAAAAAGACACAAAGCTGACACAGCCTCTAAATACACCGGTGAACTTCAGGGGAGGGGCAGTCTTGTCTGTGATGTTAGCTGCTACTAGCCAACCCAACTCCAACCCAGCAAGCTTGGTTAAACAAAAAGCTCCCAATTCACTGTAAATAACCCAGAAAAATTACCCAACAGAGGCAACCCAGCGTTTGGTTAGTAAAAATAACCCAGCATTTTTTAGTGTGTAGCTTAATCCTTAAGGATGCAGCAATCATGACATTAATATAAATAAGCAACAATAAGAGCCCAATAAAGTGCACTCTACATACTAATCATCTCGACCATATAAAAGTTTGTTTATTGATTTTGAAAATATGTCTTTCAATTATTAATGTCAAACTTTTAAAATAATAATAAGATATTTTATAAGCAAAAATATCATGGTCCATTGTATCAAATGCTTTTGGGAAAAAAATAAATCAAGGCATATCAATTATTATCTAAAGCAGTATGTATTTTTACTAAGAGACAAATTATCTCTAAATCCATACTGGTGTAGATTACAAAATGCTTTGTTCTTGGAATTCAATGTAGAGATATTGAGATCACTATCATGAATGTACAGTAGGGTATCAAAGGGGTAATTCAATGAGGTCAGTGAAAAATCTGATCATAATAAAATGTACCATCAGGCCCTAGAAGGGCAGCTCCTGGCTTGGGCCACTCCAGTTAATCCTTTCTTGTGTCCCCATAGTAAGGAACTTTATAAAATAAAATAAAAACAAGCAAAGAAACTGCTCTTAAAAAAATGAAAATGTACTCATTTTAAAAATTTTACCAGTTGTGTATAATAAAAGAAAATGTCACCTACAGAATTAGGTTTACTGCAGAAATATATACACTGACCTGGCAATAATCCTAAATCCTAATGATTGGCTAAGATTAAATAAAGTAACAAAGAACAAAGGTCTGACAACACCTGCCTCGGTCGGGTTGTACAACGACATCAAAAGCTGGCGCTGGTCCTTATATGATCTTCCACTGAAGAACGTCACTTACACAAACTGGGGCAGTGGAGAGCCTAATAATGGTGGTGGGAAAGAATCCTGTGTTGCAATAATCACATATGGAGTCTGGGCAGATTTAGATTGTACACTTTACAGACCCTGCATATGCTACAATGGTGAGTTAATATCCTGCCTTTGATTTGTTATATTTTTTCCCTAAATGATCATTTAGAAACAGAAGCTGAGATTACTTACATAGTTTTTGCAATTTCTTAGCTAATTTCACTGGCGCTAGCAAGTTTATTGGCATCCCTAACATTTTGATGACTTGGCTTGGAGCTCGGGAATACTGTAGACAATATCACACAGATCTGGCCAGCGCACTTAACAGCACAGAAAATGACTACTTGTGGCGTGTGAGGGATGCCCAGGGTGATTCCTGGATTGGGCTATATCGTGACACTTGGAAGTGGGCTGATGGAATGAATGCGTCAAATCTTCGGTGGGCTCCAAATCAACCTGATAATTATGGAGGTTATGCGAACTGTGCATCAGTTAAAGGTGGACTGCTAAGTGACGAAAGCTGCAACAACCTGCACAGCTCCTTCTGTTACACAAGTAAGTGCTTACTTTTATGAACATTACCAATTTGTTTGTAACTTAAAACATATTAATAAATACAAATAATTATTCATGAAGTTTATAAGTTTTATAATAATATTGATGACAAGAAGAAGAAGAATAGCTTCTTTGGGGTAAATTGAAATGACCTTAGAAACTTGGTCCATCCAGTTTTCTTTGAGCTAATGAAGGACAGGATGTTCAGCGAGGGATGATTAAAAATGTGTATTCTGCTCACTTACACATAAAATGAAGACTTGAACTTTGGAACATAGTCAAAACACAATTAATAAATAATTATTATTACCACATACCACTTTTAATACACTACTGCTGACACACATATTTAATTTCATTCTTAATGTTTTAATTATACTGCTGCTGTCATAATTACACACCATATTTTAACCACATTCTTACACTTTTATTTTGTACATTTTGTAATTCCTGTGTAATTTATTTAGTAAGTTTTGTATATTTGGGAATTCTCATCTCATGTGTCATATATCCAATATTACACATTGCATATCCCACTGTGTATGGTTGTGTGTTTGCGACAAATAATTTTGTTATTTGATATTTGGATGCTACAAACCAGGTCAGAGATTATAAGTAAATAATAGCATGAGTGGTGCAGGAGAGATAAAGTTTAAATTAAAATATAATAATTAACTATTTTTGTATGAACATCTCAATCTTGTACTACACTCACTTATCGCTCATACTGAATTATACTGTGTACAGGATCAGAGAAGGCTTGGAGCCTAGTCCAAGCAACTTAAGTCACAAGGGGGTACACCCTGGATATCGGGCCAATCCATTGCAGGGCACATACATGTACACGCTCACGCACTACACGCAATTAGCCTAATTGCATGTGTTTGAACTGTGGGAATACAATACTGGTTCCCACAGTCAATGCTCTTCGGCCATACCACTATATCTAATACCTGAATAATTTGTGCAATATTCCTGTACAGGAAAGGAATTTTTTTACCTCCCAAGTGCAATATCTGTATATTAAATTATAGTTAGTTTGCAATACGGTATTTACAATTGTTCAGTCTGCAATAGGGTATTTACTGTTTTTACCTTTCCTCTCCTCCTTATCAAATTTTTTACTCTTTTCATTTCCTCCTGCAAAGTAATTGTAAGCAAATGCAACCAAAATTAAGCAATTTCCGTCTGAAGCAATTTCTTGAATAGACAGAAGAGAAACCCCAATAATCTACTTCTCTTTACTACTCTCTGCATTATTTTCCTATGGGAGGCCGAATGGCTGCCAAACCGGCGGCACGGTGGTGTAGTGGTTAGCACTATCGTCTTGCACCTCTGTGTGCGTGGAGTTTGCATGTTCTTCCCGTGCTTTGTGGGTTTCCTCCTGGGTGCTCCAGTTTCCTCCCACAGTCCAAACACATGTAGTTTAGGTTAATTGGTGTTCCCAAATTGGCCGTAGTGTGCGAATGAGTATGAGTGTGTGTATGTGTGTATGCCCTGCGATGGATTGGCACCCTGTCCAGGGTGTACCCTGCCTTGTGCCCTAAGGCTCTAGGTCCCCCCTGACCCTGAATACAGTATTAAGCAGTATAGATAATGAGTGAGTGAGTGGCTGCCAAACCAGATGGAACTAAGTGGTTACTAAATGGGAGGAATGCTCTCCTGACCTGACGCAGGAAGTACAAGCGTTGTTGTTCTCATTTCCCCTGTGCTGATGTGTTCTGTGAACAGTCCAATTTGTCCATTTGTTGTATCCATAGGACTCTGGTGTCACTGACTATCTCCAGCTTTGTTGTTAATGATGAGTGGTGTGTGTCTAGGCTGCTTACTATTGAAGTCAATAATCATCTCGTTGGTTTTCTCGATGTTCAGCATAAGATTGTTGCTACTACATAATGTTACTACACTATACGCTACACTATAATCACTATGAGATTGTTGTTACAACAAATATGTTTGTGGGTGCGTGTCTCCCTCAGACTCACCAAGATACACCAAGAGAGGTCAGATATTGGAACTGCAGCTAATGTCTAACGGAAGTGTGTTTGATCCTCCTCTGCAGTCCATTATAGATCTAGTAAGTCAGAATATTTATGAAAGTTTGTGTAATTGTGTTATAATGCCATACTGTATTTAGCTCCATCTTGCTTGTCTATTTTTAGACTTAAAAAAATATTATTATTGCCCTTTTTGTGCCACATATAAAACGTTAACTATTCATTCTTTAGAGCTAAATCATGTATCTGTATTTCAGATCAAGCAGAAACTAGATGAGAACGGCTTGTTGGAGAACACTACTGTGAACTGGAGGGTTCCACCAGATGGGACAGATCATGTGCAAGAAAAACAAGAATGACTTGTAACATCTAAATGCTTACAGCTATGTCAAGTTATGTAGCCAGACGAATGTAATCAGAAATTACTACAATGCATAGACTTAAATTAGTAGTGGGAGTCACATTAGACACATGTAGAGGAATAAACATCAAGTTTGTTTAAGATTGGGGCTTATATAGCACACCTTCTGTGTTGTACATTTACACCCATCAGCTGCAAATTCAGTTTGATATATTCATGCCATAGTCGGCTGGCGTCACATGGTCCAGAGGAAACACGCAATAGTCTTTGACTCTTCCTGACTGGTAGTACAGTAGCAGTACATTTAGGACAATGTCTTTAACTCAAATAGAAATACAATACAATAAGTGGTTAGGTAACATAAAAATATAAATCTTATACTTAATGTTGTAAAATAATAACTTAATTACTTATAATAACATTACTGGGACAAATAACAGTTCCCACTCACCACTGAATTGATCATTCAATCATTCATTGGTAGTCCTCTTCTACAGTAGCTTGTTCCAGCTGGGCAAGTTTTCTTGGCTGAACTTTGACATGTGTTCAGGGTTTCATTTTGATGTTTAGCAAATCTGTACCACTTTATCAATGATAAATTCTACAAGAGAGTAATGTTAGTCCATTCTGTCTGAATCTCTCAATAACAACATCCACAAACCTTACTGTGTCTCAGCTCCGCATTAAAGGCATTTCTGCCCTGTCATATTGCGGTCTTATTGGTTGGTGAAGACAAATTGTCCAGTTGTGCATATTTAGGCACTTCTCAGTTCCGATTCAAGAGTAGAAGAGAAAGACAGTGGAACCTCTAATTGCGAGTAACGTGGTTTACGAGTGTTCCGCAAACCGAGCAAAGATTTTTTATAAATGTTTAATCGGAAACCGAGCAAGTATTAGTTTGCGAGCGCCGAGTATCATGTATCGCACATGCGACTCTTATTTTGACACTGAGCGGCAAGCGATCACAACTGAGCCAATGATTTTTCTCTCTCTTGCGCTGCGGGAATTATGGGTGATCGTCTCTCCTGCTACTCTTAGTGCTCGTCTCTTACTGGTATAATCAACATCTCCGTCTCTCTTCGGAGCGCACGCGCATAATTTGACACACACACACACACACACACACACACACACACACACACACACACACACATACAAATCTCCCCAGCTGCCACCGCACTTTATTTACACAGAAAACTCAGCTCTGTCATGATTCTTTTCAAAGGTAAGGTGCTGGTTCATTTGTTATTTGTTATTTTTTACTTTACAGCAGTGATTCCGTTAGTATCATTAGAGAGATTTCTTTTTTTCCCGCTAAAACAGTGTTGCATTGTGTATGTTAGTTGTGAAACTTAAAAAGCGAGGTGTTTTACTGTTTAAGACGAGGCGAGGGGCTAATTCCACACACACATACAGTAATGCACGCACAAACGGAACACAAACTCTTATCTGTCTGGATTTATTTTTACTTTTTTTTTTTTAAATGTTAAGTGCAGGTTAATTTGTTTTAGTTTTACTTTTATATGTTGTATTAATTATTTTTATTTATTTATTGTTTGGGGCTGTAGAACGAAAAATTTGAGTTTTCATTATTTCTTATGGGAAAAGTCTATTTGGTTCACGAGTGTTTTTGGAATACAAGCCCGCTTCCGGAACGAATTATGCTCGTAATCCAAGGTTCCACTGTATTGTGTTCCACACACACACTGTTTGCTTTTACCTGCTTCCATCTGTTTTCTCTTTGTCTGTGTCTGGAAATAAGTTAAATCCAAGACTGGTATTCTTAAATAAACCAAGAATTCAAAAATGTAAACTACAACCGAGCAGGGCTGGTTCTGGACAGGCACATTTGGGGGGGCAGTCAGAAATGTGAAGGGGGGCATCATTTGCACACATCATGTTTGAGCACTGTTGAACCCTGTGCTTATAGTGCTGAATTGTGCTGTTAGCTGCATCCAAAGCCTGGAGAAGTAGATTGCACTTTGTCAGGCCTCTACCTTTAGACCTGTCCAACTCGGGTGTCCCACTTGAAGACTAAGCTTCTGCTTGTATAGCTCTTAAGGTCACTAAGGCACGCAAACCCCCTGACCACAATAAGGTGGCAATGCCACAGGGGGGAAACGGAAAAATAAAAATTAAATAAATAAAATAAAATATCCTTAATCCAGATTTTATCAAATCAACGACATAACATTTATCTTAGCTGGATGGTCTAATTCTCAAAAACGTTTAACCTAAAGTAAGACTTAACACACTATAACTAGAATATGTACTAGAACTAGAATATAAAAAACTAAGTTACGTCAGATGAGCTATAGAACAGATCATATTATGTTTTTAAAATATTTTTTCTTTTTTTAATTGTTTTGCTGAAATCCGACACGACAATACGTTAGGCTACGTCTTGACTCATTTGCATACGGACGGTGATTGGATGTTTACCGAGGGCTCAGGGGAGGAGTGTGTGCGTGCGCTGCAGCCAGTGAATGAACACACACAGCGGAGGAACAGAGACATGAGGGAAATCTAATACCGTACTGTGTAGTGTCCCCTTTTCCGCGGATTTTAAGATCACTTTATTAACTTGTAATATATTCATTTTGTGAATATATTAACATCTGCTTTCTCAACATTTCAAAAATCAAAATTTGAGGGGGCAAGACATTTATTTGAGGGGGCGCTGCCCCCTCTTGCCCCTGCGTAGAACCGACCTCGCAACCGAGCCTCTAATGTAACTCAATGTCTTTAGATCTCTTCGGCCCGGTTTGGTGACGATCATATAAATTCCCTAGGAGGAGTGTATCAAAATCCATCGGGTGCGTTTTTGCGAATGACCGAAAATAACTGGCCTTCTGTTGAGTTGAGCCCAGGACATGCAGTGCAAAAGTTGTTCGGGTCAATGAGGTCTAAATGTGTACAGAGTTTCATGTGCCTACTTGAAAGTATGTATGAGCTATGCAGCAAAATCTTGTGTGGCTTTGTGTGTGAATGGGTGCATGTATGTGTGTGTGTGATCTGCAATGAATTGGCATCCTGCCCAGTGTGTACCACACCTCTCCTGAAAATGGCTCCAGGCGCCCCACAACCCTGTCTTGCACGTTGGACAGGCTTATGTTTTTTTAACCAATAGAGGCCTCTAGTGGACAAAACACTTTTGACACAGTTGTAATAAATGTCATAAAACACTTCATGAAGAGTTTTTTCATAATCACCACTAAACACAGTTATAGACAGATAACAAAGACTTGGCTTCTCACACACACAATGCTAAAGCAAATCTAGGTGATTTGAAGCAGTTTATTTAAACCCTGGCACTGGAGGATCCCCTGCCCTCTGCAAGGAAAACATTAAAGCTGCTTCCTGATACACAGTGTAAACAATCTGTAAAAGGTGGACTCCCAGATCCTCACTCCCTGTGCAAGGAATGTTGGTTAAGGGAACTTTGTAACGTGAGGCATCTCATTCACCTGTTGCTGCTGCTCTGTATTCAGGGTCACGGGAGGACCATTATCCCAGGAGACTTAGGGCACAAGGCTAAGTACACCCTGGACAGGGTGCCAATCTATCGCAGGGTACACACACAGACACACTCACACACTCATTCACACACTCCAGCCAATTTGGGAATGGCAATTAACCTAACCTACATGCTTTTGGACGTTGGGAGGAAACCGGTGTACCCGAAGGAAACCCACCAAGCACAGGGAGAACATGAAAACTCCATGCACACAGAGACGGGAATCGAACCCCAGCGGGCCCTGGAGATGAGGTGCTAACCACTATACCACCGTGCCGACCATTGTCAATAATAATCTAAATTAAATAGGTGACTATTGGGAGCTTGGTGGTGTTTGGGGTAATGGAACCTTGACTGGAGTTTATTTAATGAGGCTGTGGGCTGAGGTTCATAGGAGTTGTACAGTAATCTGCTAATTTTAGGGGGCTTGAACTCATTTAATAAAAATACCCAAACCTAATAAACCTACATAAACAATAAGTATGCATCTTCATGCTAATCATGCATATTTTTAATACCTATAAATCTGTTTCTTAATTTTAAATACATATAATACACTGTGTTTATACCTTTGTACAGAAATCTGAGGACAATAGGTGAACATTTGGTTTTATTGAAACAAGGAGGCTTGAGTCAAAACCAAAATGAAAACAAAATGAAAATCAGTCTATCTTGTCCGTGAGGCGAAATTGTGTAGAAGTTTGTGTGCAAAGAGTGAAGAGCTGAAACTGAGCACAGCATTTGGATTTTTGTTATAGGTATGTTTTAATTCTTCTCTTGAATTTCATTTGAATTCATTTCAACAGTTCAATGAATAAATTAATAAATGAATGAATAGTGTCCCATTCAGGGTATATTTGCAGCAGATCCACAATGAGCCTGAGCAGGATAAAACTTTAATTATAAATATGGCATAGAATATTACTTTCAATGCTTATCAGAGTTGCATTATTGTATACAGCATGTAATATGGATGACAATTATATGAACCCTTATGTTTATACTTAATCAGGGTTGTAAATGTATGGTAAATGTTAGTTCACTGTTAATAGAAATTAGCAATGGCCTCTTTATACATACAGAAAAGCTTTTGTATGTATGTAAGAAGGTTTAAACTGATATCCTTTTACAAAGAATTCACTGTACTGTACATGGGTTGGATAGTTGGATAATTCAGTGATTTTTTTTTTAAACACCATATAATATACTCAACAATGCTGTGTGGGATACAGTAACGTAAATTCCTGTTTACCTTCCAAATTGATCAATTTTCTTTTTGATCCTAGTATTATTAGCACTGGGTTTGCTCCATTTAGGAGCCATGATCACATTATGGTAATATTTTCCAAAGGAAAATGAAATGTTAAAAGTTAAATAGATAAAACTGCAACACTTGAAGATGCATATGAACATTGTATATAATAGACATAAGATACACAACGGAGAGCTGTTGTATTTGCTATGACTTGTTTCGGCCACCATATTCGGTTTCCCATTAGGATTTTTAAACTGTTATAACCATTTGAGACCACTGAGTCACCTGCAGTCGAATAATGCATGTTAAACAGTGTATAACTGTACTATTATAGTACTGAAGTGTAACTAAGCTATAAACTAAAGAATTGGTCCTTGTTATCGTTAACAAACTTTGTAAAGAAACAAGTGCATTTTTTTTCTTTCTTTGTTTTACAGTTGTATGTAGTGATAGCACACAACAGAAGAGATAAAGAATATAAAATAAAGGTAAAAAATTTTTTTTTAAATAAAATATACAGTCATAGCAGAGCTACCACGATGGCATCTGGACAGTGCCGCGCCATGATAATCATGTAAAGAGATGTGAAGCAAGAAGTTTTTTTTTTATTTTTTTTTTTATAGTTTTTTATACACACACACAATTTCCTAATGTATTTATTTATTTATTTATTTTTTGCATTAGTGCTTTTTAGGACCTCTGTGACTCAAATAAAACATGCACACAATATGCTCCATCAGTTTCCAAAACTTTTTGCTTCATATCTTTTTTCTGCTGGACTGACCTAAATTCACTGATAACATTGTGCCCAGGGTTTCGGTAAATGTTTTCTTAATCCTGGGTTTTCCCAATTTTTTTCCTAAATCGTGGGTAGACAGATCAGTACGTAAGGCGCTGAATGAACGCACCGCTGCCTACAACGAGCTCACCACGGGTAATATGACCACATACAAGGCTGCTTCTTACAACCTCCAGAAGGTAGCGAAAGAAGCAAAATGGCGCTACAGGAATAAAGCGGAAACACAGCTACAGTAGATCATTGTGACAGCAGAGGTGTGTGGGCAGGTCTTAAGACGATCACGGACTACATAAGATAAGGAAACACATCACATGCAGCTGATTTTGCAGACCTGAATTCCTTCCATGTGTGATTCTAGGACAAGACCGCAAAAACTGCTAATAGCGTAGCTTCATCCCTCTTGAATGTCAATGAGGACCATCCACTCATTGTCTCAGAACATTCAAGATTCTTTATAAGAACTTTATTAATCCCCAAGGGGAAACTGCTTATTCCCGGTTACAGTTGCTCACCCTTGCTATCAAGTAAAGTAAAGTAAAAAAAATAGCATATCGATAAAATATAAAGTGTCCTCAAACAGTAAGTACCATATTGCACAAATGACGTAAGAATTGCACTGAAAAGAGTGAACAGCAAAAAGTCAGCTGGTCCTGATGGAATTCCAGGAAGAGTACTGAAAGTCAGATCAGCTGGCTCCAGTGTTCACCTGCATTTTCCATATGTCCCTTGCCCTGTCCGCAGTGCCTACACGCTTCAAGAAATCCACTATTATTCCTGTGCCCAAGAAATCCAACCCAAGAATTTCCCAGCTTGAATGATTACTGTCCTGTAGCTCTGACATCAGTGGTAATTACAGTAAGTGCATTGAGAGACTTGTAAAGGATCTTATCTGTGCTTCGTTATCAAAACCCCATGATCCACTACAATTTGCTTACCATCAAAATAGAAGGACGGATGATGCCATCTCCCATGTCCTTCATACCATACTTTCACATCCAGACATTGGGAAAGGCAATTATGCAAGGCTTCCTTTCATTGACTACAGTTCAGCTTTCAATACTGTAGTCCCTTCACAACTCATCATGAAGCTCAGTAATCTGGGACTCGGTCACTCATTATGCTCCTGGATTCTAAGCTTTCTGGCAAATAGACCACAGGTGGTAAAGATCGGTCAGCAGTTCTCAGACCTTGAACACAGGTTCACAACATTGAACATAGGATCACCTCAAGGTTGTGTTCAGAGTCCCCTGCTCTTCTTCTCTTCACTTTTACACAGTCACTTTATCTTTATATAATTTAATTGCAATCAAAATCTTTATAATTTTTATATTTATACCATATTGTACATAATTTATTTCATTTTGTCCTTAGTCTATTTATATTTTTCTTTTCTTTGTACAGTCTGGAGTTTGTCTGTATTGCATTTCGATACTGTTGTACTTGTATTACCATAGATGTGACAAATAAAATTATTGAATTTTGAATCTTGAGATAGTATTTCTTTGATGCTGTTCCACCGCACTCATGTATTTATTGCAGTAGAATGGTGGACCACCTTATTCCAATGTAGCTGTAGCAGTACCCATAATGCAATGCAAGCCACAAAAGAATTTGCTTGAATGCAAAACAACAGGGACAAAGGCAAAAGTAAACAAATATTAAAACCAGAGCTCTGTCACAATGGCTACACAATTTCAGACATTTGATGACTGATCAGGATTTATATAAAAAAAAAGGTCAGGCAAAAAAAAAAGAGAGCACACAATGTGAAAATGCACCATTGCTTCCCAAACACGTATTAGCAAATGAAACTAGTGTGAAGGTGAATTTCCAAATACTGTATATCAAACATCTAATTTTTTTTCCTGGGATAGTGTGGGGAAGATCACTGAGTTTTCAGAGTGAAAATATGTTCTTTGAATCTTATGAATACTGTACAGGGTAGTTGAAAGCGGAGGAGGACTCCATGCACCAGGCAGGGTACACACTAGGCAAGGTGCCATCCCATCAACGGCACAAACTTTTACAATGCACATATCACATGATACGGGCAATTTGGAATTGTCACTTAACTTAATCTACAGTACATGTCTTTGCAGGAAACCCACCGAACACAGGGAGAACATGCAAACTGCACCCAAAGTAAAAAATGGACTCTAACCCTTGACCCTGGTCTTCAAATTTACCCTGGCATTCCAGGGTCAAAGCTGCCAAGTGCCCCAAGTCCTGGGGATAAACGAGACACCTTTTGTGACCCTGTACTATAGAGAATTGAGTGAGAGTAAGAGTGCTGAAGAGTACCCATGCTGACTCAAACATTTTAATGAACTCTTTTCACTGACGTTTTTGTGCACATGACAAACTAAAAACTACAAGTTTTTGCCGCTGAATTAAATGTTATTTCAACTGCAGTCATAAATTGAACACACTAAGTTTCTTTAATCTCATTGCATAAAAATTGCATTTTTTTTTTATTTCACTCTATATTCAATCCCTTAACAATATGTTTCAACATCAACTTACTAAGTCGGCTTTTACAAGTACATCTGCAGAAACATCTGGCTATGCTAAGCTGCAGCCAGTCAGTGTGAATGCATGTGCTTACTGTATGAGAGCTTATTATGGTTTGCAGCATCAAGTACTATTTATTGTGATCCTCATCAGGCATTTGAACAAATATCTATTTATACTGAGAATAGTAATTATAGATTACATACTGTATTAGGTTAATAGATTAATAGTGTGATTTGATCACGACTCTTTAGGACTCATAATATAATGGAAACAGAACAGAAATGAACATGTAAATAGGAGCTTTGTGATTGAGAATATTAACCAGATTATCAGTTTGTTTCTCTAAAATGACAGTGTTTTTCCTATATATGATGATATATTTTGGCTTATTTGGCTTTGTAATCTGGCTGTTTTTTCTTTTTTTCTTTTTTCAACACACCAGTAACCCATGCGTCATGAAGATTTTTGCTATCCTGTGTCTTATTGGTAAGAATCCTTTTATGACTCTCTTTTTGCTACTTAAGGTTTACATTGTTTAAAGTTCTCGATCAAGCAACCAGGGAACCCCTAAAGATGTTTTCCAGATTCAGAAAAGATATGGAAAACAATGGGGGAAACTGATGGTTCCCGTCTATCTTCTTTTGAAACCTGTTGGATAGTTATAAACCCATTTCCATTCATTTTAAGATTCTTCTTAGTCGCTTTCTTTGCTTGATTCAAGCTAATATTTCACTCCTTCTGAAAGATCTTTTTCATGAACACAGGATACATCTTATGACATATTTGCTTTTGAAATGTGAACTTACTCACCGTCACGATCCTGGTGTTACTACAAGCAGATCGGCTGATGTAGCGGCCGTGGGCAAATAGGGTAGGCATAACCTCAGAGGGGTTCTTGAAACATAAAGTCTGTTTAAAGTATATTATTAAACAGAACCAATAATAAAGAACATAAACAAACAAAGAAACAAACAAACAAAACAACAAACACAAACTATAACTTAGGGCTAAGAGGCAAAGGCTCTTTAAGCAGACATGGGGCTCTTTAAGCTGACACCAGGAGACATGGAGCTGGAACTAACTAAAGACACATAAGGACTATAGACGGGAACTAGAGACGGGACAGGGCCAGGGACTGCACGGGTTAGTGGTTAACTGGATTAGTAGCTACACTGATTATTGATATAATGGATGCTGACCTAACCGGGTTAGTATCTAATGGAGTTAGTGGCTGACCGGGTTAGTACTTACTTAGGGGAACCTGAACACAAAAGGCAAGGCACACATGAGGCTAATCCAAACTAGCGGCTAAACCTACTAGCAGTCAATGCCACTAGAGGTTAGCCTACTGGAGGCTAACCCTACTAAGGGCTAAACCTGCTAGCGGCTAAGCACTCACGTGGCTACATCTAAACAGGCAAGAAACAGTACATACAAAGAACTAAACAAGAGGAAGACCAACCCTGGGGACACACAGAAAAGTACGTACACATGAGGAGACACAGCCTAACTAAACACTAAACAAGACAGCTCCATGAATCCACTAGCACAAGGAACATCAAGATAAACAATAGAGCCCTCTTGAAAACAATGATTAAACAATATGTGTGTGTGTGTGTGTGTGTGTGTGTGTGTGTGTGTGTGTGTGTGTGTGTGTGTGTGTGTGTGTGTGTGTGTGTGTGAGAAAGTCATCCTACAAGATCCCCCCCCCCCCCAAACTATGCGGTTTGACTATGCAAGGACTGACACGCAGAAAGATGGAAACCTAATCACAGTGCCAAAACTCTCAGTGAATCAGGATGAACCGTACGTGCGGCCACCGCGCGAAACTACGTAGGTGAGATAGGTGAGACATTTTGTAAGTCGCTCTGGATAAGAGCGTCTGCCAAATGCCTAAATGTAAATGTAAATAGGGGTATTAGAAGTTACCAAATTATGGACCAAACTTCGCTGAGTGTTGATGGTAGAGTAATTATAAAGGTCTTGACTAAAACAACATGCCTGAGGAAGCACAAAGGATTTTTTATTTTCTGCAATAGAGAAGTACTCGAACTAGTTACTTCTAACAGAATGTAATGCAGTAAAGTATCATTACTTTTTGAAGACAGTAATTTTGTGATATAATTAGTTACTTTAAAAAGTAACGGCCCCCAACACTGGTAATCACACTGTGGTGGCAAACTTATCTTCCATCTATATTGTATATATTTTCCTTGTTTTACTTTCTTGAATATGCTTTCTTTGTTTTCTAAGTGGAAGAGCTGAAAATGAGGAAACAACGTACTACAAAGAAAAACTCTTTGTTTTTATTGTGCATACTCCACAGACTAAACTGCAAAATGTGAATTGAATCATTTGTTAATTTAAATGTTACCAGTTTACAGTGTGTATCATAAAATAAAATGTCATCTACAGGTCTTTTCTCAGATGCAGTACTGCAAACCGTCCCTCACAGATATGAGCTGAACATGTCACAGGTGACATGGTCTGTTGCACAGAATTACTGCAGTGAGATATACACTGACCTGGCAGTAATCCTAAGTCCTACTGATTGGATAAGATTAAATAAAGTTGCAGCAAGTAAAGGTCTGACAACAACTGCCTGGGTCGGTTTGTACAATGATGTAAATAGCTGGCGCTGGTCCTTATATGATCTTCCACTGAAGAATGTGACTTACTTAAACTGGAATTATGCAGAGCCTAATAATTATGCTGGGAAAGAAGGATGTGCTGTGGTAGCATCATATGGAGGCTGGGAAGATTATGATTGTACACTTTTAAAACCCTTCATATGTTACAATTGTGAGTTAATATCCTTACTTTGAAATTAAATTAAATGTTTGTTTTTTTATATGCTAAAGCTGAGCCTATTACACTGATTTTAAAATAGAGCATAATTAAGATGCATTATATAATTTTACTTGTACTGGATAATATTTGAAATTATTTTTGCCATTCTGCAGCTAATTTCACTGGCGCCAGTAAGTTCATTGGCATCTCTAACGGTTGGAGGTCATGGCTTGGCGCTCGAAACTACTGCAGAGAATATCACACAGATTTGGCCAGTGCATTTAACAGCACAGACACAAACTATTTATGGCATATGAGGGATGCGCAGGGTGATTCCTGGATCGGGTTATATAGGGACACTTGGAAGTGGGCAGATGGGATGAATGCGTCAAACCTTCCCTGGGCTCCGGGAAAACCTGATAATTATGGAGGTCATGCGAACTGCGCATCACTTAAAGGTGGACTGTTCAGTGATGAAACCTGCAGCAACCTGCACAGCTTCTTCTGTTACACCAGTAAGTGTGTAGTTTTACAACTAATATTAACTAATTGGTTTAAGTAAAATTTGTTTTTTTTTTCATGTTATACTTGGTTAAGGTTAATATGGTTTAAAGTTTAATTATGTTTTAATATTAATATCCTTTAAGCTAAAGAGAAAGTAAAGGATGGAATATTTGATGGAGACTCAAAAAACATAACTGAATACTTGCAAGAATGGGTCACATGATGGCTTGAGAGGACAGTAGAAGATTTGGACAGGCTTGAATTAGTTCTTTTGTTAACAAAGAATTTAATAGGAAACTTTCAAAATTACATTACAAAAATATAATTGTACTATAGCATTCATTAATAGGGAAATGATTACATTACAGGGCTACATTTTTTGGTTTAACAGATATATTTTACCTAAACCTGTATATATTTCACAGGCTCACCAATGAGGAGTCAGATAATAAGACTGCAGGTGAAGTCTGATGGAAGTGTGCTTGATTCTGCAGTGCAGTCATCTGTTCTAGCGCAAGTAAGCGAGAATGTCTAATATTTTGTGAGATTTAACGTCATTTTATGCTATTAATTTTTTGTTTTTCTATTTTGTTATAATTTTGTTACTTGTAAAGTAGTCTGTTCAATCTTGTAGAGATAAAAATCTAGCCGGGTCAGGAATCAAACCTGGACCCTGGAATTGCAAGGCTAACCACTACACCACTGTGTCAGCTCTTGCTTGCAACTATGGTTCAGAGCCAGAAAGACAATAGAATATCCGTGATCCGAGTTCGCAGTCGTCAAAACAAATCCGTTGGTCGATAAAGTCCGTGAGTGTGAGAATCCAAAACGAGAAGCGAGAGCGAGGTCGGGGAAAAAACAAAGCGTGGTCAGTATCAGGAAAGCAAGGTCTAGGAAAACGCTGGAAAATTGGGCTATGGAAGGCACTCAATAATCTGGCGACAAGATGATGTCAGTGTGTGGTTTAAATAGGTAAAGGAGATGATTAGTGATGGCGCATACAGTAGGTGTGTGGAGAGCGGAAGGTGAGGCGGTGAGATCTAAGCGGTGGTTGGGAACATGGAACAGGACTGCTTATGTAATCATGACAGAGCTGTGGTAAGATAAGTCCTCAAATGCTCTTTGTTTGGCCATTGCCACCCCTACCTTTACCTTATGCTTCATGCTACCCTTATGCTACCTCTTTGTTCTCCTGTCTACTCTTTTTTTCTACTCTTTCAGTTCTCTCAGTGTCCCACTCCTTCTTAGCTAGCCTCTTTCTCTGTATACACTCCTGGACTTCCTTGTTCCACCAACATGTTTCCTTGTTCACTTACCCCATCAGATCTGATCTGATATTCCGGAGGAGAATATTCACTACTGTCTGCCATCATCTTTGCAAAGTCCACAACTATCTGTCCTTCTTTATTCCTGTCCTGAAGACCAAACCTGCCCTTTACATTTTCATAACCTCTGTTCTCTTCCCCAACATGTCTGTTGAAATCTGCACCAATCATCACTCTCTTACCACTGGGGATGCGCTACATCACTTCATTTTACTCACACTAGAATTTCTCATTTGCTTCTAACTCCTTTGCTTCTGTTGGTCATAACCACTAACAACATTAAATATCACACCTTCAATTTCCAGCTTCAGACTCATCACCATATCTAACACTTTTTACACTTCAAGAACATTGAAGACTCAATTTATTTTCCACCTATCCACCTATGGTTTTAAAAAAATGAACCCTGCTAATGGGCTTTTGGCCTTGCTACCTTTCCACCTGGTCTCTTTGACACACAGCACATTCGCCATTCTTATCTGCATCATTTCATTTGCCTTCCTAGTGATTAGCCCAGCATTCAAAGTTCCTACTGTAACTCCTAAACTCTTGCCTTTCCTCTTCTATCTCTCTGCTTACAAACATGCATTCATTCTCTCCATTTTCAACAAAGAGTAGCCCATTTTCCACCAATACCCTGTAGGTCAACAGCACCAGCGGTGGTCGTTGTTAACTCGGGCCATTACTGATCCAGTATGAAAGTCATATTAATGTTTTATATGGATGCTCTTCCTGCCACAACCCTCTGCATTTATAAAGACTTGGGACTGGCCAAAGAAGACACTGGATTGTGCACAAATTTTCCTTAAAATATTACTTTGTTCATTTTGTCCTTTAATCTACATTTAAGGATGAGATGAGATATGAGTCAATAAAGACTTGATAGTGGTGCTTAGGAATCGATATGGAAGCATTACTGAAGATTTGCGGAAAATTTACTCTGAAGGGGCAAGCTTAATTTTTTTGAAAATGCTCTAATTTTCCTCCTGACATTAATGACCATAAGAAACATGGAAGAATTAACATCAAGCCCAAAAGAAGCTGTAAAGAGCCCTTACCGACCTCTGTCCAGAGGTTGTAAGGAACTTGTATCAGTGTAGATTTCGTAGAACTTCAGTTGACTAGAATGATGATATAAATAAGGAGAAATATACATACAGTTGTGGAAATTGTCTTATCTGGATAATATAGTACCTACCTCACAGATATCAGTTACTGTATGATTAAATGTGGTGACAGTAAAAATGTTATTCTGCTGTTATTAAAAAATGTTCTTAAACACTTTTTTTTTCTCTGTTTTTTTTTTTTTTTTTAGATCAAGCAGAAATTGGAAGAAAACGGCATGTTGGAAAACATTACTGAGACTTGGAGGGTGCAGCCAGATGGGCAGATCTTTCACAAGAACAAAAAAGAAAAGGGTGATTCATGACTCCTGAATGCTTACAATTATGTCAACTGACACATTCAGTGAAATTTTAATAAACCTATAACATTTAAGCTTAAATCGGTAGTGGATGTCAAACACCAGGGTTAGCCATGTAGCATTTGACTGGGGAGCGTGTACTCTACCATGCCTTCTTTCTTGAAAATGTAATTTTTTTAATTTAGTTTGTATTTCAATTACTGTACATTTAGTTTTATATTTTAATTACAAATATTTAATATTTAACATGTTCAGAATTTTCTACACATGTCTGCTTAATAAAGAGATATGTCAAAGAAGAATTTAATTTATGAAACGTGGGGGTTCATGCATCATTATTTTGATTCTTTTGATTGTGTAAAGCTGCTTTGCGACAATGTCAATTGTTAAAAGTGCTATACAAATAAAATTGAATTGAATTGAATTGAATCATTATAAACAAACACATGCAAGATATATAACATATGAGATAAATAATAACCTTGAATTGTGAGTAACTTGGTCTCCGAATGTTTTTTGAAGGGTGAGCAAAATAAAAAAAGAATTTGCTTGTTAAACGAGTGAGGTCTGTGGCAGTGACAGATGAGTCTATTTAGAGGAGTGATTTCGGTAGTGTGTGTGTGTGTGTGTATGTGTGCGCGTGTGCGACTGGTTGGTTGGTAGATGATCAAATATTTATTTAATGCAATAAAATGGCAATTAATTAATTAAAAATCATACAATGTGATTTTCTAGATTTTCTTTATTCTGTCTCTCACAGTCGAAAAAATAGAGGTCTCTCCATTTTTTGTAAGTGTGAAGATGTGAAAAATCATCAAAGTGTAAAATACTTATTTTCCCCACTGTATATTATTCTGTATATTTTTCCCATCATTTTTTTTATTCTGTAAAGCTATTCTGACAATGTCTATTAAGTACAAATAAAATTTAAATGTACTGTTTTAACCAGAGTATAGCAGCAGGATAATTAGAGTAGTAACAAAAACTATATTTTGGAATTTTTCACACAGAATGAATTTTGACCCAGATTACTTGCTAGTACCTAGAGCTGGGCGATATGCCCTATAAATTGAATCTCGACCAAATTCGATTTTCGATTTTAAAACTATTTTTTTGTTTAAAATAAATTATAAAAACAGATAGTATACAGTAGTCTTTTTTTATTATTATTATTATTATTATTATTTACTTAAGCAAAACGATATAACCAAACATGAACTGCTTATTTGGATTAAAAGTATATATATTAAATCACTTAAACAATTTTGCAAACAACATGCAACTTATATGCTGAATAAAATCAAACAGGAGCCTGACAGCATTTTAGATGTTTTTTTTGTTTTTTTTTAACTGTGTATATGGGCATAATGTCTTTAGCGATATAACACGACACAATATCAGTAATATATTTTCGTTGAGGCCGCTCTTATCATATGGGATACAGTGGGGAAATGTGGTCGCTGTTTGCTCCTGGCTTTTAGCCTGTGTTTTCGAGCTGCCGCTTCGGCAAACACGACGCCGATTCCGTCAGACTGTGTGTGTGTGTGTGTGTGTGTGTGTGAAGGTGAGAGGAAGAGGGGTGTGTGTGAAGGGGCATGGTGTCCAATGACACGCACACAAATGAAGAAGTCAACGCAGGTTGATAGAGAGAGAGAAATAGATCTTTAATCTCTCTAATGAGACTTTCTTTTGCTTTACATGCGTGCACACATGTGTGTTATAATAAACAGTACATGCATACTGTACACATACACACGCATACAAACACAAAGTAAAATATGTCCTACGCACACACACACACACAAACACACACACACACACACACACGTGTTAACAGTGTTATAGTAAACAGTACAGGCGTGCACAGATGTTGATTATACCAGTGAGAGGCGCACTCTAAGCAGGGGAGACGATTACCCACAATGCTGCAGCGCAAGAGCGAGAAAAAAAACATTAGCTCAGTTGTGATCACACAACGCTCGATGTCAAAACAAGAAGCACATGCATGCTACATGATACTCTGTACCAATACTTGTACTTGTACGTTACTCGCAATGTGATTCGTCACTGTCAGTATGGCTTCTGCCTGTGCCTGTTCAGTCACTTCTTAATGCCCTTTTCTGCTTTTTGAGTTGATTTGTTTATACTATTCAACTTATTGATATTACTATTGATATTGATGATTAATATTTTGAAACAAAATATTATTGCATTGATTTTGTGATCTTTTTGTGTTATTCTTTAATTTATATATTAATAAATCATCCTCTCTAATAATGATAATACTATACATGTATAAATTCCTTTTCAAGTCAAGGTAAATGACTGATGAGATTTTGCATGTCTTTTGCAAGTGCTGAACCGTTGTTCACTAGTTCTGTGTACTCCATTCACAATACACTTTTAACTGAGCGGTATACCTCCCTGCATTTTAGAATTGTTCTTAACATGGATGAACAACCCTGTACAGCCCACAACTACTTGCCAATAAGATCACAGAGCAGGAGGTCCTCCAGGACCACGACTGGAAAGCAGTTGATTCAAAATGTGTGTGTGATTGTAATCTGGGGGCTTGGTAATGAGCGTGGTAATGTAAGCCTAACTGGAATCTATTTGATGAGGCTCTGGGCTAAGGATTATAAAAGCTGTAGTTTGCAAACTTCCTCTTTTGATAATAAAAAAAATATTAATATTAAACATAGCAAAACAATTTGTACGCATTCTCATGTTATTTATCCAGATTTTATTTTATACCTATAAATCTGTTTCTTCATGACCAATACAGATGTTGAAGAGCAGTTTTCTAGTTTTGCCACCGCACCTCACGGCAACGGTATGCAGTTGCTGGCTTTGACCACTGAGTGGCGCTATATAACTATAGACCGATGCGTCAGTCCTTATTTCATTGGATTAATGAGCTGCAGCTCCTTTAGAGCTGCACATAGTAGCGGATAAAATCAAGTGTAACATTGTACTTAAACGAATTCATAATAACAGTAATAAAATTACAGTACAAATGTAGAATTAAATTTTATTAGTATCGAATTTAAGCAAAGTAAATGTTAACACAGTGAGCCTTTAGATTTTATCATGTGTAATTAGAAAGCCTA
Organism: Clarias fuscus; assembly: GCA_030347435.1. Taxonomy (NCBI): domain Eukaryota; kingdom Metazoa; phylum Chordata; class Actinopteri; order Siluriformes; family Clariidae; genus Clarias; species Clarias fuscus. The sequence continues at coordinate 20,738,494 of CM059225.1, read as the reverse complement.
CGCGTGTACACTGTAAACCCAAATGCTCAAAGTAATTAAACACATTGAGTACTGTTTACCTAAATAACTGTTTGAGTACAAAGTAATTAAACACATTGAGTACTGTTTACCTCAAAATTATTGTTAATTCAATTATTTGGGTTAACAGTACTCAATGTCTTTAATTACTTTGAGCATTAGGGTTTACAGTGTTGTGTACTTGTTTTAATGTTCAACTTCAATGTTTTTTTTTACTCATTACACTATTGTACAGCAAATATCAATTGCTCTGATTAAGATTTTTCATGCTTGTTGTATAAAATATACAGATGTGGAAATTACCATTACTGTAGTATTTCTTCGATACAGCATATTGTTTTGACTTTTTTATGACTTAATTATTTTTTTTAAACCGAGATGACGGAAAATGTCACTTTGCGCCACCTGGCGGTCATTTCACGAATTGCCTTGAAATGCAACTGATTTATTTTGGCTGCTGTCGTTTTGTCGCGGCGGTGAGCGCGGCGTTAATAGACATTCTCCTCTTCACACATCTGTACATGCTGTTTTTATACCTCTTTTACACCTGACTATAGTACCTTTAGGTTCTTACCTTATCTGTTGATCTGTATGTGTACTCCAGCTGCCTTTACTTCTTAAGCCTGATGCTCTATTTCCATCCTTCTGCCCTTATGACTCATCTTCTTCTCCTGTGTATGGTCCTAGAAAGCATAGTCTTACGATGGCTGAAGGTTTACACTACTTTTCCTATGCAAAACAGGACTCTTTGTAGTAAAAGCTTTTGAGGCAAATGTGAAAGGTTGGTTCCCTATGTTGAACAACAGTGATACTCGATATTTCACTTGGAAATGCATTTAAATGATCATAACATAATTTAAAAGCAAGTAAGACTTCTGACTTCTGCTCTGTTAAATATGCATCAGACACATCATTAAATGCTAAACATTATGCCCAGTACTGTGTGTCCAGTGGTGCAGCTCCGGCCCCTCAGGAACTTCAGATGATTTCTGGAGGTATGCTGTGGTGTCATTATCAATTTGTAAGCACCTTTATCGAGTCGTTATCGATTCTTAATCATTGGTATCGCATCCTTACCTGTTCGGCAGCATTTGGTAGCCAAAAATCCTTAACTTAAATGTGGATAGAAGTAATAATAAAATTCAGTAATAGTCTTATAAGTAAGTAATATAGTGATTAAACATGATTGAAAGATATATTACAAGTCTGATGTTCAATCAAAATGTTTTAATGTAAACCTAGAATAACAACCCTAAGCTAAATAAAAATTGAGTCATGTGTAAAAGTTTTTTCATAATTTTTTAATTTAATGTACATTCTACAAGTTACATCAATAGTACGGTTTCATTATCAATTCTTTAGGATTTGGTATAACATTCCAATGGATCATCACTATTGAAATGTTATCATGTCGGTAACATGTTATTATCTTTTTTCAAAATCTTTTCTCCAGTAATTTTCATGTCCTTACAAATTTAGTCTCAACATGGAGTTTCAATGCATGAAAAATCAACTGAATCAGAACTGTGCTAAATGACGTTGGAAAGGAATTTAAATCGGGAGAGTTAGGAGAAGTCGGTACCAAATTTGGCTGAGTGGAATGGGGGTATTAGGTAATTTTGTGTGGGTGGCTGCCTAAGATGGCATAATTTTTGTGATCCTGTTACTTTCATTGGCTTAATTTTTGTGATCTTCTTTCTTATAATCAGGCTGACAGTAAACCTAAGCTGAAAATATTATTTATTTTTGTTTGTTTTTTTTCCATTTGTAAATGTGTGTTTTGGGAGTGTATGTATAATGTTTATTTTCATTCTTTTTCATGGTTGAGTTTTGTAAATAAAGAGTTCTGTATTTGGCTGGAACCAAATCTCGAGCATCTTAATACAACAAATCGGTGTCATTTAGTTTAAGTTAATTATTTACTTGGGTAAAATTCCCAAGGTGGTGTAGTCAGACTTGGGTATACAATATTGCACAGCTATGTACTGTATATCTGTAGCTCACTTCCGTCTCCCCTATTTGCCAGAGTAGGAATTTGGCCAAAGTACATTCAAGAATCATTATGATTCACCTATAAATGAGGTATGCCCTGTATAATGTTAGTTTCAGTTGGTGACTATGTTCCAAAATGTATTTAAGGTCAGTGATTTCTCCCTAACCATATTGACTGTATGGAACAAAATTTGATTTACTGTAGATATTTTTTTTCGTGTACTATTTTCAGAAATAGACACATGTCACTAATCAACTTTACAGAAAAAAATACATTTCTAACTTTATTTCTAGCTTCATTTCTAGCAATTTATCCCTAATAAGTAAGCTCCTGATTATCTCCCTAGAGTTTTCTATGATATCAAGATTGTACCAGCTCAGGATCAAATTATGAAATGTGGAAATTCCTGCTAACAGTTTGTTTAAGGGGCCTCCAAGTGGCGCAGTGGTAAAAAGCGCTCGCCCTATCATCCGGAGCTAGTTCGAATCCCGAGTGGTGCTGTAACCTCTTGCAGCCGGAGGTCTAGAGAGAGCTGATTGGCCGAGCTCTCTCGGAGGGGAGGAATGAGAGGTACTTAGCACTCCCACATTAATCACGGCTCTACAGCCAGTCAGGGGCGTCTGTGAGCTCGCGCAACGGAGGGAGCGGATAGCGCTGTCCTCCGAGTGTGTTACGCCGCCCCCAACGGTGCGCGAGCAAGCAGTTCGAAAAGATGCTGTCGGCTGGCGTCACGTGGTTCGGAGGAAACACGTGATAGTCTTCAGCCCTCCCGGCTGAGTGGTAGTAGTAGCCTTAATGTGGGAGCCCCCTAGTGACCGGGAGGAATTGGACACGACTAAATTAGGGAGAAAAATCGGGGGGGGGGGGGGGGGGGGGGGGACTGTTTGTTTAAGCATACAATATTCTAAAATTATAATTAAGCTCCATCATTTTGAAATAATTATAATTTAAATGCCTCCACATTTTTCCTCTGTTGTGCCAGTGGCATAGCCCAAAAATATTACATTGTTTTAAAGCATGAATATTATCCATATTACAGGATACCCACTGTTTGTTGTATGGATTTTCTGCATTATGGACAACCAAAAAAAAAAAACCTTGTAACATATGCTGAAATCTGCAGACAACAGATGAAAATTTGGGTTTGTTGAAATAAGGAGCCTTAAGTCAAAACCAAAATGAAGTCTATGTTGTCTGTGACGTAAAATTGTGTGGAAGTTTGTGTGCAAAGAGGGAGAATCTAAAACAGAGCGCTCAACGTTTGGACTTTTATACCATACAGTATGTATGTTTTATTGCTTTTCTTAAATTTCAATTTCACTAACAGTTGAATGAATGAATAAATGAATGAATAGTGTCCCATTAAGTATATATTTGCACGAGATCCACAATGAGCCTAAGCAGGATAAAACAGAATTGCATTCTCAGAATAATGTATACAGTATTTAACATGCATGACAATTATATGTACCTTTACTTTTTATACTTAACCAGTGTTTTACGTGTGTGGTAAATGTTAGTTTAAGGTAATTGTAAAATTTAAATCAGTCCTCTTTGAAGATGATAAACTTTAAACAGTTATTCCTGTACAAAAAAAATAGAATTTTTATGAAAAAAAGTGTAAGGGTTGGATGGTTAATAGCATGATTCTTCGAACACATATTATATACTCAACAATGCTGTGTGCGATACTGTAATGTAAACTTTTGTTTCACTTCCATATTGATACCTCTTCTTGTCCTTTTGCTTCTGCAAAACACTAGCACTGGGTTTAGTCCATCTATAAGCCTTGATCACATTACATTAATATTTTCCAAAGAAAATTAAACAGAGGCATAAAATTACAACACTCGGAAATGCATGGACTTCATATGCAATAGTCATAAGATACACAACAGAGAGCTGTTGTGTTTGCTATGACTGGTTCTGGCCACCATATCTGGTTTCCCATTGAGATTTTCAAACTATTATAACCTTTTGGGACCAATGAATTACCTGCAGTCGAAAAATGCACAATCAACAGTGTATAACTGTACTTTGATAGGAAACTATCATCATGTACTGAAGTGTAACCAAGTTGTAAGTTGAAGTATTGATTTTAATTGCTTCTCATCATCTTTAACATTCTTTTTAATTAAAGAGGTGCAACAAAACTATACACTTTCCTCATTACTTTATATTGAAGGGGTATTATAGAGTTTTGCAAAATCACAAAATTCATAATAATGTATTTTTCGAATTAGTGATTTTTAGGACCTCTGTGACTCAGAGCATATTGTGTGCATGTTTTCTTTATCAGATTCCAAAACTTCTTGCTTTATTTAAGAAAGCATTTCTTCAACGTTGTTCCACCGTACCGTATTTATAACAGTGGAGTGGTGGGCCCCTTTATTCCAAGGTAGCTGTTGCAGTTCCCATAATGCAATACAAGGCATAGAAATTTGCTTAGATGGAAAACAACAGGGACAAAGGCAAAAGTGAAAAATATTACAGCCTTCTCAAATCCGTCAGAATGACTAGACACTTTGAGACATTTCATGACACATTAGGATTGATGGCAAAATGTCAAAGAATGTCAGTTAACTGGATTTGATTGTTGTGGATTTGTCCTGAACATTCTATCCCCTGATTGTGTCTATATACTGTAAGTGAAGGTAATTTTCTCAAATCTGTCGCAGCCATGTCTTGTCTGTTTATGAGAGAGCAACCGGTTACTGAAGGTGTCAGGATTATTCACAGAGTTTGTCAAATTTCCTCATGTACTGCGTGATAGACAGGATCCTTAAGCACAGCATGACAATATGCATCTTCTTACTATACTTGTTCTTGTACGTCACTTTTACTTGTTCGCATGGGTCCACTGCTGGCTCTGACATTAAAGGTGACAAAAAGACCAATTAATACAAATAGGATTTTAAACCAACGCACGAATGCGCAATAATCCTAGACAACTCAATCCAGCTATACTAATCATCAACAACAGGTGTGCTCGAAGAACCAAATTAGCCGCATTGTAATTAGCACGATGATCTCATCTCAGATGTGTCAAGCGACGTACGAAGAACGGACCCCTGGTTGTCAAAACAGCCACAAAAAGACTCTGGATTATGCCTAGCAAAATTAATACAATCAATGACACAAGTGGGACTGTTAAGAAGCAATAGACAATATGGAACAGCGATGGATATCCAGAGGAAAACCACCAAACACAGGGAGAACATGCAAAACTGCATGCACAGACCCAAAGTTAGGACTCAAACCCTCACCCTGGCATATCTAAATTGTTCATAGTGTGTCAGTGTGTTTGAGTGTGTGTGTTTGTGTGCTCTGCAATGGACTGGCACACTGTCCAGGGTGTAGGTCACCTAGTGCCTCAATTTCTTCGGGAGAAAATTCATGCCTCCTGTGACCTTGGACAGATTAAATGCTATAATAAACTAATTTCTCTGACATTTTGTGCATATATAAATAAACTAAAAACTATCATTTCCACTGCAATAATATGTATTTTCAACTGCAATTATGAATTTAACAAAAGAGTCTCTATAAGCTCATTGTATTAAAATTGCTTTACCATTTTATAAATTCCACATGTGTTCAATCAAACGTATTAAACAATACGTTTTAACTTCAATTAATTTTTTTAATTAATTAGGAGCTTTTTGACCAAGTATGAACAGATTATCAGTTTGTTTCTCTAAGTTGAAAGTGTTTTCCTGTGTAATAAATAAAATGATATAATTTGACTTATTTGGCTTTGTAATTTGGCTCTTAACAGACCAAAAGTTTGGACACACCTTCTCATTCAAAGAGTTTGAATTTGTATTATGGCAAGAAAAAAAGCAGCTAAGTAAAGAAAAACGAGTGGCCATCATTACTTTAAGAAATGAAGGTCAGTCAGTCCGGAAAATTGGGAAAACTTTGAAAGTGTCCCCAAGTGCAGTCACAAAAACTATCAAGCGCTACAAAGAAACTGGCTGACATGCGCACCGCCCCAGGAAAGGAAGACCGAGAGTCACCTCTGCTGCGGAGGATAAGTTCATCCGAGTCACCAGCCTCAGAAATCGCAGGTTAACAGCAGCTCAGATCAGAGAGCAGGTCAATGCCACACAGAGTTCTAGCAGCAGACACATCTCTAGAACAACTGTTAAGAGGAGACTGTGTGAATCAGGCCTTCATGGTAGAATATCTGCTAGGAAACCACTGCTAAGGACAGGCAACAAGCAGAAGAGACGCGTTTGGGCTAAAGAACACAATAAAGAACACAATAAAGAAAACTCTTTGAATGAGAAGGTGTGTCCAAACTTTTCCTCTGTACTGTATATATACTATACTATGTATTTATAATGCTACAATTGTAAGTTAATATCCTGACTTTGATTTGGTTAATTTCAAATTAAATGATCAAAGTAGTCATTCTAGTGCATAGACAAGATAGGTAATTTGTCTTTTTTTATTAGACAATTTTGACAATCATTTTTGCCATTCTGTAGCTAATTTCACTGGCGCCAGTAAGTTCATTGGTATCTCTAACGGTTGGAGGTCATGGCTTGGAGCTCGAAACTACTGCAGAAAATATCACACAGATTTGGCCAGCACATTTAACAGCACAGACACAAACTACTTATGGCATATAAAGGATGATTGATTCCTGGATTGGGTTATATAGGGATGCTTGGAAGTGGACAGATGGGATGAATGTGTCAAGTCTTCCGTGGGCTCCAGGAAAACCTGATAATTACGAAAGTAATGCGAACTGCGCATCAGTTAAAAGTGGACTCTTCAGTGATGAAACCTGCACCAACCTGCACAGCTTCTTCTGTTACAGCAGTAAGTGTTTAGTAAGTAAGTTAATATAAGTAAGTAGGTAAGTAAATATAAGTTAATATAACTTATACTAACTCATTGGTAATTTAATAAAAAATAAATATTTATTAGGTTTTATTTAATTTTTTTTTACTTTAATTACTTTATTTTGAAAGTATTTAATGGTTCCCTTAGAAAAAAAATGCAATGCTATGTTTTACAATATTAATGCACATGTTTATGCTTATAAACAGCTTTTTCATGTAAAGGGAGGGATATTTAATGAGGATTTTTTTTTAAACAAATGAATACTTGAAAGAACAGATCACATAACAATGGCTTGAGAGGACAGGAGAAGATGACGCTTGAATTAGAACTAAATTAATTTGGGTTTTGTTCAAAACTCTCCTGGACAAGAACAAGCTTTCAAAATTACACTACAAAAATAAAACAATTTATACTATAGCATTCCTTATACTATAGCATTCCTTAAGAGGAAAATTATGCATTACAGGGCACATTTCTTGGCAATAAAACAAAAAATATTACCTGAACATGTGTTTCACGGGCTCACCAATGAGGGGTCAGATAATAAGACTGCAAGTGAAGTCTGATAGAAGTGTGCTTAACCCTGCAGTTCAGTCGTTTGTTCTAGTACAGGTAAGTGAGAATGTCTAATATTTTGTGAGATTTTATGTTATTATGTGTTCTGTTAACATTCTTTATTGATCACCTGCTCAAAGTTTAGTTACTTACTGTATAAAGTTGTCTGCTCAATCTTGTTTCTCTGTTTTCTAGAAATTGTGAAAATCAATCATGGGCTTTCTGGTGGCACATTTTCCTTCTCTTTTCTCATCATTGTTCTTGCCCTAGATTATTTCTGCTACATATACTCATCCAACATAGCCCATAAGAAATTTTACCATGCAATAAAAATGTTTGATAGTACCATTGTAATGATTTGCTGACATGGCACATGTACCACACTAAGGTTCTTGGTTCTACATAACTGCATATTTACTATAGTATGGTATATGGTTCTACAGTACCATGCACTGTAGTATGGTACTATCGGACATGTAACAGAATGCTGTAAAAGATGTTTATGTGCAATAATGGTAATGTTGTTTCTATTTAAAATTAATTGAATAAATATCAACGTGTATGTTGAATCTCTTAATAACTTTCAATTATACTAAATGCTACTGATATGGTCTAGCACCTGCAGCACTACTGTATATTATTTTACTGCTCGTTCTAGACCATAATCAGTAGCAATTTCGAATATGGTACAGGATATACAGTACAAGCATACCATATTGGACTGCTGAAGTTTGGTAGCCACTGATGTACCCAATAAGTACTATGGTATTCACAACCAAGTACGGTGCTACCCATAATACTACAGAACCTGAACCACAGAACCTACCCTGGTGCTTTGTAAAGTCCTATGGTGTCTACCATGATTATATCTGAAGTACCACAGTAATGTTATGGTATATTATAGTGTCCTATAGTTTATTATAGAAAATATCGTCCCGTTAACAGACACATGCTGTTCTATAGAGAAAGGAGAATTGCCTTTTCTTTTCTTCTCTCCTTCTTTTGTGTCAATAACAATACTTCATTGACGGTACTTTCTACATTTCTTCTTCTTCTTCTTCTTCTTCTTATTATTATTATTATTATTATTATTATTATTATTTTTACTATGAGTAGTAGTAGTAGTAGTAGTAGTAGTAGTAGTAATGCTGTGGTTATCTTACTCACTTACTCACTCATCATCTATACTGCTTAATCCTGTATACAGAGTCGCGGGGAACCTGGAGCCTATTCCAGGAAACTTAGGGCACAAAGTGGGCTACAGTCTGGTCAATGTGCCAATCCAACACAAGGCACACATACACTTCCACTCACACACTACGGGCAATTTGGGAACACCAAGTAACCAAATCTGCATGTCTCTGTACTGTGGGAGGAAACCGGAGTACCTGGAGGAAGCATGGGTAGAACATGCAAACTCCATTGATTATTATTAATATTATTATTATTACCTTTTCTTTTTGCCTTCCTTCTGCAGTAGTTTTTACTGTTGGTGTCACTATGTTTGACTGAGCAGTTAAAAGCATGTACAGTATATATTTTTAATCTATTTTGTGACTTGATTCTGAACTTCGGCAATAGGAGTGTACGTATGTAAGGGCCCTCATACATCATTTTTGTTCCACAGCTCTTGCATGACTGCGGCATTTTGCAGAATATTTGTTGGGTTCTCTCTTAATCAAGCGTGTTAGCCCCTAAATGTTCTCATGAATATACATGGTGATGGTTGATTAACCACAATGCAGATATTGTATTTTTCTCTGTCCTCTTAGAATTTATACAGTACCTGAGACATGCAGCATGAAATGTACAGTATGATTAGTGTTAGATAAAATGCGCAGGCTTGCACGGTGGGGTCTTGTGTGTCTATAAGTGCAAAACCAAGTGCCTTATTTCCATTTACCTGATGGTAAAGAAGACGTTAAAGAAACATGAAAAAATTCACACCAAGCCCAAAAGAAGCTGTAAGGAGCCGTTACTCTCTTCAGAGGTTGTAACAATTTTGCATCTGTGTAGATTCAATAGAAATTCAGCTGACTGGAATATGGTATGTGATTATAGATGAATATAGATGTGGTTGTGGAAATTGTCAGAAATCTGAAAAATAGATTTGACAGTTAGAACAGGCTTCCATCAACACGATGTACCTAGCTCACAGTTATCAGTTCCTTTAATATTAAATGAGATGACATTGAAAATAAAAACGTGTTATTTAGATTTGCTCTTCAGCACTTAATTATACCTAATTATCTTTTTTTTTCAGATCAAGCAGAAACTGGAAGAAAACAGCACATTGGAAAACATTACTGAGACATGGAGGGTGCAGCCCGATGGACAGATCTTTCACAAGAACAAAAAAGAAAAGGATGACCTGTGACACCTAAATGCTTATAATTATGTCAACTGGCTCATTTGCGAAATGTTTATTAACTTATAACATTTAACCTTAAATCAGTAGTGGCTGTCAGACACCAAGGATAGCCATGTAGCATTTCACTGGGGACTCTAACATGCCTTCTTTTTGTACATTTAATTTTGTAAATTTAGTTTTGTATTTTAATTCCAGATATTTCATATTTAACATGTTCAGGATTTTATATTAAAAATGAATGTCTGCTTAATTCAGGGATAAGTCAAAAGCGGCATATTAAATTACTGGAACATAGTTCATGCATCATTATAAACACATGTCTTTCTTTTTTTTCTTTGTAGTTGTAACTATATACCCAAATTAACGACTGTATATTGTTCCTATTTTCAGTACCAGTTAGCATTGGAAATATATGTACTATAATCAGTTAACAAACTAAACATGAATTGCACCTTTGTCTTTTTGTTAAGTACTTACGGTGGCTGATGTAGGCGGTTTTTCAGTGAGGGCTTGTGACTGCAGTCAATCATTAGTTTGGGACTAATATTCAAATAAACAGTCTCCAACAGTGAAAGTGGACTTTACATTAAACACCCTCTCTGTTATATTTTAACCCTAATCCTAACCCTAATTTTCAACCTCATAGCACAGCAATGTAGCATGGACTTAGTTAGGTCATACATATTATTATGTATACTGTTATATACAGTACATATGACAGTATAATAGGGTCAAAGTATGGACCCAATAGAGTTTGATTGGATGAAATCTGCCTTGTGGAACCAGGGTGCCCTCATGGAGCACATTAGCAAGAGCTTCTCGCTGCAAAGCAGGCACTCTGCAACGTCACAGCATGGATGCAACTACTTCAAAGAGCACCTCCTCAGGACACAGGCGCCAACTCGCAATGGGAGCCAAATTTACCTGCACCTCCTACTTATGGGGGAGTGGCAGGCATGTGTCTCTTCTTCCTTTGCCAGTGCTTCCTAATCTTTGAGCAACAGAGCTCTGCCATCGCATTGGTATGGCCCAAAGGTGGCCCATGTCATACCATTCCACAGAGTGAGGCTGGGAGAGGAGCACCACATTTTTGTATGCTCATGACCCTTGCCAGTTTTGTACACTTTTCTAGGGACTTGACAAAGTTTTTTTTGGCATCTCTTGTCTTGGTAGAGAGACTGGGAGCAAATTGATAAGACTTCACAGAGGATCTCGTTCAGTTTATTATTATGCAATAGAGTCAGACACTAGCAGTTTTGAGAAGGTCGAATTAACAAGTGCTGTTGGTTGTTTACTTGGAAGCACTGCCTAAAGCTGTTAAGTATGAACTGATCTCCTGATAACTACCCATAACATTTGATTAACTCATGGACTTGGTTGGCCAGGTTGACTTGCACCTCTGTCTGAGAAATCAAGCCAGTTAGCCTTCCCCTAGTTAGTACACATGTCCTCTAGTCCACAACCACAAGCTGGATAGAACCTTTCTTTTCTCTCGCATCTCTTCAGAGGTGTGGTGACAGCGTCAACTGGAATGAGCCTGGAATAAGCTCATGCCATTTGGCTTCTTCCTCATCAACCATATCATTGCATCCCATCCTGATCTGTTCCCCTATACCACTCCTCGCAAGGGCCATCTCTATTGCCTACATCCTCAAGTACATGAGTACTGTAAGGCTATAAACAAATACATTAACAAATCTCTTGCCACAGGGACTATTTGTCCCTCCCCAACCCCCAGGAAGGTGTCTTTCTTTTTAGAAAGTCAATATGTTGTTTAGTAACATTTCTGGTGGCCCATGTTAAAGGACGATGTGTCTGATTCTGAGGCTGCAAGCGACATCCGCACAAAGTGTAAACATTATATCCGACCCTCCACCAGTCTGCTTAGACCCTTACTTGGTCACACATCTACATCAGATGGGAACACCATCATGTCTACTGCTGACCGCTTTTCCAAAGCCACGTACTTTGTTACCATGTCTAGCAAACTCTGCCACCATGCGGCGAAACAAACCTCACCTTTCATGTTTTCATCTATGTCGTATCATCTCCTGCCCATTATCTTTAAGATCACATCCACTAATTATCTTAGCCACAAGGATTTTTCCTATAGTCTTATGAGCTCATCATGAACAAACAAATGATTATATTCTACATCTTTTTCTCTATATTTCCATGTTTTTATTCTGTAAAGCTGCTTTGTGTGGATTAATGTCCATTCATTATAAATAAATATTAATTTTATTATTTTAACCAGAATATAGAAACACAAATTGAACTTTGGAATGCATTTTTGCACAGAATGAAAGTTGTGGAATTTGCCCCAGATCACATGCTAGTAACTCATGCTCCATGTGACAAACTTCAATGACCAAGTGCAAGGAACAAGGTAAGGGACATATTGTACCTGTCACGACACGTCAAGCCACAGCACCGTCATGATCACCTGAGAACTCCCATTCCACACTCTCAACCACTTCTTATACCCCACCGCCTCACTCTCTGCTCTCCACACACCTGTACGCCATCAGTGATCACCTGTCATGCCTATTTAAACCACGCTCTGCCACCACCAGGTCGCCAGTTTATTGTGTGCCTCACCAGCCCAATATACCAGCATTTCTTCTCGTCATAGTCTGCCTAGTTATCGACCTCGTTTTGTTTCTCCGACCACGTCTTTGTCTCTCGCCCTTTGGATTCTAGTTTTTGGATTACCTGTTATCGACCACGAGCTTGGATCACGGACTTTCTCTCTCCTCCCCGGCTTCGACCCTCGCCTGTTTACGACCACGATTTATCCTCGCTCCGCGCCGAGCTCGCGCTGCCTACTCCAACCGGCTCACGCAGCTCTCTCTTCCCGCGTCGGCTCTGCACGCTCCCGCTTCACCGCGAGGATCAGGTTTCACACACCGGCATATACATCGGATCGCGCCTCGCTCGCGCCGGCTCTGTGCACTTCCGCATTCCAGCCATACTTCTCCTGCTCACACCGCAGCGCGGAGCTAAACTCAAGTCTTGTCTGTACTGTCACCACTCTTCCGGCTCAGTCATACACAAGCACTCACAATCTGCGCGTGGATCCATCGCGCCCCCTGCCGGCTCACTGACAGAATAAACTGGCCAAAAGGAATGGATCCAGCAGAGGCAGCTCGCCTGAGGGGGGCATTAGAGAGCCAAGGAGCCCTCCTAGGCACACATCAGCAGGAAATCACACAGATAACCAACACACTTCAAACCATCACAGAAACCCTGCAATCTCTTTCTGTTCAGATTCGAAATCAGCCACCTCCTGCAGTTTCTCAACTTCCTCCTCCAATGCTCTCCCCAGCACAGGAACCACGTCTCCCTGCTCCACCGACCTATGATGGGAATCCAGCCACGTGTCGTTCCTTTCTATCTCAATGTTCCCTCGTTCTGGAGTTACAGTCCACATCATTTCCCACAGAGCGTTCTAAGGTCGCCTATATCATCACTCTCCTTACTGAAAAGGCAAGAGAGTGGGGAACCGCTCTGTGGGATGCCCAAGTTCCATGCTGCTTCACTTATAAGACTTTTACTGATGAAATGAGGAGGGTTTTTGATCGATCCTTCACAGGGCATCAGGCAGCAAGCCAAATACTTCAGTTACGCCAGGGAGTACGTTCTGTCTCGGATTATGCCATCGATTTTCGGACTCTGGCCCCCTCGTGCGACTGGGATGAAAAGGCCCTTTTTGACTGTTTCCTGCATGGGCTTTCAGACCCAATTAAAGACGAGCTCGCGGCTCGAGAGCTCCCATTGGACCTGCATGGACTCATTGACATAGCAACACGTTTGGACGGCCGCAAGCGGATTCGGCGATCGGAACGGCAGTCATGTCTTACACCATGCACCTCGGTACCGGCCTTAGTCACCCCTGAGGCACCCCCTGAACCCATGCAGATAGGCCATACACGTATCTCACCGAAGGAACGCCAGCGCCGCAGAGACGATGGCGCCTGCTTCTACTGCGGTCAGGCTGGTCACGCTGTACGTTCCTGCCCATTAAAAGGTCAGGCCCCCTCCGTGATTCTGGGAATACAGGGGGGCCCAGCTTCTAGTTTTTCCCCGGACCAACGATCATGTTTTTCAGTGACTTTGACTCATGACGATAAATCTTATGCCACTTATGCCCTAGTGGATTCCGGGGCCGACCAGAACTTAATTTCCTCCTCTACTGTGTCCAAGTTTCAAATTCCTCTCACACCCCTACACCAACCTTTCACTGTTCAGGCCCTTGATGGTAGCAGACTTACTCCCATTACTCATCGCACTATCCCCATTACGTTACAGTTTTCAGGCAATCACACTGAAACCATCACGTTCCTAACCATCCAAAACGCTCATGCACCCATCGTGTTGGGGCTCCCTTGGCTAAGACTACATAACCCCCACATTGATTGGGTTAAAAGGAGCGTCCTTGATTGGAGCCCCGCCTGCCTCTCCTCATGCTTACACTCTGCTCTTATGGGCCGTACCTCGCCTTCGCCACAAGAAGATATCCCCGATTTATCCAAGGTCCCCACTGAATATCATGACCTACGACTAGTGTTCAGTAAGTCACGGGCTATTTCCCTACCTCCTCACCGCCCCTATGACTGCGCAATTGACCTCCTTCCTGGCACCTCTCCACCCAAGGGGCGACTCTACTCCCTCTCTCAACCTGAGAGAGAGGCCATGGAACAGTACATCAATGAGTCACTTGCAGCAGGGATTATCCGTACATCATCATCACCAGCGGGAGCAGGATTCTTTTTCGTTGAAAAAAAAGATAAGTCCCTCAGACCAATGGCCAAACGGAACGGATGAACCAGGAACTTGAGAAATCCCTACGGTGCATGGCCTCTCAGGACCCATCCTCCTGGAGCCGCTTCCTCCCCTGGGTTGAGTATGCCCACAACTCGCTTCCTACTTCCTCTACAGGCATGTCTCCCTTCCACTGCTGTCTGGGTTATCAACCACCCCTTTTTTCCACCCAGGAAGAGGAGGTAGCTGTTCCCTCAGCCCTAACCTTCATCCGCCGTTGCAGAAGGACATGGCAACGGGCCCGCAAGCAGCTCTTACGCACAGTAAGCACCTTCCAGCGCCAGGCTAACCGCCACCGGTCGTCAGCCCCCCGTTATCGCATCGGCCAAAGGGTCATGCTATCCACACGTGACCTTCCCCTCAAGACCACTTCAAGGAAGCTCTCTCCAAGGTTCGTCGGCCCCTTCACAATCAACCGCGTTATTAATCCATGCTCTGTACGACTCTCTCTACCCCTCTCCATGCGTCGGATTAACCCCACCTTCCATGTCTCTCAGATTCGCCGCCTGGTTCCTTGCCCACTGTCTACACCCCCCCAGCCTCCCCCACCCCCTCGACTCATAGATGGGGGCGAAGCCTTCACTGTTCATAGGCTCCTCAAGTCTCGCCGCCGCGGGCGTGGCCTCCAGTACCTAGTAGACTGGGAGGGCTATGGTCCAGAAGAGAGAAGCTGGGTACCCGCCAAATTCATCCTAGACCGTTCTCTAATAACTGACTTCCACAGACTTCACCCCGAAGCACCCGCGAGAACGCCTGGAGGCGTCCATAGAGGGGAGGGTACTGTCACGACACGTCAAGCCACAGCACCGTCATGATCACCTGAGAACTCCCATTCCACACTCTCAACCACTTCTTATACCCCACCGCCTCACTCTCTGCTCTCCACACACCTGTACGCCATCAGTGATCACCTGTCATGCCTATTTAAACCACGCTCTGCCACCACCAGGTCGCCAGTTTATTGTGTGCCTCACCAGCCCAATATACCAGCATTTCTTCTCGTCATAGTCTGCCTAGTTATCGACCTCGTTTTGTTTCTCCGACCACGTCTTTGTCTCTCGCCCTTTGGATTCTAGTTTTTGGATTACCTGTTATCGACCACGAGCTTGGATCACGGACTTTCTCTCTCCTCCCCGGCTTCGACCCTCGCCTGTTTACGACCACGATTTATCCTCGCTCCGCGCCGAGCTCGCGCTGCCTACTCCAACCGGCTCACGCAGCTCTCTCTTCCCGCGTCGGCTCTGCACGCTCCCGCTTCACCGCGAGGATCAGGTTTCACACACCGGCATATACATCGGATCGCGCCTCGCTCGCGCCGGCTCTGTGCACTTCCGCATTCCAGCCATACTTCTCCTGCTCACACCGCAGCGCGGAGCTAAACTCAAGTCTTGTCTGTACTGTCACCACTCTTCCGGCTCAGTCATACACAAGCACTCACAATCTGCGCGTGGATCCATCGCGCCCCCTGCCGGCTCACTGACAGTACCGTATATGCACATCGATTCTAATTTAAGACAAATGTGAAAAACACTAACTACCTCTTTAAAAACTTGCAAATGTTGTCTTGGTTGAGAGATTCACAGGCCGGCTGAAAAAGAATATCTGCACAAGCCCATAAACACATGTACAGAATTTACAACTCAAATATTTATCAAACAGAAATGTGTGATATATGATATGTATATACAAATAAGTTAAAATTCACAAAAAAAAAAAAATCACTTAAAATAAAAATACTTTAAGATAATTTTATGCCAATATACATATTTAAATACAAATACAAAAATTTATTGCACTTTAAAAAATTAATTATTTAAAAAGAAAAAGGAGAATCGACAAGAAGTGACATCTGCTGTATCCTCCTTAAAATCACACAATAAAAACAGGGGAAAAAAGAAGGCAAACAACATTGTGCCACTGTACACGCATTGCTTGACACACACTCAGACACACTGTTTATTTATTTATTTATTCATTCATTTATTTGTTTGTTTGTTTGTTTGTTTGTTTTGTGTATTAGGTGCCCTCTGGTGGACACTATTATGATACACAATTATGATATTTCCACTCAAACTTCTTGATTGAAATGATTGAATACTGGCTGTGCCCGAGACTTTGTTCGCGTGGAATATTGTATTTGTATAGTTATCACAAATTGACAGACATACTTTAACTGCTTAGTACATTTTAAAACACAATTAAATACACTCATAAATGTACAGCACCATCTGTTGAATTTTGGAATGAAGTAAAATTTTCACAAGTTACTGTGACATGTGCTGATTGAAGGTGAGATAATGGTTATTAAGTACATTTCAATTGCACACTCATAATTGCGCATTAAGAAAGATATAGCACCATCTGTTGAATTTTGAGATGCAATAATATTTTTTTTATGATGAGAGTGATTTCCATTTAAATTTTAAATTAGCATCTCTTCTCTTCCCTGATAAAACGAAGCCTACACGTTACCTCAGGCTTGCTCAATTACACCTGTGAAAACCCCATTAAGTTTTGTTGTGTATTTTTTTACATGACGCACAGACAACCAAGTTTTTGCCTGATTCTCTTTGTCTGATGTCTTGAAAATGAAGCTTACTGATCTTGGTCATGCCTCTGGATGGACTGTATTTATCCAGGCTATACACATACACACATACACACACACACACACAGTATATACACACACACACACATACATACACACATACCTACATACACACACACACACACACACACACACACACACACACACATACATACATACATACATACATACATACATACATACAGAGATTTTGCATAAATATGTTTCTTAAACATATTTAGCCTGGTGCTTTATTTCCATCCTTCTGCCCATTATGACTCAGCTTCTTCTCCTATGTATGATCCCACAAAGTATAATCTCATACGGATTTAAGGTTTAAGTTACGCTACTTTTCCTATGCAAAACAGACCCTTTGTAGTAAAAGCTTTTGAGGCAAATGTGAAAGGTTGGCTCCCTATGTTGAACAACAGTGATAGTTGTTATTTCACACGGAAATGCATTTAAATAATCATAACATGCTTTTCACAATATTGAAAAGGGAAGTAAGATTCCAGTCCCCTTCTCTGTGCAATGTACATCAGCCACAAGATTAAATGTAAAACATTAAGCTCAGGGGCTTGACTTCAGGTGTTTTCGGGGGTCCAGTGGTGTCTGGCACCAATAGGCAGTTATCAAGTCGTTATTGATTCTTAAGCATTGGCATTGCATCCTTATCTGTTTGCCAGCATTCGGCAGCCAAAAATCATTGACTTACTGTAAATGTGGATAGAAGTAATGACAAAATTCAGAAAGTAATAGTTTACAGAACGTAGTGATGATTAAACACAATTTAAATATATATCACATGTTAAAGTCAGATGCAAACTTAATCAAAACATAGGAAAAAATGAGTAAACTTGTATATTCATTATACAATGAATACACATTCATACAGGTTAAATCAATTTTATTTACATTTAAAATAAGAAAAAAAACCATTAATCAAAATAAAAATACAGTCACTCACAAGGATGCCAACGACATTCTCCACAACACGTTTTAGTCACAAGCTCTTCTACTTAAGGAAAAAGTGTCATTACCAAGTATGAAATATGGGCTTGACATCAGTGGTCATGTGTTCTGGTACTGGAGGACTGTTGATGGTACCATCCTCTATGCACTCATTCAGCTCACTGTCATTATATAGCTGGGCAACTGACATACACACGTGGACAAAATTGTTGGTACCCTTCGGTCAATGAAAGAAAAACTCACAATGGTCACAGAAATAACTTTAATCTGACAAAAGTAATAATTAAAAAAAATTCTATGAATGTTAACCAATGAAAGTCAGACATTGCTTTTCAACCATGCTTCAACAGAATTATTTTTAAAAATAAACTCATGGAACAGGCCTGGACAAAAATGATGGTACCCCTAGAAAATACTGAAAATAATGTGACCAAAGGGACATGTTAATTCAAGGTGTGTCCACTAATTAGCAGCACAGGTGTCTACAATCTTGTAATCAGTCAGTGGGCCTATATATAGGGCTCCAGGTAGTCACTGTGTTGTTTGGTGACATGGTATGTACCACACTCAACATGGACCAGAGGAAGCGAAGGAAAGAGTTGTCTCAGGAGAGTCGAAAGAAAATTATAGACAAGCATGTTAAAGGTAAAGGCTATAAGACCATTTCCAAGCAGCTAGATGTTCCTGTGACTACAGTTGCACATATGATTCAGAAATTTAAGATCGATGGGACTGTAGCCAACCTCCCTGGACATGGCCGCAGGAGGAAAATTGATGATAAATCAAAGAGACGGATAATCCGAATGGTAACAAAAGAGCCCAGAAAGAATTCTAAAGAGATCCAAGGTGAACTTCATGCTCAAGGAACATCAGTGTCGGATCGCACCATCCGTCGTTGTTTGAGCCAAAGTGGACTACATGGGAGACGACCAAGGAGGACACCATTGTTGAAAAGAAATCATAAAAAAGCCAGACTGGAATATGCCAAACTACATGTTGACAAGCCACAAAGCTTCTGGGAGAATGTCCTATGGACAGATGAGACAAAAATGGAACTTTTTGCCAAGGCAAATCAGCTCTATGTTCACAGATGGAAAAATGAAGCATATCAAGAAAAGAACACTGTCCCTACTGTGAAACATGGAGGAGGCTCTGTTATGTTCTGGGGCTGCTTTGCTGCATCTGGCACAGGGTGTCTTGAATCTGTGCAGGGTACAATGAAATCTCAAGACTATCAAGGGATTCTAGAGAGAAATGTGCTGGCCAGTGTCAGAAAGCTGGGTCTCAGTCGCAGGTCATGGGTCTTGCAACAGGACAATGACCCAAAACACAGCTAAAAACACACAAGAATGGCTAAGAGGAAAACATTGGACTATTCTAAAGTGGCCTTCTATGAGCCCTGACCTCAATCCTATTGAGCATCTTTGGAAGGAGCTGAAACATGCTGTCTGGAAAAGGCACCCTTCAAACCGGAAACAACTGGAGCAGCTTGCTCATGAGGAGTGGGCCAAAAAACCTGCAGAGAGGTGCAGAAGTCTCACTGACAGTTACAGGAATCGTTTGATTGCAGTGATTGCCTCGAAAGGTTGTGCAAAAAACTATTAAGTTAGGGGTACCATCATTTTTGTCCAGGCCTGTTCCATGATTTCATTTTTTTTTTTATATATAATTCCGTTGAAGCATGGTTGAAAAGCAATGTCTGACTTTCATTGGTTAACATTCATAGAATTCTTATTTATTACTTTTGTCAGATTAAAGTTATTTCTGTGACCATTGTGGGTTTTTCTTTCATTGCCCGAAGGGTACCAACAATTTTGTCCACGTGTGTAATGTCCCATTCCTCCATTGTTTATATGTCTATTTGTTAACAGGGTGGTATTAGGTTGTTATCCTATCATTAAGACTTCGGTAATAGTTTATAATAGTCGGTAGCATTGGTGTAATAGCATAAAGGTTTCATGATCAATTCCTTAGCACTTGATATAACTTGGTATTAGATTCCTTAATTGCTCGCTATTGAAATGTCATTATGTCACTGTTTTCATGTCCTTACAAACTTGGTTAAATTGTTAAATTCTCAACATGGGGTCGCTACGCTTGAAAATTTAACTGAATTGGTATGGAGCAAGATGACTTTGGAGCTGAATTCAAATCAAACCTGGAGACGTTGGGAGTGGTTGGTAGCAAATTTGCCTAGGGTGGGGGTATTAGGTTATTTTGTGTGGCTCTACATAGGGTGGCTATGTGACTTTAATGGCTTCTTTTCCTGTTTCTTCTAGTCAGCCGGCTGATAATTCTAAGCTGAATATATGATTTCTTCCCTTATTTTTTTATTTGTGCATGTGTGTGTTTTGTCATTATTATCCATGGTTGAGTTTTGTGAATAAAGTGTTCTGTATTTGGATTACACCACATCTCGAGCCTCTTCATAAAACAAACCTTTAAAGTTAAATATTACTTTTGGTAAAATTCCCAAGGTGTGTAGACTTTGGTATATTGCACAGATACGTATATATTGTAATGTAATGCATCACAAAGAGGCATGTACTGTACCACCTATGAAATCTCAAAGAACCATTACAATCCATCTATAAATAATTTATGCCCTGTTATAATGTTAGTTTTAGTTGATGTACATTTCAAAACCATAGTGAGCAAATTTGTTTGTGTACCATGTGCAACACTAGACATGTGTCAGAAATCAGCTTTGCATAAACAAAAATGTCTGGATATAAATCCAGAAATAAAAATATATATGATATGATATGATATGATATGATATATATATATATATATTATGGCATGCCGTTTAGGAAAATATTCATGAGAGAACTTAATGAAAACTCTGAATATATTGAATGAAACGTGAGAATATTGAATGGATTCCGAATATATTGATTGAAAAATATATATACTGAATGAATTCTGAATATATGGATTGAAACTCTATATATATTGAATGAAGATTCTGAATATATTGAATGAACTGTGAGAATATTGAATGGATTCCGAATATATTGATTGAAAAATATATATATTGAATGAATTCTGAATATATGGATTGAAAACTGATATATTGAATGAAATGTCTGAATATATTGAATGAAAAGTCTGAATATATTGAATGAAACATGACGTCATCGAAACACAGCGCCATCTTTAGGAAGGATGAGTGAGTCGGCGCGAAACTTGGTTGCTGCAATTGTGAGAAATGGAGAGATGGTCAACACATTGATGAGTGCGTGTACGGCCCAAAGTGGTGGCACAAACCGCACTCAGTATCAGACTACGGATGAAGAAATATATTCGCTATTTCACCGCGGAAGACCGGTGTTATGCGCTAAAATGCCCCCCTGCCACAGATTGCACCCCCCCCCCTACATAATCTCTATCAAATATTATATTAAAACATAAATTCATAGGTTTATTGTAATCAAATATGATATAACTATTATAATTAACCCTTGGCACGTGACAGGTGTCGAGACCATGAATACAAATTCTCATATGTTTATTTTGTGGCACATATTTTTTACAGGGATTTGTCATGTAATACAAAAATGCTTGCACTAAATAAATATTTATGATGAAAAATTTTACGAAATTATTTTTATTATTAAATAAGCAATATCAAAAAATACATCTTGTATATAAAAAATAATAATTTATATTTTTTCCCTATACAACATGTAATTTTTTTTATAATGCTTATTTTATAATCAAATCCATTTGGTCTAATTTGTAATTTCTAAATCATAAACCTATATACCATATATATATATTATGTTCATCCTTATGATTTCTTACAATCCCAAGAATGTTTCCGCTCAGGATCAAATTATGGAATGATAATGAAATCCTGCTAACAGTTCTTTTATGCTTACAATATCCTAAAATTATAATCGAACTCCATCAATTTTAATGAATCATTCAAGTGCCTATACATTTTATCTCTGTTTTACCAGTGGGATGGCCAAAAAATATTAGAATGAGCAGTGGAATGTATTTATTTTATTTTTTTTTTAGCATAAATATTATCCATATTATGCCCACTGCTTGTTGTATGGCTTTTCCGCATGAATGGTAACCAAACAAACGGATAACCTGAGCTGAAATCTTAGGACAATAGATAAGCATTTGGTTTTATTTAAACAAGGAAGCCTAAGTCAAAGACAAAATGAAAATCAGTCTATGTGGTCCGTGAAGTGAAATTATGTAGAGGTTTGTGTTTTTGGACGAGTGAAGATCTGAAACAGAGAACTCAGGGACATTTTGGACATTTATTTTATAGGTATGTTTTTAGTGCCTCTCTTGATTTTCACTAACATTTCGATTTAAAATGAATGAATGGATGAATGAATGAATGAATGAATGCCGATAAGGACTGAATGTCGACATAATTTTCAGAATTGAAGTTTTATCCTGATTAGGCTGAACATGCCTTTTAATTCTATTAGGATTTACTCTTAGGAGTCTTAGTTTAGGATAACTCTTCATACACCATTCTCTGAAAGGTGTATATGGGAATTGTATGAATATATACTTTTTACACCTTATCAGGTAAATGTGTGGTGAATGTTTGTGTAAGGTCACTGTTACATAGAAATTATTAATAGCCTCTTTAAACATGAGAAGCTTTAAATAGATATTCTTTTATACTAAAAATCACAGAATGTGCATACTTTAGATGCTTAAAGGAATAGTTTGATCATATGTCTAGGACAGTAGGGTGGGAACCATTTTATCTATCAATGTATAATCATTTCTATGCTTTCTTCTTTAGTTTTTTCCCATTATAGTTACACCTGCTTAAACTCGTCGTTCTCAGCCTTTATATCTCATGTGGATCGTCCCACACAGATACAATTTACAGAAATGTAATTTCCAGTTAACTTCTTTTTCTTAGAATACATCATATCATATTTAAATCATGGTTTTTCCTATGTAAAAAAAAAGGCTTTACATAGTTCATACTCACTGCCATTGCAGGCATGCCAAGAATAATGAATAATGAAACTAATGAATCAGGTAAGCCTTGCTTAGTTACATTCTGAAAAATAGGACATGTGATTTGGATGTTAACAAGTACTCAATACACCATATATTCAAAAAAGCTGTGCAAGATACTGTAATGTAACCATTTATTTCACTTCAAAATCGATACTTTTTTCCCCCTTTTGCTTCTACTAGCACTGGGGTTGCTGCATTTAGGAGCTATGATCACATTACAGTAATATTTTCTAAATAAAAGATGCATGGACCTTGTGTACAAGACACATTTGATATGCAACAGAGAGATGGTGTATTTGAGATGACTGGTTCTGGCCACCATTTCTCTTGGTTTCTCAGTAGAGACTACAGTACCCACAATACAACATAAGGCATACAAATTTGTTTGAATGCAAAACAACAGAGACAAAAGCAAACATCAGCTAAGCAAATATTATACCCAGAGCTACTTTTCAAATCCATCAGAATGACCAAGATGGATTGGACAATTTGATTTCATGTCACATCAGGATTGATGGACGGTGTCAAAGAATATAATTTGAATGCAAGCTTATCAGCAGTAGGGCATACTGTACACAAGATGAAATACTGGACTTTTGGCCAATATTTAAAATGATGCAGTTAAAGCAGTGTAATTTTTATTCTATTATTATGATCAATTTTAGTTCCCAAGCACTGACAACAGCCATATGTTGTCATATTGTCTGAAAGGCCTTATTGTTTTTCTAAGGATTTTTTTTAGGGCCCAAGCACTGGGACAACAGTCCAACACAGTAATAGTTTATGAAGGATGATATTATTTGTCTAAATATTCCTAGGGCCCAAAAAGAGCAGCATGATTACGACATAATAACTATGATATCTGGGATAGCACAGTGGTTAAGGCATTTGACTATGGTTCGGAAGCTCCCAGGTTCGACTGCCAAATTTGTCCCTGTTGGGTCCTTGAGCTATGCCCTTAACACTCAACTGCTCACATGTATGAACCTGAGCAATATTCAATTCTTAATCCATAGGATTTTATATGTTGGTCCATCCTTTGCAACTATAACATCTTCATCTCTTCTGGGAAGGCTTTCCACATGGTTTAGGAGTGTGTCTATGGGAATTTTTGACCATCTTTCAGGGGCACTTTTGTAAGGTCAGACACTGATGTTGGACAAGAAGGCCTGGCTCGCAGTCTCCACTCTACTATATCCCAAAGGTGTTCTACCGGCTGGGGATCAGGACTCTCTCATTTCTTTCACACCAAACTCATTCATCCATGTCTTTATGGACCTTGCTTTGTGCACAGCCATGTTGGAACAGGAAGGAGTCAACTCCAAACTGTTCCCACAAAGTTGGGAGCATGAAATTGTCCAAAATGTCTTGGCATGCTGAAGCATTAAGAGTTCTTTCCAGTTGAACTAAGGAGCCAAGCCCAATCCCTGAAAAACAACGCCACTGAACCATAATATTTGGTTAGTTAGGTTAATAGTGTGATTTAATGATGCACAAACTGCTCAGTGGGAAACATTATATGTACACTGTATAATAGAAATTGACCAGACATACTGTATGTTTAATTAAATCTAAATAAATCAGTAGATTTTTTTGCCTGAGAATATTAAAAAAGATTATTAGTTTGTTCTTCCTGAGTAACAAAGAAAATGAAGTAAAAATGTAATTAGATCTTTTTTTTTTTAATTATTATTATTTAAACAATTTACACTACTAAACTGTTGTGTTCTTTAACAGTTTTAAACATAACTGTGTTCTAAAAATTGTGTTCTTTTACAGTTTTATTTTTACCAATGCATCATGAAGATCTTTCTTTTCCTGTGTCTCATTGGTAAGCTTTTTATAAATCAGATTTTGCTACTGAAGCACACATTCCTGCACTGTGCACTGTGGCAAAGAACCATGGCTCTCGAGGGTAAAAAAAAAAACATGGTTGTTTAACAAATTTGAAGCTACAGCAGTATGACATATTGTAAATGAATTAAAATAAATTAATTAATTAAATAAAACTTTTAAAAGTAGAAAAAAAAAAGAGAACAAAGAACTCAGCTCTGAGTATGCTCCTAGGTGTGTAATTATGTAACATGGTGTAAAAACATATATTCCATTATGCCTACTGTCCTTGTTTTGCTTTTCTGTGTATCCTTTCCTGGTTTTCTCATTGAAAGGACTGAAAAAAAAAAGGAAAAGCTATGAAAACTACGAAAACCATGTTTTTATTGTGAATACAACACCAGACTGAACTGCAGGATTTAATAATGAATTATATAATTCTTTATTTTATACATTACCAGTTTACATTGATTATTATAAAATAAAATGTCACCCACAGGTCTTGTCCCAGCTGCAGCATTCATCCTGCAAACTGTCCCTCACAGATATGAGCTGAACATGTCACAGGTAACATGGTCTGTTGCACAGAATTACTGCAGGGAGATATACACTGACCTGGCAGTAATCCTAAGTCCTACTGATTGGATAAGATTAAATAAAGTGGCAGCAAGTAAAGGCCTGACAAAACCTGCCTGGGTCGGTTTGTACAACGATGTAAATGGCTGGCGCTGGTCCTTATATGATCTTCCACTGAAGAATGTTACGTACACATATTGGGCTTCTGGACAACCAGATAATTATCTTGGAACAGAATCATGTGTTTTCGTAAGAGATTATGGAACCTGGATGGATGCGGACTGTACAATCTTAAAACCATTCATATGCTACAATGGTGAGTTAATATGCTGATTTTGCTTTGCCTAATTTTGAATGGGATGATAATTTTGCAACATGCTTCAACTTCTCATATTATACTGATTTTAAAATGAACTTTACTTAGCTTAGTCTATAATTAAGATATAGATTGATTAAATAAAATAATTTATTAAACTTATTTTTATTTTTTTTATTTTTTTTACATTTCTTAGCCAATTTCACTGGCGCCAGTAAGTTCATTGGCATCTCTAACGGTTGGAGGTCATGGCTTGGAGCTCGAAACTACTGCAGAGAATATCACACAGATCTGGCCATCACACTTAACAGCACAGACACAAACTATTTATGGCATATGAGGGATGCGCAGGGTGATTCCTGGATCGGGTTATACAGGGACACTTGGAAGTGGGCAGATGGGATGAATGCATCAAACCTTCCGTGGGCTTTAGGGAAACCATACAATTATGGAGGTTATGCAAACTGCGCATCAGCTAAAGGTGGACGGTTCAGTGATGAAAGTTGCACCAATCTGCACAGTTTCTTTTGTTACACCAGTAAGGGTTTAGTTTTATAACAAATATTAACAGCATGGTAACCTAATAATAAATAAAAAAAAAAAAAGATTTTGGAAAATCTTTTGTGGTCAGTGATTATAAGATATTGACTTTATTGCATTTGATATATTAAAAAAAATTATGTGGGAGGGCATATTTGTAGCTGGAATTATAACTAAATTATTTTTTTTCCCAAAAATCTGTGTGTGTGTGTGTGTGTGTGTGTGTGTGTGTGTGTGTGTGTGTGTGTGTGTGTGTGTGTGTGTGTGTGTGTGTGTGTGTGTGTGTGCGTGCGCACGCTTCACAGTTTCACCAAGAAGGGGCCAGATAATAAGACTGCAAGTGAAGTCTGATGAAAGTGTGCTTGATCCTGCAGTTCAATCATCTGTTTTAGCACAAGTAAGGGAAATATCTAAGTTTTTCTTTTTTTTACTGTAAAAAAATTAATAAAACAAATTTTTGCTTTTTCAGTAACAATTATTTCCCCAAATGGTCATCTTATAGAATCTAAATGTAAAAACTTGAACCATTTAAAGATTAGAGTAGAAATACAGATACAGTTGTGAAACATATTGATAACAAGTTTGACAGTGAATGCAAGTGCTCTTCAAAGGAATGTACATAGCTCACAGTTGTCAGTTCCTGTAATAATAAATGACATGACAGTAACAAAAATGCAGCTATTCAGAAATATTCTTAAGTACCAAATTTGAATCTTGACCTTAATCTGTTCGCCAGATAAAGCAGAAGGTGGAAGAAAATGGCATGTTGGAAAACACTACTGAGACATGGAGAGTGCAGCCAGATGGACAGATCTTTTACAAGAACAAAAAAGAAAAGGATGACCTGTGACATCTAAAACTAAATAAAATATTGTGTCACCTGCCTCATTCAAACCAAGTGAAAATTCTATTAATCTTTTATTTAATCATTCACGCATAACATTTAAGCTTAAATCAATAGTGTCAGACACAAGTTAGACATGTAGAATTTTACTGGGGTATATGTAACATGCCATTTTTCTTGTTATCACCTTAACTAAATGTTTAGGTTTGTATTGTAATAACAAATGTTTGATAATGAACATGTCCCATTTTTGCTAGATAATACAGGGAAAAGTGGAAAGTAAAGGAGGAAATGGAACAAAGGATTCATGCATTATTATAATATTATAAGAGCAAACACATAATATATATATATATATATATATATATATATACATACACACACACATACACACACATATGAAATGTATATGAGATACATATAAAATGTGCCTATGTATGTATGTATGTATGCATGTATGTATTATTATTATTAGATCTTTTAATCACTGTATTCTTTTCCTACTCTCTGTAGCTATAAGCATACTATAATCAATCAATAAACAACTTTAAAATGAACTTTTGTCACAATTTTGTTACCAGTACAGAATCATGTTACTTTTAATTTAATATAAGTTGCTGTATAAGCAATATTTTAAGGCTCGACTACATTTCTCTCGACACAGACTACTAGGTGCCTGTTTAGTCCCTTTTTATTTTAATACTCGACTACTGCAACTCACTCCAGGCAGATTCAGTCCACCACTTGTCCCATGACACTGATCCAGAATTCAGCTGCATAGCTCTTCTAGCTTCCTGTACTTCATCAGATTCAAAACACTAATGCTTGCCTACAAACCTAGAAACAGCCCAGCACAAAATACAGGCCTATTTAATTCACATATTTGAGGTTTAAAAAAAAATCCAACAGTGTTTGACTGATGGTAATAAGTAGTTTATAGTTAGTAACCTATGTAGTAACACGTGTAAGGATCTATCCAATGACAAAAGCCTCAAAGCACTTTTGTAATCACTCTGGATAATGACACTTGTTTCTTGAAATATAGCAGATAAAATGCAAGCTATATTGAGACTGAAATAAAATTCCTTTTTCCCCCCTCCAGAGTTATATAAAAGCAAGCTTTGACCATTAAAATTTTCCTTTGGGATAGGTCGGCATTTGGTTTTGTTGAAATAAGCAGCTATGAGTCTAATGCAAATTGTAAACAAAATGGAAAATAGTCTACAATTTTCATGATGTGACCGCTCGCTCAGTAAACTCTGATGTAGGGATTTCAGGTAGTGCTTAAACACAACCATTACTGTGGTGTTGCCTTAAAATTTGGTGACTAATTTGAGACCAAGCAACAACTGGTACATATAGCACTTTGGTAGTTAGTTAGTAAATACCCTCACACTTAAAAATGCTGGGTTGCTTTTACTACCCAAACGCTGGGTTGCCTCTTTTGGGTAATTTTTCTGGGTTATTCACAAGAGTTGGGTACTTTTTGTTTAACCCAGCTTGCTGGGTTGGAGTTGGGTTAGCTAGTGACAGCTACCATCACAGACAAGACTGCCCCTCCCCCGAAGTTCACCAGTGCTTGCATCGTAATGATGTCACTGTTGAAATTGTTTTGTATTATCTGATCTTGTGCTTTTGAATTAGTTGGGTGTTGTTTATTGCATATATGTATGGTTTGCAAAACTTAGAGATTTTTTGTAATAGGCCAGTATATACAAGTAATTTAACTGTTTAAACTGTTTTACCCATAGACATGTAAAACATAAAAATAATAATAATAACCTATTTGTGAGGTAGAATTAACTCAACATTATAGTTAAATATGACCTAGCATTTGAATTGAATATTTTATCCATCTTGCTGGGTTAAATAAATAACCCATGTTGCTGGGTTAAATTAACCCAGCATGTAGTTGGTCCAATATTTATCCAGCAGCTGGGTTAAAAACAACCCAGTTTGGGTTAAAATTCAGGACAGGACAGAACAGCTACTGCTACACTCTCTCAGCCAAGCCGTTCTACGCTGCACTGTCCTGTGACTACATTCTGATTCTCCTGAACAAATTAATAGGAACACACACAAAACAGTGAGAAAGAAACTGATGGGTTTTTTTTCTGATATTTTTGTTCATTCCATGTCGGAAAAACCTATACAATACTATACAAGACCTACTGTAAGTAAAATGTTAATATAAAATTAATGACTGCATAGCCATTTAGTTTCTGTGCCATTATACTCATATCGATTTTCATATCATTCTGACAGTTTGAGAAACATGCTTGCCTTTTAGACAGTTTATTTGGGAAGTGGCTTATATCTGCCTCTTTCTATTTCCATAGTGCTCCACTCATAGATACTGAGACCTGTCTGAATTCAAGGCAAGCAACGATGAAACAGTAAATAATTTACGGATCACATACTGTGGCAAAAAAGAAATAAACATGTATTCAAACTAATGTTAGAAAGTCTGCTTATTCTACCTTATATGTTAATAGTTAAGTTAAGTGGCATTCAAGTCAAACCAGGTTGTTTGAAACTTGTTTCTCTATATAATCCCCTCCCACACTAATTCACTTATTTCACTCTTACTCGGATACCATCATGGTAGTAAGTTTTCTCAGTACAAAAGAGCCATGATTGGACTGCCTGCTTCAGGTCTGAAACACTGGCCTCCCATGAACTCCTTTAATGGGCCAAATATGTGGAAATAGCTTTGAGCAAGGTCAGGACTGTACGGGAATGAGACAATAACTCCCCGCAAAGTCCCAGTAATGTGCAAGTGGTTTTGGTGAATTATTCTGTGGACAGTTCCCTCAGATTGTGATATCTCTCAAGTGGAAAAGAAGTTTTTTTCAATTTCCGTCAATTTACAAGGATCGCATGTAGTTCCACATCAAGGGCCATCAAGTGCACTCAATCACTTCCTGTGTGGAAATCTAAGGACAATACGTAAGCATTTGGTTTTATTGAAATAAGGATTGGCGAGTCTATGGAAATACGAAAACATAATGAAAATCAGCCTAGACTGTTCACCATGCAATGTTTCCATGATTAAGATCAGGAAAGGTAAAACAGCTAAACATTTTAGAAAGTTCAGTAGAAGGAGTGATGATCTAAAGCCAAGCACTCAGCCTTAGGACCTTCACATTATAGGTATGTTTAAGGTTTAATATTTTAAATGACCTTTCTTACAGTATGTAGGACGTGTATTTTTATTGTTATTAAGAAAATAAGGTTGAAAGCTTTATTTAGTTTAGATTTACTTTATTTGTTTGTTTTTAGCTAATACTACATGAAAACATGAAAGGATTGCATGTACTTTGTATAAAATAATATTCATTGTCATTCTCTTTAAAGATGTTAACCTGTTTATATCCAAATCTTTATATTGAAATCATAATATTGGATTAGATTGTTAACATTACGTTACAAATAAATTCTGTAAAATTATAATAATTTGTTGCTTTGTGACTATCAAGACTATCAAACAGATTTCTGAGATTTCTGCTTCTCAAAGCTCACAATTACTTCTTTTATAATAAATATAATGAAGTAAACCCTCATTACATTACTTTTTAGAACAAATGCTCAAATGAATGACTTTGTCATTTGGCATTTTATACTTTAATTTTTTATTTAAGATATATATTTTTCTTGCCGCTCCCCCAGTTACAGATCCGTCATGAAGCTGAATATTTTACTCATCCTGTGTTCAACTGGTAAGAGCCTTTTTATAAACCATTTTTCCCATATAAAGTTATAATTTAGAAAGTGATCAAAATGTAATTCATTTATTTTTAATTTTACTGTATTGTATGAATTCCATTGTTGAAATAGAGGCACAGAATGAGACAGATACAGTACAAGTGCATCAGGCTTGGCATCAACAATTAACAGAAAAAGAAAAAAAAGACAGGAGAGTAAAAAAAAAAGTATAAATGACAATGGTCACAAAATAAAATGGAAAAACTCAAAACAAATAATTAGACAAAAATCTAACAAAATAGAATCCTAGGTAAACTTATGTAAATTGGCTCAACAAATATGCTTTAAGCATTTGTTCCACAGCTGTGACCCCCTGAATTTAACAGAAAACTGACAAGTATATTGTATGGTATGACACTATGAAAAAATGTTGAATCAGTCCCAGACATGCATTTAGAAATATATACATGTGAAATGAAATGAATATTTAGTGGAGCTGAATTTTCTGTCTGACTACTGAATACAGCAAGTTTAACAAATCTTTTTTGAAATAAAAATATGCTAGGAAGGCTGCACAGTGGTGTAGTGGTTAGGACTGTAGTTGGGTTTGGGTTGGATTCCCACCTTGGGTCTATGTTGCTGGATTTTGTATGTTCTCCCCATGCTCTGTGGGTTTCTGTTAGAGGATAAGTGGTATAGAGCAATAAACGAATAAATTAATGAATGACTGAATGAATGAATGAATGCGTCAATCTAATTTAACATTCTGTGGCCTGTTGGTCAGAAAATCCAGTATCCAGCTGCATAGAAAGGTGTTGATTCCGAGATCAGCAAGCTTACTAATTAGCCTGGAGGGTATGACTGTGTTGAACGCTGAGCTGAAATCCACGAACAGCATTCTTGTGTAAGTGTTCTTATTATTCAGGTGAGATAGTAGTGTTAAGGAAACAGCATCTTCAATGCTTCTATTCTCACTGATGAGGGTCCAGTGTGGGTGGTAGGCTTTTCTTGAGGTGTGCTTGGACTAACCGCTGAAAGCTCTTCATGAGTATGGGTGTAAGTGCTACTGGGCAGTAATCATTAAGTCACATGGGTTTGGAGTGTTTAGGCACAGGCACAATGGAGGTGGATTTAAAGCAAGTAGGCACTGTTGATTGATATAGGAACAGATTAAAGATATCTGTCATGACCTCAGGTAACTGTTCAGCACAGATTCTGAGCACACGTACAGGTATTCCATCAGGGCCAGCAGCTTTCCGATTGTTTATCCTGCTGAAGGCAGCAAAGACTTCTGTGGTGGAAAGTGAGAGAGGCTGAAAGTTCACAGGCAGTAGTGATTGTCTCCTGGTGACTCTGATCAAAGCGAGCATAGAAGTTATTTAGCTCGTTGAGGAAGGAGACTTCAGTGGATATGGTTGCAGAGTGGGTGGGTTTGTAGTCACTGATGGACTGGATGCCCTACCACATATGCCGAGGATCAGAGTTGTTGAAATGATCTTCAATCCTCAGCTTGTAACTCCACTTGGCCTTATCGATAACCCTTTTCTGGTTAGCTCTGGATGCACTGTAGGCCTGTGCATCTCCTGATCTGAAGGCAGCATTCCAGGCCTTGAGCAGGAGATGAACTTCCCTATTCATCCATGGCTGCTGATTAGGGTATGTTGTAATCTGCAGATGCTGCAGTCCATTAATTTCTTGCTGTTGGCAATACGGAGTCGCAGTTCATCCATCTTATTCACCAGGGACCGCACATTAGCAAGGAAAATGCTGGGTAAGAAAAGCTGGTGTGGTGTTAGCCTTAGCTTAGCACGCAGTCCTCATCGCTTCCCCAGCCTTTGCTTATGGTCCCTTCACCGCCTACGAGCACTTCTGCCTGGCCTCCGATAGCCCGAAGCCTCCGATGGCTTGTAGATCTCAAGGGGAATGACATGAAAACCGACTATGCCACTGTTTGTTTCTTGTAATCTGATGTCTAAAAGTTCTTGTCTACTATATGAAGTTAGACAGAGAGCGATTTGCGTAAATAAACTGATTATGACCAAACAACTACTAAACTGCAGTTTCTAGAGAGATGCCGAGCCTCGCATTGTGTGCGCACCGCCATCTTGGGATGATGGCAGCATTGAAAACTCTCATTTTAGCCATTTTGCTTTATCCAGAGGCAACACCTCAGATTGGAAAAGACTGACTGGGTGCTATCAATTCTGGCCATGAGATCAGCTGAGGTAGTGGCTTTGAGGGAACCAAGATATTTGAACTGGTCTACCTGCACAATCCGGATGCCCATAACCTCCAGAGTTATTTGTGATCCATCTTTTATCAAGTATTTGGTATTCTTGGCATTATGGCCACAATGACGTTGACCATTTTTGGAGGCACTCTGATTGCTTTTAGCACCTTCCACATATGTCCCAATTTACATTGTCAAAGGCACTCCTGAAATTGATATGACTGTGAAAGTTTTCTTGCCACATCTCATTTGTTCTTGCAAAACCTCCCTAGTGAAAAAGTCTGCTCAATACAGCTTCACAAATGATCTGTGCAAGTACTTTCCCAGTCACTGATAGGAGATTTATTCCCGAATAGTTTTCACATCATGTCTTACCACCCATTTTGAATACAAGATCAGCTAATCATTCCATAGAAGGTTGTTCCGCATTCCATATTGACATAATTAGCATATGCAGTTTTTTATCAAGTGGATCACTCCCTGATTTCAAAGCCTCGACAGTCATAGCATCAGGTTCTGGGGCCTTGCCTTTCTTGAGTCATGCGGCAGTGACTTCTGCTTTTATTCGTTTGTCGATGTTCACATTGCCAGGAGTTCTTTTTGCATATACACCTTCATCAAGGCTGGTTGGTAGATCACAATTAAGGAGCCATTCTTGGGCGTCACAGTCTAGCCTACTGCATGTCAGATGTATAGGAATACCTATTAGGATTTTAAGAGTTGAGAAAAAAGTATCCTTTGATCCCCACGGCCATTGCTGGCCTCAAACTCAGCAGCAAATGTATCACAGAACTGTTCTCTCATTTTTCAGCCTTCATGACTACCACAAGTTACCACAAGCTAGCTATCTTATTTTTTATATGCTAACATTACTTTACTTCGCATTTCATTGACCTCCCTCATTGATACACTATATGTCATCACATGACACCTCCTACATTTCTTGTGGTTAAACTACAACAACTATACATGATGTGGCCATTATTCGTCTCGTGCCATCCCGTGGAATGCCACAAGCAACATTTAAGAATTTAAATAAATGTCTTGTGCTTCATTGAATATCAGCCAGATGGCGAATTTAAGGACTTTTTAAGCCTCATCTATATATATATATTGTAAAGTCTTAACAGGGACTAAACAATGAAAGACAAGGCAATGCCTCAGTTTAAATGATCTTAAAATTAATTACATTTCCAGATAGTAGGCTATCTGATAGTGTTAACTATGCAAATGTCCTGATTCGTGAATATGTCAACATATCTTCGGTTTAAACGTAAAAATGCGCCTACAATGAGTACCATCGGGAGACATGAATGAACAACAAAAAAATAAAAAACGAAAAAAATATATATTTTTAGGCAAAATGCTGTCTGTGTCTAGCATTGAATAATTATTTCATGCATTATTTGACCACGGCTGGAAATAATAGCTGGAATGTGATTGTGAATTTATGACTGAAATAAAGCTGTTCATCGGCATGCAACCCTCGGCAGCGTTTTGATCAAGAGGTCATTTTCATTTTGATGTGGACAAAAGGTCTAGGAAGGAAATGGAAATGTTTCATTATTTTACAAAATCTTTGTATATTCAGTAAATTTATGACTTACACTCAAAGTATCTAATCTATGAAGTCTGATTTAATTGGTATCATTAAACATTTTATTCCTATTTACTTTATGTTTTGCTGGCGAAATACATTTTAGGCAGAGACGTCTGCTCGGTCTTGTTAATTCATTTTGAAGCCGTCAATTCTGCCAACCCCCCACCCAAAAATAAATAAATAAATAAATCAGCGAAACCTTTTTGATAACTTCACACCTATCATGAATGAAAGGTGAGAAAAGGGATTACAGCTCTGTTGCTTTGTATTCAGTGAGTAGACTATAGATTGGTTTGTTGCATTTCCGGGGGAGTATGTCTGCAGTTCTATCGATAAATCTGCTCATATCTGCGCACACGACTGCACACAGTCTTTTGATCAATGGCACCTTTCACTTTGTAAAAGGCAGTGTTTATTGTTTACTGTATATTTAAAGTGCATACACACATTCATCATGAAAGATCTTTTGTAAAACAAAAACAAAATTCTGTTTGCTTCAGCATTGGAAACAATATTGTTTCAGGCTAACTTTAATAATAATTATACACTTTTGTATTCTTTGTTGTACTTCATCTTTTTGCACATATGCACAGGGATCTTTAAATTTGAGCAGAAAATAATAGTGGTTGGCACAATATTTTTTTTCCATATAACAAACAGCTGAATGAAGTTAAATATACACAATAAATAAATAATTGCATTTGCTTTACATTTGTGCACTCATGTGTAAAGCATACAATAGATTTAAACAACAACAACAAAAAGTTTAATGATGGCAATTAAATCAAATTTAATAGTTGGATTTGATGCTTTTTGATTTTGATACTTTTCTTTTCATTTACTGTATGGACAAGTTGTATTATGCTTTCTCTGGAGAATAAACAAACCTGGTAAATTGTCTTGAAAGTCTTGGGCAGTAGAGGACTGGCCATCTGGAGCACCATGAAACATTTATTGAAATGCAATTCTTATGCACACAAAAAAAAAAAAAAACTACACAGCAAAACTGTGTTATATTATATTATGACTTAAATAAATCATCTCACATTGGAGCGGTCTCTCGTGTTGGAAAAGCCAGCGATTATCTAGCGAGTAGCCTATATATTTATGTTTGTTGCATGTCTGAGTGAGTATGTCTGCATTTGTATTGATAATCGCACGCATTTATTTTGTGACGTGAAAGTGCGAGCCGCGGGTTTACAAACGCCGATTTTAAATAAATTTAGATTCACCTAGAATCTATTTTAGGTGTGCCAGCTGGCACTGTTCTTATATTTCTCTTTGTCAGGGTAAATTTCCATGTACTGTAAAACCGGTTCATCGGTATGTATTAATTAAGATTAATTAAGATTAATTAAGATGTGTGTTTCTTAGCCCCACCCCCGCGAGAGGTTGTGTGCGGACCACTGAGCTTCTACGGATTCTAAAATTGACATTATTACTGTTTTTTAATCCCTGCAGTGGGAGAGTCTGAGAATTTCTTTACCATAATCTTCGTTGTATTATTTTTAATCACTCTATACACAACCTATGATTTCTTTATGCTATTTTACAAATGAAATATTTTTTATGTTACCCTCTATACTGCTGGGTTAAATGTTTAGGTGCTGGGTTGTTTTATTTGACTAAACCAGTGGGTAAATTAACACTCTTGCAGGGTTGACACATTCCATTTGATTTAGTAGATAGAATCATTTTGTTTTCAAAAAAGTCCCAAAATGTGCACAACTTCACGTAATGTACAGTAAATATAGTAGACTGCCTGATAGAAATACCCAAATGAAATTAATCCGCTGTTTTAACCACTGCAGGGACAGTTAGCCAGCGGTAGTTTTCAGAAGTTCGTTCCGAGGTGTGGCTGCGTTGGGCGGGTACATGAATTTAGAGCCCCTGGGGATTGTCTGGAGCTCAAATCTCCGAAAATGTTCTGTTTTGAAACCAGCGGAAATTGCAGCGCTTCTAAACATGCACAGCACGCACGTTTATCAGCCTTTTGATCAAAAAGCGCACACACGCAACTCACTTTCACTTTGCAAAAGGCAGTGTTTATTGTTTAGTGTATATTTGAACAATAATTGTTTTAGGCTAACTTATCATACACTTTTGTATTCTTTGTTGTACTTCGTCTTTTCGCACACATGCGCGGGTGCGTTGCAATAATAATAAAAATAATAATAATAAGCTCAGCACAACTACTACTAATGATAATACTGAATGGACAAAGCGAAGTCAAAGAAGAATCATCAATGAAGGAGAGAAGAAAATGAAGAATAAATACACATCAGTATTTACTGTTTGAGCTCGACACGTTTATGAGCTCCGTCGCTTGCTGTCAGTGGGCGCCTAAGAGAGATTGATACATTATATATAATACATAATGCCCTCTACAGATAATGAACATCAATTTCACAGAGATCCCTTTTCTCGAAACGTGCTTTCTTAATGGCCAAATCTAGCTAAAAACCAACATTCTTTTTTTTTCTTCTACCAAGCTGCAAATGTTTAATTCTGTTGTTTTCTGTTTAAAATGGGCCTCTATTTTAATTGACTCATTTTTGGAGCCAGCCAGTTTCCTGGTCAATAAAATTGTTGCCTTGTGATCACTTTTTATGTCAACAATGCATAACGGAAATGAAAGATTCATCAGAGGATAATGAGGCAAATATGAACAATGCGATTTTACAACATTTGAAAATTAAAATTAAAATATAAACAAACCATTTACAAGGAGTTAGCTGAATTAAACACAGTTTACCTGCTGCAGACCATCAGGCTTTGGAGAGGCAGCTTCTAGTTTGGGCAGTGCTGGATAGGCACTGTTGATGTTTGGCTGGATAGACCCAGACAACACGCTAGTTAGGTTTCCTACATTTCCCCCTTTATTTCCTGTTCCTTTCCTTGTCTCCCTGTAAGGAACTATACAACAACAACAAAAAAGAACCAATCAAAAGAGGTGCAATTAAAAATATTCTAATCTCCTGAACTGCAGGATTGGATTGTGAAACGTAGACTTTTTTTTTATTCTAGACATTACCAGTTTACATTGTGTACCATAAAAAAAAATAAATAAATAAATAAAAATGTCACCTACAGGTCTTGTTTCAGCTGCAGCATTCGTTCTGCAAACCGTCCCTCACAAATATGAGCTGAACATGTCACAGGTAACGTGGTCGGTTGCACAGAATTACTGCAGTGAGATCTACACTGACCTGGCAGTAATCCTAAGTTATACTGATTGGATAAGATTAAATAAAGTGACAGCAAGTAAAGGTCTGACAAAACCTGCCTGGGTTGGTTTGTACAACGACGTCAATAGCTGGCGCTGGTCCTTATATGATCTTCCACTGAAGAATGTCACTTACACATACTGGTACAATGGCGAGCCAGATAATAATAATGGGATAGAATCATGTGTTGCAGTAAAAGATTATGGAATGTGGTCAGATTGCGACTGTACACTTTATAAACCCTTCATATGCTACAATGGTAAGTTAACAATCTGTATTTGATTTGCTTAATTTTGGTCTGAATTATCATTTTGTAACATATTTAGCTGTGCCTAATTTTTTTGCCACTTTGTAGCTAATTTCACTGGTTCCAGTAAGTTCATTGGCATCTCTAAGGTTTGGGGGACTTGGCTTGGAGCTCGAAACTACTGCAGAGAATATCACACAGATTTGGCCTCCTCACTTAACAGCACTGACAGCAGCTACTTACGACAATTGAGGGATGCCCAGGGTAATTCCTGGGTTGGGTTATATAGGGACACTTGGAAGTGGGCAAATGGAATAAATGCTTCAAATCTTCCGTGGGCTCCAGGAAAACCCAATAACTATGGAGATCATGCAAATTGCGCATCACTTAAAGGTGGCCTGTTCACTGATGAAAGCTGCACCAACCTGCACAGCTTCTTCTGTTACACCAGTAAGTGTTTACGTTTCTGAATATTAGCAAATAAAAATATCAAAATGAATTTGTGCCGACCTCAGTGATAACCACATAGCGACATCTAGTGGCCATTATGAAATTAACGCCTTAAGTGTGTCCTTGAGTTTGTCTCATAAGGAATTTAACAGGACGCTGTATTTCTTTGCCATGCTGTATTTCAACTGCCCATTCATTTGCAATATATGTAAGTATTTAGTTTCATATTTCTGTTTGTGTTAATAGTGTAAAATGTCATTTAAAGAAAAATGTGTATAAATTGTGTAAATGACTTGATTTATAAAACTTTAATTATGCAAGTGAACATGTTAAATATGTTATACTCTGCTACAGTTGGATTGTGATGCATAAGACATTGTTTGACAGTGTCTTTGTTTATATATATTTAGTTTTACTGTGCTTTCTTTAAGTAAACTACACTCAAATCAAGCATAACATCTGAGTCTTTCTTGGAGGAACCTGTTAGCTATCTGCCTAGCTAGTCAGGGTCGAGCACTTCAGCAATTATCCTACTGGGGGCAGAATAGAATTATTCATAAAGTTTTTACTACTACTATTAATAATAATAATAATAATAATAATAATAATACTAATACTACTACTAATAATAATAAATCCCCTGTTAACAGCTTCTTTGTTGCAGATTGCAATGGAATTTGCAAACTATGTCTATTTAATGGTCGTTATGGCGCCTTGGTGGTTAGTCTTGCACCTACAGGTTTCGGGTTCAATTCAGTTTCATGTTATCTGCATGCTTGGTTGGTTTTCTCTGGGTACTCCGGGTATTTCCTCCCACAGTCCAAAGACATGCAGATTAGGCTAATTGATGTTCCCAAATTACCCGCAGTATGTCAATGAGAATGTGAGTGTGTGCGCGCCCTGTCAGGAATTGGCACCCTGTCCAAGGTGTACCCCAAGTACCCCAAGTCTCCTGTAATAGGCTCCAAGCCTCACGTGACACTGTATACAGGATAAAGTGATATAGATGATGCGACTATTTAATATCCTTTGAGCTAATGATGGGTGAGATGTTTGATGAGGGCTGATTAAAAATATAAAAATTAAAATGGTAAAAGATTTATGAATCAACTATTTTACACAATTTATACACATCTTTCTTTAAATGACATTTTACACTATTTACACAAACAAAAATCTGAAACGAAATAGTTATAATTCGAATAAATCAGCTCACAGTTTATAAGTAAATAATAGCATGAGTGGAGGAGAAAAGACGAGGCTTGAATTAAAATATAATTTATTGATTCTTCATGAAAGCCTTAATCTTAGACTACAAAACGAACAAACAAAAACACTGAGGACATTAATTGGCTTAACAAGAAATACTTTACCTAAATGCGTGTTTGTGTGCGTGTCTTCCACAGACTCACCAATGAGGGGTCAGATACTGAAACTGCAGGTGATGTCTATTGGAAGTGTGTTTGATCCTCCACTGCAGTCTATTGTAGACCTAGTGAGTAAAAATATCTACGACATTTTGTCAAATTGTGAATTCGAACACCATATTTCTTCATCTTTCATTCAGAAATGCTTCAGCTGCTCTTCGGAACTAAATCATGTATCTGTTTTCAGATTGAGAAGAAACTTGATGAAAACGGCATGTTGCAGAACACCACCATGAACTGGAGGACCAAGCAAGATGGAGAGATATTTTACAAAAAAAGCAAGGATGAAGTGTGACATCTAAATGCTTACAGCCACATCAAGTAGTTCAGGCAGAGTGAATATGAACACTCATAACAAAGGCTACATTCAACTCTGCTTAGTATGGCTATCACTGTAATCACTGTAGAATAATTAGTTTTAAACTCAAAACGTTTTACATATATTACATATACATTTGTATACAAGTCACATGGTCTAAATCAACCACTAAGGAAATAGCTTCAATTATCAGTGCCCTTTGTTGTTACACTGAACTGCAATAAGATGGTGCCAAAAAATTTCAATCAAATGTGTGCCATGACACACCTACTTTCCTTTAAATAAATAAATTCAGTTTTATATGTTTATGAAAAATATTTATATTTAGAATTATTCACATTCAAATTTTGCAACAAGTGACTGCTCAATACAGGGACAATTTGAAATTCAGAAGGAGTATGTTAAATAACTGGAACATTTGGTTGATGTAATCAAAAACAACTAGAAGATATGATTATTAGAAAAATCCGCATGTGCCTTACTATGCCTGCCACTATTATAGTGTTTTTTTTTCTTTTATTTCTTTTTCTTGTTTTTCTGCAGTTATACAAATGCAATTTTATTTTAAAAAATCTAATAGTATGCAAAAGTTTTTTTTATTAAATTAAAAAGTCATTAATAATTTTGATGATTATGACTTACAGTTCATGAACATTAAAACAAAACTATCGAAATTATCTCTAATTATTAAAATATATAATTTACAGTGGGAGGAACTTATTATTCATGCAGTGCAAATATTGTGCATCTCTCAGCTTGGTTCAGTACACACAACTAAATCATTTTGAAGACTGCTGGCATGACAATTTTCTAGAATACTATCATCTAACCCATACACAAGAACGGGTAAAAAAGGTCCATAAAAGGTCACTGCTGAAAGGACTGGCTGTTTGCAGAGTGCTTGTTTCAAAGCATATTCATGGAAGGTTGACTGGAGGGGAAAAGTGTAGTAGGAAAAGGTACACAAGTGACAGGGATGACCATAGGCTTAAAAATATTATCAAGCAAATTGGCTGATTGGCTTCATGAGGAGTGAAGCAAGGCTGGAGTTAGTGCAACAAGAGCCACTATGGACAGATGTCTTCAGGAAATAGGCTACAACTATTGTGTGTATATATATATATATATATATATATATATATATATATATATATATATATATATATATATATATATATATATATTAAAAGCATTGCATATTTGTTTATATTACATTTAGTATGTGTCTTTCTAAA
The DNA here is from genome assembly GCA_030347435.1 of Clarias fuscus. Taxonomy (NCBI): domain Eukaryota; kingdom Metazoa; phylum Chordata; class Actinopteri; order Siluriformes; family Clariidae; genus Clarias; species Clarias fuscus. The sequence continues at coordinate 20,696,761 of CM059225.1, read as the reverse complement.
CTTCCTTAAGAATAGGATGCTCCTGTCATATTACCAATGTTTTAAAATATATTTTTTCATAATTATGTTGTCAGAACAGTACTATCCCAGATACCATGCTGCTTAAGGGCCACCACTGGCACATCATTGGTTCAGTAGATAATTACAAGTTTGGCAAAATGTTGGCTCAATGTTGGTTCAGTAGGTAATGGCAAGGTTGGACATTTTAAATTAAATTAGATCCAGATAGCACATTGTATAGCAACGGAATTGCATACATTGGGCCAATGTTGGCACCAGTGGTTGGCTCAATGTTCATTCACCTCTATACTTTTACCATGTACTGTCACTGTAGTTCAGCTGTTCTTTATCATCATCTTCCTCATCAACAGTACAGCATCTTTGGAGAACTGTGACTGTAGTCTGTGTAAATACATCAGTAATTTAAGCATGGTAAATATGTTAACATATGTTCTTCGAAATATTCCCTTTCAACCAGCAAAGTGATAATAACAAACATTTTCCACATTTGGCTCAACTCAGTTCAACAACATTTCTAGTATTATAGTACACATATGTTCCCCAGATGAAACAAAGTAAACACAGCCATTTAAACAGTAAATAGCCTAGCAAAATTGTCAAATGATATGTTTCACATGCCAACTACCTTACTACATATATTCAACGACCACATAAACATACAAAACTGCAGTGCCCTAAAGCAAAACAATATGTACTGTATATTAGCCCTTTAACCTATGGTTCTAAGTTCGCTATGGGTCCATACAGGTTGCTTAGCCTAGCATAATACTGCATAGCTAAACATCTTTCACACCACATTATAGCAAAATTACTAACTGTGTGCTCTTCATGTTTCCACCACAGATTCTCAACACTCTTTCTGTATGTCTTACTCAAGGGTATTTACATCTCATGTACAGTATGAATATTAAGACACCTGTAGTTATTTTGTGATTAGTTGGCTGCAAGATTTAATCTATAGCATCTGGCTTCTGTTTGGTTTTAGGTTCCTCTCATCAATTAGCACCATCTAATGACCGGTTTTACAGTGTTCATAGTTGACCACAAAGTACAATGAATTTAACATTTATAACTTTAAAAAACACAAGAAAAAAAATTACAAATTGGTTCAAAAGCGTCTTATTTTAACTGCTACACCTTATGAACTGTACCACAACTAAATTTATAACTTGTTTTTTTTAGCTGTCTTAACTCCATATTATTTATTTTATGTACATAATGCTTTAACCTTTTACACCTGCATCTGTCATTTAGCCATAAGTAACAACAGAGAAAACAGAAATTAATAAATCAATGTCTTTCCTTGTACACATTGTTCACACGTGGAAAGTGGTGATACTTCCTGATATGCTCACAGCATTGGTCATCCAGTAGTGCAAACATAGAAAAGTGTTGTCGCCTATCAGGGAGAATAAGAGCAACCCAGGCGACATTGTTGGACCAACATTGGGCCACCGTACAATGGCGATATACACAGAGTTAGCGATATAGTTCTTTCAATTTTATTCATGTACTAGATTGCTAACCAACCCTCATATGAGCTCCTGATGGCATGGCATCATTGAGAGAGCCCACTGCACAAAAGTAATGCTATATAATTTAATTTCCAATTTTCAACCTAGCCATTATCTACTGAACCAACATTGGGCCAACTTATCTTTGGTCCCACCAATATGTCAACAGTGGGCCAACAGGCAAATGATCAGAACCGTAATTAGTAGTCTTCTGATTTTGTAGCTGAGTCAAACCAGACAGTTATTGAAGTGCACAGCACAGATTCAATGATGGCTGGGTAAACTGTGTGAGCAGGTCCTGTGGCAAGTTGAACAACTTCAGCTAGCAAAGGAAATACAACCTCTGATGGGCCTTTATAACAATGGAGTCAAAGTGAATGTCCCACTTCAGGTCCTGTGAGATGATCATGCCCAGGAACCGGAATGACTCCACTGCTGTCACAGTGCTGTTAATGATGGTGAGTGGGGCGAGTGCAGGGTGGTTTCTCCTGAAGTCCACGATCATCTCCACTGTTTTAAGCATGTAAATGACCATTAAATGCCACCCCCCCCCCAAACACAGAAGTGGGACGTCACCTTTACCTCCAGCAATAAAGGGCTGTGTTGCCATAAATGGCTTATAAAAATTTTTACAAAAAGAACTTTATTTAAGAAAATACTTTTATTTTGAAGTTCATAAAAGGAAGTGCAGTGACGCTGTTTGTGAATGTTTGCGCACTCTATACGTACTTTCCACTTTATAAGCATCTGGCTGGTGTGCACAAAGGAGCACATGTTAACTTGTATGATTTAAGGCTTTCTCCTACCTCTCAGCTCCTGGCTGATAAAGGGCACAAGGTACAGTTTTTGGCAGTTATATATTGGCATCAGTCTTCGACTGCTCAGCCAAGTACCAGGGGACCAGCCTTAACGACCACTTGCTCCAAGGCCCAGATTTAATTAATAATCTGACTGGCATCCTTGTAAGGTTCAGACAACATCGTGTAGCCCTCATGTGCGATGTTGAAAAGATGTTTCACCAATTTCATGTGGAAGAAGCAGATCGAAACTATCTACGTTTCCTCTGGTGGAAAAATGGAGACTTGGCTTCAAACCCACATGAATACCGCATGAAGGTCCATCTTTTTGGTGCAACTTCATCACCTGGATGCGCCAACTATGGTCTGAAACATCTCACTAAGGAGAATGAATGTATGTATCCTCTTGGCTCAAAATTCCTCACAACAGACTTTTATGTGGATGATGGTGTTACCAATGTAGCCAGCACAGAGGAAGCTGTTCAGTTAGCAAGAGAGGCTCGACAGCTGTGTGCCTCAGGTGGTCTTAGACTGCACAATTTTGTTTCAAACGACAGAGTTGTCCTGGATAGCATTCCAATGTCTGAACGAGCTATTAATGTAAAATCACTTGACCTCAACTTTGACGGCACACCTTTAGAGAGAGCTTTAGGGATCCATTGGCATGTTGATTCTGACAGATTTAGATTTTCTGTTGACCTCAAAACCCAACCAGCAACACGCCGTGGCATACTATCGACAGTTGTATCCCTGTATGATCCTCTGGGCTTTATTTCTCCTTTCCTGCTCATTGGGAAATTAGTGCTTAAGGAAATGTGCAGACATGTCACAGATTCACAAGTGGTTTTGGATATATCAACAATGAAGCACGTCGATTTCACAAATTTGTGGCGAACAGCACTACTCCAACAGTGGAGATATGTTCCCACTAATGAAGATCCGGCTGACCATGCGTCAAGAGGTTTAAACGTTGATGAGATTCTTAAAACCAACTGGTTGACAGGGCCGAGTTTCTTATGGAAGAAGGATATACCTCCTGTTGCAGATATTGACACGGCACTAAAGGTTGGAGATCCTGAAGTGAGACAAGCTCAGGTTCTGAGTACAGAAACCTCATTCGCCGAGCAAAAGGAAATAAGTCCAGCAGTTACAGTACAGTAGTTGAACGAGAACATGCTACTTGTATCATCATTAAGGATTTACAAAGTAACACCTATGTGAAGGATATCAAGTTGTTGAGTAAGGGTGCCCAGCTGTCACCTAACAGCAAGCTGTATCATCTTGATGCCTTCCTAGATCGAGAAGGGTTACTCAAGGTAGCGCTCTGCAATGCGCCCCTACCAAGCTCAGTCAAACATCCAGTAATCATTCCCAAGGATCACCATATAACAAAGATGATCATCTCTCAATGTCATGAGAATGTCAAGCATCAAGGGAAGGGACTCACAATTAATGAGATCCGATCACAAGGCTACTGGATTCCAGGAATCAGCAGAGCAGTAGCATCCCATATACATCACTGTGTGACATGTCGAAAGCTCAGGAGACCTACAGAAGAACAACGAATGGCCGACCTACCTTCAGAGCGCACAAGTCCATCCCCACCATTCACATACTGTGGTATGGACTGCTTTGGTCCCTTCATCATTAAACAGGGTCGAAAAGAGCACAAGAGGTACGGCCTCCTGTTCACGTGTTTCAGCTCCAGAGCTATTCATATAGATAACATGACCACAGATGCCTTTATCAATAGCCTGCGCTGTTTCATTGCTTTACGAGGAGCAGTACGTAAAAGTAGGAGATATTGTCATGGAAAAGGCTGATAATCTTCCCAGAAATGAGTGGCGGCTAGCCAGAGTTACAGAGACTACAATGGATAAAGATGGGCTTGTGAGAAGAGTCAAGGTATGCTTTGGTGACCGGAATCTGGAAAGGGATGGTCGTCGCCTCAACAAGCTGTCTGTCATAGAACGCCCAGTCCAGAAGCTGATCCCCCCCCCCACACACACACACACACCCAAGCACAGAAGTGGGACGTCACCTTTACCTCCAGCAATAGAGGGCTGTGTTGCCATAGATGGCTTATAAAAATTTTACAAAAAGAACTTTATTTAAGAAAATACTTTTATTTTGAAGTTCATAAAAGGAAGTGCAGTGACGCTGTTTGTGAATGTTTGCGCACTCTATACATACTTTCCACTTTATAAGCGTCTGGCTGGTGTGCACAAAGGAGCACATGTTAACTTGTATGATTTAAGGCTTTCTCCTACCTCTCAGCTCCTGGCTGATAAAGGGCACAAGGTACAGTTTTTTGTGTAGTAAATTTGATTGTTTAAACGTATTACCTTATCAGCACTGTAGTTTTACCTTAAGTTATATTGTTTACAGTAGTTCATGGTTTATTTGGTCATTAGGACATTTTATGTGTCTTAATTGCACACAAAAGGGAGGTTGTCAATGTTTAATATAAATTTTTGTTGTAAATGCTTTATATACATAAAAAATATATTATCAGTGTTAAAATTAGTCTATTTAAAATATTGTACAGTATTAAGGCAAGGATATAATTTAATGTATGTTAAAAAGGATGACGTTGTCATGTAATTTCTAAGTGAATATGTATAATTGTATATGTTTATTATGAACGTTGGTTATGATTCATACCATTTACAGGCAAATGTCTATTGTTTGTTTGTTTGTTTGTTTTATTTTTATTCAGCTCTTACGGGGTTTTGGATATTAAAACCCTTTTTAAACATCAGTTAGAGAGTAAAGTGCTTATGTTCAGCCGGGAATGCTACAGAGCATGTTCAGCAGGTTGTTGTGAATGCACCAGTCAGGTGCTCAACATCTACAGAGCCCACTGTGAAGCTCCTGCAATTTGCAGATGACACTACAATCATCGGCCTCATCCAGGACGGTGACGAGTCTGCATACAAAAGCGAGGTTGAGCCTAGAATATTGAACCTTTTCACAATATTATAATTTTCTGAGAATGGGGTGGTGCATGACATGTATGAGAGCTGTAAGACAGTGGTGAGATGTGCTGTAGGTGTGACAGAAGAGTTCAAGGTGGAGGTGGATCTGCATCAAGGATCGGCTCTGAGCACCATCTTGTTTGCTATGGTGATGGACAGGATGACAGACTAGGTTAGACAGGAGTCTCCATGGACAATAATGTTTGCAGATGACATTGTGCTTTGTAGCGAGAGCAGGGAACAGGTGAAGGAAAATCTAGAGAGGTGGAGCTACGCTCTGGAAAGCAGAGGAATGAAGGTTATCCGTAGCAAGACAGAATACATGTGTGTGAATAAGAGGAACGTAATTGGAACGGTAAGGCCACAGGGAGCGGAGGTAAAGGAGGTGCAGTACTTTAAGTACTTAGAGTCAACGGTCCAGAGCAACGGAGGCCCAGAGCAATGGAAAGGAGGTGAAAAGGCATGTACAGGCTGGTTGGAATGGGTGGAGAAAAGTGTCAGGTGTGTTATGTGACAAAAGAGTATCAGCGAGAATGAAAGGAAAGGTGTACAAGACAGTGGTGAGAACAGCGATGCTCTACGGCTTAGAGACAGTGGCACTGAAGAAAAGCCAGGAGGCAGAGTTGGAGGTAGCAGAGATGAAGATGTTGAGGTTCTCTTTGGGAGTAACAAGGATAGACAGGATCAAGAATGAGTGCATCAGAGGGACAACCCATATTAGATGTTTTGGAGATAAAGTCAGAGAGGCCAGATTGAAGTGGTTTGGACATTTTCAGAGGAGAGATTGTGAGCATATTGGTAGAAGGATGCTGAAGTTGGAACTGGATGCAGTGAGAGAGAACATGAAGTTAGCTGGGGTGAGAGAAGAGGATGTAAAGGATAGAGTTAGATGGAGGCAGATGATTCTCCTGAACAAATTAAAAGGAACAGACACAAAACAGTGACAAAGAACTTGATGGTTTTCTCTGATAATTCTGTTCATTCCATGCCGGAAAAACCTATACAATACTATACAAGACCTACTATAAGTAAAATGTTAATATAAAATGAATGACTGCATAGACACTTTGTTTCTGTGCCATTATACTGATATTGATTTTAATATTACTCTGGTAGTCTGAGAAACACGCTTGACTTTTAGACAGTTTATTTGGGAAATGGCTTATATCTGCCTCGTTCTATTTCCGTAGTGTTCCACTCATTTATGCTAAGACCTGTCTGAATTCAAGGTAAGCAATGATGAATTAGCAAATAACGTATGGACCACATACTGCGACAAAAAAAGAAATAAGCATGTATTCAAACTAGTGTTAGAAAGTCCGCCTATTCTACCTTATTTGCTAATAAATGGCAAAAATATACCATTTCCACATATTTGGCCTAAAGGAGTTCTTGGGAGGCCAGTGTTTCAGACATGAAGCAGGCTCATGGCTAATTTTTTGATCAGAACTCCTTTGGGCCAAATGGAAATGGCTTTAGGCGAGGTCTGGACCGAACGGGAATCTGACAATAACTCCAGCAGAGTTGCATCTCTTCTGCAATGGGGATATTTTAATTTTATGTCAAAGTTTCAAGGATCAGGATATTACATTCAATATTATAGATGTTGTATATTGCATGTAGTTCCACATTAAAGGCCATCAAGTGCACTCAATCACTTCCTGTGCAGAAATCTAAGAACAATACGTAAGCATTTGATTTTATTGAAATAAGGATTGCAGAGTCTATGGAAATTAGAAAACAACATGGAAATCAGTCTAGATTGTTCTTTGCAATGATTAAGGTCAGGGAAGGTAAAGTAAACTAGTCAGCTAAACATTGAGAATCTTAAACCAAGTACTCAGACTTAGGATTTTCATATTATAGGTATGTTTAATGTTTAATACGTCAAATGACTTAACTTACCATATGTAGGAAGTGTATTTTTATTCTTATTATATAAATTTATTTACACATATTTTATATATATATATAAAATATGTGTAAATAAATTTATTCTTCATATATATATATATATATATATATATATATATATATATACATATACATACACACACACATACACACACTTGAAAATCATAATACTGGGTTATATTGTTAACATTATTAACATTACATATAGAAAAATTATAATAATCAGTTGCTTCTTGACCTAAAAAGTTTTTTTTATCTTATTCTAAGCTCTATAATACACACGTGGACAAAATTGTTGGTACCCTTCGGTCAATGAAAGAAAAACTCACAATGGTCACATAAATAACTTTAATCTGACAAAAGTAATAATTTAAAAGAATCTATGAATGTTAACCAATGAAAGTCAGACATTGCTTTTCAACCATGCTTCAACAGAATTATTAAAAAAAATAAACTAATGGAACAGGCCTGGACAAAAATGATGATACCCCTAGAAAATACTGAAAATAATGTGACACTGGCCAGCACATTTCTCTCTAGAATCCCTTGATAGTCTTGAGATTTCATTGTACCCTGCACAGATTCAAGACACCCTGTGCCAGATGCAGCAAAGCAGCCCCAGAACATAACAGAGCCTCCTCCATGTTTCACAGTAGGGACAGTGTTCTTTTCTTGATATGCTTCAAGTATAATTAGCAAAATTTGCCTTGGCAAAAAGTTCCATTTTTGTCTCATCTGTCCATAGGACATTCTCCCAGAAGCTTTGTGGCTTGTCAACATGTAGTTTGGCATATTCCAGTCTGGCTTTTTTATGATTTGTTTTCAACAATGGTGTCCTCATTGGTCGTCTCCCATGTAGTCCACTTTGGCTCAAACAACGACGGATGGTGCGATCCAACACTGATGTTCCTTGAGCATCAAGTTCACCTTGGATCTCTTTAGAAGTCTTTCTGGGCTCTTTTGTTACCATTCAGATTATCCGTCTCTTTGATTTATCATCAATTTTCCTCCTGCGGCCACGTCCAGGGAGGTTGGCTACAGTCCCATGGATCTTAAATTCCTGAATAATATGTGCAACTGTAGTCACAGGAACATCTAGCTGCTTGGAGATGGTCTTATAGCCTTTACCTTTAACATGCTTGTCTATAATTTTCTTTCGAATCTCCTGAGACAACTCTTTCCTTCGCTTCCTCTGGTTCATGTTGAGTGTGGTACATACCATGTCACCAAACAACACACTGACTACCTGGAGCCCACTATAGGCCCACTGACTGATTACAAGATTGTAGACACCTGTGATGCTAATTAGTGGACACACCTTGAATTAACATGTCTCTTTGGTCACATTATTTTCAGTATTTTCTAAGGGTACCATCATTTTTGTCCAGGCCTGTTCCATGAACTTCAATGAGTTCATTTTTTTTTAATAATTCTGTTGAAGCATGGTTGAAAAGCAATGTCTGGCTTTCATTGGTTAACATTCATAGAATTTTTTTAAATTGTTACTTTTGTCAGATTAAAGTTATTTCTGTGACCATTGTGAGTTTTTCTTTCATTGACCGAAGGGTACCAACAATTTTGTCCACGTGTGTATCAAGTAGGTTCACATGCATAGAGAGTTTTGGTAAAGTGAGATGTAGTTAGGATTCTGTCTAGTTACCTTCTGGCTGCATCTTTCAGTTACAATGTAAAAGCTACAGTAGAATTCACAGTATCTCTTCGTGCACCTTGATCAAAATGTGAAGCCTTTTAAACCAGCATATGTATGGACACATTGAAGTGGGGCTGCCTGATTAAGCACAAAAATAAAAAATCTTGATTTCCTACATACATTCAATCTGATTTCTGAATGACGACGATTCATTTGCATGTATTTCCCTGCATTTAGATCATGCTGCATTCACATGTTCACTTATTTACTTGACAATAAGCCCAGATGTTATATTAGTTTCTCATTTACGGCATTCCACTGTCACTCATATTATGTGCAACAATGAGGCAGACCTAAATAAACCGACTAATCAGGATTTGGAGCAGTATGCAATCATGTTCATGCCGAAATTCGTTTTTCTCCATCAAATTGAATTCTCACTGACAATCTGTATACTCTGTCTCCTGCCTGTGTTCATTGCTGACCTTGCTTAATTCATTACTTATTCTTAAGATAGAAGATGGACAACCCAGCCAATCAGACTTTGGAGGCGCCGACATTCTGATGATTTGTTTCTGAATGGCTCCTCCTTGAGGGGCTCTCTATCCCCTCAATTACCATGTGTTTGGTTATAAAATTAATTTTATCAGCATTTGGTAAATATCTTGCATACATACGCCTGCAAACACACATACACAAAAACAAAAATATGCCCTACTATTCAAACAGAGACAGTCATATATAATTCTATTTGGGATATACTGCATCTTACTATATTAATTAATTAAACCTGCTGATATGATTCTGTTACACAGAGACTCTCAAAACAGTTCAAAATCTACACAGAATCCTAGAAGTGTGTTGGGAAGAACAATATAACAATGACAACAATAAATTCTATCATGTAAAATTAAGACTTAATTTTAATCTACCCAACACTGTGACATTTATGTTACTCTGATAAAAGTAATAAACATATTAACTAATGCATGCATGCAAGTACTGCAGTGTCCAAAAAGCACAGGCGCTATTTATCTATTATTTTTAAAATTATATTTTTGGACAGCTTTAAAAATTATTTGGCTAAAAAAAATCTTGATCTTGATAATCACGGAAGAAAATAAATGAATAAAATAAATGTTTTTTTTTAAGTAAAAAAATAAAATAGATTAAAATGTATTTTATTGGGCAAAATTAAGTTTTTGCTTCTATAGCTAGATTTTTTTTTGTTTCTCAAATGATGAGAAAAGGATACAAGGAAATGGAAATGCAGTACAATAACCTCTAGTGGTCAATAAAGGAAAATCTGTCTTACATTTATTGGCCAGTAAAGGAAAAATTCAGTACAACAATGACCTCTAGTGGCCAATAAAGGAAAAATTCAGTACAACAATGCCCTCTAGTGGCCAATAAAGGAAAAAAAATAGTAAAACAATGACCTCTAGTGGCCAATAAAGAAAGAATTCAGTACAACAATGCCCTCTAGTGGCCAATAAAAGAAAAAAAATAGTAAAACAATGACCTCTAGTGGCCAATAAAGGAAAAATTCAGTACAACAATGAACTCTAGTTATTAAAAAAGGCACAAGACTTATCACTACCCATACTAGCCGTATCCACCAGAACTGTCCAACTATAAAAAGTTTTCCTATTAAAAACCTGTGTATGTTTAAAATAGAATAAAAGTGCTATTTAAAAAAAAAATAATAATAATAATCACATGAAACAACTAAGAACCTGACACGGTTTTAATCAACTTTTTGTTTATTTGAAATGGGTCAAAGTGAGAGCCAGTTCACTCAAACAAAAGCCTCCGATCACTAAAGTAAAACGCTTCCATTATACCAATACTAAAACACAAAAATAAGCAACAGCAACAACAAAAAGCCAATATGGCTGCCTATGTTCATTGGAAAAAATTACAGAAGCCAATATGGCTTCACACTTGATGACAAACAAAGTTTATTTCTTCACCTCTTGGGCTTTCATTAAAGCTTTGATGGCTCTCGCTCTCATCTCTAATTCCAGAAGTGCTAGCTGCTGTGCTGATGGTGCTGCGACATGAACAGGAAGTGATGCAGGAGGCTCTTCCATAGCAATCGGCTGCAAACGCGGCTCAAGCTCTGTCTCATCATTACCGGGATTAGTTAAAGCAAGGATCTCACTGACGCTCTTGTCGATGTCACGCTGAAGCTCCAGCTTTGGCTCATCTGATTGGCGGTCTGGTTCAGGAGTCGGGGCTGGGTGGTGCGGGGGTGTCACCGTGGGTACGGGCACTTCCACTTCTTGAGGTTTGGGGTCTTTGTGGCCTTCGATGTCACTGTCATTCATGTCAGCGTTAATGCTTAGAACGTCGCTATCCTCTCCGGATAAACCTGTGCAGGCACACAGTGTGAAAAGCTAAAGAAAAACTACTCTTAAAAAAATATATTAAAATACACTTTTTTTCAGAATGACAAAAAAAATATATATGCATAATCCAGAAAATATATTTTCACATAACATTTTGTGGACGCGGCCAATGTTACCTTGCTTGTCTTCTCTTTCAGCAGACTCTTTCATAGATGATGTGGAATCCACATTATTGTCCTGCCTAAACGTCACATTAAAAATAATATAAATCAGAGATTCATGACTATTGCATGCTACCACTCTTGTTTGTCTACTGTTGTCTATGGCAATCTATGATTTATGATATGTCACAATCTTTAATTAAACAAGATTTAATTTGTTTAAAACACAAGTTTCACGCTTTTGCCTTTGGGTCAGAGGTTTCCAGGCGGGACAAATGACAGCCACACACCCGAGTGATTATATTTCAGCGTGACATGTGATGGAAGCTCAATTCAAAGTTTCAGAGTGAAGGTTCAAGTCGTTTTGCTTTTCAGTGTGGTCCATTACAGTATTGGTGTTTTTAGGGAAAGAGGAGCAAATTCAAACTAGAAATAAAAACAGTGATCTGCATAGACCAGATGCATTAAAATGCTAGATTTTTTTTTTTTTTACCCGTGTGCAAATCCAGAATATAGTCCAGAATATAATGAAAAGTAGAGAAATTCCTGGACATTTGACTTACTGACTGTCCACAGAAGTTCTTTTGATATCCTTCTCCTCAGCTTCTGAGTTAGCGGTCACCTCTTTACCTGCCAAAGTGAAAGATGATAAAAATCAAATTACAGGCACATATTTAATGCATATTTAAAAAAAGCATTAGCTGTGAATAACATTCCATTTTCAATGGCATTCCAGATTTTACACCAGCAAACATCAGCTTCCTTAAGCCGTAGAGATCTACAGAAAATATTTATTAGAAGAAATTGGTTTGTGATCCTGGTGCTTATTTGCTCATTGGGGTGGTACTTTTGTTGTAAAAGTTTGTAAAAGTTGATGTGATTACGGTGAGACTTTTCCTGGCGACATTTCAATTCATATCAATGGGAAATTGGGAATTAGGGGGATTTATGTTGGCGCAAATATTCGATTGTGTTATTGGATGAAATAGCGATCAGTAACGACAGCTTGATGAGCGATCTGGACAGACTAGGCACCAAAACACTGCTGTATTTCTCTCTTTTGTGTTAAATAGTAGAGAAGGGAGAAATGTTTCAGGTACGCATTGCAATACTTTTACACTGACTCTAAATATTTAATTATTCACTTTTATATACTGTATGCTTGCATTTGAAGTGGTAAATCATTGCTGTTCTTCTGTAATCCTGCAGGTGGTGCTCTAAACTATTCACACAATGGCCAAGATTCCCCTGTGTTAAGAGTGAATTATTTGCCAATTATTATTATATTTATTAATTTAATAAGTAAATATGCAAAATGATATCAGTGCAAGATATGTATAAAAGTGAGATACATGTAGAATCACAGTACAAAATCGAATCTGCACCTAGGTATCGTGATATCGTTTCAGCTGGTCTAACAAGATTGAGTTGATTGTCCCATAAGTGTGACTAGAAAACTGCATTGAAAAAATGTGAACAAGGTAAATGTGATTAACCCTCCAGAATCTGGAGCAGATTGTTCTCGGACAGCTGCCGCAGTTGATCCCAGCAGAGTGTCTTGATCTCGGTGAACGTGCAGGCCTACAGAGATATCAGAGACTAAGGTCAGGCATGTCCGCATCGAGAGACAGAGAGGCTAAATGATGAAAACGTGCGGACAGAATGCCGAGTCATGGAAACCTTCAGCTCGTCCGGCAGCATCTTTTTCAGCTTGTCTTGGCCGAGGACGTGGAAGCACTGCTCGAGCATCTCCTGTCTGTCGTTCACGTAAGCGCTGATGGGTTTGAAAGGCACACTGAGGTCCAGGCCGCCTTCCTCCATGTCGCTTGGCTCTTCCTTCACCTCCTGCACGTGATTCACCTCCTCCTTAGGATCCTTTAAGATTCAAATGATAAACAAACAAACAAACAAAGAAACAGATAGACAGATAGATAGATACTGAAAAATTCAGTAGCAAGTATAACACAACATACACTGTATTTATAAATCAGTTATAAACATGAAACGCCTGTAACAGCAATGAACGGTTGTTTATATTAGCATTAGCTATCTTGCTAAATTAAATAAAACTCGAACCTCGACGCTGGATTCTGTGCTTCTCCTTTTTCTGGCTCCATCAGCCGACTCCCTGCGGGAGTGCTTTCGTTTCTTTTCTTTCGTCGATTTCATTCTCTTCACGTTTATAACGCCGTGTTTATAACACAGCCACAGCGATTCTCACGGCGCGCGCCGGTTTTGGCGCATGTTGATGACCTCACTGTGAGGTCGCAGCTGTTGCGTTGAGAAGAGGGGCGGAGGCTTGATACGCCAAGGTGTCCGCCATATTGACTTTGGCAAGCTTGTCCTGGAGACTCTAAAGTCTAAGCTGTAAAGCTGGGTTTGTAGAGTAGATTTGTGAATTTAATAAGCGGGTTTGTACCCAGAATAATTTCTAAATAATGTAGAAATATGTTAAACCCCATAATAGAACTGTATTTTGTATAATAGTCTGAAAATATGAACTTTGGATTTTTTTTGTTTTCGTTGTTGTTGTTCTTTTGAAAGACATTTAGCTTTGTGAAGCTTTTCTGTTGGAGTCCATTACAGATGTTGACCAAAATGTAAATATTTCATAATTGTACACACATGCAAAATAAAAAGAAATGTGGTGTAATTTATGACAATTAAAAAAAACATACAAAATCAATGATATATATTTTATATTATTTTATATAATTAAAATTTTTTTGTTAATTATTAGGATTAATTGAAGTCACATAACAGTTGTTGAAGCCTGTGTGTATAAGCTGTTACTATAGAAACTAAAAGCGGATTGGAAGATTAACCTGGGTGGCATAGTGGCCGAATGGTTATCAAATGTTGCCTCGCGCCTCCAGTTCGAGGATTCGATTCCCGCCTCAAGGTCTATGTGTGAAGTGTGCATGTTCTCCCCGTGCTTGATGGGTTTCCTCCGGGTACTCCGGTTTCCTCCCACAGTCCAAAAACATTGTTATGAGGGGATGCCTCAATATGGCGGCCCTCGGTATTAAATCGTGTATGGAAGCCCCGATGCAGGACTTGGAGGGGTATGGGCCGTGGATTGTTTATTTCGGTGGGAATAATCGGCTCGCGTGAACACCACGCAGCGTTACAAAGGGAAGGAAGGCGCGCTTATGTCGGCGTGTGCCACCGTGCTTTTGTCACAACGAACAGGTATTTTGTTTTTGTTTTTATTCTTGTCTTTTCACTTTCCCTTCTCACTTTTCTCTTTTCTCTTTCTTGTTTCTCTTTTCACTTTCCCTTCTCACTTTTCTGTTTTTCTCTTTTCACTTTCCCTTTTCACTTTCCCTTTTCTCTTTTTCTCTTTTCACTTTCCCTTCTCACTTTTCTGTTTTTCTCTTTTCACTTTCCCTTTTCTCTTTTCTGTTTTCTATTTTCACTTTCCCTTTTCTCTTTTTCTCTTTTCACTTTCCCTTTTCTCTTTTCTGTTTTTCTCTTTTCACTTTCCCTTTTCTCTTTTCTGTTTTCTCTTTTCACTTTCCCTTTTCTCTTTTCTCTTTTCTGTTTTCTCTTTTTCTCTTTTCTGTTTTCTCTTTTCTCTTTTTCTCTTTTCACTCCCTATACCAGAGCCACGCTCTCGTACCTGGTGCTATCTAATGTTCGCACAGCGTGCGCTGGTTTCTGGGAGCTTAAATATCCTTCCGGCCAGGTGTAGTTCGTCAACCTTGATTGCCAGTGCTACGGGGTTGCCTAGCAACCGCCCGTCGCATGTGTGGCCGTGTTACAGTACCCCCCCTTCTAGGGACGACCCCTGGCGTTCCTGTGCCAGCCCCATGGCTAGCCCGGAATTCCCTAACAAGTTCGGGGTCTAGTATGTGCCGGGCTGGCACCCAAGAGTGCTCCTCTGGGCCATACCCCTCCCAGTCCACTAGGTACTGTATGGCACCCTGGACTCGTCTGGTGTCCAGGATACGTCGAACTGTGAACGCTGGAGACCCATCAATGATACGGGGTGGGGGTGGGGGTGGTGGAGGTCTGGGAGCCAAGGTGCTGCAGAGCACTGGTTTCAGTCGAGACACATGGAATGTAGGATTGATCCTCATTGACCGGGGGAGAGCCAAGCGGTATGCCACCGGATTAATCCTTCTCATGATTTTAAATGGCCCGATGTATCGGGGGGCCAGCTTTCGTGACTCGAGTTTTAGTGGGAGGTCCTTGGTGGACAGCCAGACTCGTTGTCCTGTACGGAAGGAGGGTTCTACCCGTCGTTTCCGATTCGCCGTGAGGGTCGCCCTGCGCCTAGCGGTTTGTAGGGCGGCTCGGGCCCTCCTCCAGGTCCGACGGCACCGCTGTACTAAACTTTGTGCAGCGGGGACCCCTACCTCGGGTTCCTCCTCTGGGAACATAGGGGGGGAGTACCCAAAATGGCACTCAAAGGGTGACATGCCCAGGGAGGAGTGCCACAGTGTATTGTGGGCATACTCGACCCACATTAGGTGGTCAGACCACGATGACGGGTTGGAAGAGGTTACGCACCTGAGGGTGCGCTCCAAGTCTTGGTTCACCCTCTCTGTTTGCCCATTCGACTCAGGGTGAAAGCCCGATGTCAAGCTGGCCGTGGCTCCAATAAGTTTACAGAACGCCCCCCAAAACCGGCTAGCAAACTGCGAACCCCGGTCAGAGACCAGGTCGGTTGGGAGGCCATGCACTCGGGCCACCTGTTGGAGGACTAACTGCGCTGTCTCCTTGGCTGATGGGAGTTTGGGCAAGGGAATACACTTGCAGGCTTTAGAGAAGCGATCTACCACTACCAAAATGGCCGTGTTCCCCTTGGATGAGGGCAGACCCGTAACAAAGTCCAAGGAGAGATGGGACCACGGGCGTGACGGTATGGGTAATGGGTGCAGTCGTCCGGCGGGCCGTGTACGCGGTTCTTTGTTCTGCGCGCAGGTTGGACAGGCTGCCACATAAGCCCGAACATCTCTCTCCATGCCGGGCCACCACAGACGCCGGCGAAGAAACTCAAGGGTTCTCGTGGCGCCTGGGTGTGCCGTAAACGGGGACGTGTGACCCCATGCGAGAGCTTGGGGGCGGAGACTGGCAGGAACATATAATTTTCCGGAGGGTCCTCCTCCCGGATCTGGTTCCTGTTGCTGTGCTTGCCTGATTTGCTGTTCAATGGCCCAGCGCACGGGGGCAAGGATGCGGGGCGCTGGAATAATGCTCTCGTTTTCGGGCTCCTCTAACGGGGGGTCCCATTGACGCGAGAGGGCGTCCGGCTTGAGGTTTTTTGAGCCCGGACGGAACGAGAGCACGTAGTCAAACCGGGAGAAGAAGAGGGACCATCTGGCTTGTCGGGGGTTTAAGCGTTTGGCCGACCGGATATATTCTAAGTTTTTGTGGTCGGTCCAAATCAATATTTGCTGTTTGGCCCCCTCCAGCCAGTGTCTCCACTCTTCTAGAGCCAGCTTTATGGCAAGGAGTTCCCGGTCTCCAATGCCATAATTCCTCTCGGCCGGGGTCAGGCGGTGTGAGACGTAGGCGCAGGGATGTAGTTTCTGGTCCTCCCCGGAACGCTGGGAGAGAACCGCGCCCACCCCCACATCGGACGCGTCTACCTCCACTATAAACTGGGTCTCTGGATCTGGCATCCGTAAGACTGGAGCTGTGGTGAGTTTTTTCTTTATGGCCTGGAAACCTCCTTGAGCCTCCTCCGTCCATTTAAATCGTCCTGGGTTCCTCTTTGTGAGGACGCTAAGTGGGGCCGCCAAGGTGCTAAAATTGCGGATGAACCGCCGAAAGAAATTGGCGAACCCCAGGAAGCGCTGAACTGCCCGAAGCGATGTGGGACGGGGCCAACTGGCCACAGCTCTTATTTTGGCCGGATCCATTTGGAGATGACCCTGGGATACTACGAAACCCAAGAACGAAGTGGAGGTTGTGTGGAACTGTGACTTCTCCAGCTTAACGTATAGATGGTTCTGCTGGAGAAGTTGCAGCACCCGGCGCACGTGAGTGACGTGCTCTGGCATGGAGGCACTAAAAATTAAAATGTCGTCCAAGTAGACGAAGGCGTAGAGGTTAAGTGTCTCCCGGAGCACCTCATTAATGAACCTCTGAAAGACGGCTGGCGCATTAGTCAGGCCAAAGGGCATTACCTTGTATTCGTAGTGCCCTGACGGTGTAATAAATGCGGTCTTCCACTCGTCTCCTGCCCTGATGCGGATCAAATTGTAAGCACTGCGTAAATCTAGCTTTGTAAACAATTTTGCCTTTTGCAAGCACTCAAAGGCAGAATTCATCAGAGGGAGGGGATAGCGGTCTTTCAGTGTCATCGCGTTCACCCCCCGATAATCTATGCAGGGGCGGAGACCCCCATCCTTCTTCTTTACAAAGAAGAACCCGGCCCCTGCGGGGGATGTAGACGGACGAATGAATCCAAGGGACAATGCCTCCTGGATGTACTCCTCCATAGCTAATTGCTCGGGAGGGGACAAGGAGTAGAGTTTTCCCCTTGGTGGATTCGAACCGGGAAGCAGGTTGATCGCGCAGTCGAAAGGTCGATGGGGAGGAAGCTTTTGGGCCCCTGACTTGGAAAATACTTCCGCCAGGTCCCAGTAATCTTTGGGAACTGCCGAGAGGTCGACCAGGTGAGGTGATTGCGCGTCTAGGGTTCTGATCCCTTTTAAGCAGCTCTGTGCGCAGCGGGTGCCCCAAACCGAGACAGAGCAGGTTAAACAATCAATAACCAACCCTGGGGGTTATGTTCCTGTAACCAAGGAAACCCCAGTACCACCTGAAGCTCAGGCACTCGGGTAATTAGGAAGGTAATCCGCTCCGCATGTTGTCCAATACGCAGTATTAGAGGGTCTGTCTCCTGTGTAATTGGCCCGGATTCAAACAACTGACCATCCAGGGCCGCCACTGAAATGGGCGCAGAGAGTGGGTGAAATGGCACAGCCAGTCTCCGCACCAGCTCTACGTCTATTAGATTCCCTGCTGCTCCCGAGTCAACAAATGCTTTCAGATGGGTAGTGGCGGCTCCCTCCCAGGTGATGTCCATGGGGAGGAAAAGCCCTGAACGCTGAGGGTCTGATTTTTGGGTCACTATCGGCCCCCCTCCCGAGAGTGACCCCCCCCTTTTGGCTTGTTCAGCGGACAGCGCCCCTGATGGTGACCGGACCTGCCACAACGAAAGCATCCCGAACGAAATTGGCGGGCCCCTGAGATCTCTGCTGCCCCTAGCTGCATGGGCTCGCCCTGATCTACCTCCCGTTCTAACTCTCGTTGGGGAGAGATCAGCTCTGCCCTGTAACTCCCTGCGCGTTCCGCCCTACGCTCACGGAGGCGGTTATCTATTCGGATGGCCATACTGTACAGGGATTCTAGGTCTTCGGGTGGTTCGCGTACTGCCAGCTCATCTTTGAGCTTCTCTGAAAGGCCTTGAATGTATGCGTCCCTTTGTGCTCCAGCGTTCCAGCCTGAACTAGCAGCTAGTGTCCGGAATTCGATGGTGTAATCTGCCACTGATCGTCCTCCCTGCCGAATGCGGAGGAGGGGCGAGACTACACCACTAGTCAGATGTGGATGGTGGAAAGTGGCCTTGAGGGCCTGTATAAAATCATTGGCTGTAGTGTGTGCTGCTAGGAGGTTTTGCCATACTGCGGTGGCCCACTCCAATGCCCTTCCCGTCAATAATGATATCATAAATGCAACTTTAGCTCTCTCAGTGGGAAATTGGGATGGTTGCATCTCAAATATTAAAGAGCACTGGAGTAGGAAGGCATTGCACTTCTCAGACTCCCCAGCATAAGGCTGTGGAGTAGGTAATCTCGTCTCGGCCACCAGAGGGAGTGCTTGTGCTACAGTGACGACCGCAGGAGCCGAACCCGGAAGTGCTTCCGGGTTCGCCGGCGATCCGGAAGTGCCCGGTGTCTCGAGGCGCTCATGGATTTGGTCTAAGCGCTGCGAAATTCCCTTTATCTCTGAAAATAATTCGGTCAGAGCTTGTTCGTGTTTGCCGATCATCCCCGCCTGACCGGTTACTATCTCGCGTACCCGCTCCAAATCCGCGGGCTTCTTCTCTGGTGCGAACATTCTGTTATGAGGGGATGCCTCAATATGGCGGCCCTCGGTATTAAATCGTGTATGGAAGCCCCGATGCAGGACTTGGAGGGGTATGGGCCGTGGATTGTTTATTTCGGTGGGAATAATCGGCTCGCGTGAACACCACGCAGCGTTACAAAGGGAAGGAAGGCGCGCTTATGTCGGCGTGTGCCACCGTGCTTTTGTCACAACGAACAGGTATTTTGTTTTTGTTTTTATTCTTGTCTTTTCACTTTCCCTTCTCACTTTTCTCTTTTCTCTTTCTTGTTTCTCTTTTCACTTTCCCTTCTCACTTTTCTGTTTTTCTCTTTTCACTTTCCCTTTTCTCTTTTCTGTTTTCTCTTTTCACTTTCCCTTTTCTCTTTTTCTCTTTTCACTTTCCCTTCTCACTTTTCTGTTTTTCTCTTTTCACTTTCCCTTTTCTCTTTTCTGTTTTCTCTTTTCACTTTCCCTTTTCTCTTTTTCTCTTTTCACTTTCCCTTTTCTCTTTTCTGTTTTTCTCTTTTCACTTTCCCTTTTCTCTTTTCTGTTTTCTCTTTTCACTTTCCCTTTTCTCTTTTCTCTTTTTCTCTTTTCACTCCCTATACCAGAGCCACGCTCTCGTACCTGGTGCTATCTAATGTTCGCACAGCGTGCGCTGGTTTCTGGGAGCTTAAATATTCTTCCGGCCAGGTGTAGTTCGTCAACCTTGATTGCCAGTGCTACGGGGTTGCCTAGCAACCGCCCGTTGCATGTGTGGCCGTGTTACAAACATGGGCATTAGGCTAATTGATATTCCCAAATTGCCAGTAGTGCGTGAATGAGCGTGTGAGTGTGTATGTGTGTGCCCTGCAATGGATAGGCACCCTGTCCAGAGTGTAAGAGTGAATGAGTAATTATTAGTTTTAGATAACGTCACGCATCAGCTGTTGAAGTCTGTGTGTATGAGTTGTTACTATAGAAACAATAAATTATTAGAAGATTAAGCTATTATTCATGTTATAGATTATAAACTACTTTTCAAGACACATAGGTTTTATAAAAAATATTATAAATAATGCATAACTTTTGACCAATCAGATTTGATAAAAATATAAATCATTGCTAACAATGCTATAGCGTTGATTGTTTTGGACACTTTTCAAAATGTTAAACATGGCTGTAATAATTAGTGTCTCATTCATTATCTTTTCAATGTACAAATATTTAGTGGTGGAAATGTACTTTATGAGAAGGTTATGTAAATGACTCATTATATATATATATATATATATAGTAAATTTCTATTGAGCAGTGAAAAAAATGTGAAGGTAAATAAAAGATGAAATTAATGTAGAAAAAAGGGACACATAAGAATCAAATGATGCAATGATTGCAAGGTATTGGGGCAAGGAAAGAAGGATGCAGCTGCAGGTACTGTAAGGCTGAGATTAATTTTATAACCAAAATCAGGAGACAAATCAAACATGTGATTCAAACCAAGAAACAAGAAAATATGCTAGGGTCATGTGAAAAACAAGCAAGCATCAAGGGGACCAAAATAATCAAATGCTATATATAATATTAAACAGTCATACGACCAAGATTTAGCTTAAATCCATAAATATAGCTTGGTACGATAAATATACTGTACTAACATAGCTTTGCCGCAAAACACACACATTTCACAGCAAAAGGCCAATCTTATTCACATGCTTCTAAATATACAGTATAAAATACCTTTTTTTTGGTAGTGGTTCTAAACACACAGTAAGGGGATCATTATATTGCTAATAAGCCTGGTTTCGGTCTGCTATAAAAAGTTAGACAGGACACTTCACAGGCAAAGACCCAAGTCCGTTGACCTGCAGAACACGTTATCAATAAGTAAGATGGGTGTAAGCTAGAAAGAAACCTTTCACTTTCCTTTTACACACAAACCAATTTATATACATCATTCAAGTTGCTTTTATATCGATAACATCTGTTTTATTTTTAGGACGAATGCGGGAGGTTTGTAGTGGTAACGAATAAAAGGAAGTTTTTTTTTTTTTTTCCACAATAAGAATTACAGAGTAGTGAGTTTGATTCCTTTTAATTCCATTTTTTGACATTTACAATATTCAGCAGAAGTTACTTAAAAGAAGTACTTTGTATTCTGAAAAGTTTACATCAACAGGAGCGTTTGGAATTTGAAAGAGTACAAAGCTTGGAAGCTGATAAACATATTTAAATATGTTCAAGCTGTAAAAAAGGCAACTATAAAACGTGCAAAAACCGTAACTCAAGTATAACATAGAAATAACATTAACATGAAATAAAATGAATGTGATGCATCTATAATTTAAATAGTATGAACGGCAATTAAGTCAAACTGGGGCTTTTGAACTTTTTTTGACCTGGACACGGATATCAAGCTGTACAAGAATATTCCCCTCCTTAACCGACAAACTGTATAATGTTATATGAGGGTCATTCGAGTCAAATCAGGACTTCTGATTACATTTCTCGTGAATTAAGTTGTAAGAATTAAGTTGTGACATTCAAGAAGACTTCATCTATCAGTATGGTGAGGAGACACATTTGAATGAGACAACTGGGAATGTCTTTATTACAGTATACATGAATGCATGGCTACACAATGAAAAAGCTGAAAGTATATACTGGATAAATGTTTTAGTAAGAGTAATGACGTAACAGACAAAGGCAATACATTCTCTTTGTTTAATGAGAATAAATTTTGGTTTCACTTTTCTTTCACTTGAACGCATATTAAAAGGTACAGTAGGACAACACGCTGTAATGTGGGAGGTTCCAGCGGCTGAGAATAAAAGGAACAAACACAATGCGTCTGTCTTTATTTTTGGAGAACACATGGCTTGGTGTAATTAGGCAGAACTTCATAGTGGTGAGTTTTATATTATTATTATTATTATTATTATTATTATTATTATTATTTCCTGCAACCATAAACCCTGATTTTTATAAAGTTTTTTGCTGCAACAAATTCAGCCCGTTTGCCTGTATATTAATATATATTTTTATAGCTGTATTCTTAGACAAAAGACTTGTCAAAAATGTGCAAAGTTACAGGATATTTTGAAAAGGAAAGGATATTTTGTTATCATTGACCATTTTTATGCTTTCTTCATTTTGGAAATACATTGAGACCCAACATAAATTATATTGTGAATACCCGACAATGTCAGATTATTTGCCTATGAGCTAGGCATAAGGTGCTTTTCTATAAACAAATACAGGGAGTTTCCAGAGACTAAAAAACTGACAGTGCATCTGTTTTCATGTTGAAGAACCTGCTCTACCTGATGGTGGAACGCAAGATTTATTGGAAGTAAAGTCTTAACCAGAACTTCAGAAGTGGTGAGCTTTTCTTCTAACATATAACGTAGCAGTCAAATTTGGACGCACCTTATAGCTCAAAGCGTGAACATTCACATACGTAACCAGCATAGTTTAGTGTTTATTTTCTATATTCTAGAAAAATACTGGAGATTTCAAAACTATGAAATAACACATATGGCATTATGTAACTATGCAACAATGACAACAACAACAACAACAACAACAACAACAATCGATTGTTCTTTTAAGACCTGAATGACCTGAAATAGTTCTGGAATGGACAGTATTGACAAATGCATTTGGAAAATACTAAACAAATACTAGCACATGATGTTCATCATCTCCTAATGTAAAGTGGTACAGGTTATCAAAATCTTTGCAAAAGTGAATATCAATTAATGGACTTCTCAGCTGAGCTGATTGAATGTCACTTTGCAGATCATGACTATGGAGGAGGCAGAAGAAGATGCTGATGATGACAATGATTGGGAGAAGAAGATGTTTGTGAAGCCTGTGCCTATATGCACATGCTTACTTGTAAACATCCTGTAACCCTTGTTTTGTGTTCTGTTGTATTTTTTTTAGGGGGTGGGGGGAGGGAGAGTTAAGGGGAGGCGGCATGTCTATTGCCAAGGATAGGCAACAGAAAAAGACAATAGGATGTGTCATGGTACAGTACCTTGAGAAATGCAATGGCAGAGAGTGACTGTAAGTTACCTTCATAATGCACATGCATTGCTCCCAAACATAGGGGGATCTCAAGATTCCAATGTACCATTTTACTATACCTTCCTGTTCAAGGTACTGTAAAGCACGGTATACAATAAGGTATAACAGAGGAATAGATATATATACAGTATATATATATATATAAAAAAAAGATGGGCTTGTATATTCTCCATTGATGAAGGACTGCATTTGACACCAATTATATATATATATATATATATATATATATATATATATATATATATATATATATAAATTTTTTTTTTCAAAAAGGATTACATACTGTATGCACACTAGCCCCCTAAAGAAACCTAGAGTCAGCAACGTCCTCCACAATATGAATTGAGGAAATCAATCAATCATCGGGAAAATAGACAAGCCTAGTGTGGCTAGGCAATATGTACACACAGTGTGACTGGTTACTGTCTAGCTCATCATGTTCAGCTCACTTAAAAAGTTAAGTGTTAAGTTAACCTATGAGTTAAATAGGTTAAGTGTATTGCACCTGTTTGTGTAATAACACCTGTACATGGTGCATCTCTGTCACTTCTAATAACATTATTTTCTTAGCTGTTCTGTAGCTTTATTAATGCACAAACTACAATATATTGCTATTTTTAAAAAAATAGATTTTGGAGAAATCCAGCGTGGACCAAAAATTATGAAAAATTACACACACTTCATTTTAATTCCAAATTTATTACTGTTATTATTATTGGTATATGATAACATTATCTTCATAGAATATACATCATACTATTCTTCCTTTCCTGAAGTGTGTTAATACTAAATTGCATATTTGCATGGTCACAAACAGAATTGCAAGCTGATTTATCCATTTTGACAAAATCTATCTATCTATCTATCTATCTATCTATCTATCTATCTATCTATCTATCTATCTATCTATCTATCTATCTAACTAATCAATTTTACTTTTGACAACAAATGTCAAAACAAAGGAGTGCTCACAGAGACAATGTTGGCAACGATAAGTTTCTTTAGTTGCTTCAACGAAAGATTGGGATGAAAACATTCCCTATCTTTAATTCAGTAAATTCCTATAATGTAGGAACCACTGAATTCTCTGTTCTATTGCTGTCTGTATTGTACTTGGTTAAGTGATGGGATCATCAGAGACTGGCTGGTTTGATTGTGATGATTGTGGGAAGTGGGCAGTTTAAAACAGGAAGAAATTTGCATTAGTTTGACAGTTTTGATCGTCATCTTTAGCCATGCATGGAGTCTTTCCAATTTACAGACACAGCAGTGATTAAAACCTGTTTTAAAGTGCACGCTTACAGTGTGTTTGAATTTTTTAGTGAGAGTCTCGATCATATCACATGTAAAACTTGAAAAAAAAAATTAAATGATTTTGTTGGTGTCCCGTGCTTTCATTTGTGATTTTCATAGGTTTGCCAACTTGAATGAAAGTTGACAGGTTCACATCACCCGCTCATGAGTTTGGAAATTTTAAAAGTAAAAATACACATTAACATAACTTGTACTTGTATCTACAGTAAGCAGTATCTCAATTAACAGTACAACCAAGACTACTGTATGCATAGGAAAAAGTTGTTTTTTTCTTCCATGTTAATAACAAAAATTTCTAACTTTCATTCAAATCTCTTTCATAATACAAGTGGAATGATTTGCTTTCTGCAGTTGTTGTTAAAATTCAGAGTTTGTAGAAAACCTTTATTCTCTCATACGTTTTTGTTTATTTAATGACATATTCATAACATATTATTATTATTATTATTATTATTATTATTATCAACAACAACAACAACAACCACCACCACCAACAACAACAACAATAATAATAATAATCCAGTTATCATCATCATCATCATCATCATCATCATCATCCAGGATGTTCCCTGTCTAGTCCCAGGATAAGCAGTATATAGAGAATTAATGAATGGATAAAAATGAATGAATGAGAGAAGAGTAGTAGTATTAGTAGACCTAGCATCTCTATGGTTAAGGTGTTACTGTGTTGATCAAAGGGTTCCTGGTTCAAGCCACCAGGTTGCCACTGTTGGCCTTTTAAACAAGTTCCGTTAAACCTCAAATACAGTACAATTGGGTATTGAGCTGGCAAGTAGGAACTGCCAGAGAACAGAAATGTCTCCAGGAGTGGGGAGTCTAGACACCTATTAGTACTACTAATAATAAAAGCAAGGTTTTCTAGGGTTTCTGGATAACTACAGTGTAATGTATGAGTGTAACGCAGCGCCTGAATTTTGGAATCATCTTTACTCATCTTTAGAATCATCTAAAAGTGGGAGAGGAAAAAAATGACCAAATTACCAAAGCACAACAATTTTAAATATATGGCATGGTGCAAAACATCGCAATAACACCATGTGTTTTTACTCATGTTTTGATCCTTATCTCTATATAAGACAGGAAATCTCAATCTTATCCATCACCTGAAAGCCTGAAAGCGCGTTTCCAATCTTGTGTAAAAACCCAGCTAGATAACCTGGCTCTAATCCCTGATGG
This sequence comes from Clarias fuscus, assembly GCA_030347435.1. Lineage (NCBI taxonomy): Eukaryota > Metazoa > Chordata > Actinopteri > Siluriformes > Clariidae > Clarias > Clarias fuscus. Next base: position 20,670,728 of record CM059225.1, on the reverse strand, counting down.
TGTTAATGTGATTTTCGCTGAGTTTATGCCCACGTTTTATATTGCTTCCAACGGAACAAAAGCCAGATTAAGAGTCCTGCTTATTATTCGACGGCGGCGTAATTATCTGATTGTGGAACAAAGCTCAGCCGTGAATTACTGTGACTTGGTGCAGTGATAAGAGTTAATTGGGTTACGTGGACAGAAAGGATGTCGCGGTGTCTCAAAGAAAGGAAGCAGTATTCAGGCTCCATACAGAGATCACTGGGTTAGAAACATAGCAGAATAGCTTTCTGAAAAAAAGATTACAAAAAAAAAAAAAAAACAGTCTGTATATCAATAGACAATCACATTATGTTTGTTTTGATCACACCTGTTTCAGCCATCGTTTATGAGAATATAATCACAGTCAGGAAGTATTTATGGAGTTAATTTCTTGTAACAGGACCAGCCATACATCACACCATACCATTGTTTATTATTCTGTATTTAATAACTTACATACAGTACAGTACAGTACATTTTCCATATTGCAATACTGCATGTGTCTGGGTGTTGTTGCTTACTCTGGCCACAAGGGGTCAGTGCATTATCATGTATCTTGAATTTAACCATGACAACACCCAGCAGGGAACACACACACACACACAAAGAAAAGACTTTAATAGAACATTTTTAATAGTACATTTCCTTTTCTTTCCATCTCTCCAGACTTGGTTTCTCATGGAAACCAAAATCAAACGCATTCCTATACATCGTGCTCCATGAGACATGGATGAGCAAGAAATAAGAAAAGGAGAAAGCCTGAATATTTAACCAGATACAGGAAAGAATCTCATTTGTAATTTTATTTTCTATAACAACCATTCCCAAATCTATCAATGCTCCTCCCATATAAAACTTTAACCACAACGCACAAGAGCAAGATAAATGAACAACATTATTTAAATCCCATGTCTTTGTTTTATTAGTTCTGGTTACTTTATGTAAATAATTACACAGAACCTAATTACAAAATAATTCTTTTTTTAAATATATTTATTTATTCATTTATTTGTTGCTAGAAGTTACCCATGGTTCCCTCCACATGCACATCCTGACGCATGCATGCTACGATTACCTGTGAATGCAAAGCCACTGGATGCAGTGAAGGTCCCAAGCCTGGATAAAATGGGAGGGTTGCGACAGGAAGGGCATATAGTGTAAAAAACCTTTGCCAAGTTGTTGTGCGGTTCAGTTGGTCCGCGAGCAGCCGAAAGACTAAAATCATATTCTGTATATAGAGATAAATGACTTCTTCTGCAGCTCCCTTATGGCCCACTAGGGGGGCGTGACCCACACTTTGGAAAATACTGTTTTATCTGATCCATTCCATCAAGCACTAGTGCTCGTGATACACCACTTCATTTGTACTGAATTAAACAACTGGTGAGTGTGCCGTTTTAGGAACATCAACAACAACTGGATGGTTGCTCAACATAACATTCCAGACCCATTACACACCCTTTAAACTGGAGACTCCATTCAAAATGTCACCATATCAATGATTACACATTCAAAATAACAACCAAAATTTTACAGAGCTGTTATGAAGGCATATTCGTATGAACAGAAAAAAAAAAAAATTAAAAAGTAAAAAAAAAAAAAAAAAAACCTTTCTGCTGGCGCTATTCTCAGACCTCTTAATGAACCAGCGAAATGCACGAACACCTTCTGAGCAATTATGATCATAAATTTGAAAGCATTATGAACTAATAAAAAAAAAAGTAACAAGGTTTGGATAAAAATTATAGATTTTTTTTAGAGGTTTGCTTAAAGAAACGTTTACTTAATCCATTCATTGAGGCATATTGCACTTTCTAATCTCTCTCTCTCTCTCTCTCTCTCTCTCTCTCTCCCTTGTCACGATCATCAGTCCGTCCCTGAAAAGCAGCCTGAATGTTTAACACGGCTCTGATCTTGGCTAATTTAAAAGCCCTCTCCCCAGAGGACTGCTGTTCTCTAGTCTGGTTCTGGCCTTTGGTTTTAAAGATTTTTAAATTCTGTAGAGTTGCCTCAGAGTGACAGTGTCTAAATGCCTCTGCACGAAAAGTCAAACAGGGAAGAAGGGATTATGAAAGGAAATGTGGTGTCAGATTAGTAGGATCTTGTCTAAAGATTAAACCACTGCTTAAAAGCCTGTAGGGGGTTACGAGAACCAGAGAGAGAGAGAGAGAAAGAGCGAGAGACTAAATTCCAGAATCCTGATGTCCAGAATCATGAATCTGGGTGATCATCCGTATTTACACTACGTATCCGCTGTATGACTCCTACGTATGACTCCATCACAACAGTGTTGCCGTCTGCAAGTCTTTGTTACTTTGAAATAAGATTTTCACCACAGACTAGCATAAGACATGGTGTGGGAGTGTTTATGTATGTGTATTTGTGTGTCAGTGTATAGGCAGAGCAGTATAGGTCTGATATATGAGTAGAAAAAGAAAAAAAAAAAAAAAGGATTTCCAGACCCACATGGTGTGTATAGCCTGCAGCACTTGAGGAGCCTGAATGCATTAGACGTGCGCTCTTCAAGAGTGTGTGTGAACTATAAGCGTAAAAATGAACATCGCTTACTTGCAAGGACGGAGCGTCGCTGTCTCCACGGAAACCATGTTGTTTACAGCAAACAAGCGGATAAAAAAAAAAAGTACACAAGCTAATGCCATTTTAATGTGACACAGTGGCAAAATGCAAAGACATTCGTTCGTAGGTTTGTTCAAGTACTGGATTCCCTCCCTGGCCGAAAAACATGGTAGAACCATCCTTGGCTGCATGTCTCTTTTAGCTTTGCACATCTGGATGATGATTTTCTTGGTTTGATTGATCGAGAGCAGGACAGATACTCTTGATGAATAGCAGGTTTCCAGTCCACAGATTTTTAATCAGACCAAAAGTCTTTCTAATGGTCATTGTTGGAAGAGCTTTATCAGTGCCAAATCTTCTATATTGAATTTCCTGTCATTGGCTCCATTCATTCTGGCATCAAAAGCATCCCACAACAAAATGCTACCTCCACCATGCTTCTCTTGAAAAACAAAATAAAAATTGCTTTTACACTCATGGTCTTCCAGACACACCTTCTTAGACCTGCCTCAATTTCAAAACATGGTCGCGTAATGCGTGCTGATTTTAAGGTGGTGATTACCTGAGACTATCACGTCTGCACTCAGGCTGTATGTGTGTGCGTGAGTGTCTGACTTTTTATTATCAATGCCTTGAAACATCTGTACTCCCTGAAGCCATCATATCCACTTTATGAGTGTATAAATATGTGTGCTGTCAACACTCAACATTAGCAAGCATTTAGGGGGGGATTATGGACACAAACGCACACACACACACACACACACACACAGACAGCACATTCCGCCTAGCTCTTCCCGATGGCTCGAGACTTCATTCGGGAGCTGATGCACTGGCTCATTGCCCTAATGCTTTTAAACATCATCATTCAGTGCCTGCACAAACCTCTCTCTCTCACTCTCTCTCCCACATCACGCACACACACACACACATTTGGCAGAAGAGCCACTATAATCATGTGCTTCATAAACAGCTTCCTTTTCATTAGTTGCAATAAAAACAGACTTTTGGGATGATGGCAGATCGATGTCCCTATTTGGGCCACACTGGCAAACACACACTCACACAGCTGTCAACAGGCAGACTTTAGAGGACAAATGCAAAGAGTTGCAACGGTTTGAAGGGCTTGTAGGCAGATGCTAATTTCTGCTAATTGCCACTAATTGGTTAGTTCGGCCACATTTATAATTATGACGATTGGGGCGCTTGAATGAACGCTGTAGAATCATAACACATTTTTAAAGAACTAATAATTATCATAGGAAAATATTAGGCATTGTGCTTGTCAATGCCAAGGATGCAAGCAGTATGACACAGCATAAGCAAAGTGTGCAGTGTGGCTGCTCCAGTATGTCTGTCACAAAAAGTCAAATGATTGTTCGGCGACAGTCATGACAAGAGAGAAGGCCGTGAGCACTATCCCTGTCATGAAAAGTAAAGTGGGTGTGGCCACTGTGCCTGCCATGACAAGTGAAGCTTTATATCTGTAATAAGTGCAGAGAGGGCGTGGTCTTTATGACTGTAATAAATAAGTGAAGAGGGCGTGTCCGTTATGACTGTCATGACACATGAAGAGGGCGTGGTCAGTGACTGACAAGCAAAGAGGGCGTGGCCTTTATGACTGTAATAACAAGTGAAGAGGGCGTGGCCTTTATGACCGTCATGATGAGTGAAGAGGGCGTGGGCTGTATGACTAATAACAAATGAATAGTGTGTGGCTGTTATTCCTGTCATGACAAAGACGGTGCAGTCTACATGCCTGTCATGGCAAGATAAGAGGGCGGAGCTTCTTTGACATTTGAGTTATGCATGTTTTCATTTACTCAATTCCAGTAAAAACACACGTTTATACGCAAATCAGTTTACAGATCTCTCTCTCTCTCTCACACACACACACACACACACACACACACACACACACACACACACACACACACACACACACACACACACACACACACATCCTCTACAAGGATGATTTGAACATTTATTATTTTAATTTCTCTTATCTGTTGCTCTCTCTTATTACACATATCTGCATGTGTAGGCTTGTTGATGAAGTGAGTGATCTTGATGTTGACCATCTGTTTGGTGCCATGTTGGTAACACACACACACTCACACACACCAACCCACCCACTCACACACACGCACCGCAATTAAAATCACTTGACCTGACTGTGTCAGTGAACGTCATGGGCAGAAAGATCTTTTCATTTGTTAACTTTTCTCTGGCATTCACTCCTTTTCTTGAGCCATGCTAGCTGAAAAGCGTAATCAGCATAATTAGCAACACTTCATCTTGTTCCCTTTTGCTTACGCTGCCTTCCCAGGGCTACATTTTCCTTCCTGCCTCTTCAAATTCATCTTTCATCTCATCCTCTTTTGCACTTCATACTTCCATTAGCTTCTGTCAAACAAATTCAAAGAACCGACAAACTAGCTTAGTTTTCTAAAAATCTACCCGCCTCAGTCTTAAAAGTTAGCCCGGCTTCACAGTCAAATGAAGTCGAACTTTCAGTTCAACATTAAAAAAGTAATTTATAAATACCAATAATATATACTCCTATATACTCATACTGTATAGTATAATTACTCGTTTCTATGAGTAATTATACTATACAAATACAAATCATTAAGCTAGTCTTGACAAACCTCTGCTAATCATGACGGAAACAGCTAGTTCCTAGTTTTAACAAAGGCAGTTGAATTTTCAAATCTCAATAAATCAGAAATATTAAGATAATTTTTAGCACATTTAAATGGTCCCCATAATTTGGGACATTTAAAAACGTTCACAATCTCTGGTAATTGTGGCAAATTCAGCTAGTGTAGCTAATTCAGGCAAGAGTAATGGATTCTGTTAACCTGTATAAATTTTATTGTTAATGCTCCAGGGAAAGTTGGCTGTAAATGAGCTTATACTTCTTTCTATACTAAAGCAATATAGAACTAATTCAAAATATACCAATATCTTGAACAAAAAATCTGTCAGATAATCACTCGCAGCTATATATATTATATATATACATACATCAGTGACGGCTGGTGCAAAAAAAATTGGGGGGGGGGGGGGGGGGAGGGGGGCGCAAACAAAATTAAAATTAAAATTTTAATACTCGCCTGTAAATAGGTATGTATCAGGTGATTATGCGGTGATCATTACTACTAGCATAAAATAAAGGCATGCCTCACATCGCATCCATCAGCATCTCCGCTTACCATAGGAAGTGCTGGAAGACTCGTTGAGAATGGTCCAATCACATGAGCCCAAATATTTAAAAACAATATGATTCGCTAAGAACAAAAGTGGGAGGGTTCAGGGCGCACAGTGCTGCGCCCGAAGGATGTTTTGAAAAGATCCAATCAGAGCTCAGCCTCAGGTCACATGCTTTTCAAAGATTTACGTGCCTACATAGACACTCGTTTGTCCGGCACCCCGCGTGCACGAACACAAATGGACGTAATACAGTTTAGATTTTTGTTTTATTGCAAATAAATTAAATTAAGAAATTAATATTAATCAAAATAAATCAGAAATAAAAATAAATTATATTAAGAAATACATAAATGACTTTATTTCATTATTAAAATGAGTAATTATTATGTTAAATAATTACATGTTAAAGTAGCATTCTTTTCTACTTAACTTTAATGCGGTATTGACCGGCCGCCACTGATATATATATCAAAAAAAAAAATAAATAAATAAATAAATAAATATATATTTATTTATTTGTTTATTTATTTATTTTTTACTAGGGTATGTGTTCCAGATAACTATGGTAAACATAATATACCATATATACCATAGTACTACTTGGGTATTTTAAACATTACCCATGGTGAGCACCAGGGTAGGTACGATGGAGCTTTAGTGGGTACCACTGTTGTACTATACAGATTATTTGGCATCACTGTGGCTATCAACATTCAGCAGGTATCTTATATGGTATAGGATGTTTGTTCATAGTGTACCATAATAGATGTGGTAGTACTTAATTTTAATTTTGAACATAATCCTGGTATGTGTTCACTATTACCAAACTAGTAGTAAAACCAGGTACCATATTCCAGGTTGTGTACTATTGTAACAAATTATGTGCTATAGTAGATCCAAGTAGCATAGTATGATAAATGTACTACTGTATATCAGCAAATATTGTGGTATTATATCCCCTGTTAAAGGTCACAATGGAATGCTAAACTTTCTTAAGGGTAGCTGAAACATTAGAATCTTTATCTTTAATTAAGCAATGGTTTATGTTTTGTTAATGGTAAATTTGATTTGTTTGATTCGGTTGCTGCACTTTTTTCCCCCTACTTCTGGATGGCACCATGAGTTCTAAGCAGATGAGACCCATCTATTTGTCGAATACAATAAAAGTCAACTATTATCACTAATTAGACCAAAGAGAGTAAATAAATAGAAAAATCTGAGTCTGTGGAAACTCATCCCTCTCAGAGCTAATGTCTTTACCCCTGTAGCTAGTCTCTGGTCCAATGACCTGTCTTCAGCTTAATAATGCATGATATTGGATAAACCGCAAAACAGGATCACCTTCAGAGGTCTGCTGTGGTAGTTTTTGACTGCTTGTTCGATCCACTGACATACCAGACCACAGTCCAACAACTGCATTAGGGCCTTTATGAGAACAATGATTTTATCTTGTATATGAAACGCATTAATTCGCCGTCCGTGAACGCCTGGTGTGAAAACAGAACATAACATCACTTCAGACTCATTTGAATTCGATTACACTGAGGAAAATCGATACAGGAAAATGCACACATTCTGGCACATTATGGATTCTACTGCCATGAAGTCGTTGTCTGATGATGCTCTGAATGGAGCGGGCGATGTGAGCTTTCTGTGTCAGGGCGCAGCAGTGTGACAGCTCTGGGTGAATTCTGTCCTCCTCTAGCATTAAAGCACCAAACACATTATTGATCGGCCCTGCCCTAAGCCTCAGCCTTGAATGTATTGGATTTATATCTCTCGCACACACATTATATATATATATATATATATATATATATATATATACACACACATACATACACACACACACACACACACACATACACACAGTGGTGGGCAAAAGTATAGAGACAAAAGTGTTTTAATAATACTCATTTTTTGAAAAATGAAAAATCAATATTCTAAGAAGAAATTGTCATTTTAGGCAATTAAATTGCTATACAACAATCAATATTTAGTATGAAATCCTTGATTCTTCAACATCTGCTGGATACCAGCTGAGCACAGAGTCAGTGAGATGTTGAGATGTTTGCATTACTCTGGTGTCACGTTTTCAATTCATGCCTGCCTGATCGCTTTCTGAAGATCATGTACCGAAGACAATTTCTTGACTGCTACCACCGCCTTCACCATTGTCTTACCGTTTCCTCCTGGGTTTAGGTCAGAGATGACTCAGGACGTGGCTCCAGAAGCTGAATTCCCATAGCCTCCTTGTACTAGTTTTTCAGTTAATTAGCACAACTCTTCAGTCAGACAGGCTAGAACTAATTAGTGCCATTACGTTCTTCGTGCAAAACGAGAACTATAATACATGACATATGTATGACTGTACTGTACACAGAGAGATAACCTGCTAGCCTAAAACTCTTGCCACTCTTTTTCTGTCACAAAGCAGTGATAGATGAGTTGTCCAAAAACAGATAAGGACGAAGTAAGATCATCAGAAAACTGAAATGCTCATGATGGATTGAGGAATTTGTGAAATGTTTGTTTGTCTTTTGTCTCCTTCTTGTTTCACAAAATCATACTTTCATGAAATAAACAATAAAATTTTTTGGGTAATTTGGACACGAATAATTGTCTATAATCCATAATGAATTTATTAATGTAATAATTCGATTAAAAGAATTTTCAAAATAAAAATGAAAAACTCATTTGTTTAAGTCAGGTATGTTTAAGTTCATATCTATGTGCGTATGTCTGGGAAAGAAAAAAATATATAATTTTTTATAAACACACACTCAAGGTCACTCTTTAGAAAATTATTCAGAGAATTTGATTTTGGCCAAAACTAAAGTGTTCTACCTAAATAACATCCCAGCTTTACAACAAACAATGTAAGGACTTTGTAAGGATATAAGTATGGCATTAAATGTGTTATATAAAACATTTTATTCACTTTTCAAGCAAATAACTCTAAAACCTTGCTAGCTACTGTCTGCATGAATTCTTCACACATGCTGTAATAAAGTTGTTCGGTTACTTCGATAAATCGATAAATCTAATTAAGTCAAGTTGTTTCACTGTGGCTTTTCCAGGCTTCCTCACATATAGTAAGTGTTACATTTGTGAACAATAAAAACAAGGCGGAATTCCATAAAACAGCAATTAAAAAAAAGAAATAAAGAAAAAAAGATGACATCATAAAATGAAAATATCTTGAAATGTATATTTTTTCGTAGATAATAAATGCTCAAAATTGCCAAAATTATCTGCCAATTAAAAAATAAATTTACACAATAGACCTCGTTTTTTTTTTTATAATGTATATAATGTTTTCTAATGTAGGTAAATTTGATTAGATTTATGATATTTTCACTTGCCAAGATGTAATTTTTTGCAGTGCAATTTATAGGTAATCATAACTGCATAACTGTATATGTAATCATAACTGCAAAATGTGGTTTTATTAACCAGCAAAGAGGCACATTTGTTGATATCTTAATGTTTTCATTAAGAACAGGCTTATACAGGGGGTGTTCAAGTCAAATTGGGACTTGAGATGAAATTTCTGGTGAACAACGGCATAAAATTCATTGATTGACATTTACAGGAGACTTTAAGCACTGTACGGTGGTCAAGACTCGAAAGATGCGAAAAAATTTTTAAACAAGTGAAACGTTGCTCGGAGCCCACTGCAGTCGTTCCTGTGACCATTCAGCGAGTGGAAAATCCTTGCGGAAAAGACGCATCTGTCTGCGGGAAATTTACACACGATAATTCACCGACACCACTTTGCTTGCACATTACAGAAACTATTGCCACATCACCTATACAATCCTGACATCCCTCCAAGTCATTTCCACATTAAAGGAGTTCCTGGGAGGCCAGCTCGTCAAACATTAAGCAGGCGGTCCGATCATGGCCGCGGCATACTGAGAAAATGTTCAACCTTGATGATATCCAAGCACTGAAAAGTGAAATGCTGAGATAAGTGTGTAAGTGTTGTGAAGGATTATATAAAGAAAAATGGAAGTTTCTTTTTTTCTTCTGCACAAATCAAAAGTCCCAGTTTGACTCGAACACATTATTTTCAGGGCTAGGGCTTCTGCCCTTTAAGCAAATAAAAAAGTCATCATTGTAAAATTTACGCTTTTTTTTTTTTTTTTTAAGCAGCACTTTTTATATAATGAGTATCTATGTACACTGTTCCAAAGCTATCTCAAGCTTTGTATCTTATATAGCCAAAGCAACGAAAGGAAAATGGATTGTGGGACTTTTTAAACAGAAACAAACAGGATCCTGTCTCCTCTAAGAGGAAACAAATAATAACCCAAAGCGAGCACTTCCATCAGTGGCGCATGACCCGGGTTAAGCACCGTCTCGTGGGTCATTACCGCGATACGAGCTCGGGCAGATGGGAAACACTAAACATTTCATTAAGACGTTAGAGTTTTTCCACTCCGACTCGCGGCCTAAAGATCCGATACATCAAAACATGACAACGATCCACAGAGCTAACGAGAAAACTAATTAGAACGAGGCTGAATCTTGCTGCCAGGAGCGCCACCTATAATGGTCATAATCTGAGCCGTGTAATACGCTAACGCAAAAAAACAACAACAAAAAAAAAAAACACTTAGGAGACATTTATCATTGGTGTGTGTGCCTCGAGGCTGTGAGATACGAACTGTAACACACAACAAAGAATAAAAAGAATTAAAAAAAAAAAAAAACTGAAACTCTAGCATTACGAGTGAGTGTTTATGGGAATTATGATTATGTCCTAGCTTGAAATGAGGAGCTAAAAACAGTAGCGACTAAAGAGAGGCGTGCTATAAATCACATCCTCTCTCGTCCTCTCTACAGAAAGGGAAAAAAAAATGTCCTGATCGGGCAAACACGACACAGGTGTCTGTCCACTAGCGAAAGTGTTGCTAACAATAGCATGTGACACAGATGGCTTTCAGGCACTCCGGACCTTTTCGTGTGTACTTGTCGTTCTCTCGCATAAACACACTTGATCCTGTCAGCTTTGTGGTTAATTGGTGGGGCGTTCGAGACATCTGTCCGTCGCAGAGAAAAATCCCTCGCCATGTGGTGTGTCGAGTCTCTTAGGATGCAGACGCTGTCATTAAGCTCTCGTTTTATTGAGTTAAAGTTGTTTTGCAGTGGTTCAAACTAAAACTTTAACTATGCAGCGTAGAACCACGTACATAATTGTGATTTTATTTAAAAAGCACAAGAAAAGTTTTCTGAAACACTTCACATCCAAGCTGTTGAAGGAACAGTGTTCTAGAACAACAGTTCAGCTTAATGATAAAGAAATACTATTACTACTGCAGAGCTGATGAGTTTCCAATCGCAGAACGTCCCAAAGTGGTTTATTCTACTTGTATCACAATTTGCCTGAGATATTACATATTCATAATTTCTAAAAACACATCCTTTGTTTAGAATCTTCTAGCTTTTGTAATTCATTGCGTTCCGAGATGCTTTTCTGCTCACCACGGTTGTAAAAAGTGATGATGAGCAAGCACTTCCGCCACACAACCTCTACTGCTCACTGGAGGTCTTTTGTTTTTCCACCATTCTGCCTAAACTTTAAAAACCCTGGTGTGTGAAAGTCTCAGGAGGTCATCACTCTCTGAAATACTGAAACCATTCCATTTGGCAAAAACACCATGGTTGAAATCCCATTCTAACTAAAAACTCTTGCTGTGTCTCTGCATGATGCTTTGTCTACTGTATGACAAGCTGTCTGGGTTATTGCAGGATGGACCAAGGGGACAGTGTTGCTATTAAACTTGCTGGTGAGTCCGTAATCTTTGGTTACTTGTTGAACTTGTGGGATTATTTGTTAGGCTCAAAACCTAATTACGTTCATAAGTCCTTTCAGGATGAATTGGACAGCGTGTGTATGGGTTTATGTGCTATTTATTCCGAGTGTTTTTACACCGATAAAAGAAACCATTTCTGAAATCAGTGTTGCAGCGCGGCTATCGATCGCGCTTCACACTTCGCCTTAATTACTCTCTTAAACTCTGACATCCAAACAATAAAATGCTAACAGAAAAGGAAAATGAATCGATGGCAGATGCTCAATGCGTGTGCACGAGAGGATGCACCAAACTCGCATCGATTTATCTGAGAAACGCTCTTTGCTGCAATCAAAGACTCTCTTCTCATGGCCGCTTCACCGTGCGAGAGATTCGAGATGGCCGAATATTCCCTGCGATTTTTTTTTTGTTTGTTTGTTTGTGAATTCGATTGAATTTCAGTAACACACAAAAAAAAGATCTTTAAACAAGGCTTTAAAAAAGTTTCTTCAGTATCTTCCTATCTTTAGAACATCCACACACACACACATTATATATATATAATACAAATATATTTTAGATTTACGTCAGTTATTTAACTATAAACACCAGGTTGTGGGCTAAACATTAAGTTGGTTTGCAACACAGCACAGTTCAATTCTCAGTTCAGAATGCGTGTAAATTTATATTTTCATAAGTATAAGGGGCGTTCAAATCAGACTTTTGATCGTGCAGAATAACAGAACACAGTTAAGAGAGTTAAAAACTCCCTTTATTTCTCTATATCATTCCCTGTTACACGAAGTTATGAACTTATCCGGGTGTTTCACTAGTGCTTGGATACCATCAATGTAGAAAGTTTTCTCAGAATGTCGGTGCCATGATCGGATTTGCATATTGTCATGTCTGAAACACCGGCCCCCCAGGAACTCCTTTAAATGGCCCAAAAATGAGGTTGTAATTATGACGATGTGTCAAGTTCCTGTCATGTGCAAGTGGTGTTGCTAAATGATTGTTTGTACAGGTCCCACTGACGGACACGTTTTTTGTCGATTTTCAATAATCAGGTGTTTCACTCGCTAAATGTTCACAGGAACGGGTGCAGTGGGCTCTGAGCCACCTCAGCCAGGATCGTCATTCACGGACCTACAGTATGATCTTCTTTAAGATATCTGAAAATGTTTGAGAGTCTCATCACTGCACTGTGCTTGAAGTCTTCTCTAAATGTCAATCAGTTTTACACCTTCATTTAGAAGAAATGTCATCACATAAGACTCATCACATAAGTTTGCCTTATATATCCCAAATGAAATATTTCCCTAATTTGGTTTCCCACCAATTTTTGTTAGGGCATTCCCCCAGCTTTTCGAACTGCAGCTCATGCAGCATTAAGGGGCAATGTAACACACTTAAGGGGAAAGCTACTGTATCTCCCACTTTTTGGTGCGTGAGCTCACAGATGCTTTTGATTGGGGGGGGGGAGGGGGGTGTCACCATGAGTCATGTGGGGGTCAATATGCTAGCTAGCATCTTCTTGGAATTGAACCCGCAATCTGGATGATACAGCACACACAAGTCCATTTTAATTTGATCTAGTGTATAGATGAAAGCAATTGCAAGATAAAAAAAAGTCAAAAATAAAAAATTATACATTCAAGTTAATGGGTTTACAATACTCAGACTTGTTTGTGGATCGGACTTGTTTGTCTGGTCCATCCCATGGGTACTCCATCGGATCAAAATCTGGGGAGTCTGAAGGCTGGATTTATGCCCTTTGCCTATGCTGGAAAATGTCTGTGGTGGGCTGTGGGGTTACTACTGGATGTTCTGGTGCCTTTCTATGACTTTTTTTCTGTGATTTGTGAAAAGTAATAGGTCAAAGTTGAGATAATGTATAAATAAACTTTCAGGTAATAATTTCTTCATGATGTGAAAATGGCCATCCATGGCTTCGGCATAGCTTTAGGTTATAACTAGCAATTTGCCATATAAAACCTGAATATGCTAAATAAGTCACAGATGAAAGTTTTCCCTTATCATCATTGCATCTCTAAATTATATATCATGTTTTCGCTTTCATTGAATGAAAGTGGCAGTTGCCTTTCCTGCAATTAGCGTCAAACACAACTGTAATAGACTGAAAGAAGAGATCTGTTTCAGGCAGACTTCCTGGAATTCTGTTCAAAAAAATAAATTCATCTTTTCTGACAGTGGTGTTATTAGTCTCCTGATCTTGTCATCTAAGCACATTCAGATGTTCCTACAGTACATTTCAGTCAGCTACAGTTTGATGCGACCCACTCTCAGGCATGACGCTTTGAACTGCATATCATCTTGCAGAGAAACAACCAACTCGGGAAGCTGTTTGGACCCAGCAGGCCTTGTTCCAAATGGCAGCACCCTGTAGCAGTAGCGTTACCTTGTGATGAACCTTTTTTTCCAGGTCAGTGCTTCCGGTGAGATTGAATTAGTCCACAGCACTCCTGGGACGTGAGGGCAAGAAAAAGTCAAGCTCTTGTTATACGTCTTCCTCAAGAGCTGCACTGACTTCACTAATATCCACATCATCATCTGAGCGCTCTGGATCCATGACCTCTTCTCCTCCAGGGACGTCTCGGCAAGGCGTTTAGAAAATGACTGCCGCTGTCGGTCGGTGTAGCGATCACCCTGCCCTTGATGTTGAAGTCAGCATTTATCTTACTTATCCTGGCAGCGATTGTGTCATAAGTGTGGCAGCTTAGGGATTTAACACACACGAACCCACCACGTACACACACTCACCAGTGACTAGGGACCGTAACTTGAATTGTTGGTTGTACCAGTTGAGTAGGAAAGCTGATGAAGTCAGGATAGCGATAGCGCAACAGAAAAGGGAATGTGGAAAGGACAGCATCCTCTCTTCCCTATCAATCAAAGCAACATTGACCAACATTGGTACTTTGTAAGACCATGACATTGCAATGCAAAATATTGTGCCCAAGCTGCAAGTTATATGGCTTGCAAAGACTTGTGCTTCCTGGGTAGCTCTGGCCCCTTGTCCTGGATGTGCTGTAGTTTCTAGCACCAGGAAGTTGGAAGCAAATCCTTTGGGTACTGTGGCTTGCAGGATGGGGCCTCCGTGGATCGGACTTGTTTGTCTGGTGCATCCCATGGGTGCTCCATTGGCTCTTTGGAGTTTTGAGGCTGGGTTGGTGGCCTTTGCCGATGCTGTGGGGTACTGGGTGTTCTGGTGCCTTGTGCACTGGTTTTTCTGTGTTGGACCGAATAGGTGGGCTTTTGGTGTCCATGGGTATGGGTGAACCTTGGTTGACGAGACCAGATAGCTCGACATAACATGAGAAGCAGGTCTAAAAAATTGCTGTTTTGAAGGAAATACACAATCCAGTTTGCAGCTATTGTAAACTAGGTGAGTAGTCGGCCAGGTACTAGGAATAAATAGTAGATAGGAATTCACAAACAAAAGATGTTTAAAATTTTTGTCACACCACCACAGAGGCTTTGTATATCTAGTGGTGCATGAATTGATTGTATGAAGTATACTAATGTATGATTGTATACTAAGTAACATATTTCACCATCACCGTCTAATCAGTAGCATGATCTGGACATAAAATGAAACAGTACTCCTGTCTCTTATCCTGTTTGACATTTACTACAAACAAGGTATATAGAGTGTACTTTATTCAATGCAGACGCCAAAAGTACGTTCCTGTCATATGGATTTGAGTGTTTCTTATCTAATATGCAAACGCAGTCTGGTTCTGCCTGGGATATTAAAATGGTTCTGCTATACAGATCTGTCTGCCATTTTCAGCCCCCCTGCACCCCCCCGCTCCATCCCTTTTTCTTCCTCCTCCTTTCATTTCTGTTCTTCTGTCTGCATTTTTTGCTGTGTGCTCGTTCCTTTTCAGTCGTTGACTGACACCAGCGTAATGGGAGAGAGATGTACATACATCGCCTTATCGTCAGAGCAGCATGCGTTAAATTACACTGACACATAAAAAGAGAGAGAGAGAGAGAGAGAGAGAATATAATGAGTGGATGCAGTGAGACACACCCTCTCCTGCCCTCGACTGCAGTAGCGTTGTAAGGCTTGCAAAGATTCAGACTCGTCACCGCTATCAGTTTCTTTGATTAAATCTCATGCTCTTCTCTTGTAGCAGTCATGATCTTATAATCTTTTGTCTCTGATTAAAATCGGGACGAGGGACACGCTGAGACATTAAAACTCCTCACGTGTATTTTATTTATGTATTTCTCATTAGACAGGATGCCGCCTCGGGCTACCAATCCTATCTGCTCGTAAACACAAACACGTAGTAATTAATTAATTTCTCTTCATGGCTCAGTAGCAGTTGTATGCCGCACAAAGAGGTGAAAGAAGTGGGTGGCGCCGGCGAGGCTTTCGGAAAAGCAGCTCACGCGATAAAAAAGTTTTACGCTGTGATGATTACGAGTTTTGACATCATTAAGTGTGACAAAGCCCTGATTCCTTGATTGCATTATTTATTTATTTATTTATTTATTAATTAAAGTACAACAAATTGACATTAGACACATTTAGTTTTGCCTGATCACTTTCCAGTGGTAGAAATCTAGACACCGGTAGGGTTAGGGTTAGGGTTAGACTCCTTCCTTTTTTATCAAAGTTTTTATTAGCTCATCCACCTTACGAAATGTGAAAGTATAATGCAAAAAAAAAAAAAAAAAACAAGGCTGCTGTGATAGAAAATTTAAATCAACACCTTTTGATCAACCCAGATCGATTTTACAAATACCATTGTAATACAGTAGTACGCTTCTTCAGCGCGCACTTAAACTTTAAGACTATTATACTTTGTGAGGTTTGACCTTAACTAACAGCAGTCAAGTCCATTCCTAGATTACTAAACACTTCCACTCTCACCATTATCTCCGCCGTCCCATTCTGAAAAGCCCAAATTATACCAGACCAAGCAATGGGACTCTGACAGAGGGCAGAACGGAGGTGTGTATGGGCCTGATAAGGGACAGAGAGGTGAAAAGATAGAGGGACACATTGTGATAGAATGACAGCAGCGGATGAGTGCAGAGGAAGGTATGGAGGCGGCAGGTGGATGCAGTTTGCTGCTATCTTTGTGCAACAGGACAAGAGGTTATTAAAGAGTGGTGCGGGAACACGACCACGTTTTGGCCCGGACTGCCTCTTAAGCGGCGGGAAAGAGCAAATACATGCGCAAACTTCTAAACAGATCTGGTGAGTTAATAAAAATTTTATGAAGTTCAGGGTATTGCTTATTTGGCTACAGACATCAGGAAATGAAGGACTTTTATCAGCGCACATGGTGTGTAACCACAAAAACGCGCTCATAAAAGTGCAGCCTCATAAAAGATCTATGAGATTAAGTGCTAAAGTGTATAATATTTGCTAATTACCAGGAATAAAATTTAGTGTGCATGCAAGAATCCCCTTTATATATATATATATATATATATATATATATATATATATATATATATATATATATATATATATATATATATATATATATACACAGTATATATAAAGGGGATTCTGTGTTCTGCACAATCAGAAGTCCTGGTTTGACTTGAACACCTCTTGTAGATTTAGTTGAATATGTTTGATATGCTAAAATTTTATAAACAATATAACTCAATGAAAAGGTAAGAATGTTTATTTGACATTACATTCTGAACATTATTTATTTATTTTTTTTCCCATGGTTTTCTTCTCAGAGATCAGACATTATGAGCATAGTATACTCTATACACCAAACCACATACAGGGAGGTTTAGCAAGTCAGGAGATGTATAACTTCCTGTAACATACTCTATCGCACACAGTATATTTGTGACAGAGGATTGTGGGCGGTGGTGAGGTGGTGACTTTGCTCATTTATGTCCGAAAAGTGGGGTCTGTGAAGCCTCGCCAGGAATTTGTGTGACATTTTTTATTCATTTACAGCGGTAGAAATCACAGCCTAATGTTAGTTATTGACTGGCCACTTGAATCGAACCAGTTTAACCCGAAATGCAGTAAGTCAAAAACATGTCACCTATAAATGGTCCTAATGTGTTCAGTTGGTAGAAAGTTCATGGATAAAAGGTTCAATTTCACTAGTAATTAACAAAAAAAAAAAAAAATACAGCTGGTCTCAATTTAAACCAGGTTCATAAAATAAATATGTAGCGAAGAGGTCTGTGGAATTTATTTAACAGTTAAAAGGGGGCTGTAGGTACTACATTCGAGAACCCTTAATGGGCTTGCCCAGTTTCATTAAAAAGCGTTTATTTATTTATTTATGGACATCATGGTCTGCCTACATCATGGTTTGTCTATCCATCAGTTTTGATTTTGATTTGATTTTGTAAGAAATTAATTTTTAAGATCACCCAAAAAAGATCAGATAATACAAAACAAGTTCAACAAGTTCAGCCTTGACACTTCAGCCTGCTGGAGATATTCCACGGTGTCGGTTCCAACCTTTGAAAGAAAGAAATTAAAGAAAGTTTATTCGAGAGGGTATGCATATTTGTAAGAAGATTGGTGTTTTGTAACACCTCAGCTTTTTATATGTGGTTGCTAATGCTAGCAACGTAGCTAAATGCTAGCCTCATGCTGGCACTACAGTTAGCAGTTTAGCTTTCATTCATCGCTTCACCATCTTCATACACCCTGCAAGCATTCTACAAAGTAAGCTAAAAATCTCAGACATTTTTGCAGTTTCTTTCATACACGGGTGGGGTTCTTTGGTTTGGCTAGCTAGCAGCCATTGTCAGATAAACTAGCATGCTATAGCACAGACCAGGCTGAAAGTTTGAGTGTAACGTTAACACGGTAACAGTAATAAATGTTACATACAGTGAACAAATTCAGTCATAGGTGAGTGAAAGTATGTCTACAGACCTTATATTGAACATTTACATTTACAAAAAAAAGACACGAAGCTGACACAGCCACTGAATACACCGGTGAAGTTCGGGGGAGGGGCGGTCTTGTCTGTGATGTTAGCTGTCACTAGCTAACCCAACTCCAACCCAGCAAGCTGGGTTAAACAAAAAGTACCCAATTCCCTGTAAATAACCCAGAAAAATGACCCAACAGAGGCAACCCAGCGTTTTGGCTAGTAAAAACAACCCAGCATTTTTTAGTGTGTATGTACTACTGGTTTCTGTCGACTGTAAGTTCCGCTCCCACTTTACCTCTGTAACATGTAAAAAGCAAGATTATGACTCCTTTTCTAACTGCTTGGACTTGACAAAAGTTAACACAACATGGATGTCAAAAATAAAAACACATAATTAAATAAAAGTTATTGCTTATTAATTAATTTATAATGCCTCATTATAAGTAGTACATACAATTCCATCTATTCATCCATCCATCTACAAACCTTTGTAGTCCAACTAGGGACCATGGAGGCCAAACGAATGACCATTGTGTTTATTCCTATTTTAACGACCATGCTAGCACCCCGGGTCAACATTCACACGTGCATTCACACACAACGGACAATTTGGGAACACCAATCAGCCTAAACTGCATGTCTTATAACATACAAACAGTCATGAGTACATGGAGAAAACCCACCAAGCACCAACGTGACAGTGCTAATGACTAAGCCACCATGCCGCATGTACACATTAACTACACACAAGCACACCCCAGCAGCCACATACCCTGGATATGATCTAATCTGTTTTGTCTATTTTCTTTCTCCCCAACTCCCGTCATGCACCATTCAGGAAAGTTCACCGTCCTGCAGTTTTTGCTGTCTAGGATCAATAATGATATGGTTATTGCTGATGTCAGGGTTGTAATACAAGAAAAAGATGAACACCCTTCATGCCTATTTTCACGCAATGAAAGCAAAAGAAAAGTTAAAAGAAAATTCACTAGTGTCATATACTCGTACATACTGACAATTTGATCACTTGATAGACTAATGACCTGCTATTGCTTTCTGTCACATCTACGGAACATAATGTCATGTTAATGTCACCCTCTCACTCTATCTCCCTTACACACACACGCGCGCATTCATATTCATGCGAAACGAATGACAAGATTACAGGTTGTCAGCGTGATTGTCTTTTGGCTGTCAATTTGTGGGCCATTTAGCTCCAGCTGAGATCCAGCACTCACTTTTGTTCGTTTGAATGAATGCTAAAGTTTGATTAGAGTTTTCTACTTTTCTCCTTCTGGAGTTTCCGAGCTTAATGAGACTCTTTTGTAGCCACCGCCGAAGCGCAGAACGTACCGGAAGTCGTTCTCTTGTAATCCCTGAATGTGCTTTTTTTTTTTTTTTTTTTTCTTTCCCGCAGGACCGCAAATGTGTTTTGGAGATAATTAGCAGGGAAATTGTTGTTCCTCGTCTGGTCGCTTTGTTAATCCTTCTTACTCGCTCTCTTTTTGAGCGGCTCAAATGGACACGTCACACCTCATTTGTCCAGTATTAGTATTAAGTTGTGTAAGTCGTTTTTTGTTCTATTTATTTATTTATTTATTTATTTATTTACCCCCACCCCAGACACACATGTACTTTCTCTCAATGCAAACAAGTTTAAAATATATATTAAAAGTGCCGATGTGGAATCTAAGGGGTTGAAATGAACTCTAAATGGATACGATCCAATCCTTGCTTTTATTGCAATTTTTGACTCCAATAATGAATCTGGAGTTAATCTGATTATTTTGTCCGTGTGCACTGTCAATCTGATTCTCTTTAGTTTCTTCTTTGTAAGAAACAAAGTATATAAAGTGTATAACCAAGTAAATAAACAGTATTTTGCTGTGTATTTATGGTGGCTTAGTGGTGGGCACCCCCAGAGTCCAGGTTCAATTCCCACCTCAGGGTCTGTGTGCATGGAGATTGCATGTTCTCCCCGTGCTTGGTGGGATTCCTCCAGGTGCTCCAGATTCCTGCCACAGTCCAAAGACATGCAGATTAGGTTCATTGGCGTTCCCAAATTGCCTGGTGTGTGTGCACCCTGTAATGTACCCTGTTGTGTCCAAAGTCTCTTTGTATAGGCTTCAGGCCTTTCCACCCTGTATATACCCTATTTATTTATTTCACAGCAAATCACACACTTATTTTCTTTCAGCTTTGAAAAAAAATCAAACATCCATTACGCAGCAACCAAGGTAGTTTCACAGAAAAAAAAAAAAAAAAAAAAATCCCAAGTCCCATTTTGCCTCGAACACGTCATATTTCTAATCTAGGAAATTTCTATCAGCCAGCAGATACCGTCGACGCCTCACACTTCCATGGTCTCCAGGTCAATCCTGGTCTTAAATTACTGTCTGTGTAGAAACTCCTCATTTCAAAACTAAACATGCGTTTCAGATTCTTACACTGTATGTGATCAGTATAGTATTTTCAGCCGGACCCTGAATGAATAGCAACATTTCGTCTGTTCAGCTCTGGACTGTATCAATTACACCCGAAAACGTTTAGCTCAAGTCTTTTGCAAGAGATTTAAGCTCAGATCATCAGCTCAGATTTAAAAAAAAAATAAAAAAAATAAAAAAGCATATCATATCAGATTGTGCATCAGATTCTCTGGATCAGAGCACAGTATCTGCCAAATGAATAGATGTAAATGTAAACAGACAAGCCTCTGAATTATTCATGATGCACGAACAGTCAATAACACTTAGAACACCCTGATCTGCAGACGCAGTCACACGAGTGGAATAAAACAATCTCTCCAATTTAATGGGATGATAAAAATAAGTAAGTAAGTAAGTAAGTAAATAAATAAATAAATAACACCAGAGTGTCTCATGACAGTTCGAAGTGGAGTATGCGTCATTGTGATTTACAATCCACAGCAATTACAGAGGTTGCTCCACACCTCCCATCTAGCTATAATATATTATCTATCTTGTAGCTGTGTGTGCGCGCGGGTGTGTGTGTGTGTGTGTGTGTGTGTGTGTGTGTGTGTCTATGTTTAATGTGGTTGCGGCAGAATGAGTTATGGATAGTCAGACAAAGTATCCTCAATGGCAGTCATAGGAAGGAGTAATGACTGTTGTGAGATACACAACACACACACACACACACACACACACACACACACAATGGCTTGTCAAAGAAAAGTAACAGTAAAAGTGGTCACACTGTGTGTGTGTGTACTAAAGTATATTCCCGAAGTCAGCAGAATTGCTTGTGCAATGATGAAGTCCATTTAGATTTCTAAGCGGATTTTTAAATTTCCTCAGTGATTGATTTCTCCACCCTACACACACACACATGGTTTTTGTCAAAAAGTGCTGTGAATCGCAGGAAAATTAATAATATGACAAGAATGAAGGGAATTGCATTTAGTATCAGTAAGGTAGTGTGTGTGTGTGTGTGTGTGTATGGTATTATCCGCTCCATCTCTGGTTTTCAGCATCAGTCTTGCCAAAGCTGGAATTACTTTGTTGTATATTTGCATTTTGGTTTTCAATCTGATAGGGGCACAAACTTTTGCACACAACGTCAACCATAAGCTATTTGAAGCAGGATGTCACTGGAAAAAAAAAAAAAAAAGAGGAAAGATTTCACCCTAATCTATTACTATAACCCAGCTACATACCACATCTGTGATTGGTTATTTGCGCTGTCAATCAAATGGCACCTTCCTTTTTTTTTGAAGTAGGCGGGACCAAACCATACTGAGTCACAATTTAGAAAAAAAATACACTCTGAAGCAACTTGCTTTTACCGAAGCACCAGCTGAACGCATACATCTCAATGATTACTTCTTGTTGCTACTGAAGAAATGCGCCTAATAACCAGAATGAAATAAATGAACATCTGGTCCTATAAAGATTTCATCTCAAGAAGAGAGAAAGAATGATATAAAGTGTCAGACAATACGGCGCGAACACCACCGAACGCATTACGGCTGACATTATTCAGGTTTATCGTCTCACTCTAGTGACACAATGGGTCATTAGTGCCTCGGTAATGACGTGTCATTACAACTGAACGACGTCCCTTAGAGACAATAAATAAATAAATAAATAAATAAATAAATAAATGTCGATACACACTCCCTCATTTTGACTGCCACCATTTACCTAATCGATACACCCTCTGCCTCACGCTTCACATCCTCCGGCTTCAAACGCGCCAAATCCCACGAATCTCACAATCTTTCGTGTGACTTGTTTGATCGGAGGTGTCTCCGCTGTTCAGTCAAACCCTTGTAGCATAAAATTAACATTTGTCCTGGCCGCCCTTGCGGCGTCTCGGTAGGGAATAAAAAGGACAGAAAGGTGTGTGAATGAGCATCAAAATCGTCGCGTCATCCCTGATTCGTTTCCTGCAGAGACAGAAGAGGAAGGGATGACATCTCATCTCAGCGTGATCGGCTTTAAACGATCGCCCTTATGAAAAAAGGAGCAAGCTAGAATGATTTTCAATGAGAGCGACAAAAGGGAGCGGGTGCTCAATTAGGCCATGTTGAGAATATTTTGCTTTTTTTTTTTTTTTTTCAGGTCACCTAATAAGTCCTCAATAATACTGTAACGAGTGACATTTTCAGAGTCTGGAACGACTTTTTTTACTCGTACGGATGTGGATATCCATCGAGCATTACTTTTACTTTAATTTTTGCAATATTGTCAAGTGCATGTGTAAAACCCATCAAGCACCATGATGAAACTGGCCCTCATGAAGACCATCCCAAGAAAGCAAGACCAAAACTTACCTCTGCTGCAGAGGAGAAGTTCATTTAGAGTTACCAGTTGTTATGATGGCTTTACAGAGTATAAGGTGTAGATACAGTACATCTCAACATCAATTGTTGAAATTTTAGAGATTGTTGCATATTTTGGTTGGACGACTGCATTATTGTTTTACAAATCTACTGTAGAAAGAAAGAAAAAGCAGGAAAAGCCATGGATTTAGCAGAGGGTGTGTCCAAACCTTTTATTCTTAGTGTGAATGAATCTAGAGTGGCAGTCTGCAAATGCTTGTGTTTTATTGTTGTACAGGGTGCACATCTCGTATCTTCACACCATAGACAATTGCCTTCAGATGACCCCAAAAATAAAAGTCTAAGGGGGTCAGATCGGGAGACCTTGGGGGCCATTCAACTGGCCCACGACGACCAATCCACTTTTCAGGAAACTGTTCATCTAGGAATCCTCTGACCTGACACCCATAATGTGGTGGTGCACCATCTTGCTGGAAAAACTCAGGGAACGTGCCAGCTTCAGTGCATAAAGAGGGAAACACATCATCATGTAGCAATTTCAAATATCCAGTGGCCTTGAGGTTTCCAATGATGAAGAATGGCCCCACTATCTTTGTACCCCATATACCACACCATACCATCACTTTTTTTGTTCCAACAGTCTTGGAGGGATCTATCCAATGTGGGTTAGTGTCAGACCAATAGCGGTGGTTTTGTTTGTTAACTTCACCATTCACATAAAAGTTTGCCTCATCACTGAACAAAATCTTCTGCGTGAACTGAGGGTCCTGTTCCAATTTTTGTTTTGCCCATTCTGCAAATTGTGTGCGCCGATCTGGGTCATCCTCGTTGAGATGCTGCAGTAGCTGGAGTTTGTAAGGTTGCCATTTGTGAGTAGCTAATATCCGCCGAAGGGATGTTCGACTAATGCCACTCTCCAGTGACATGCGGCGAGTGCTACGCTGTGGGCTCTTGCTGAATGAAGCTAGGACAGCCACTGACGTTTGTTCATTAGTGATAGTTTTCATGCGTCCACATTTTGGCAAATCCAACACTGAACCAGTTTCACGAAACTTAGCAAGCAATTTGCTAACTGTAGCATGGGAGATGGGTGGTCTCGTAGGGTGTCTTGCATTGAAATCTGCTGCAATGACCCGGTTACTGCATTCACCAGATATCAACACAATTTCGATCCGCTCATCACGTGTTAACCTCTTCGACATGTCAATGGCTGTGAACAAAGAGAAACTTGTAAATAACTCATGAAAGAATAAAGTTACATTAAAACCAAGCACACCATTGTTTCTCTTGTGAAATTCCCAATAAGTTTGATGCGTCACATGACCCTCTTCCTATTGAAAAAACAAAAGTTGGATCCAAGATGGCTGACTTCCAAATGGCCACCATGGTCACCACCCATCTTGAAAAGTTTGCCCCCTCACATATACTAATGTGCCACAAACAGGACGTTAATATCACCAACCATTCCCATTTTATTAAGGTGTATCCATATAAATGGCCCACCCTGTATATTTACATACTTTACATTTGCACAATAACATGAACACAAACATTTTTTTCTTCTATAACAAATATAAATTGTATGTTTATAATATATATCCATAGCAAGGAAGTCAATTTAATTTAATTTCTAACTACTAAGATTTACAATCAAAATCTAAAATGTAAGCTTGTCTAATACAAACAGCTGATAGTAGATGCAGTACTATGGCTAGGGAATTTACCAGCTGAAGTGCAAAAAAATAATACATATAATACATATATACACATATACAGTATGTATACATATCCAGTAATAAAACTGTAAAGTTGGCGAGGGTTAACATTGAAGCTATTTGGGAAAAATTATTTGGGAGGGATGCAAGATGAGTAACAGAACACAATATGTTCATTTGTGCAACACATCACGTAAAAACTACTGAACGAATTTTAATGTTGTTCTAACAGGTGCATTTAGCCGAGTTCATTATTTATCTCACAATTCAACAGAGGGCGCTGTACGTTTTTTAACACATGAGTGTGCAATTTAAATTTATTTAATAAATGCAAATGATCTCACACCTTCTTCGCACTTCACAGTAAGGCAAAAAAAACAACAACATTTTGTTTGTTCCAAAATTCATCAGATGGCATTGTACATTTTTTAAAACATGCTTATGAGTATGCAATTAAATTACATGCAAACGAAGTCACGGGCACATACTGTACAGTATAGTCTTCAATAAATCTTAATTCTAAGAAGGATATAAATGTATTATGTGATATTAATTTATTTATTTGTGCTAACTAAACAGCAGTTTTGTAATCAGACTGGCATTTAAGCTGTAACCTGTTAAAATATTTTCCTACAGAAGAATATAGCCTATAGTACGTACATACATACACACACACACTGTATTTAATTTTTCTGCAACATGATTTTATGTAAATAAATGAATTGTCACTCATAATGCTAATTCTAATTAGTTTATTACAATTTTTTAGAATTAGTGTGTAGAATGTTTGAAAAGTAAATAAATAATTCACCAGCAAACATCCACAATAACTAACTACATTTACTTGTTAACTTGTAACACATGCAGTAACCATGTTAAGCTTGTCTTAGCTTAGTAGCTAACTTAAGAATCAACTACTAAACTATAATGCAAAATTATGACAAAGATTTAAGTAATAACTTGTTAGTAACTTGTTTCTATCAAACATTCAACATACTGATTCTAATAAATTAGAAATTTAATTTAATAAACTAAATAGAATGAGCATTATGAGATTGACAATTTATTTATTTACATAAAATCAGGTTGGCCTTTTGTAGCTTGTACATTTTACAGTAAATATTAATGACATATTAGATTCATTAAAATATAAAGTACACATATATGCAGTATGTATAACAACAAACTCAATACCTACATTTTTGTCCTTGCTTAGTAGCTCATATATATATATATATATATATACACACACATACACATATATATATATATATATATATATATATATATATATATATATATATATATATATATATATATATATACACACACATACACATATATATATATATGCATACATATATATATATATATATATATATATATATATATACACACACACACACACACACACACACACACACACACACACACACACACACACACACGCATTCATACATACAAATATACATACATACATAAACACACATAGTAAAATACATACATACATACATATATAATTACAGTCATATTATAAAAGCATGCACTAAATGACCCAGACATGACAATATAATATGTTTATGTATTTTCCTATACTGCTTTCTAGCTCCTTCCTTCATTCTCCTTCATACCCCATCTTTTCCTCCTCTTGTCTCCCTGCAGTTATAGTGATAGGGTGCACGGCATCTTTTGATGCTGGATTTGATAGATTTGTTTGCGGCCGCATTCATTCGGCGCGGATCAGAAAGTCGACGGGGCGTAAAATGGAAATTTGCCTTCAGACTTTGAGGCCGGCGCTTGGGGCGCAGGAGTGAAATGAAAAAAAAAAAAAAAAAAAAAAAAACAAGCCGTGTTCCTCCCTCAGCAGACATTTATACTGGCACTGTACTTACTCCGATAACACATACGGCAGATGGGAAAACTTGTTCATGTCGAAAAAAATCCATCCAGATTTCTGACTTACAACTGAACGAGAATTTACTCTTGTCTTGTCGCATATTTTCAGCTGGTTGGGCTTCAAAATCTTTATTTCCCACATTAAATTTGGAAGAGGAACACAGGTACATGGTACTACTTTATTTCGACAATGTTAGCCATCACTATCAATGTTCTACTCACTAAAGGAAACGGATGCTAAATCATAAACATTAAGCTACGTTAAAAATGTCATCTTTACTCACAACTTAAGATTTATAAGGTTAATATACCTAAACATAAAAGAAGTCTTAACCTACCAGTTTCGCAGCTTGCTTCGTCAAACCACATGCCACCACAGGCCCATTACAAGTCTGACAGTAATGGATAAGGCCTGGTGCCAGAAATAATTAGATTAAATTAAAATGCATGCTGTCTGAAAGTGATGTCTTCAGACTCTAATTAAAATGAATTTTCTTTAAGAAAGCAGACGAGTGCACCGTCATCGTCTAAAAGTGAAAGGCGAAATGAGAGAGAAGTGATCGAAAACATAGTTAGTGATTCAGATGAAATGACAGTACTCACAAAACTCCTCAGACATTTTTTTTTTTTTTATCATACTTTCTTTAGCAAGCTCCGCCATCACCGTTGTGCTGTTTAGTAACTCGAGGCACGTTTGTTAGCTTAAAGGTGTCCAAATGACTGACACAGATCAATTGCGGATCATGATACTGCACATTTGGTACCAGAACAAAACAAGTTATCAAGTTATCGTCTGATCAGTCTATCAATTCTTAATAAAATTAAGTTCATATAAACTTACATTACCGCAAATTAACTAAATGTAACTAAAAGAAGTTTATAACTTAGTAAACTAATAGCTAATGGAAATAATTTACTGTATATACTAAAGAGCAACCTGACTCGCATAGAAACAAAATTAAATTACAAAAGCATAACTACATACTTTTTAGTAACTAACTTACAAATAAATATACGAATTAAATAACTTAAGTGAAAAATAAGCTGTTTACTAACACCAACAAATATTACTCAGAACTAACTAATCTACTGTACCTCACTTACAAACTGACATAATAACAATTAAAATGGACTTCATTTATTATTATAATTTATAAAGTACATCAATCTGACAATACAAAAAAAAATCCTACTTGTGTAGCATTTGCAGGTTAAGATGATAATTTGTACTACAATTTATGAACTTTCTAAATTTACTTCAATCCAGTTATTGCATATATTGCACAAACATACCAATTTTTATAATTAATTTACCATTATTTATTTTTGTTCAACCACTATTATATTTGAGTGGAAATTCTGCAGTTAATTGAAATATGTTTCTAAATGCATTTTTTTTTATTAGTAACAACTTATTAACCTGTACAGTTACTAAGTCTTTCACATAATTTATTAAGATACATTTAAATTACATATTTTTACATTCTATTCCTTTGAATTGCTTAAATAAAGAATGTTTTCATTAAACTAAAATTATATTTAAAGTATACCGTATATTTAATTGAAAGTGTACGTTTGTCTTCATGAAAATAAAAAGTTGATATTTTTCTATTGTAAAATAGTTTTAGAACTAATAAACAACTTTGCCAGTAAAACATAACTGCGACTGGGACCTTCAGTGACACAAAAGAGACAGTCAAGGTCTCCAGAAAAACTGTGGCAAATAAACACAAGCCATAGAGATTAAATGTTAGAAATAAAAATTAATGTTTTTTTTTCTTGTTTAAATATTTAATGTTTGTAATGTTAACTGTAACAAAGTCCTGTAAGCACAGTTATGAGACAGCAAAGAAGTAAGAATGAAAAGGAATTCTGTAATAATAATAATAATAATAATGTTTGCTCAGAATTGCATGATTCAGTATACTTACACAAATACACACAAAAGTAAGTCGTCAAAAGGTCAGACTTATACAAGGCGAGTTTTAAATTATTTATTAGATTTTTAGCTCGTCGTAGTCTGGTACACCATACAATGTACAATCTAATTTATATAATGAAAATTTTTATCATGCAGTCAGTTGAACCATTAAATATTAAAAATGTATTTTTTACATGTAACATCCACCCACCAGTATCTATCTAAGAGCATTCAAATCAAACCAGGACTTGAGGAAATTCTAATGAATCAATCTTTAACCACTAGTGAAACAGGGATACATGCATTAGTGTAGCAGGGGATTATATAGAGAAATAACAGTACAGATGTTTTTACTCTCATCACTGTGTTCTTTTATTTTCACAAAATCAATACTGGTTTGAACATCTCTCACATCTGTCTATCCATGTTGAACATGGATTTTAGTGTAGATAGTAATATTTAAAGACAATAAATCAGTCAATTCACTCTGTCTCTCTCTCTCTCTCTCTCTCTCACACACACACACACACACACACACACACACACACACACACACACACACACACCTTTCTCTGGTCCCCTGGCTTGTGTCAGCAGCAGAGTACAGGATGATGGAACATTCTCATTTCACAACAAAGAGAGAGAGACAGGGAAGAAGGGAAGGACAGGCGGAAAGACCCCTTACTCTTTACCTCCTCCTTCACAAAGATAGATGAAGTGCACTGGAGAGTCTGCATGAGAGCCACCGATCTGCACATACACTACTGTCCTCTGTGTGTGTGTGTGTGTGTGTGTGTGTGTGTGTGTGTGTGTGTGTGTGTGTGTGTGTGTGTGTGTGTGTGTGTGTGTGTGTTTACTTTACAGCTGCTGCTATTTTTCAGGCACAACCCCATGATTCATCAACGCACCTATACAGAAACACACTTTTTTTTTTTTTTTGTGAGGTCACAGCTGAGTGGTGGTATAGGAGAGGGTTGTAGTTTATGCCTTTTACATTCTCGCACCTTGTGGTGTGTGTGTGTGCGCGCGTGTGCAGATGCGTGAACATCCAGTCGTCAAAAGCCTGCAGACCAATCTTTTCCGTTTCTGCCAGCACATGTGTTGACCGACAGACCCACGCAGGTGTGTCCCTCGCACGGAGTGTATAATAACCAATTACACCATCTCACACACACACCTGAGACTTCGCCCTGAGCGAGCACCACAGCAAAACATCAAAAGAGACAAGGATGCCTGACATGCTCCTTCATCATCTTCATCTCTTTTACCTGTACAGAATGAGACAGCATTTTCTGTTTTATGAGCAGTTTTACGTTACGCCAAGGTAAAAATGGTATGACTTTCATGGGAAATTTGCAAAAATGTTTAATTAATTATTCACAACTTTAAACAAACGGATAAAATCAACTTTACAAGGCCTACGTCTCAGAATGGAACAAAAACCTGAAGGTTCAGCTATTTGATGATGCAAGCTGAAGTGTAATTACATGGCGAGCTTCATTTTTATAATGCCTTTTCTTAGTAATTTAGCAACATTTCTGAGGTAAATTTTTCTATTTGACAATTTTTCTTCCATTTTGACAGCCGCAGGATGCTTACACTGACTGTATAAAATACTTGAACATGTACTGGAATGCAATGTCTTAAATCTAGCTAGCTAATCTCGCAGATGCTGTCATTAGCCGCTACTTTCCTCAGTTGCTTAGCAGTGCAGTGCATTTCCCACATTAGAACACAGACTGTATGGTTTAAAGAGTCTTGCAAAAGTATTAAGGTAAAGCCGAAGTCTAAACAAAATGGTCAATACAGTAATATTGAAGTGGCGCGGTAGTAACGCAGGATAGGAAGAGGCGAGTTCTTAAGATGAAATTTCATATATAATATAATATGATATAATATGAACCCTATTTTTGCTTATTAAAACAATCAAGACATTAAAAAAATGAAGTAAAATATTAAATAAATCTCACTTATCCTTAATTTAGAATTCTGGCTGCCTTTTCTTCTTGCTACTGTTATTGCCAACATTATGTCTTTACTGAATCTTGCACAAGATGCAAAAGAAATATAAAGTTTTGAATGTAAGCAACTTAGCCTGCGTTTGGTTCGGTTTGTTCGCTCATGTGCCATTTCTTGCAAAATTTCAGTCCTTAAGTAAAATTCTTCAGGCGGGACATTCGTACAGTATGCTCAAGTATCACTGTATTTGCATTTAGAAATACGTAATGTAACAAAAAAATATAATTACTATACAACTCATAAATTATACTTTGTAAAGAAAAACATTGTTAGAGAATTTAACACTCAGTTATAAAAACAAGGCCAGGACAGAGTTCAGGAAATACATAATAATAATAATAATAATAATAATAATAATAATAATAGTATCCAACTGCACAATTGTGGTTCTGCTAGAGGCAGCCAACCATCAAAAGCCAGGGACCATTTAAAAACAGCATTAGTCAGAGAAGTAACCAAAAGCTTCTCTAAAGATGCTGGAGAAATCCAGCGTGGGAGAAACTGTTAACCGAATAACCGTACACTGGAAATGCCACATGGCAGGACTTTATGGAAGACTGGTATACAGTTTTTTTTTTTTTTTTCTGTTCTGAGAAGAATTCCTTATCACTGAACCATTGTGGTGGGAGCATGGACTTTTCCCCAGATACCCAGACTACCCTTACCTAGTCACTAACTGACCTGTTTGGCTACTCCCAAATCATTCCATATTCAATTTCACATTTCCTATTTCTTCTCAAACCTTTATCATGGACTCTCCTCTCCTTCTTCTTACAAATTCACCACATATAGTATTTTAGCTCCCCAGCCCATCATCCCATGAACTCTTTCACTCTTCTTATCTATTCACCACATATTTTATCTCCTCAGCTTACCATCCAACAGATGCACAATTTTTGCTCATCCTACTGCAATCCAGGAATATGTTAGCTCATCGCACCTGGTCCCTACTACTCCAGAAACATCTAGCCCCCAGACTAGATTTTTTTTTTTTTTTTTGCTTGTACTACACTATCATCCTTCTTTTTGGAAGCAATTTTCATTACTATGAATATTTGTCAGATTTATTAATATATTCATCCACCTGTGGGTTTTAAAGACAGCTTTGGTGGATGGTGCAGCTGGTCAGGAACCCTCAGGAAGTGAGAATTTTAATTTGAATGCCTACTGATAGTTTGCACATTCTACATCATTACATTTTCCAATCTTTCCATGCATACACACCCACCCTCACACACACATACACACACACACACACGCACTGACCAAGCACTATGTAAGCATTTTGCAAGCCATTTCCATTTTGCTGTTAAAATCAAAACCCGTATTGGCCAGTTTACTTTCAAAATGGGCTGTGTGCTGATTTGCCTGAGCAGCAGGACTGAATCAGGAACATTTATCCTCACAGGAATGGATAGCTCAGGGCATGATTACAGAGGCATATTTACTTATTTTCCATTGAGAGACTGTGCAGGTTTGGAGACATGGGGAGATTTTCTTTTTAAGAACAAGCTCTCATTTTTCTCGGTTTGAAAGCTTAGCCATTATGTAATCAGACAGGATAGGATATAATAAGATGTATTCAGATATACAAATTATAGAAAGTTCCTGCTTTGAGAACACATCAACCTAAGTTAAATCAACCCTTGTACACAAAAGACCATATACCCACATAGACAGCATTTTTTCACTGCTTTTACCCAGTTATTATTATTATTATTATTATTATTATTATTATTATTATTAACATTAACTTGTCCCTATGTTAATGCCTGACCTTGTTAACATACTGTTCATTCTTAGTTGCAGTATTAAGTTTGCTATCCCCCCCGTCAACAATTATTTTTTACAAAACTCAATCTAAATAAATAAATTAATTAAGCATGTTTTCAAGGATCCATGCTTGGCTTCAGGCAGTAAGTCTTTCCTTAGAAACGTGGTCATTTTCACAATGACTTTTTCTGAATCGGAATGTAAAGATTAAACTAACTCCTTTATAACAATAGAATTAGGGATAATATTCCTGGTTAGCCCAAGAGGACTGGTGTTGCTAAACATACATAGCTAATCTAAGCTAATATGCAATATGATCGAAAATTTCAAAAGATACTGTATCAACCAAAGAGACTACAATACTGCACACTTGCTTTCCATTGGCTCGGGGTAAAAGCGTGAATGTTGGCTCTTCTGTATGAGATCCGAGAACTGCTGAGACCTTCAGCTTTCAAACGGAGATGTCACATACTGCAAGTGCCGTTCTGAGAAGAAGAGAATACTCCACTAACATTTATCAACAACTGTGTCTCTTTTCATTGGCTTTGAAGTTGGCTGATAAGGTGTAGCTGGGCTTTCTAGTGCAAGAAGCGACATCTGCTTTTAAAATGTCAGAGATGTCTATGGAGACATGACTTGTATGGCAGCCTTGAACCATTGGGTTTCGCAAAGGTAAGAGGAAGGATAAACACCAACATCGGAAAGGAAATTAAATACGCCAAGTAGCACATGTAATGATGGAATTATGTTCATGCGGAACTAATCCTGATCTAGGAATCCTGGATCCTGATGTGCGCTAATGATGTTAACAGGAAAAAGATTAAAGTTTTCCAGTCTTGTTGATTTGAAAAACTGACCAGGCTTGGACTTTAGTTATTTTTTTTTTTTTTTAAATCAATAATAAAAAAAAAAAAGCCTAAAAAAGTCTAAAGCTTCTTTAGACGGATAATGGTTCCAGTTCACTAAACCGATTCAACTTTGTAAAAGGGAAGCAGACATATTTAAAAATCTTTTGAAGTGGATTTAAAGTGTCAACCAAGAACTTTCTAGTATTTATTGAAAGATTAAAAACAAACATTGATAAATAATTCGACTGAAAGATTAAAAAAAATCGAATCTGTTGCATTTCTTTGGACTTGTTTGCGCTGTGGCAGTGAGCATGGTTTAAAGATGGGCGTTCAAGTCAAACTGAGACTTTTGAATATGTTCCATTATTCCTTTGATTGTGGAAAAAATGTGGAAAAAATTAGCATTTTCTCTACATAATCTTTGCTTCCTTTATACAATTTCCCTTTATAAAGCTCTCCCTCTCCCTTTCCAGCCATCTTAAATAACATATCCCAGCATTTCACTAGTGCAGTCATGACAGAAAGTTTACTCAGTACACCGAAGTCATGATTGTACTGCCTTCTTCAGGTCTGAAATGCTGGCCTCCCAGGAATTCCTTTAATTAATGGCACAAACACGTGGAAATGGCTTGGTGTGAGGTCAGGACTGTCCAAGGGATGTGGCAATAACTCACAGCTAAGTTCCAGCAATACATTATACAATTATATACCCCTAGATTATAATAAACATGACTTATCACTGTACTGAGCATGATTAAAGAATCACGGGGCAGTGGTTGCTCAGAATTTAAATCTCTGGCCTAATGATACTGAAGTAGTGAGTTTGGATTCGGGTACTGTCTCGGGCTACTAATCTTCCTAGTCTTTTGCATAATAAATTATTATAAATAAGGATTGTTAGTGCACTTTTTCAAATAATGGCGCAGAGACAAATCCTATGTGAACTCAAACACCATATACAGTCAAGTTCAAAAGTTATTACCCCCATCTTTTAATTCTGTGGGGCTTTGTGAAAAAATAAAAAACAATCATCTGATCGTAGCAGATATGAGAATTATGCAAATACACCATGTCACTTTTCACTGTCATTATTACGTTAATAAATATGACACCAAAAAGAAAAAAAAAAAAAGAAAAAACAGAATCAATACTTGGTACCTTGTGCTGATTGTAACATCTGTACCACCGCAGCACGGGGAAATAAGATCTAGCTCACCGGATTACTGAGTTGACCCTTTGTCCCCACCTAGTGTGTCTACGTGTGTACTGTCTACACTTTAACACAAATGAAGAGCACCTGTGTACCCCCCGTGTGTCTACCTATATATTCCGGTCGAACCCGTAGCACTTTGTCTGTCCACTGTTGTGCACATTACGTTTTGTGTGTCTGAGAGTGATGTCACTAATAAGTATTTTGTCTCCCGATTTCCCCCAGGACTGAGCGGTGTCTGCAGGTGTGGCATTATTAGATGAAGCGAGGAGTCATAACTCCGGACCTGGTTTGTTGGCCTATGAGCCTGTTTTGTTTTGTTGTCTTTTCTTTTGTTCCCGCCTGCAGACCCCAGCTGGGGAGAAAACCGTGCATCTTTTTTGTTTTCTCTTTTGGTTTTTTGGCGTTTTCACCTGCAAAGGAAAAGAATAAATCTTAAAAAGAATGGAACCTGCATCTGCGTCTGATTTGCAAGAGATAGACATGACACTGATAAATCATCAGCTGTTGATTAATTGATTATCAGCAGGTGTGTAAACCTGTATGAAAGCAGAAGTTTTGGCAGTTTATCAACTATTTATATATTTATATACTAATATTTGGCAAGAATATAACAGACCATTGGTGCCATGCGGGACGCACAGATTTGATTCCCAGCCAATGCCCATACCCTAGCCACTGAATAAAATGGATCAAATGTGAGGGTTGCATCAGGAAGGGCATAAAACCTGTGCCAAATTCTTGTACAGATTGGATGGTCCACTGTGGCGACTGCTGGACAGGAGCAGCCGAAAGACAAACAACATTTTGCAGTAATACCAAAGACATAAATACAACATACTGTAAGAATTTTTTTTTTTTTTAATACAACTTAATGAGAACATGTTTCCAGCATTATATCCTTCGTCTTTTTTTTCTTTCAGATTAACTTGCAATTCAGGTAATTTCCGAATAAATAAATAAATAAATTAATTAATAAATAAGATGAAAACTCTAGTGAACACATCTGCCTCTCATTCTCCTTCTGCACTTTTCAATCGTCATCACTTCCCTCTCCACAGATAAGATCTTGCACAAAAGTGACATGCAAAGAACCTAATAAAGCTTCATCTGGGGGGGTTTGCTTATCGAGTTTCCCATAATGCTATAGTGCAGAGCATCACTCTGTACTCTGGATGGGGACATTATTATATTTATTATATGAACTCTTCACCCTGGAAATCCTGTCTGGCGTTTCCTAATCTTTTGCAACTCAGTGTCGGGAAATTTGATATTCACACACACACACACACACACACACACACACACACACACACACACAATTTCGTAAAAACCAAAATTCATTTAACACCGGGTCAACTGAGTATTTAAGTGTGAAACTCCCAGTGCGTTATGAGTTTTATCCCTTCCCTGCAAGCTTAGTCAGACCAATTAGGCAGAAAATAAATTGCCAGCACCTTGTTCTTTTAAAACCGTATTGTGATCTTAAGTGCTTAATGTCCTCACTTAATCCAGACACTATGTCCATTATTATTATGGCGTGTTAAATGGGTTTATTTTCACATGCACTCCCATTTCTGAACGTTAATTATTCACGAACATGAATGTTTTAGTGGATCCTTTGGCCTCTGGAAGTGTGAATAATGCTGAAGATCACCGAGCACTGGAGGAATGCGGCACTCTGCTTAAATTGGAGCCGTGGATGATGTGGATTAGAAACTGCACCCTTAGTCTTTATTGATTAGGATCAGGCAGGTCAGTTTGTTCTCTCTCAGCTGCATTGTTCGATCTTGTTTGTGTTTGGATCAGTTTGGATTTCAGCTTTCAATAAACTGCTGATGGATCAGGTTCACCAAATCTCAAGTCATTTAACGACCATCACTTTGAGGGAAAGCTGTTTTACAGATTATCATCTAATCAGTTCAGTTGATTAACGCCCCAAAAGGGGGGTGGATCAATTTTTAAAATACTTTATTTATATGTTTGCATTTGAGATGATAAAATGTTGCTGTTCCTCTATAATCCTACAGGTGCTGCTCCAAAGTATTCCAATATTAACAGCATTAATGCAAATATTTCCAACTGTTAAATTCTTTCTGATGAAAATAATTTTTCTAACAATTTCTGTCAGCAGTTGTTTTCTCTATCGTTCCACCCGCCCCCTTCATCAGACGCTAATAATTCTTTGTTGTCCATCATCCCCAACCCCCCCAAGCACCCTCTAGCACCTTGACATTATGCCTGATCTCTACAGTGTCTATTAGGCACCATTAGGCGACTCAGTGACCCGAGAGAAACCTCAACCTCTAATGTCCATCCCTTCGCTCACACAAAGCCCAGCTTCGACCTCTCGGCTTTCTGAAATTGCTTTACTTTGAAAAAGTCAAAGAAGGACACCACCCCCTCGCTCGATCCCATGCGTGCACGCTCGCGAGAATAATAACAGCGTTTCACGCCGTGAAACGTTTTAATTGCGGCACTGCCAAACCACACTGCCTATTATGTTAGCAGACGAGCGATGGCACACTCCTCATCTTTAGAAAAGCTGTCTGATTTTTGTTTATCTCATTCAAAGGAGAAGAGCTGAAACGGTGGAGTAAAGATAGCCTTGGATTTTTCCTCTCAAATTTCTACTACTAATAACGATTGAAATTTTTCATTAACCAAATGTGTTTTACTTTCCAACAACGCATCTGTCAATTATCCACTGAAAGGGATATCCTGTGTTAGCACCACCACACCACAACTAGTTACTGTAGATAGATAACAAAAGCGCTGATAATTTCAGTCTAACAGAAAGCCTGAGGCTTAAAATAAAACACTGTTAATAAAAAAAAAAAAATGAGTCTGAAAAAGTCTTTACAGCATGACCACTGGTAGTACATGACAGCTAATATATACACTCATGTTCAAAAGGTTAGTACGCCCTCGTATGATTCTATGTTTATGTGATTAAATTCATAAAAATCATCTGATTGTAGCAGGTCTCAAGATTAGGCAAATACAACCTAAGACAAGCAACTTTTTCACATTTTTCACTGTGCCATCACTTATTCAATAAAAAAAAAGAAGACATTTTGGCAGTTTGCTAGTCTGGAGCATTCAGGTGTGTGTTAACACAATGCTAAGATGGAAAGCCATAAGCAATTGTTACTAGACATTAATCTGGAGAGAGTTAAAAAACTATTTCCAAACAAATTTCCGTGGAAAGCATTCAAGACAGCTTCAGGACAATTTTCCCAGGGCTGGACGTCCCAGCATATACACCCCAAGGTCCCCCAAACCTAAGAGCTGCATCTCGGACCCTTTAGACCTCACTGAGCATGTTAAATATATGTCCATGACAGCACAATTAGAAGAAGACTGAACAAGCATGGTTTACTTGGAAGGGTTGCCTCTTCTGTCTATGAAAAATATGGTAGGATGACTGAGGTTTGCAAACTGTATCTGAACAAACCACAAGACCTCTGGAACAACGTGACCAAAGTGGAGTTGTTTGGCCTTAATGCCCGGTGATGCACAGTGATGATTTGGGCTTATTTTTGCAGCCACAGGACCTGAGCACCTTGCAGTCATTGAGTCGACTATGAGCTCCTCTGTGTACCAGCGTATTCTAGAGGCAAATATGAGGTCTTCTGACTAACAGATAAAGGTTGGTCAAATTTGCAAAAATGTTATGCAACAGGACAACGACCAGTAAATCTACATTAGATTGGCTGAAAAATAAAAGAAGCAAGGGGTTTTGAATGGCCTATTCAAAATCCAGACCTTAAACCCAATTGGAATGCTGTGACAGGACCTTAAAACAGCTGTGCATAAATGAATGTCCAACAATCCTAATGCACTGGAGCAAAGATATAAAGAAGAATAGACGGAAATTCCTCTAGAGACGGCTACAAATAAAAAAGGAAAGGACTCTTTCAAGTTATTGCTGCTAAAGGTGGATCTACAAGCTATTGGATCATGGCGGTACTTCATATTGCCCACGTTTTTTTTTTTTTTCCTTTTTTTTTTGTTAAATAAATAAAGACACAGTGAAAACATTATGCTGCAGTTCATCTGAGGTTGCATTTGTCTAATACTGAGACCTGCTATGAATAGATGTTTCGTCTTATGTTTTACACAAAAACACATAGAATTATAAGAGCGGGCACTAATTGACATAACTGAATGTGCTAGAAAGGCTTATAAGCATGTTTTTCTTACATTAAGGTATGAATTACAAAGTAGCCGTAGCACCGTTCCAGTTTCTGATCCTACGACTGCCAAATGATCCCCGTTGGGCCCTTGAGCAAAGCCCTTAAAACTCAACGGCTCACATGTAAAATGAAATACAAATGTAAGTCGCTCTGGATAAGGGCGTCTGCCAAATGCCTAAAAGTTAGCTGATATTCCAAATGTAGTTCACCATAGCAAACTACAGTATAATACATACCAAAGGATTTACTGATATTTCTGTGGTGTTTTTCCCTTCCCGTTCTTAGTTCTTTGGACGCTCATACAGTACTTCACCAAGGGCCTCCCATGGTTTTAAATTCAGTACCATTTAAAACCTTATAAACCCTAGCCCTTTCATCAGCATCCTCTACATCTTAGAGCTCTTCACCATGCTGTTTTTAAGACGTTCAATCCTTCATTAGCAGAACAGCATTAAAGGATCTCGGAGAAGCCGTCCTTACGTTTCTTTCCTGCTGAGACGGCCCGTTTTTACCAGGCGTGTACTGTCAATGGTGCCAGAATGCCGTCTTACCTCCTGCGTAGAACTTAGCAGGAGGGATGAGATTTTGAAGTGTCCATATTTTTGATGTTGAGCATATTGACGAGAAGGAAATCAAGGAACACTTAAATGCCTCTTTGGTTAAGTATGACGCACAGAACCGGATGAAAGTACTGTACAGGATGTTTAAGACAAATCCAAAATAGTGATCGAAAACCAGGCAGGAGGATCAGGCGATATTAGTAATGAAATGTAAATATCATGGAGGCAAGTGTTTGCTAAAGTCATCCCAGCCTTTAGATAGATACATTGATGAAACCAAAGAAATCGTGGTGTATTAGAATTTTTTTCCGCCCCGAACTTTTGCTTTAATCCAGTGCTTAATACGGTTTAACGCTGTGAGCTGACATGAGACTGAATGATGTTTTGTTAGATTCGTTTATAGATCACCACGGTCATATCAGAAGCCGAACCCGGCTCTTATTAACTCCAAGCTGCGGGTCGATGTGATCATGATGAACTGAATCGACACGCTGGTGATAAACGAAGGGAAGGATGGCGAAAAATAGCTCGCATTGGCTGGATCAAACAGCTTGTATCAAGATTGATGTAATGGACCCGTCATCTTTCCTCTGTGATAAAGATCTGCCTTCACTTTCTCTCTCTCTTTCTTTCTTTTCCTCCAACTTTGCTTGTTCCATCCTCGGTGAGATGCATTACATATCCTGAGATAAGTGATTTGAGAGCTATGGTAGTGCTGAACACATGTTGCTCAAATGAAATATTTTTATATTACTTGCTGCTTCCATGTGAACCAATTTATACAAAACACACTATTTAAAGGTCCCATATTTCTTTAACAAGTTGAGTTAAACTCAGAGTGTGTCTTAATGCCACAGGTGAAATAGACCCCCCCCCCCCCCCCCCCCCTCAGATAATGAGTTTCTTCATACCTTTTCTTATACTTCCAGGGCATTCCAAAGATTCTTACTGGGGTTCAGGTCTGAAGTGTGTGGTGGCTGATCCATGTGTGAACCTGATCTCATTCACCCTAAACCACTCTTTCACAACTTGAGCCTGATATATTATTGCACCTTCATCTTGGAATATGCCTTTGCCATCAAGCAAAAGAAAATTTCATTGATACGACAGTCTACTACACCTGACTTTTTTTTTTTTAGTCAGCTGATCTCAACCTACGTAGACCTGACAAACAAAAGCAATAGGCATGATGGGTGCATCATGGGAGCAGGGCACTTACCCTGATGCATCAATCACTCTAGAACACGTACTCATCAGACCACATGATCTTTTTCCAACGCTCCACAATTAATCCTTTATGCTCCCTAGCAAACTGAAACCTTTATAATTGAAGCTGTTTAGTCCCTTAACTTCTCTTCACATGGTGCCTGTAGAAATGATCTTACTCCCACTGTTGAACATGGCTGTGGGTTCTACTGTGGTGTTGTTTTTTGACAAGTGTTTACAGTGTTCTCCTATCAAGCTCATTCTGGATGTTTTTCCAACCACATTTCTTCTTCAAAAGATGATGGTTCACCACTACACAGTTCAGGTTTTATTAATACATTTTTCAGTTCTTAACCAAATTTGAGTAGTTTCAGCAATCTCCTTTATTGGTTTCTTTGCTTGACATGGTTGTTTAAGAAATGAGAAGCTTCCCATTTGTTTTGATTGGACAGTGACAGTCACTCACTCACTCACTCATCATCTATACTGCTTAATCCTGTATTCAGGTTACAGGGCACCTGGAGCCTATCCCAGGAGACTTAGGGCTGGACAGGGTGCCAATCCATTGGAGGCAGTGACATAGTATATCTTTTTAATTGCTTCATAGCATATAATGACAAATAAAATAAATCTAAGACCCTTACACTTGTTTATTTGTAAATATATTGATACTTTTATCATGCTACATTGCAACATTTCAACCATTTGGAAGAGACTCTGGTTACTGTTATTGCCTAAACGAAATAAAACAAAATGCAATTATTATTATTATTATTGCTTCTTTCTTAGTGAAGATGTTAATGGGTTGACTAGAGTTTACTCAATTTTTTTTTTTTTTGTACTGTTAACATTTTGGGGTGAAGGTCAAACACTAGCATTGTAATGCGGCCACTCAACCCATCATCATGCTGCAGAAAAACAACTTAATCATTAGAGCAATATACTCTACAGGGTGGGTGAAAATTAACTAGAATTAGCTATAGAGTTATAGAATTTGCTATAGCTATAGAATTTGTAGTATCATCATTGGAGCACCACCCCATTTTGCTCATACTGTGTGTGCATGGTTAGACCAGCATTTTCCAGGATGCTGCTTGGGACGACGTGGACCTCATAAACGGTCTCCAAGAACTCCAGATCTCATTCCATGTGATTTTTTTTTTCTTTTGGGCTAGGCAAAGGACGAGGACAAAGCCTTGCACACTGGAGGACTTGGAGCCATGGATTCAGGAGGTTCTCCAAAAAATTCAAAACAACTTCCTTTAGAAGACTGTGCATTCCATCCCTG
This sequence comes from Clarias fuscus, assembly GCA_030347435.1. NCBI lineage: Eukaryota > Metazoa > Chordata > Actinopteri > Siluriformes > Clariidae > Clarias > Clarias fuscus. The sequence continues at coordinate 20,628,760 of CM059225.1, read as the reverse complement.
GCCATTTGACGAAACTGGTAGATGCCACCGGTGCTTACGTTAAAATGTAAAGATCTGCTTTCATTTTCCTGTGTACTAAAGTACAAAGTCCAATTAGTTTTTAGAAAAATGTACTTTATTACCAATTTAATGCCTACTGTAGCTACTTTTCACCCACCCAATATACATGTATAGCGGTTAGGACTTTTGGATATGAATTAGCGACCTCTGTCTTTTTGATGCAGCATGCAAGTTCTGAATAATAAAGTACTTCAAGAATAACAAATGGGCCAGGTTGCTCAATAATTTACAAATAAAGGTTATGTACTATGCTAGTTATGTAAGGTTGTGGAGAAAGCACTCAATTAGGCAAAAAATATCTTTAGCATTATGAACAACATGGGAAACCTATATAACTAGCTAAATATGAAGGTGAGCAGTACAGTTTTCTTAACTATAAATTAAGCAGAAGAAAGGAAAGGAAAACAAAAAAAAATGTTTACAGAAATTCTACATTTCGAAAATGCTAACTAGGGAATTTGCAAAATAACAATAAATAATTATCCAATGACATGCATAAGTGTTTACTCCCATAAACTCTTCCACATTTTGTACTGTCGCAACCTAGAGCTGAAATAAATTAACTGGGATTTTATATTATGGCTCAGAGGTAGGTTTCTCACCTGCCATTCAGAAGGCCCGGGTTCAATTCCCAGCCAGTGGAAAAACTGCTGCCACTGGATGCAATGCTGGTGCCAAGCCTGGATAAAATTAGAGGGCTGCATCAGGAAGGAAATCCAGAGTAAAGCCTGTGCCAAGTTGTGTGTGGATCAGAATCACGACAGGAGCAGCTGAAAGACTAACATATCAAGGCTAAGTATAATATTGAAGTAAAAATAATACAGAAAATGTCATAAGTCATTGCTGATCAATCAATGATATGTAACTAAAGCAGATTTAAAAGTTCTTTAAATGCATTTAAAGGCTGCATTCCTAACATCATACAGTACGTTCATAGTAGCTGATATTATGACAACTGGAAAGTTAAGGCTAAAGATCCCAGTCAGAAATTTAGCAGACATTGTAAAAAGGCACCATTGTTCCAACCATTCAGGAAGGGTAAAAAGTATAATTATGTGATTGTGAAGAAAGCGTTTGGTGTAAATGCCCTACTTGTTAAATATTTTCATTGTCAGCCAACAACCAGTGATTAGACACAGTAACTATTAACTTTTCTAGTCTTTGTTTTAGCAGCATTAACCCCCCCCCCTCAATCTGCTACTGTATATAGTAAAATGCTCTTAATATTGTTTACATTATCATTTTTTCCCATCAATATTATATACCCATAATATGCTTATTTATTATGTTTTATTACGTTCTCCTTCCTTGTGTGTGTGTTTGCCATTTAATCTTACCATCCATTCATTACCTCTTCAAAAGACCCTATCCCCTCATCTGTTTGAGAGGTCATGTGACTCTTTTTTCAATCCAGTTCCTCCCTCTGAGCAGAGCAGGTGGTCGAGCGGGATATTCCGGGCACTCTTCCGGAGTCGTGTGTATGTTTGTGTATGACAGGGATAACACAGATTGCAGTAAATGGCAGAAGAGAAGTCCTGGAGTGAGAACACTGTCTGGGAAATAATCCAAATTCCATGGCGTTTGTGTGTGTCTGTGCGTGCGCGCGTGCGTGCATGTGTGTATTTACCCACCTATGAACAAAAGTGTGATTATGTTAAAATAGTGCAGGTCTGCATCACATCATACTGTTATGTGTTTACATTTCTTATTTTGCTTTAATAATTGCTATGGGCAATGTTGAACTATTATGCACTTCTTATGAAAAAAAATTATGTTATCAAAACACAACTAGAAGTAAAAAATCTGTTTTCTTCCTTGGTCCCTATTAAAACCCTAAACCTTAACTGCATGTAAAGCTACAGTATGATGGCCAAATTATTATTATTATTTTTATTTTTTGGGGGGGGGGGGGGGGGGGGGGGGGGTGAGGGGTGTCTTTGTTATTGTGGTACAAATGGCACATACAAACAAAAAATAAATAAATAAATAAATAAATAAAAATGTGTGTGTGTGTATATATATTATATATATATATATATATATATATATATATATATATATATATATATATATATAATGAAAAAAAGAATTTAAATAAATAAATAAATAAATAAATAAAATAGAAAAAATAGCAATTTGCTGCTATTTTTTATTTTTCTTTTAAGTAAATGAACTCCTTAAAACATGATTCAGACTCAAAATGGCGTTTGCTTTTTTTTTTCGTTAAATCACATAAATAATAAGCAATCATCTATGTCATTTCTACCTCACCTTCTTCCTAAGTTGATTGATATGCTAGTAATGGTGATCGCCAATGTTTGACACGGTTTTTGCATCATTGCCATCCTCAGTGGTTTATATAAGTTTTTTTTTCCCCTTTATCTTTTCCTTATGGATCTCAGATCAAATCCAGTGATATTATCTTTGACCTAAAACAGAGCTTGTGCGTGAACCATTATCAAAAACCATTAACAAACCAGTAGCAAAATACAGATCCCCAACCCCCTTTTTTATACTCCTGTACTTGTTTACAAAGCCTGAATTTGATATAATTATTCCTAACAATAAACTGAATACCCAACTGAAATGACCGTCTCCAATATATTTCTAGACAAAATTTCAATTACTTCTCATATTTTGCCTTTACGTCTGACTTAACTGAGTTTCCCTTTAACTGTGGTTACATCCTTCTATCATGTATCAAAATTAGAGTCAACTATAGACCTTTTGTGTCTCAACTTAACCTGATTTCTAATCGGATCCTACAGTACATCCTGCAAGGTGAATCTCTCACCAAATTTGATGGAAATCCAGACATCAGACAGATTCTGATTGCTTAGAGCAACTCAACAAGATATTCATTTTCTAGGAAACATCGGTATGCATTCAAATTTTTTAAAACCTTTAAAGTAAAACTATTCTGTATTTACCATTTTTATATATATATTTCTTCTATTACTGTAGGTATTCTCTTAATATAAACAGTGTGTTTTAGCCATTTCTCATTTATGGATTTCATTGTCTCTTTTTTTTTAAATGCCTGTCCCAGCATCTTCACTGGGTGCCAATCAATGGTGTTACATTATATACCCTTTTATTTAACATTTATATTGCTCAATATTGATGCAAATGAGGTTTTGAGAGATGAATTCACACAAACGAGTTCATATAGAAACACGCAATAAGCTGTCACACTGATTTGCTGGGAGAACTATTTCTCATTATTGAATGTCAGTCAGTTACAGACTTGTACAGACAATCTTTGTCTGACTTCTACAATCATTTTTTCATTTAGAGTTTCGAGTTTTTCTTTCTTTTTTTTTTTTCAATGTTTGGGCAAGCTTTTATCTAAAGTGAGGCAGAATCCTCTCCATGTTCAGGGCTAAGCAGGTCAAATATAAATCTCTAAATGCTAGAAGTAGGGAAGAAAGGCTAGGGTAGTATTCTGAGATGTATCTATATGTGAAATCTTGTCTATCATTCAGATACTGCACATTGAATCTGTCCTAAGAAGGCGTTCTCAAGGACAGTTCCAATGTCCAAATTCATGATTTAACCATAGGAAGATAAAACACACCTGCACCATACAACAGTATTCTAGCTGAAAGAAGTGGTTGTCTCTCAGGTGCCTAAATCATCTTTCCTTAACTCAACACAGGTGTAGGCACTCACTCATTAGCTGCTTGTTCTCCAGGACTATTCTCTACACCAAACACCATGGATTTAGAGGAAACCAAACTTATTAGATTAGAGGTACTAGTTAAACCTGCTCGCCCCTGTGACAGAATAATGGTTTGGTCTGACTTTCTCAAAATAAAATAAAAATATAGTTTTAACAATTTTACTATTTAGTACTAATTTATTTTAATTCTCAAAATGGTGCCTGGTTTTTCATTAATCATAGTATAATCGTGGGGCGTACAACCAATTTTAATAACAAGCAATCATTTATATCATTTTTGCCTCACCTTCTCCCTGAGTTGCTTGATATGCTAGTAATGGTGAGCGAAAATGTTTGCCATGGTTTTTGCATCACCATCCTCAATGGTTTAAATAAATATGGCCTCACTCGTGAGACCATATTTGTGTCTTCGCCTTCTGCGTTAGCAGGATCTCATCCGCCTCCATCTCTTCACGTCCCAGTGGTGTCGTGGGAGGCAAGTCGTCCTCCATAATCAGCTAAGCGTAGCATGCTTGTTTTTGCCAATCAAATTGCCAGATGGATAAATAACCAAAATTTCCGCCACCAAAATATGTGATTTCACTCTGAAATATGTCACACAGCAGGAAGAAATAATGCAGTGTGGGTTTCCCTAGCTGGTGAGTCATATTGGACCAAATAATCTACCAAATAAATCTGCCAATAACTCAATCAATGTAATGGTTATTCATGTTACAACAAATGATGCAAAACCTAATCCAAAGGTTAGGAATAATCTCTCAACATTGGTTGCTGGCAGTCTTGGGATTCACCCTGACAGACCTCTGGTTACTAGTATAATACCTGCTGAGCTACAACTAAATTTAGAGATGCAGGCCATATTGCTTACACCAACATGCACAAGAGCAGGTCAGCCTTATTTTTGCAAGCTTACTTCAAACAGCAGCGGTAATAGCAATAGCTCGAGGTAGGTGATGTAGAGAAACTCTGGGTTAATAAAAAGCAAGCGAGGGGTCACATCACGTCAAATCAGCCCAGCGGAAAAGAAGGAGCAGCCATCTGCTCTCAGCCGAGAGAGAAGGAAAAGGGGAGGGCTGGAATAAAGGGCATATTAATGGACATGGCAAGAAACAATCAAATTAAGGTAAATGACACCATCTCAGCTGCCCAGCACGGTGCTGTCCATCACCGCAACGTTCATTTTTCTGCCTCATTTGGCATAGAATGCCTCTCTGTTTTCCATTTCTCATTCTTGCTCTTTTTGTCTCAGTTTTCAGTAGGACTCCACAACAGTACCGGTGTAGTCATTAGAAAGGTGAAGAGAGAGACAGAAGCGTGTGTGTTGTGGTGCGTGAGAGTATTCCATTAGCCGACCAAAAGAGTGCCCGATATCGAGAGTTGTCCACTTGTCATAATGACGACTGAAAGGTAAAATGGCTTCTGAGTGTGTGTTAGCCTCTTCACTGCACTCCACTGGCTCCCTGTGGCTGCTCACATTCACTCCAAGTCCTCAGTGCATGCAGAGTAACCAGGGGAACAACACCCACCTACATGGAGGCACTCCAGCCTGTGAGTGGATAACATCAGGCCAGGAACATGTGTCCCAAGGTCAACCATGAAAGTGAACTTTGATAAACCAATCACAAACTTGATCAAATTGTATTTATATTCAGTGGTTCTTGTGGTACAAGTGGAGGCTAACAGGCACAGGTAAACTAACAAATGCAAACTAGCAAACCAAATCAAACTAGCATGCAAAAAAAATACTTTAGTAAACAAACAAACAAACAAACAAACAAACTAAAAAGCAAAATTAAAGAACCTACCACATAGGAAATGAGCAAGAGCTGGTTCATCAGACTAACATATATCAAACAAAATCAAGCTAATAAGTAAAGGTTAGCTGTCAAACTAAAGCAGACAGAACAAGCCAAAACTACCCCACCAAACAAATCAAAACTAACGCACCACACGAAATTAAAACAATTAACAAAACAAATCCTTTCAAAGTAAAGTAGCTCACAAAAACTAACCTGCAAATGCAAAAATAAACCAATTAAAAAAAATTGCCAATGCGAAACCAATTAACAAAAACTAACCCAAACACAAAATTAACCCACAAAGCAAAAGCGAACCAATTAACAAATTAACCTGCCAAGCAAAAGCAACCAATTAACAAAGACCTACTCATCAACAAAAGCAAATCGACTAAGAAAAATCGTAAAAAATAAAAAAATAATGAGTAAAAATTAGCTTTTAAACAAAAACTAGGAACAACCAAACACACTACAGAAGAATGTACCTCATCAAACAAAACAAAACTTTTGAATAAAAACTATACAAGTTTTTTTTTTTTTTTTTTTAAAGCAAAAACTTTTAAAGTTCCTCAATAAGTAAAACAATTTTAAACTGAAAATGTTAACAAAACTAACAAGTTGTAATTAACCTATTAAGAGCCAATGCACTAATGGGAAAAAAGTCAAACTTGAGACTAATGCAAGCTAATCTTTATAAATCTACTATAAAGCAAATAAATATAAACTAGCAGATGAAAGCTAATCCATTTAATAAAAGTAAAGTGAAAAGAACACATAAAACAAAACATAATTTACTGAGAGAGAGCAAACTAGCACACAAAATCTAATCACCACAGAGCACTGTGAAGAAAAAATAGCCTAGCAAGTAAAAGCCTATACAGGTATGTTGTGCAAAACAACTAGCACGCAAACATATAAACTAGCGGTAAAAAGAAGCTAAGCCAGTGAATAAAAAAACAAATTCATAAACTAGCATACAAACGTTATCCTGAAGAAAGCAAAGACAAACTGGAATGAACGAACACACACACACACACACACACTAGGTAAATGACATTGAAAGCTAATCTGTGAAGCAAAAGAAAACAAGTGACAGCTAATTGACAGTTAATTAAGTTTACAGTTAGTTCCGACTGAGCAGTCTAATTGGACGATAGGCATTCCAGGGGTCATGATAATGCACGGTAACAGCACTGAGACTATATGTAACACTCTGCATCCCAGGTATTCTACGATTGTTAACTACACTTACCGTTGGTCACAGCGTGGGTGAAAGTAGGTCTGTGTGGTCTGCGATAGTGAGGAGAGAGCAGCTACCTGCCGAAATTCACATTAAAAGCTTGTTTCTTTCACGCCTGAACTGAGCTAGAATGCTAACTAGCTCCTAGCACAAACCAATCCCAAATCCCTCGCTAATTCCTAATCAAGGGCACTACTTGATGTGTGGAACAAGGGCTTGTATAAACCCTACATAGTGCACTAGCTGTTGGTTTAACACTATTTGGGATTGAACCCAGAACCTGGAAGTTAACAGAGCCGATAGTCTAAAGAGGCTAGTTAGTGCCGCCAGTCGCGGAAGGATATGTGTTGACAGGAAAATAACTGTTCAGTACAAAAGCAAATATCACACTCAATGTTGTGCTGCACAGCTGTGATGATAACCAGCTCAACAGCACAAGCTCGGGTGTGATAGTGTTTGGTCTTTGTGCAAGAAAATTGTGTGTGTGTGTGTGTGTGTGTGTGTGTCTGTGTGTGTGTGTCTGTGTGTGTGTGTGTGTGTGTGTGCGCATCTTCTTGTCGAATCTAATCTTGAATAGTGTGCACTGAGAGCATTGCTATTGTACATGTATGCGGTTTTCATGGCTTTGTGTATGTGTGTGTGTGAGAGAGTGAGTGTGTGTGTGTAGTTTCTGCATGCTAATTTGGCCCGTCAATCATGCGTGTCTCCTTCAGTTTCCCTGCAGCCTCAAGTGCAGTCCACCCACGCTGCTATTGCTCTCACCTTTCTCTCCTGTTCACTATCGCTTGTTCGCGCACACATGCACACACATATACACACACACACACACACCAATCACCATGTATCCAGGCACATACTTAAGTACTTAAGACACTTTTTTCAGCCTAATCCTCCATGCACTCACACATTCTCCCTCGATGTATCTCACTCTCTTACCACCCCCATGCACGCGCGCACGCACACACACACACACACACACACACACACACAAATGCTGCCAGTGTGCCACAGGCCACAGTTAGCGCTATATGCTATCTACTAATTATCCATATGCTAATTCTCATCTGGAAGTGAAATGTGATTTTGTTTGTATCTCGGCTCACTGTGACATCATCCTCACAGCTAGGGGGCAGCGTTGTCCTTCTGTCTTATTGTCCACGCTCTCATTTTTGCCCCACATGGTATTCAAATATGACTTGGCCTTCTGTGAAAGTAAATCGGAGGTATCTATCTATCTACATTTATTCCTCCCTCACTCTCATTCCCATTCCTCTCCTTTCTTCCTCTTTTCTTGATTTACTCTGTAAGCCTTTACTTTTACCTTTCTTTCACTTTCTCCAATTTAAACTTTCTTTCTTTTTTCTTGACTTTTCTGTCCATGTTCTTTGTCTACCAATCCTCACTGTCTCTATTTATCAGCTATCTTTCAAAACCTTTCTGCCTCTCTCACTTTATATCTTTCTGCCTGTCTTTCACTCTCAGTCTTTTGCTCTCTGTCTCTCTCGCGTCACTTATTTCTCTCACTCTTTCTGTACCAGAGTCCCTGCCCTTCTGTCTCTTACATCAATTTGTCTCTTCATCGCTCTCTCTTGCTCTCAGACACTCAAGTTTTTAGCATGTTAGTATAAAGGTTAAACACACAGACACACACACGCACTTTACAGAAAAGTCACTGGAGACTCAAAAATGTTGCCACTTGTCGTGCGCTTGTGGCGTCTGGGGGATAAGACGTTTATTTTCTGTGTCCACAATGACCCCATTCCTTCAAAGGTTAAAGGTCGCATGATGTCGCCTGTGGCGGTCGTCATCTCTGCCCAGTGATCACAGATGCCTGGACACACCGCGGGGCGTTTGTGTAACTGTGTATGAGTGTGCATGTTAAACGAATCCGCTTGGCTGATTAGCCCTCGGGAAACTGAGCCACACAAAGGAAGGCAAAAATATTTGCAGAAAAAAAAAAAAAACGCAATGATCGGCTTCGTTGCATTCCCCACAACAAATACTTTGTTTCAGAAGACGTGTGTGTGTGCGCTTGAAGAAAAAGGCTAATTGGTGTCGAGTGGCGGTGTGTGAAGGACCTGCAAAAATCACGTCAGGAGTGGTGACAAACAAATACACGGTTTGACTCGAGAGAGCTGTCATGGGGCGACTCTCGCTCAGTCTAGCAGAACAGCGACATGCTGGAATTAGCCTAGCGATCCGAACGGCATAACTCACAACACTTGAGCTTACGTTGGTAGATACAGGAAAACAGCAAAACTAAAAAACTGAACGCTACACCACTCTCAATTCTGATTGGTTGGAAGGTCTTTATTTATTTATTTACTTCAATAAAAGCAGATATTCATGTGGTCTCTGTAATAACAACTCATTTACAGGTACTGTAATGAATTATATAATTCATTACAGTACCTCGTAAACTACGTTACTCGCAATCCGAGGTTCCACTGTATATATATCGGATTGCGAGTAACGTGGTTTACGAGTGTTCCGCAAACCGAGCAAAGATTTTTAATAAATAATTTGTAATTTGACACAGACACACACACACACACACACACACACACAGATCTCCCCGGCGCTTTATTTACACAGAAAATTCAGCTCTGTCACGATTCTTTTCAAAGTTAAGGTGCTGGTTCATTTGTTATTTTTTATTTTTCACTTTACAGCAGTGATTCCGTTAGTATGCTCACGCGAGTATCATTAGAGAGATTTATTTTTTTCCCGTTAAAACAGTGTTTGCATTGTGTATGTTAGTTATGAAACTTAAAAAGCGAGGTGTGGGAGTGAGAAGGAGTTTTACTGTTTAAGACGGGGCAAGGGGCTAATTCCACACACACACATACAAATACATGGCGCCTGCGCTCACAAAAGGAAACACTTAACTGTCTGGATTTATTTTTACTTTTTTTTTAAATGTTAAGTGAAGGTTAATTTGCTTTATTTTTACTTTATATATTGTATTAATTATTTTTATGTAATTATTGTTTTGGGCTGTAGAACGAATAATTTGAGTTTTCATTATATCTTATGGCAAAATTAAATTTGGTTTACGAGTATTTTGGAATACGAGCCCGCTAAATGATGCTCGTAATCCAAGGTTCCACTGTGTGTGTGTGTATATATATATATATAGTTTTTTTTTTTTTTTTTTACTGTATAAGGTTTAACAGTTTAGGAAGGAGTCTCTAGTGTCAATACTTTGTAATAGATTTTCAGTATGTAAACTTTCTACTTTCACGACAGAGAAAAAGAAAGAGAAAAAATGAAAGAGAACACTTTTTCATATAACAAGATTACAAGACCTACCTTTTAGAATTAGAATTACCTATTAGAATTACCTTTAAAGTACAATATGTTGTTTATTACTTAAAAAACAAACAAAGAAAAAACAAGTGTAATTCTTATAACTGAACATGCTGTAGTGTTTTATTATTTTCACAATACTGATCAACTTCACCTTAACCTGACCTTATACTAGGGATGGAAATCACCAGTGACCTCCTGATACAATATTATCACGATACCAAAAGTAGGTGTCCATTTGATTAATATTGCAATTCTATAAGTATAACTATAATAAATATCCCTATTTGTTGTATGTATATATATATATATATATATATATATATATATATTTTTTTTTTTTTTACATTTATTTTTTTATTTTTTTATTTGCAATTTTAAAACCTTGAACTTTGAGCAAATAAGTCGTCATGACTCGAAAGTTTTATGCCTTATCTTTATTCAACAGCTTCACTTCTGAATTGAACCTAAGTAATTATTTAAATGGAACCGGTTTCTTATAACATGAGTTTTCTCGTTTAAAAAAAAAAAATCAACAAACAAAACGACTTCATATACAAGAGGGAACACATTAAACTTCAAATGAAATGAATCAAAAAGCTAAGTTTTTACTGAGCAGCACGTATCTCTGTTATCTGTCATAATTATTATTTCTAAACAAACTTAGCAAATAATTCACTCCTACCACCTGGGATGCCAGTGTGGAAATGGTTCGGAGTGTACCACCTGTAGGATTACAAAGAAACGTTGACTTTTTACCACCTCAAATACATACAAATATTACAGTATATACAGGAATACGGAACTGCCTGCACTAGACCAGTACTGCACACTGTGGTACTCAGTAAATACTATGATATTTACCAAAGTATTGTAAATATACTAGAAGTGTACTAGCACGGTATCCACTGAAGTGCCACAGGACCTACCCTTGTCCTGTGGTGCCTACCATTGTAATGTCTGAAGTACCACTGTAATACTGTAGTATATTATGGTATATACTATAGTTTACCATAGTAACCTATGGTACATATAATAGTAACTTTTTCCCATGGGTTACAATATATAGTAGGTCATGTAAGGTCATTTATTTGGTAAGACAGGTTTATCATCACTCATGACATTTTCACATGAAACCTATTTCATATATAATGTGATGTATTAATATTTGGCTCAACAGTACACAGTAACACTCCTCCTCCCTCTCCCCACCTCGCTTTTTAAGTTTCACAACAAACACACACACACAAAGGAAACTTTGTGTGTCGTTTCAACAGGAAAAAAGAAATCTCTCTGAGACTGGCGTGTGCGCATACTAAGGGAATCACTTTTTAAGTTTCACAACAAACACACACACACAATGGAAATGTGGTGAAAAGGTGAGAGAGTGACGCTAGGTGTCAAAATAAGAGTCGCTTGCGTGATACATGATATTCGGCGCTCGTAAATTAATACTTGCTCGGTTTCCGATTAAAAATTTATTAAAAATCTTTGCTCGGTTTGCGGAACACTTGTAAACCACGTTACTCGCAATCCGAGGTTCCACTGTGTATATATATATATATTACATATATATATATATACCACTATATATATATATATATATATATATATATATATAGCGTATTTTTGTCCTAAGCCATCTAACCTATGCAGCAAATATATGTAGCTTTCATCTTTATTATTAGCAAAGCACTTCACATTTGGACTAGCATGACTTCTAATACAAGGTGGTATCAAAAAGTTTCAAGATTTGTACACCACAGATCCACTTTCACCGTATGTCCTCCCTCAGACACCTTAAAACCTGGCAGTAGAATTTGTTATTTATGGTCTCGAATGTCAAAAAAGACGATGAGCATGCACTTGGTTGAGCGGTAGACCTGCCTTAACTTTTTTGCTCGTGGAGTTGATGTGTTTTTCCCACTGTGAAATCTGTTGCTTCGTACTCATACAACCAAGTTTCGTCAATGGGATTGGTCCCCGACATGACGGATGGATCATCGACGGCACATTCTTGGCAGACTTCAATGCAATGTTTCTTCTGCTCCTGGGTCAGAAGCCTGGGGACGAACTGGCAGCAACCCGGTGCATGTTCAAATCCCACGTGAGGATCGCCTGGACAGTTTCGTATAACACACCAACAGAGGCAGCAATGTTGCGGATTGTTCTCAGAAGATCATCATGCACAAGTTGCAGAATGGTTTGGACATTTTTCGGGGGTTAAGCTCATTGAAGGTCTTCCTGATCTCTCATTGTCTCCCAGTGATGTTCTTTCACTTTTAAAGCATGAGTGCCACAAAAAAAAAAAAAAAAACCTTGAACGACTCATTGCGGCATCACCGTAAACTTGCAGAATCATGTCAAAAAGATCTATCTGTATGTATTTTAACTGTATGCTGGCCCTATATTTTCGGCTCAAAACTAAAGAAGGGAACATCTGACAAGAAGAATGCCTCGGCTAATCTATTGTCCTCGGTGTTAGCAAAAATGTGCGTGTAGAATATTTTTCCCCAGCTATCCCTCTAAAGCTCTACTAAATTATTTCAGCTTATACCTCAGTCCATGTCTGTGTATTTCTCCTTTTATTTGACAAGCCATGTGTGCGCGCGCGTCCGTGAGCGCGAGTGTGTTGTGTTTGTCGCCACTGGTTTTGATATTTTTTAGTACCCACTCTCTCTCTCTCTCGCTGTTGCGGTCGTTTATCACGGTAAAATGCTGTTTAAATTCACTACCGTTTTTATACGCTCATATCTCTCTTATGAGGTGCCTGAAACATTTTTATATGTACAAGCTGAAATATCAGACTGAATTTGTTCAATGTAGGGATATTTACAGAAAAAGGACACGCTACTCATTTGCTAACACCACCAGTGCTAATATTAAAAAAGAAAGAAAAAACATAAAAATTATTACATTTTAAGATCCATGGTGTTTCAATATTGTTTTCAACAAGGTATATGAATGAATATTCCTAACTCACAGCAAGCCGTAGCATTCTTTTATATAAAATAGCCCGTGAGGAGTTAATATAAACTTTGCTACAACAAATGTTACTATGGTATATGTACCATGGCACTTATGAATTCTGCCTTTATTCATCACGTATACATTACTGCACAGTGAAATTCTTTATTCTTCGTATATTCCGACTTTCTGTTAGTAGGCCAGAGTTACAGCATAGGGTCAGCCAGGAGCAGACAGTGTTAAGGGCCTTGCTCAAGGGCCCATCAGTGGCTGACCTTATAATCTGTAACTTAACACACTGTGTCACCATTGCAACATATTTATTTATGTAATAAAGTACTGTACATACAGTATACCACAATTTGGCACAGTGCTCTACCAAGATACAGACTTTGGTACAATGGTACATGAACTGTAGTACGATACATGGTTATACTGTAGTATGGTACAAAGTATGGAGCATGTGCCAGGATACTAGTAGGGCAGGAGTAACTCAGGGGTTTTGAGCTATGGTCCAGAAGGTCCCAGCTTCAAACCCCACCACCACCAAGTGGGCCCTTGAGCAAGGCCCTTAACACTCAAATTGTGAGATGTATAATGAGATATAAATGTAAGTCGCTCTGGATGAGAGCGTCTGCCAAATGCTGGAATGCAATGTAAATACGGTCAAAAATATGTTATGCATGTTTGTGTATTATAATTTTAATACACTATGGTATAATACACTGCACCATGGTTCAAACATTCAAACCTACAGGTGCATATAATTGTACTCAGAATAGTGAACACATGGGTCATATCATACACAATTGCTTGGTGCACAAGCAACGTACATTCATATTGTACCATGGACCAAAGTTCAGCAGGCATCTAATATGACATTTATTATGGCCAAACACCTCAATCTCCATAGCGTCCCCCACCCCACCCACCCGAATACTAGACTCTGCTATGAGTGCCGTGGCTGAAATTTGCTCTGTTAATATGCTTTTGATTGACATTGCAATCACTGACTTTAGTCAATATCTTAAATATCACTCGCCATCTTTTTCCCATCATCTTGTACAAATATAACTCTCTCTCTTCTCCACCATCTCAACCAAACATCACAGAAACATCAAAATATTTAAACATATGTAATTACCCCAACATCCAGCCCACGAACAGGTCATGCCTTGCAGAACATAAACACACCCTGGAACATAATTTTTTTCCCTCAGATCAACTTTACTGAACTCGGTGAAACGATGCTTTTTTGAACCCTATCACAGCTGTTCCACAAAGGCATTGTTTTCATTGAGGTAACATTTTAGACTTTTGTGGGCCAAGATCTGAGCCATGGGATCGGTGTGACCGACTGATGGCACAGGCTTCAGAGTGCGCTCCAAAAACCACGCTTCGCTCCGTGCTAGTTAGTCCGTGCTAACAACAAGACGTCTCCACCGCGATGACTCAGCAGCAGACGCGAGGGGTTTTCCCACGTTTCCCTGGGTGTTTATGTTAACTCGCACTAGCCACGTGTGGCCTCTGGACTGGACGTGAGTAAAGACAAAACAAGATTAACGACGGTTTGTGCTTACGGGGGATCGGATGGTGGAAGAATGAACCCCCGGCTGATGGAAAACAGCAGAGCGTGGTCTGTGGTACTGTAGCTGGGAAAGTTCTTTTCACACACACACACACACACACACACACACACACACACACACACACACACACACACACACACCTGTTCTTGTAAGCCTCTTAAATGGAACGCCTGAATGTATCCACATCCCAGTCGATGTGGTGATTAATGAAAGAGGAAGCCATGTTTCTAAACACCTCTTGAGTCTGTAGACACGACCGGTAGCCAGATCGATTTAGCGCAATAACAGAGACAGCGGTGGAAATCCAAGGTTTAATAGAACTCCGGCACGATTTGTTATGGAGAACTTAAATCAACAGAATCATCTTTTTATTTCTTCCATTTCTTCACAGCTCCGGCATCCCGTATAAGATCTTAACGCTAATCAATATCGTATTACCCTGGCTAAAGTAAAACATCAGACAGTAATGGAGAAATAACCTTAGAAGAGTCTTATAATAGCTGGTTATTGGAGGTTTTACTCAAAGCAATAAAAATATATATATATTATAACTTCATATTAAAAAGAAATTATGTTTTCAATATTTAAATAGTTCATAACGGAAAAATATATGTGCTACTTGCTAGCATAACATTAGTCGTTAGTGGATTCTTACGACTAGCAAAAATAATTACGTTACACTCGAGCTAGGTAAGAAAAGTGCAGTCTTGTGCGAATATCAATGAAACAGAGTGTGAGTTTATTTGCTCTTTTAATGATATTCATATTAGCGATGATAATCGTGTGCGTCAGAGATGGATGCACACGATTACTTACAGTAATTTCGCTCTAACCACTCTGTGCCTGAAATCCCAACGAAAACACCTTTCTCCAAAGTCTATGTGGATTTGCTATTTTATTTCACGATTATCATTATTTCATAGTGATCTCAGATTTTATTAACGCAGGACGAAGTTCCCCTCTGTGCGTCTCTCCCAATGATTCAACCCAATACATCAACAAGAATGGACTATTGCACTCACACGTTCTCGCTATCACTACTAATAATTTGTCACTCTGCCATACATACATACATTCATGTTCTCTTTGGCTCTGCATCTGGGAGAGGCGGTAATCCACTTAAAATGCTCTTTAAGCAGCTATTTGTCATCCCGCATGTTGCTGGAATGGCCTCGGGCAATGCCGAGGAGAGACAGATACGCAGAGGAAGGGAGAGAAAGTTGCAGAGTGAGAAAATACTGAGGAAATATAGCGGAGACGAGAGAGAGAGAGAGAGATCGGCAAGACGAAAGAAGCGGAGGAGAACGCTAACCGTGTGTTTCCACTGGTGACAAACCAGCCTTGTTTAAAGTCCGTCCTGTTTTTTTTAGCTGTAAACAATATAATGTGTTTCTATGAATGAATTTACAGGAAATTTAGTTTCGGGAGTTTGTTAAAGACATTAAAGAATGCTGTATACACTTTTTTCAGCTGCTCCCATCAAGGGGTCGCCACATCGGACCATCCAAGCTACACACAACTTGGCAGAGATGACCTTCCTGACACAACCTTTCCATTTTATCCAGGCTTGGGACAAGCACTGCACGCAGTGGCTGGGTAGTATGGGGTGTGGCAACGCACCGATGGCGGGGCTCGAACTTGGATCCTCAGACCATCAAATCGACAACCCAGAGCCTTAGCCAGCTGAGACTCGGATCCCCTGATGTATGTTTTTTGTTTACTGTACGTTGCATGTTACGCTTCATACTACATTTGTTTTCAGATGAACAAATCATGCTATGAACCTTATATACAGTAGCATATCTACAAATTGATTTTAATGTGTCTGTTTTTTGCTTTGTACAAATCCCAAGCAAAGTATGGTGATGAGACGCTTAGACACAATAAAACACTTGAATGATAAAAAAAAAAAAAACATTGTTAAGAAGGCTATACATCCATGATGATCCTGAATGCCTAATCTTTTTAAATTGATGGATAACTTGTCACTAACTTGCCAGGAAGACACGTCTCTGTCTGTGGGAAACAAACTTTAGCCAACTGCGCATCCCTGTCCCACATCCCCGTACAGTCCTGACCTCGCTCCAAGTCATTTCCACATGTTAGGGCCTTTAAAGGAGTTCCTGGGAGGCCTGCATTCCAGACGTAAAGCAGGTAGTCCGATAATGGTTCAGGTGTCCTAAGAAACCTTTCTACCTTGACGGTATCCAAGCACTAGTGAAAGACTAGGATGAGTGTGTTAGTGTCGCTGGGGATCATATAGAGAAATGAAGAGCGTTTTTACTCTGATAACTGTGTTCTGTTATTCTGCCCAATCAAAAGTCACGGTCTGACTTGATCACCCCTGGTACGTTAGTAAGCAAATCACTCTATTGACATGGGCCTTAAAGGTTTTGGATTACTTGGGAAATGTTTTAATTTTTGATGGTTTGCAACATTATCCAGCATTGGTTTATTGATTATTTACATTATATAACAGCATGAGACTAGCTGTATTACATAATAAAAAAAAAACAATAATATAGTCGTCTCACTCATTAATCGTCTATACCACTTTATCCTGTATCTAGGGTCCTGGAGCCTATCCAAGGAGACTGCACAAGATGGGGTATGCCCAGGTCACACACTAAGGGCAATTTGGGAACGCAAATTAACCCCATCTTCATGTCTTTGGACTACGGGAGGAAACTGGAGAACCTGGAGAAAACTCACCTAAGCACAGGGAGAACATGCAAATGCTATGCCCACCGAGAAGGGAATCGAGCCTGGCCAGGAATCAAACCCAGGCCCTGGAGGTTCAAGGTGACAGTGCAAACCATTTCAATAGTAAGGAGATTTACAAATGTAATAAAAAGGTTAAGAATAATATCTTGTGGGTGACTGCGAGAAAAACAACAACTTAGGGGGGAAAAAAAAGAAATGTGACCACAAAAAAGGGAAAAAGGGAAATCGTGAATGGCAAATTAACAATTCGGTTACATTAAAGAAGAAGGGCAGCACTATACAATAAGGGGGAAACATCTAATGTCTTCTTATCTTGTCCTTATTGTATTGTTTACAATTGCTGCATATCACTAATTAAATTGTTTTAACACTAACAGTTAGCATAAACTTTAGCCAACTGCGCAGCCCTGTCCCAATCACGACTGCAGGAATAGGATTCTTCGGCAGTATCGACCCAAAGTGTGACATCCTGAGTGCAAACCACGGGTCATTAGCGCTATTACCATTCTTCTCTCTGATAAAGAGAAGCCAACGTGGCTGCCCTGCCTCCTCGATAGCTTAACAAAGACTTTCATCTCGTCTATGGCCTGGCATCTTTCAGCCTTTGGTCTTATCTTTTCTTTTGAGCTGATAGAGATGTGTGTGTGTGTGTGTGTGTGTGTGTGTGTGTGTGTGTGTGTGTGTGTGTGTGTGTGTGTGTGTGTGTGTGGTGTCTTAATGGCTCATCAGAGGAGTTTGCGATCGTTTTTCAGGGCTTGTTTATTGATCCAGGTCACTTTAGATTTGATGGTTTTTCACGGTTTTTACAGGAAAAGATCAAACACATAGCAAATGACAAAACACCAAATGGGATCGGGCACAATATCTAATAAGTGTGTTCTGCTTTTGTAATGCAGCTCACGGGCACTGCACACACACACACACACACAAAACTGGTATTGCGGTAACTATGGGGACTTTGGGTCCCAGTATTACAGGATCTCGGGTTTACTTGGATCCATACTGTGTTATCAGCATACACTGGGGTTCCGGCAAGGGTCACAGGGACACCAGGTTCACCGTAATAAATAAGCACAGAAGCAAAAAAAAAAAAGCCACGCCCCTTTGGGGACTGTGACATCATGGGCGATCCTGATTATTATTAGCAGAAGATCTCTGTGGAAATGCCATTGTTTTGCATCTGTCTCACTGGACAGCTATGCAACAGACTTTACAGTAAAGACCTGCTTCTTTTTAAACAAACAAACTTGGGATGTATTTTTTCGTCTCTACTCCAGCAATCTCGCTCACCATCATTATGACCTCCTCTCTCTCTCTTGGCCTTTGTGGCCGTTGCCGGATACAAGCCTGGGAAACAAACTAGTAAACAGCAAACTGTTTGTGTGGCCGCTAGGTTTTAACTGTGGCACTGAGGGATTAAAAACTAGAGTGTCTGCGTCATTGTGTGGTGAGGAGACAAGAGGACATGAGAGGGAGCACGGCCAAGTCACCACTGGAGACTACAGAGAAAGACAAGAAAGAGGCTGAGAGTGAACAACAGAGAGGGCGAGAAAAGAGAGGCAGCTGATGTGAGACAGCAAGACAAGAAAAGGATGGTGAAACAGAGGGGGGAGGGAAAGTGAGCGAGAAAGAGATGTGAGATGGAAGGAGGATAAGAAATAGATGGTGAGTGGGAGAGAGAAAGACAAAGAGAGAAAACAAAGAGAATGAGACAGACAGAAAGAGAAAAGACAAAGAGAACGAGAGACAGATTATGGGGAAAAAAGGGAAAGAGAGACAGAAAGACAGATTTCATGTTGGACAGACAAAGACAAAATGTCCACTGTCTTTTACTCCTGTCTTTATGCATCCTTCTACAATCCTTTTTTTGTCTTCTGTCTCTCTTACTGTAATATTTCTGTTTTCTTCTCTTGATTTATCTTTGTTGTAGTCTCACTGGCCTTTAATCATTCTTTTTCTCCCCCTAAATCTATTTGTCTCTCTGTCTTTATTTTGCATCGACGTGCTCCTGCTTCTCTATCTTCATTTGTCTCTGTCTAATTCCCTTTATTTCCCGATCTTGGTCTCCCAGTTCTGTCTTGTCCTGTCTGTTGCTACATTTACATATTTGTTCCTTTTTCGGGTTATATTCATGCATGGCTCTTAAAATGTGTCCACCCCTTTCACGAACCCATTTCACCCAAACACGTCCCTCTTTCCTTGCATGTCTTCTACCGCTGTCTCTTTCCCATTTTTCGCGACGCTGATTTGGCAATGTTATGGCAGTTGTCTTTGAAGTTTTTTAATTCAATTATATTATTTTGATTGACGAACACAAAGTTGTAAATAACTTCATAACAATATTAATACCAAAATGATGGATGCAAATGGGTGTTAATAATAATCAATAAAAAAAAACCTTTGTCTTTCATTTGTGTCCATTTCCCTCTCTTTTTCTGTCTCTCTGTTTCTGTGTTTTATTGTCCATAGACTCACTCGCTCCCTCCGGCCATGTGTGTGTGTGTGTGTGTGTGTATGTGTGCGCATGTGTTTTCACATATGAAGACTCTGACAGCATGTTTTCAGGTCTGTGTTGCACCACTAGACACTTACACACACACACACACACACACACACACACACACACACACACACACACACACACACACACACACACACACACACACTTCTTTCTTTAAGGCTTATTCTTCATCATCTCATCTGGCAGCTCAAAGTAAACTGGAACGATCAGCTTCATCTCGCGCTATGCAGCCGACAGCGCTTTGTCCCCACGGCACATTAATATCCAATACTGAATCGCCATCACACTCCACTGTCTCTCTCTCTCTCTCTCTCTCTCTCTCTCTCTCTCTCTCTTTCTCCCGCGTGTGTCTTTTCTTTCTCCTCCAGCTTTACCTCTGCTCCACTTGCTGACTGCGGTCTCCGCTCCAGGCCGAGCCATTTATCAAAGTTGGCGAGTGGAAAATGCGCTTTATGAGGACGAGGGGACGAAGCATATCAATATCGGTTATTTTAATTGTGGCGCTGTAGCCGCAGCACGCTCGCTCTTTTGGAGCGCTAACAACTTAGAGCGCCGCGCGCGCCTCTGCGGAATGTGTCGCTTCTATTCTGTAAACGCTGCTCTTCTCCCTTTTTAGAGGCGAGAATAAGGCCTGCTCCTGTTGAGCACAAACATACAAATAGATAGATAGATAGACAGATGAATAGATAGATAGATAGATAGATAGATAGATAGATAGATAGATAGATAGATAGATAGATGTTGTGGGTATTGACAGGGGATTCTATTAGCATTATTAATCAGCTGCTATATATCTTAAGCATGAAAAATGTGAATTAATTTGCTTTACTAATGGTGTGGAGCTTTGTATCTTCTCCCCACATCTGTGTGAGCTTCCTCTGGCTTCTCTTAATTTCATGTCCTGGTCCCTCACTGTCACGCTGTCCATTTCCATAAAAAAAATAAAAAAAAAATTATTAGAAATGCTAAAGCAGGTCACAGTGCATTCCATTTCTGGACACAATACAAAATCACAGGATTGTTTTGTTTCTTCCTCCACCACTGCAGAATGTACTTTTCTACGATAATATGGACCACAATGAAAAGCGAACATGTAAAACGATAAAGTAGGTTACCACTAATATCTCTAGTGCTGAAGCGAAATCTTATCTTAACTGAAACTTTCCTCACAATTGCATTGGATCCAGTGCACAAAGTTAAAACTCATTCCCCTGTGATCGCGACACATCAGAAAGAAGCATGTTCCAGGATGTGACATTCAGAATCGTATACTAAAAGATTAACACACTGACATGCGCCGTGTCCTTATAGCACAATGTTAATATTCATCATATGCAGTACGCTTTTTTTCTTTCTACGAGAAGTTTGCAAAACACAGACACAGTCAGAAGTTCCACAACAAAGCCTCCATTCAGGGTCACCAAGTTCATAATACACGTTACAAAGCCAACCACATTAGCCAGACACACACACGCACACATTTGGTAGTGTTTACAGGTCTGGCCGGTTGGAAAGAGCCTCTCATGTTTCTGAAAACATTTGGTTCGCGTTGTAGGAATTCATGTTGAGTAATGCAGCGCACTGGGATTTCTGGATGAACGATTGGTAACTTGTCGTGAAAAGAAGACATTAACATCAGCTCACGTTGCGCAGACTTGCAACTCGAGCTCCTCGCTTCTGGTCAAGCGTGTTTTTCCTTCCTTCTTAGCTACTGTGGACAACCAGACAGACGTCAATGTGCTCGCACACACACTCGGTGGAACGCATGCAACCGTTCTCTGCTCCAGGGTTAACGATCAAGGAGGTATTTTCGGCCTCATCTACATTCATTTAGTTTAAGCAAATATGAAAAACACAAAATCCACAAGCACGAATACAAAAGTCATGCTAATTTTCCATTAAACCAGTCAATCGTTGGATTTGCTGGCGCACATTCTGTACTAGCCTTTGATTTTATTGTGGTTATGAAGCATCTCATAACACAATTATAGTGTCAATGTTTGTGTACAGTGTTACTATTGGATAGTGTGTGATGGTGAATGCTAATGTCTTGTATCTTATTGGGGTGTGTGGTGGACCGTTTTGGGGTTTGATTAGGAATGTTGGAATTTGTTGGAGAACATTGATGTTTCATGGTAAACGTTTGGTGCTCAATTGGGTGTTTTTGGTACAGTATATATTATTTTTCATGCTGCTTTGAGAGTTTCTGATGAGGTATGCTGCATTAGTAGTGTTTAAAGGGCTTGAGTATTTTAAATTGATGAGTAGTTGGGAATGTTGGAGAACACTGGCATTTAATGGTGTATTTGGTGTTTGGTGGTGAGTTCTGGACAGTGTTGGAGTTTGATAAAGACTGATGTTGTTTAGTGGTGTGTGCTGGGTAGTTTTAATGTTTGTAAGTGAATCCTAATGATGAACAATAATGGTGTTCCACAGTTTGTGTTTTGATGGTATTTGATTGCCAATGTTGGAGAACATGGTGTTTGAAGGTGTGTTTTAGAACATTTGATGGGGTTTAATTGGGAATGTTGGAAAATACTTGTGTTTGATGGTGTGTTTTAGAACGTTTGATGGTCTTTGATTGGGAATGGTGGCAAATAGTGGTGTTTGATGATGTGTGCTTCACAATATTTCACAGAATGTGATTGGGAATGTTGAAGAATAGTGGTGTCGGATGGTGTGTTTCAAAGCATGTGATGGTGTTTGAATACCGGTGTTTGATGGTGTATTGTATGTTGGTGCTAGTGTTTAAAGTGGGTTGTTGGTGTATGTTGGTGCTAGTGTTTAAAGTGGGTTTTAAAGTGGGTTTCATAGCAATGTTATTGTTTCACTGTACTGTATGTATGAGTTCCAATGGGTGATGGTGGTGTTAGACAGAAGCTGTTGCTGAATCATGGTGAGTAAAATCTCCTAGAATATTAAACAGAAGGGAATGTGAATATGTTAGATGGAAACTCATGTGAACCAATGAAAATAGAAAAAAAATATGGCATTCCATTAGATATACTGTACATCACACCATGTACAGTACAGTATATAGTTGCTACAGTGTCATTCTGATATATCTTAGGTAGTGAGCATATACAGTACATAGTGAAAACACATACATAGTAAATGAGAAGCTATTTCTTGATTTGGCTTAACTGAAGCATATAATAATATGATAAGCTGAAGTGGTTTGGATCGTTTACATTTTTTCCCTTTTCCCCAATTGTGAGCATCTGACTTCACTGAGTGTTAAGATTGTTGTGTTTAGTAACCGCGCTTTTTAAATGGAATACAAATGAAACCAAGAATCACAGATTTCTTATATTTAACGACAGAGTGGTGTTAAAACAAAAAGTGAAAAGTGTGTGACATAAAGAGGGAGATGAAAAAAGAAAGAAAGAAAGAAAGAAATAGCGAAAATGAGACGAAAGAAGGTATATAATTGACAGAACAACAGAGGAAGATTGTGTTTGTGCGAGAAAGGGGGAAAAAAGAGAGCGAGAGATTGGAGGAGTGTAATTAGACTTAGTGGAGATTGGCTGCTGAGTAATCCAGATTTAGTTGATTGGCAGTCCCCTGAGAGTCAGTGCGTGTGCCGAGTGGGGTGCGTGTGGGAGGAGCTTTCTCGCGTTCATGCTAATGTCCTGCTTCGCTACTTCACGCCATCAGAAACACCTTTTACCTTCACGCTCTTAATCGCATTAGCCCTGCTTTTTTTTAGAATTTTTTTCCAATTATAGAAGACACTCATACAGCAAAACTTTATGTAAGCCCTTCCATTTTTTTTCCCATCTGCAGTTTTCCCCTGTTTATTATTCAGCCACAATCTTTGACACAGCACCAACTTTCCTCAATGGTGATGAGAAAACACACACACACACACACACACACACACACACACACACACACACACACACACACACACACACACACACACACAGCCAAGTTTCTTTTGACAAGCCTCTCAAAAATGGCACAACGAAATTACAGGCTGCTAAACCCACTTAGCACCTGTTAATTACATTAGCAGCGCAAAGTGGTGGCGCCTGGCTTTGATTTATTGGCCTGCTAAGTTGTTGTGTCACTCTGGGGATGTGGTGGGGGCGCAGAGGGACTGAGGTGTGAGGAGAGGGACTGACAAAGTGAAGAAATGATGGATGAATAGGCATGACCCAGACAGTACCTCAGCATGCCTGTCACAACAGAGAAAGACAGAAGGGGAGGATGAGAATGTCTTAAATCATTTTTTTTGGAAATGACAAAAGATAGGAGACAGAAAGGTAGCTAGAGAGAGGGGAGGGCGAAGCCTGAAGAGGATCTCTCTCACAGAAGGCAAGAAATGGTCAAAGATTTTGTAAAAATGAAAAAGTTATGAAGGGTAATAGGGATTATTTTTGTAATTAATTAAATCAAGCTAATGCAAGCAGATTTCTCATAAGATCAGACCCTCATGCTGTAAAACCCTGGACTGACCCAGGTGCATGACAAAACAGAGAACACAACAATGTCGTCTAGGTATATTAAGTGATTCCAAGACCTGACTATATATCCAGATCAATAGCACTATTATGCAGTCTCAATACTGGTATTAAGAATGTCACGATGTCATTAAATGCTTTATCAAACTGTGTTGACAAAAATAGGTTATAAAATGTAATTGGTAAAATGGGGCTTCTATCATGGCTTTTAAAATTCAAACCAGATGGCTTGTTTTTTTTTTTTAGATTTATTTTATGCCTTGTCTTGTGATTAAGACCTAAATTGCAATCAAACATTTCTGAGTTAAAAACAAGACTTTACATAAGAAAAAATAAATAAATAAATAAATAAATAAATAAATAAGAAGTTTGATTTAAAACCAAAGCCTCAACCAATAAAGTCAGAGGCAAAACCAAAAGAAAAAATCTATTCAAGACTGGGTCAAGACAAAAAGCTGAACCAATCAAGGATGAGTCAAAAACAAAACAATAATCAATCAGTTTGAGTAAAAACCAAGACCTTTTAAAAAAAAAGAGGTTTTATAAAAAATAAATAAATAAATAAATAAATAAATAAATAATAATAATAATAATAATAATAATAATAATAATAATAATCACAATCAAGATGAAGTCAAAACCAAAACCTTAACCAATCAAGTTTATGTCAAAACCAAAAATGTAACCAGTGAAACCTGAGTCAAAACCAAAAGCTTAACCAAACAAACCTGAGTCAAAACCAAAAGCTTAACCAAACAAGTTTTATAAAAATTAACAAATAAATAAATAATAATAATAATAATAATAATAATCACAATCAAGATGAAGTAAAAACCCAAACCTTAACCAATCAAGTTTATGTCAAAACCAAAAATGTAACCAGTGAAACCTGAGTCAAAACCAAAAGCTTAACCAAACAAACCTGAGTCAAAATCAAGACCTGAACCCATCAACTTGAGGCGAAACTAAAAATGTAACCATTCAAGGCTGAGTCAAAACCAAGACCTTAACGAATCAAGTTTGACTCAAAACCAAATATTTAACCAAATCAATACAGAGTCAAAACTAAAACCTTAACCAATCAAGCTCTAAGAAGCTGAAACCGCTTTAACTCCTAACACTTCATCCTCGTCTTCATCGTGTAATCAGCATTCTGCAGCCACTGCAGCCTCGGGTAGACTGGGAGCAGGGAGTCCAAATAAAAGTCCAAGTTTGCATCAGTCCTTTAAGGCACACACAAGAACTTTGGCCCCATAGAGTTCAGTGAGAATAAAAAAAGAGGTTTAATGCATAAATGTTTTATTTTTTTATTTGTTGGATTCTTGTTCCCAATCCAGTAAATCTTTCAGCTTTTCCATTTTTTTTTTTTTATGTTCAAAGACGCGTCACTTGGGAAGAAATCGAAAGAAATGAGATTCCCAGGAGGTGTTTGAGACTCCCAGGAGCATATGTTATCAGAATAAGAACCTTTATTGCTGAGATTTTGAGCATTGTAAATGTGTTGTGGGTTAGGTGTCTTCTTGTAATAACAATATATAGTAGAAAAGACACTGGAGACACTACAATGTTACTAGCCATGGCACAAATCAACACAACAATATCTCTTTAAAGGGGTGAATATCAGCGTGATTTTGACTATCCATACATATACTAAAACTGTTAAGTTGGGGAGTCTGTACATCAAAGATATTTGTAAAAAAAAAAAATTATAATGAAGTAAGATGAGTAATAGAACATATCAAGATGATTTTAGGATTTTTTCCCCTGTCTGTTAGTTTGTGCAAGCATCATGAAAAAGCTACTAAACAAATTTGAATGGGGTTTTCACAGGGTTTTTTGTCCATGCTTGAGCTAACACATAGACTTTGTTTCAATGAAATCGGGCCATGGGGAGAGAAGATCTGCTACTTTGAAATGTAAACAAACAAAAAAAAAACCCTAATTAAAATAAAAAGGTACTTTCATTAACACATATGGTGTTAGACCTTTTCTAAACTTAATAACTGATAACTGATACAGAATAACTGATACAGAATAAGAAATCTTAAAAAAAAAACAACACTGAGTCAGAGACTATTTTGGCAATGACTCCTGTTGTTCAGTAAATATGGAGCCATACATGTTATATGTTATATTATTATCATGATTATTGTTATTATTATTATTGTTATTATTATTATTATTGCAGTTTTTAATACTGTTTTGGACTATTCTTCATCCAATTCCATACCTTTTAACTCTTTAGCTGTTTTCTTTGCTTAATACTGGCTGAACTCAAAGTTTATATACATACATTGTAGTAGTTTTACAAACAACTGCATTTTTTGTTATCTCCATGGGCTCTGTATCCTGTCTGACCCTGTCTGAGCTCTAACCACAGATTCCTACTGTAACTGGGATATGCGAAAAAATAATTTCACTCTGATGTAAGGTACAGTACATGTGACAAGTAATTGAATTATTATTATTATTATTATTTCATTTATTATTATTATTATATAGAGATCTTTAATATTTGACAATTAATGCTGATACTGATGCTGATATGTATGTATATATATATATATATATATATATATTACAGTGCATAGGCCTAATTGCTAACATACACAAACTCATCTTCCTTTTTGCTGCAGTTCACTAGTGACCTTGCTGCAGAATACACATCCATCCAAATGGAAAGCTTCCAAGGAACTATATAACAAATTAAGGCCAAATAAAACACCCTTGAGGGGTTTATGTTCATGGTTTGGCGTGCAATTCAACTCCCACTTCAGCGTGTGGATCTGATTTGACCTCCACACAGCTCGCAGTGAGAGGGAGTGAACCATGAACCTGAATCAGTTTAAATGTGTCATGGATCAATAGTTTAACTGTGCTTTAAGCTCATTACTGGAACAAAATAGAACTCCTGAGTGAAGAAAAGACTTACTCTTTACACGGCGAGATGATATGTACTTC
This sequence comes from Clarias fuscus, assembly GCA_030347435.1. NCBI lineage: Eukaryota > Metazoa > Chordata > Actinopteri > Siluriformes > Clariidae > Clarias > Clarias fuscus. The sequence continues at coordinate 20,601,445 of CM059225.1, read as the reverse complement.
CACTCGCTCAACCAAGTCCACTTTCAATGTTCTTGATGACTTTTTACAGCTTGAATCCCTGGCTGTTCTGATATTATTAGCTCATCCACTACCACTTAGCCGCTGACCCAGTGCTACTCCTGAGGAAGTCGACATCAGCGCATTGACTTTTTAGCAATAATTCTCATGATTTCATTTTTTTTTTAAGTTAGCCTTGTGTAGCTTTAAATATTGATATGTCTCTTTTACTAAAATTATTTAAGATTGTAAATGTAGTTTGTTATTTTAAAGAGGTTTACCCGTTTGTACTTTTACAGTACATGAACCTAATCATAAACATTATTTCAGTACAAAGTCTGCCATTAAATTAATTAATGTTAATCTCAGAATTTTGACTTGTGATCAAAATAGTTCTGACTTTATCAGAATTCCATCTTTAAACTCAAAATTCTGAGAAAAAAGTCAGAAATTTGAGTTTAACCAGAACTTTTAGGGAAAAAGTCAGAATTCTGAGAAAGTTAATTAATTCATAATTTAAACAAATAATTTTTACTTTTTTTCATTTTTTTTCTCAAAATTCTGACTTTTTACTCAGATTGTTGACTTTTTTCTCAGAATTGTGACTTTTTTCAGAATTTTGTCTTTTTAAAACTTTTTTCCCTCAGAAGTGTGACTTTAAACTTTTGACTATACACTTTATACTCAAACGTTTGACGTTTTTCTCAGAGTTCTGACTTTCATCTCAGAATTTTTACTTTATTTCTCAGTATTTTTACTTTTTCTCAAAAAAGAATTTCATTAAATTAATGATAGCAAATGAAGATAAATATAAAAAATAAAATATGCAATATTTAAAATATTAACATTCACATTGCTACATTCATAGTGTATTAGCCGAAAGCGTCTCCAATAGTACTTTATTACTTTATTATGCAAGATCATTTGTATGCTAATTAATTGCCATATTAGTTCTTAAAAAGCTATAGCTACAACTTTTGTAGGAGCACCGCAGGCAAACTATTGTGTCTTGTAGAGTAGCTTGAATGCAAGAAAATGTGATAGCTGAACAACTGAAAGATCAGAATGTGGGGAAAAGGTAAAAGCATAGAGCTATCATGAGAAAGTGGTAATAATCACATTCTTTGGCTCCTACAAAACCCTCTCTAAATTCCCATAATCGCACTGTTCAGCTACACTGCTGAGTGTAAAAATAAACGATAATTACAACAGCTTTACATACTTCCAGGAACTCTTTCTGTTAGCTGAGAGGAGGACGGTTAGCATGCTGAGGGCTGTAAATGTTTATAAGTGAAAACTTCCCACACCTCTAGGGGCTTGTTTGTAGAGCAGCGATGTTGCAATGGACTAAACAGCACTCACACAGGTTTATTCTAGCCTCAGGTGCATTATGGACAAAAGGAAGCAGTTTGGAGTTTCCAAAGGCCATTAGAGTATGCAAGGCACAAAAGGTAAGCAATCTTCTTTAAACTGTTTATTTGAGATCTGTGATAAAAAATAAAATGGATGAAAAATATATTGAACATACCTACATCCATATGCTAGTATATCACATCCATACTGTAACGCTTATAAAGTGAAACGTGATGTTTTCTTGCGTTTTGTGTTGTCACCTTCAAAACAAACTCCTACAGTATACGGTCTTGTAGTGTTTGTGATGTAAGATATAGTAAGAAGACCAAAGGGATAGGCTGTTATTGATTATTACATTTTCAAGATTGTAATTTGATACTTTACAATTTCATTGCAAGATATTGCATTTGAAGCAAAGTAACACAAATTATTCCTCAGGTGAAGCTGAAGCTGGGGTTGATGTAGTGTTCTCATTTAAACTTAGGTGGCCAGTGTTGTAACTGCGGTCTAATGTTCAGACATAAAACAAAACAAAACAAATCTCATTAGAACCATATTCTGGCAAAGCATCAGTAACTTAAGACAGTTTTTTGGATTATTTCTACTTATTATCTTAAATGACAGTTCTAAATTGTTCTAATAAGATGTCATTTCCTGTTAATGTGTAGATTGGCACGTAAAATACTGACAACATCCATAAAGCAGATTTGTTAAAAGTTCAGAATGGAAGTAAGGTGATATTGAGATGTATCTGCTACTTATACTCTGTAAAGCCTTCATTGCAGCTCTAATCTGAGGTGCTGGTTGTTAATTGGTGATTTCTGAGGCTGGGAACTCTAAATGAACTTCTCCTTTGCTGCAGAGGAAAGTTTTGGTTTTGCTTTACTGGCAAGGACTTCATCAGAGCCAGTTTCATCATGGTGCTTGATGGGTTTTGCAAATGCACTTGACACGATACGGTTCTTGCAAGAACTGTTCCAGAACAGCTGACAATTATCTAATGCCATATGTGTTATTTCATAGTTTTGTAATGTCTAGCATTGTCCTACAGGTTCTACAACTTGTGCCCAAACTTTTGACTGGGGTATCCAAACTTACTGTATGTACAGTAATATACATCACATTGGACTTCCAGGAGTGTTCTATTTTGCTTATACCACAACAATTCGTCAGTGATTACAATTTATTTTTAATTGAACAATGACACATTATAATGTTTTGATGTTGTAGAACTTCCACAGAGTTTGCTAGAGTTCTCATTTTCATGAACTAAAATTGCCCTTCGTTCCTCTGCTGGACATTTACCCAAAGTTTCTGGAAGTTGCTCCTGGGTTCCTAAGGGTTCCTCATTAATCTTGAATGGGAAACTGTTCAACATTTCAGTGAAATCAAATGTTGGAAAGCTGAAGTAGTGACTGAAAAGAATACTTTCTTTATTTGTAAATTTGTGAGGAGTAGAAATGGCCGGAGGGATCAGCAGCTCTTTTATCTTCCGTGTGTTTTTGACCCAGTAATGTCTCCAGCATTGTCAAGTGGCCAGGGACGCACAGAAGCCAGAGTCCAATCACTAAGAATCATTTCTCTTTCTTTATTTGCCCTGAACTCAATATCATTTCCTGGCAGAGGTCAAAAAAGTGAAAAAAAAAAAACTGCTGATTGCTGAATTGATGTATAACCTCCTGCTGTTATAAATGCCATAGCTACTTTGAATCATGGGACTTGTAGAGTAACACATGCATTAATGACTGTTTTTTTTTTTTTTTTTTTTTTTACAGTAAGTCATGGGAGTTGCAGAGAAACTGCACTGACTCAATATTCTCTTTGAAAGATTGCAGCCAGAGTCAGATCTCAGAGAGGGTTCGGGGGACAGAAACATTAATACACAGCTAAATTACCAATACCATTAATCATTTCAATACTAGAACACTTGCCTAGTGTATCGTCAGCTTCTCTTTTTTCTTAATAAATGGACAAGAGTTACTGTACATATGTTCATCTCCAACCTGATTTTATATGGGTGAAATAGCCATGTATGGCACTGATGTAGTATATCTGTTTTTCTAATCTGTTAAACACAACAACACTAGCAGGGTCATACTACCAATCTGGACGCATAAATTGGGTAAACACTGCTGTTTCTCCAATCTGGAAACCTTAAAAGAGTAAAAATGTCCATTGTTTCAATCTGGTGACCCATGGTCATACTTGCAGTCTGGAAACCTAAACTGATTAATCATGGCCATGCCCCCAACTACAAACTCAAACTGGTTCTGGCACTGCTGTCCTTCCAATCTGGCAACTTCAAGTAGGTTAGTAGACCAATCTTGCAACCCAAATTAGTAAAGCACACGGCTGTACCTCAAGCCTGGCAACACAAACGGCAGCATTGTTGTACATACACCCTGTCAGCACAATCATTTTTCCAACTTGTACACCTAACCCATGCAAGCACAACATTTCCACCAATCTAGAAGTCTAAAGTCAGTGACAGTGGTTTTACTGTACCACTACATAAACTTTTTGTAATTCCAGGCATGCAAACAAAAGAGAATTAGGAAGGTTGTAGCTTGTTTCTGGAAACCATTTCAGTCGTTCTGTCAAGCTGGAAACCCAAACACATTTTGAAAATAGCTTTACCTCCAATATAGATAACCAAACTTGGGTAGGAATAAATACCTCCAATCTGGCAATCCAAACTTGCCAAGAATGTGTGTACCCAATTTGGAAACTCAAAATGGGTGAATTATAACTGCATTTTTAATCTGCAAACACAAAGCCAGCAAGAATGGACATATCCCCAATTGGGAGACCAAACAAATGAATATGTCTGTTTCTTCAATCTTCCCTCCTACAGTACCTCCATACCTCCAACCTGGCAACGTGGTAGATCACAGTGGCAAAACTGCAGCACTCCAACAACATAAAAAAAAAAAAGAAAATGTGTGATATAAATATTTGCAGCTCGAAAAAGAAACAGGGGACATCACATTTTCTAATCATGGTGTCATGACATGTCAGAATGAGAGTAAGTCAGTCCCAATTAGGCTCATCTCCGCCTCATAAGTGCACATGCACGCACACCATGTTCGTTTATCTGCTGTCTGGTAAACAGGCAGGAAAATCAAAGCGGCGTATCTTGCCAACTTTGACACAATGAGAATATGCAATGTGTGTCCAGGCTGCTGAATGACTCTGGCATTGAGTCATGATCTGGCAACTGTTAGCAGAGAAAATGGCCTTTTCATTTCAGCCCCGCAGTCGTTCAAAATGAGCCGAATTTATCTGTGTCAAACATTCTCCGGCTGTCGTTCATACTCTATCGCTCTCTCCCCCCGTCTCTCTCTCTCTCTTATTCTGGCCTCTCTTAAGCAGAGTATAGCAAAATCATCAGCGGTCACTGAGTTTCCGCAGTCATTCCATTTAATGAAGGAACTATAATATTGATGACTTCCATTTTAAAATCACTCACAGAATGCCTTCCGGGATTTTTGACGGCCAACAAAGTCAGGTGTTTCTGGGAAAGCTGATATCTCTGTGAAAAAAAAAAAAAAAAAAAAACATGAACCACAAAGACATGAGAAGGTGGGTACTAAAGTGTAGAACAATACGGCACGCACTGTGGGAAATATGTGTTTGTTGGATGTCACGCATAACTAGTTAGCTGTAATCACAGCAGCTAAGCTTGCACTGACTTCATGTGCACAAAGCAAATGATAAAATGAAAAATGCACGGACAAATTTGCAGAATTCAGGCTTTATGATTTCTGAATGGCAAAAGTTTCTCTAAAAATAAACAAAATAAGATTGCCTTTTTTATATTCTTGCAATGATTTTGTCGGCAAAATTTCAGACACTCACGAATATAAAGCTGGAACCTGGTTGATATCAGCCTGATGAATTACTCCCTTCCCAAGGCTTGCTTAGAATTCAGGAACTTGAAAAGAAATATCTCAGTAATTTAATTGAAATCGCAGCCTATTTGTGAAAGGATTAATGAAAATGTATGCTTTAAAGTCAGTGATTATTATATCCATTGAATCAAGAAGCAGTGCAAAAGTCAAAAAGGGTCAGGCAATGTAAAACAAATATAAAGGTACTTATAAACATGGTGCCCGCTAGTCTTATTAAAAATAAATAAATAAATGAATAAATGAATAAGTGACTGTATTTCAAATGAAATGCAGAATAAGCTAGGACTAGCCAGAATGTGTATTATGTCCAGCCACCAGTAGGGGGCTCTGGAAGGTCGTTGCGTCAAAGTTAAACACTCCGTAATATACAGTGTAAAGTTAAGTGTGTAGTGGGGAAGGAAATGTAAGTTCTACTGTCATCAGGCATGAGACATTTTGGAGACATGACTTGTCTCACTGCAGCCATGTTGGATGTGAGCGATATGATCACACGTTACCAGACCAGAGTTTCCGTCAACATTCTCTGGTTTTGTTATTGTGGATTCCTGTTTCTGTGGGTTTTGCAGTTCGAGTCACAAATGAAGTTTTCTCATTTTCACACGTTTATTTGATTTCAGAAACCTGGCCCCGCTATAAGATCATATTTTCTGTTTTCTCTGGGTTTTTACCACCACCGACTGAGGTCACCGTGGTTATGGTCTCACTCTGGTTCTCTTCTCTGTCCATCTTTCTTCATAAACAAGCCTGATCCAATCACTGGTTTGGCTTTGCACTTTAGGTTTTTTTTTTTTTATTCTTTCACTTTTTCCCCTTTTGTATGCAGTTCTTCCAGGAGTGAAGCCACAGCTTCGTCTTGTGCCATAGTACAACTAAAAAATAACATTATTATTAAACCAAAAATATATCACTACTACTACCACTACTACTACTACCACTAATAATAATAATAATAATAATAATAATAATAATAATAATAATAATAATAATATCATAATTATAATAATAATAATAATTATTATTATTATTATTATTATTATTATTATTATTATTATTATTTGTTGTAGTAGTAGTAGTAGTAGTTTTGTTGAATTTATTAAATAAAGTTTGCTAAATTGCTCCCTTTGGATCTTTGGATCTCTGTGATATCAAGTCAGCGTCAGTGCAGATTTTGGGGGCTCAATTTACCCAGAAGCCATTGCAATATGATGCAATTCCTTTTACAAAACAGCAAATAAAATACTTAGTAATTTAAATGTATCACTTGGTGCCTCACAGCTTCCGGGTCCTCAGTTCTATCATGGGCTTACGTTCCTCTCTGTGTGGGCTTTTACACATTCTCTCCATCGCAAAAATAAATAAAAATAAATTAATGAATTAATAAAATAATCCAAGAACCTAGCAAACTGGCTAGCTTGGGAATAGCTAGGGAAACTATTATACAATATATATATATATATATATAAGTAAAACTGAGCACAAAGATGGTACCTGTAACATTTGCTGATATAGTACATGTAACACAGTATAGCACATATTCTACCACAGTATAGCCTCAAGTACGATACTAATGTACTATAGTATGGCACAAGGTTCTATTTTGAAGCAAAGTAGTGGATACTACTAGTGGATTGTAGTAGAAAGTATAGTGGATAGGTAACATTGTATGAGTGTAACATTATTGAAATACTTAATATTACATACAGCAATATGGTACTGCCTTTACTATACCATACCAGTAGTATGTGCTAACATATCTAACATAACATATGGTACAGTCAGTATGTACAGTATAAGCATACCATATGGTACCCAACGTGGTACCATAGTACCATAATATTCACCAAAGTATGGTGGTACATACCACAGTACTATCAAAATATTCACTGAAGTGCCATAGTATATACTCTGGTACCCTATAAAGTCCTATAGGGTTATTATCTGAAGTATTGATATGATACCATAGTGAACTATAGCACATACCATAATAGTACACCAACGTATAAGCATTTCCCTGCATATTGTACTGTGTGTTACTGTCTATGTGACAAATAAGATTTGCATTTGAAATTGTTTTATGGGCTAAAGTTATACCATGTAGTAAAAAATATATATTTTGGTAGTACCCTGGCTAATAATCAGTTGAGTGAAGTATTGTGGTCATGTTATATAATGGTTTTTAATTAAACGATACATTTTAATTTCTGTCATGTCAGTGAGCAAAATCGGGAGACCTTTCAATCCGAGAGGCCACGAGGCAGCATCGAAACACAAAGAATTTTACAAGACTGTATGTCTGATTCATTACAGCAATCCCAAAATGCACTCTGATGCCGATGAACTTGTTCGCCGGGTCACCAGAGGTTCTGTACAAACCTCGCACTTGGATAAGTCGTCGCAGCCCTAAAATATCTTCCTCTCTTCGTATGTCTCTCGCTCTCTCCTGTACGATCCCAATAGACGTGATTTGTGTTGACTGGAAGGGAACTGCAGGTTCTCCTTCGCATTTGCATTTCAGAGCGGCGCGCCATCGCCGTGGCCTACATGTGACCTGCCAATGCTCAAATGAAAACCATTCATCTTTAAGTCTCATGGCCACAGAGCAGAGGGAGGGGAACAAAAAAAAAAACATTCTCGGGAGGAGATTACAGATATGAATCACCACAATGCTTTACGCAGGCTGCCGATGAATAGGAATATGAGACGATGGCCGTCGGCGACCTTTGCTGTCTCGCCATAGTGAGTGTGGTGTCTTTAAACGGATAAAGGTGGTCAGCCGGTCTGAGAACGACTGCGGTTAACCTCCGTACTCTCCTCATGTCTTTCTCTCTCTTTGTCCTGGCTCGACACAGGTAACGGTTCAACCATTTCCTAATTCATAGCGAGAAACCTTAGCGACCGTACAGTACATCCCACAATATCCGAAACACTCGGCTCTGCCACAGAAAGTTCTATTAAGCCCTCCTTCATGTTTACCATCTATTCCTGGCTGCCACCCAGCACATGCGATTATGTCGCTGGGTTTAATAACACGCTTAGCCCATGCAAATCCGGCTCACAGATATTAATTGCAGTAATAAAGAGGCTTCCTATGACCTGGAGCCTAATTATAATAGAAATACATATAATCTTTCTTGTCTAAAAGCCTCTACATGTGTTAAATATCAACTCAGCTCAGCTCAGTCATACTGGATTTCTCATGAAGTCTAATCACCTGGGGGGAAATTGAGGTAAGATTTTAGTGCTCTGAAAACGGAAGGACATGTTGCTGAAACGAAGCAGCCAAAAATGTTTGGGGTTTGACGTCATCTCATCTAGTTATCTCTTTCAGTTTGCCGCTGAAGCTCCTGTATTAAGCTTACTGCCCAAGCAAAAAAGGGGCATCTTAACCAAAAATGGTCAGCAGACATATCTGTTTCACAGACTTGCAAATTGAGGTTTAGGTCACGGCCATGTCTTACACTAATCCACAAAAAAAGGAAAAGGCGAGAAATATATTGTTTTGCGCCCTTAGGCACTGTCTCGGCCACAAAGTTGGAAAGTGGATTTTTCTTTAAACCAGGCATTTATGTGGATGACAGCTACAGTGTGTGCTGAAAAAGGAGCATGTCAGTTGTGCTTGTCTCAGTAAAAAAAGTTGTGACGCCTGTGCTCATCAGATTTAGGAATGAAGGGGCTGCTGTATCTAGGCTTGTCAGTGCCAGTGATAGAAGTCGTTTCTTAATCTGTCTGTCATGGTAAAGGAGGTGTGGTCTTTGTGCCTCTCAGTCTTAGGACAGAAGTAGCATGGCATCTGTATCCCTTAGTCCCCGCAAAGGAGATGTGGCCTTTATGCCTCAATCTTGTGAGTGGGAGGGGGATGGCATATCATCTGTGAACATCATCTACAGTCAAGGAGGCGTGGCCTCCGTGCGTCCAGTGAAGAAGGTATGGCCTTGGGCCATTTAGTCTTGAAACAGGACGTATTGTGTATTTGTGCCCATCAGTCCCAGTTACGTCGGCATGGTCTTTGTGCCCATCAGTCCCAGTGAAGGAGGTGTGGCCTCTGTGCCCATCAGTCCCAGGTACAGGGGCTTATCATCCGTCACAATTAGTCCCCATGGAAGGAGAAGGAGAAGTGTCCTGTGGATTTGTCGCTCGCAGTGAAAGAGGAGTGTCTTCCATTATCTGTCTTTATTTTTATTAAAGTGAGACCTGCACATTTGTCTTCAATTGGCTCATTTATTTGCACCATTACAGACACTTAGAGGGGTACATACGTAGAATAATATAGAATAGAAAAGAAATAGTGTCCAACTGTATATGCATTTCCTGCCTCGGGGCCTGTGGGCATGGAGTTTGCATGATATCCCTGTGCTTGGTGGGTTTCCTCCGGGTACTTTGGGTAGTTTCCGCCCACAGTCCAAAGACTAAGCTAAGATTAAGTTAATTGACATTCCCAAAGTACCTGTAGTTTACGTCACCCTAGTTGGACCGCAGAGGTTCCTAGATAGATGGATAGATTGATGGGATATACATTACAACTAAAGTTTACACAAAACATACATAAAATATCATGAGCATCATTTGGTGCAGACAACAAGAGTCTTTAACAATTGGCGCATTTTTCCGAATTGGTGACTTGAAGTTGTTTTTCTGCACTTCCGTTATAATGGTGTATCTGGTGGACTAGGGAACAGAAACAACTCACAGAAGAGCATAAACAAAAATGTTTGGATATCTGCAAGCACAATTTTGACACTGGAAAGAGAAAGTTTCTTAAAGAGAATCATTCCTGGCGACGAGACATGGATTCATCACTACTAATTTCAAAAGTCAACCATCAGCTGGAAAATTCATCAACGCTTACAATTCTCAAAAGGAACATGCTCAGGAAAAAGGTTCAACAATTAACAGGGCTAGCTCCTTACTTTGAGACGCTTACTGAAAAGCTGTAGATTAAACTTCATTTTAAACTGCTATCCAAGGGCGTCGTGATCTTGCATGGCAGTGTAGAGTACAGTATGTCCGTGCACTTCTGTTTACACTATCGACACTCTGCAAAAACTTTGTTTTGAGGTGTTAAAGCATCTTCCATATACAGTGGAACCTCGGATTGCGAGTAACATGGTTTACGAGTGTTCTGCAAACCGAGCAAAGATTTTTAATAATTTTTTATTCGGAAACCGAGCAAGTATTAGTTTACGAGCGCCGAGTATCATGTATCACACATGCGACTTATTTTGACACCGAGCGTCACTCCCTCACTTTAAGTGATTCTGTTAGTACGCGCTCATGCCAGTCTCGCTTTTTTTCCATTAAAACGGTGTTTCCGCTGTGTTTATGAGTTTGTTGTGAAACTTAAAAAGTGAGTCCGTTAATATACGCTCATGCCAGTCTCAGAAAGATTTTTTTTTCCTGTTAAAACGGTGTTTCCATTGTGTGTGTTTGTTGTGAATCTTAAAAAGCGAGGTGGGGAGAGGGAGGAGGAGTGTTACTGTGTAAAACGAGGCGAGGGAAGGGGTTAATTCCACACACACACACACACACACACACACACACACAAAAACACACACACACAAAAACACACACACGCGCACCAACGGAAACACTTATCTGTCAGGATTTATTTGTACTTTTTTTTAAAGGTAAAGTGCAGATTAATTTGTTTTATTTTCATTTTATAGATTGCATTAATTATTTTTATGTATTTATTTTTTGGGGCTGTGGAACGAATAATTTGAGTTTTCATTATTTCTTATGGGAAATGATGATTTGGTTTACGAGTGTTTTGGAATATGAGCCCACTTACGGAACGAATTATGCTCGTAATCCAAGGTTCCACTGTAGTCCTGATCTCGATCCACCTCGACTTTCACCGGTTTGGTCAGCCTATTACTTTGAAGTCTCACTTCTGTTGAAGAAGTGAAGACACCGTGTCATTCGTGGCTCACAGTTCAGCCTAAAACATTTTTTTTTTAAATGAGGGAACACAAAGCTTGTTGACAGATAGACAAAGTCGAAAAACTTTTCTAAAAGTTAAGTAAAATTAGTTCTACAGCCAGGGCGCGGATAATTTCGAACTCACCCTCGTACAGTACGTTGTTTAAATTGGGCTCTATGTGCTTTTAAAAATGTCGATTCAGACACCCTGAATGCATCTGTCGCCTTACTTCTCTCAATTACAGGTATCTTCAAAGCCTTTGTAAAAGCGATAATAACAAATTATGAGCTTATGACCTTTTTATGACAGACTATGCTGCCTTTTTTTTTTTTAAAGCAGCCTAATAAAGCACTTCATGCTGTTTTTAGATAGACGCTTGAGAGCAGTTTCAACAGTTCGGGCAAATGTGCTTTTGTTCTTGACATTTAAGCTTCCGGGTGTAATATTATAAACAATAATAGTGTATACAAGGCTGATACAAAGATGAAAGTCTGAATGTGGTACTTTCCTTCTGACTAACGTTCACACAAACAAAAGCTTTGCTATAATCTTGAAATGAAAACTCCGACTTTAACTTTCAGTCTTTTTGGTGTTACTGCTTAAATCCAGGAGAGATTCTGCTTTATGATAAACACATAATACACTTTGCATTCAAGTGGTTCAGTCAACTGCGGTGGACTGTGGTTTATTCAAGGTGTTCTAAATTATAGGGAACATCACCATTTGCCTCAGCGGTGTTAATACATTATTAGGAGTAAACTCCATATGGGTGGTTAGCAATGTATCCGTGTGCCTCCTTGGTGCCATCTCCGGTCTCCCAGTGCGTGGTGTTTTTCCTTCAGCTTCCTCCACTCCAGCTTCCTCTTACAGTCAAAAGACATGCAAATTAAGCTAATTGGCATTTCCCATAGTGTGTACGTGTGTGTGCAAGCTTGTGCCCAAAACATGGTGTACAATGAAGAATTTCAACAACTCTGACTTCAAGCGTAACCCATCCAAATGGGCATCCTGTGAACCACACGAAAAGCAACGACGTCAACCAAGGAGGAAGCAAATATCATGTAGCGGGAATCCTTGCTGTACATTAAACCAAGGGATTCATTTAAGAAGCAGCTCTATGTTGTTATTGTTTTTTTTATTCTTTTTTTTTTTTTTATCCCCGCAGGTGAAATTGGTTCATCACAAAACACAGAGCCACAAAGTCACAGGAGACGAGTCGTGCCGCTCCGCACTTCCTGGCGCAATGCACTATGGATCTTCAATTGTCTGAGGAAGTAACTGAGGCAACACCTGACTGGCTAGCTAATGAAAAAAAAAAAAAAAACCCAGGGGAGAGGGAAAGGAAAAGAGGAAAGCAAATATAATTTAATTAATCTACCTAAATTAGAAATTCAACAATGCGCAGTGCCTTCGGGCAGAATCAGCGATTAGACGGCTACGGGGGGGAAGAAACAGGAGGAGACGGTTCAGGGGGAAAGTAATGAATTAAATTTTACGCCGAATCTAAATGCAGTAAGCTGTTATTTCGGATTCTTGGTGATCATACATTTTATATTTCACGGAGATGGCAGAGGCATGTATTATTTATAGGCGTGTACGGTAGGGCGGTGCACTCTCACTTGTTTCAAATTAATGCTGTGTTTATTCTGCCGTTTTCATTAGACTTTTTTAATAAGCTTTGACGCCTGCCCAGGGCTCGATCCCAGCTGATCTCTCTAGAGAGAGTTCTGTTTTTTAACCGAGGAAAGTGAAAAAGAGGCAAAAAAGGTTCTCCATACAAAATCTTTAAAACCTCATGATGATGATGATGATGTGGCTGTTATACTTTAGCAGCCAGGATCGTCTCATTGGGGAAAAGAACGTTACGAAGACGCCAACAGAAGAGGACGCACGTAAAAACCAAGCCACTTACTTAGACCAACGGCAGTCGATACGCCGCTCCCCTCTAAATAAGCTCCATCAATTAAACGCGTCTTCTTTACTGTCACCGCGATATCGAACTCCGTGTTTGCAGGGGGGAGAGTAAACGGAGTGAAAGCGGGACAGGAAGATCAGAGACGCCGAAAGAGAGATCATTTGTATTGTCTGCGTGTCTAATGAATCCCCTGTATAATAAACGTTCTTGCTTCCTTTCTTGCTTTCCGTTTGTTTTTGTTTTTTTTGTGTGTGTGTCTGGAGATATGGACGGATGAAGCGAAGAAAGTCACTCGTTTCTTGTCTCCGTTCATCCTGAGGGATTTGTACGAGACAGAGCAGAGGAAGGATTTGTAGTGATGATGAACTGAGACAGATGAAAGAAACAATCAATCATGGCGTGTTTTCTGAACACGCTGGTGTAGTAAACTTCATAATCCCACCAATGGAGATAGCATAAATATGTTAGAACATTACGCTAAACGCACATCTAGTAGCATTACAAATAAATTGTGGCTTGTTTCTCTAAAGCACAGCTTCATGATGCTTGATCGCATATCTGTGAGTAGTTTTATTAAAGGACACGACACTTTTTACTTTTACAGCAAATATATGTACATTTACTGTACATTTACTTAACCACATTTCAACGTGCTATTCCATTACACAACCACAAGGGGAGCTATTACGCATAATCGGAACGCCTGATCCTTGTCTTTCCTTTGAGACGTAATAACGTAACAGGTGTATGAAATTATAATTTTTTTCTTCACTATAAAAACCCTACTGTAAGCGAATACTTGATACTGATACTTGAAGATGAGTACTTCTGTACATTTACTCAAGTACAAAAGTAAATGGAGGGATATTTGTCCTAAGGAATCTCTAGGATATGTGTACTTCGACTACATCTCTGAGTGTTAAATACAATCTAATCTTTCACAACCTTCAAGTAAACTTTTCAACGAATCTATTCTACGAATTAAACGGATCATGATATATGTACTGTGATCAGGTGGAACTGTAGAGCTATGCAAGTGAAACACATGCACAAGAGGATGATGTGTAATCAAATCACTTTGATGATGACCAGCAGACTGTGAAGAGTGTGCAAGAGACAAGACAGAGCAGTGATCAGGAACCCGTATCCAAGAGAGGGCTCTTTGGTTGAGTGTGATTTACACACACACACACACACACACACACGCACGCACACACACACACACACACACACACACACACACACACACACACACACACACACACACACACATATATTATATTATATAATATATATACAGTACTGTGTAAAGGTACTGTACAAATTTTGTTATATAAGTTTATTATGTCTGCATTATTATGTACAAGACCATTCCCTACAAAGATACACTCAAATTACTGAATAAATAACATTACAGAAGAATATTCGCATACTTCTAAGAAAGCGACTATTACATGACAGACCGGTTTTCAGATGGGGGGGGAAAAAAAAGCAATAATGTACAGTAGACTCCTGGGTTTTGCATGAAAATGTGACGAAGTTGCCAAAAGAACTCCTATTCTCCAGCATGCTCAGTAAAACCTAACAGCTGTTTTACTTACAGTACTGTGCAAAAGTCTTGGGAACATCCAAACAAAAAAAGCCATATGCAATGATGCCTTTGAAAACATTTCTACATTAAAAGAAACTTCAATAAAAAGCACTAAGTAATAACATAAACAATAAACGGTCAATATTTGGTGTGGAAACTCTTTGCTTGAACATAAGCGCTAGTGTTCGATACAGATGTGTGCAGTATTCTAAGTGAAGCAGCTGTTAGGTTTGTTTTGTATGATACTGAATGGTCTTGTACATAATAATGCAGACATACTAAACTTATATAACAAAATTATATATATATATATATATATATATATATATATATATATATATATATATAAAGTGTGTGTGTGTGTGTGTGTGTGTGTGTGTGTGTGTGTGTGTGTGTGTAGATCTCTCTGGTAGGCTCTGAGTGTCTCCCAGCAGTGGAGGCTGAAAGGCTGTTATTATCCACAACAAATTGCAGTACATAAGGACAAAAGAGCCGAGTGTGTATGAAAATATTCAGAAGTGAAAGCAAGTTTAAATCGAAAAGCGACAGAGCGAGCAAGAGAGAGAGAGAGAGAATAACAGACAGACAGACTGATAGCCTAGGTTGCATATTTAGCCATGTCCTTTATTTCAAGCCATTTGCTTTTCTCCTATAATGACACAGAGATTGAGAGCTGTGTCTGCTACTGAAAAATAGAAGGATGAATAAAACACTACAGGAATAAATGAGAAATAATAACCTCTGTTTGACACATCAATAAAATATTCTGTTGAATTCTGCCGGAAAGTAGCTTCGGAGCTCTGAGTTCTAAAAACTTTCAAGACGAGTAAATCCAAAACAATCCTCATGTTAGGATCTTATGAGGAAAATTGATGCGTTCAATGAGGTGCATGGGGCCATTCAAGTGAAAACGGGACTTTTCCTATCCTACTGCCTACCGCAGTCGTTCCCGTGAACATTCACAGTGTGGAACGCCTGACCCTTGGAAATCAACAGATAACTTATCGCCAACTTGTGGAAGAGACGCATCTCTCTGTGTGGACTGTACACACAATAAACACCATTTGCACATTACAGGAACTTGGCTGGCCACATCCCCATACAGTCCTGATCTTGCTTCAAGTCATTGCCACATGCTTGCAGCCTTCAAGGAGTTCTGTGAGGAAGGCAGTATGGAGAAAACTTTCTACCTTCATTTTATCCAAGCACTAGTGAAACACTGGAATAAGTGCATTAGTGTAGCAGGCGATTATATAGAGAACTAAACTCTCATAACTGTGTTCCGTTATACCTCACAATCACAAGTCCCGGTTTGACCTGAACACCCCTCGTCCAGTATTTGTAATGGAACAATCATTCGTACACTGTGAACACTATCCTCTCAGCAATCTAATGCGAATCAATCATTACTACTACAGACATCCTCGAGTAACATTAATTAACCGTCGGGTCCGAATAGTACTTACTTTATTCTGAGTCCCTGATTAGTCACTGAATCATATGTCTTCAGCGCCATGATGGGAACATGAAAGTGGAATTGCACCCAAAATCACTTTAGGCTCACTTCAGCCATGTCGTATACTGAAGAATAAAAGCATTTGTTTCTCAGAAGCTGCACTGCCATTGAAAACCTAACATGTGACACACACACACACACACACACACACACACACACACACACACACACACACACACACACTGTGAATGCCTAAGTTGATGCCTTTGAAAAAGTTTGTACAATTAAATATGACAAAAATCCACACTGACACTTGCAGCACCATGATGCAACAAAGCAGCCTGAAGCTATTGATTTCTGTTGATTTCTACTGATTGTAAGACTCTTGGTGATGCAAAATGGACAGGGCTGTGTTTAACTTCAAGTCTAAAATGCAAGTGAGACTCATTGGAGTAAGGGATGATTGTTTGATTTTGCTTTTTATAATAAATGATCCTTTTCAGTATTTTATTATTATTATTATTATTATTATTTATTATTATACTGTGCAAAATACATTCCAAATAAATAAAAACTCTTGTCTGAAGTGGAAAATGTATTGTATGTACAGTATGTCCCCTACATACAAACAAGTTCCGTTCTGAGAGCTCATTGGTAAGTCCAGTTTGTTCGTAAGACCAAAAAACATTGTCTAGGTACTAGGATACGAACACAATTGGCTATACAAAGTATAAAACCAAAATGCTTCACCATCTTGTCCTTGTTATTTAGAATCGTGCTTATGGTTGAACCATTCACTTTAAAAGAATGAGCAACGTCTGCCATCTTTTCACTTTGCTCCATCCTCTCAATTATTTTTACTTTTGTCTCAATCGTTATTGCTTTTGGCGCTTCTTAGCAGTACCAGCTTCATCGGTTGCAACCCGCTTGACAATGTTCATACAGTAGGTAGACAAGTGGAATGTATTTTATCGCCATGCTTACCGCCACGACAAAACGACAGCGGCCAAAGTAATTTGTGAAATGACTGCCAGGTGGCGCAAAGTGACATTTCCCCTCGCCGCAGTTTTAAAATAGAATTAAGTCATAACAATATAATGTATCGAAGAAATACTACAGTGATGGTAATTTTCACATCTGTGTATTTTAGACAACAAACATGAAAAATCTGAACCAGAGCTATTGATATTTACTGTAAAATATTAAGTAAAAAAAAAGAAAAAGAAAAGAAAACATTGGTTAAATGTTTAGACAGACGATAAAGTTCACTAGCTGACAATTTTATTTGTAGAAATAGGTTATATAGCCTATTTCTGTTTGTATCTGTTTATTGTTATTTAAAAAAAAAATACATTCAAAGACCTCACTGTGTAAAGCTGCTTTGAGACGATGAAAAGTGTTAAAAGCGCTATACAAATAAAATTGAATTGAATTGAATTAAAACTTTAAATATAGAACAACTGGTTTATTCTTTATTTCTTTAAACAACAGCCTGCAAAATGTTCGAAATATTACTGTTATTGTGTCACAAGTGTAGTTTTAAGAAGTTTTAGGCGAGAATGCATGTGTGTACAGCTCAAAATCTCCATCGGTTATTAAAGATAGCGTCTATGTAGAAAAAAAATGCCCCAACGATTTTGGAGATTTGATCTTCAGGAAATCTGCCGGCGCTCTGCGCATAACACCGTCCCAGCCTTATCTCAGAAAGAATTTCTAAATGTTTTCTAAACGTGGGCTTTTGTTGTTTACTTATATATTTTTTTATTTGATTTAAATGGATTTTGTAGAGAATTGACTGCATTACTATAAATAATATTTATTGTTCTATATTTAAAAAAAAAACAATATTCTATTAAAAAACAATGAGAATTATTATTATTATTATTTTTTTTTTATCTAGTGACAGTTTGTGGCAGGGTTAAAGGAATTGTTTGGAAATTTTTCCCCCAAGTCTGTCTTAAATCAAAATTGAGGTGCTATAGATGGATGGATGGATGGATGGATGGATGGATTATAGAACTATTTCACGTTAGCCATGAGGCTATGTTCAGTGAGCCATTTGGCTAATTTCAGGTACTTCTAGTTAGCCATATGGATACATTTAGTGAGCACTGTGGCTAGTTTCAGTTAGTTCTAGTTAGCTGTATGGCTATTTCCAGTCAAAGAAAACAGTTCAATTTGGCCCTGAATACTTACATTGTACTTGTGTTCTGTGCAACAAACTTCACAGTTGGTGTGCAGAGCAGGAAAACGTATAATGACTGTGACCAAGGTAGGTTAATGTACTAGTATTCACCACAATTTTGATTTAAGACAGACTTTAAAAAATATATTTTCTTTTTTTTTTCCCTCAAAGCCGCAAGACACATTTTGGCAATAAAGCTTAATAAGGGTACTTTATTATATTTCCAAATCTCACACTCTACATGTACGTTTATCACAACCTTTAGCCAGTTGGAAAATATGTGGATTCCCAGTGGTGTAGCAATATTAATCCATTCCACCTAATAAAACCAAGTGTGAATGTATGTTAAGGAAGCTAAGGACAGCCATTTTGTCGATTTATTGCCTTTGTTAAATTGTTTTTCTTCTATTTATGATGCTAAACGGAGCAATTTACCAATTGGGAACAAAGAATTTAAGTGGCCCTCTTTTATTTATTTATTTTTATGAAGAACCATGTGAGAATGGTTGTGTAATGAAGCATGGAGCATCCCATGGACTGAACAGGAAACAAACAAACCTAAATGCAGAAACATAGAAGCAAGGGAAAAAAAATGCCATAAGACATTTCCACTCATACCATGCCAAGTTAGGCAAATATTTTGTGCAATTTAGGTCATTCCATCCTTAGTCAATCTAAAAAAAAAGATCAAATATGAAAACTCCTGCTACAGGATCAATCATTTTATGGAGGGAAGGCAAATCACGCTTTTACGCATTATAATCATAGCGCGATTCATCAAGTGCGATTATAGACTTTCAAATGCTACAAACATAGTGAAGTAGAAAGTACAGATATTTGTTGCTGGATGAAGTAGAGTGAGAGTTAAAATTATCCACTAATAAAACTATTCAAGTACATGTAAATGAAAATTTTTACTTTTTCAGTAATGTAGCAAAGTAAATGAGCTTAGTTCCCTTCCGAATTTGCCAAATTGGTACTTACATTAACTAGGATTAGAATCTGGCATCTTTACTGCAGTGTGAATTCGATTGAGACAAGAGGAAATAAATTTTGGAGACGTTACAATTGTAAATGTTAATAATAAAATGCATCTGTATTTATAAAAAAAATAATTTAAAAAAAACCTGAGTTAATGTTATGACTAACCTTGAAACCGTGACACCATAACAAGCCTAACTATGACTTATTTTGGCTAGAATGATTAGGTATAAAAGTAAGACCAACTCATGAGCAAACACACCACGTCGCAAAGGACAAACCAGGGCAAATAAAAAAAAAAAAGCACCAGGGCAGGTTAGTCATTTGGAAATTTCTAAAATCAACCAGATGTGACCCTTTTCACTGTTCGTTACCAGTGTTTTATAAAGTGAGTACATCAGGGAAAAAAATGGAGTGAGTCAGAGCTTTAGGGGAAAAAAAAAATAATAATCCAATATGACTTCGTGTCAGTAAAGAAACTACTTTGGTGGCACTTGGCACTTGAGCAGCAGCTCTGGTTTTTGTGGCCGCTGTGGAAATGCATTGTTGGGATCATGAGGTCTGGGGATTGAATGAGGGAGGGGAAAACAGGGGAGCATTAAAAAGAAGGAAATTACTGTGTAAATGGACAATAGAAAGAGAGAGAGAGAAAGCTAAGAGATAGATGAAGCTGGACGTCGTACCCGATGCAAACTCCTATCCTATCCTGCTGTCATTAGCAATAAGACCAAATATGCCTTTATGATCCGGCTTATTGTCTATTTATTTATTTGATTATCCAAAGGGGAGATGGGCATGGGCAAGGTGATGAGAGTTGTTAGTCCTTGGCCGCCTCAAGATACAGACATTCATTTCACAATTCGCAGAGCATCGACGGATTCAAGGGCATTCGGGCCCAAGACGAGAAGCCAACACACACACACACACACACACACACACACACACACACACACACACACACACAGTATTTTCTAAAACCCTCAACATGCCCTTTGGCCAGCAGTCCATCACTCATATCAGTAGGACCATTACAGAGTTTTTTTTTCTTGTCTTCAGGAGAAATTGGGTTGATCTTCAAACTAGTCCAAAGAAGAAGAAAATAAAAAAAGAAAAATAGTACCACAATAAGACTCTACAGATGGGTAAAAATTTAAAGCAAAACCTGATGACCCTATGGCATTTTTATACCATGGTTTTGGCTCAAGTGAAACCTCTGGTCATCTTTACCCTATGATGAAACATGGCATTGCTGATGGGTGTGGTCTCTGGACGTCCCATCCGCCGGACTTGCTATGGCCTTAACAGGACATGGGAGATTTCGGAGTGTCATGTTAGACAGCATTCTCCACAAGCATCATAAAAACACCAGCTGAGGGAGTATCTTTTGGGGAAAATGGTATTCATCCCTCCAGGGCAGTTCCAGAGCCTTGCACAATCAATTGCTGATTCACACTGAAGCTGTTTTCAGTCGCTCACCATGGTCTAACCACCATGGATGTTTTTCCCCTTAATTTGTCACCTGTCTGTACAGCCATCCTTTTTTGTAAAGAGCTTTTAGTTGAGGGGGAAAAAAAGGTAGGCAGAAGGTTATAAATACACCCAGAGATGTTCTGTTTATCATCATGTGATGAGCTAGAGTGAATGCATTGTTAGGCAGCTTGCATTATTTTAGCTACACAATTTTATGACCTGGGTTCTATCCAAGCCAATATGGGAAAAGTATAGAGATGTGGTTATGAAATAAATGCCTAGCAATTAAGCTACAGAACACTATATTATTAAACATTCACGAATTACATTTAATATACCAAAATATACAGCACCAAAGTAAGCAAAATTATTCAACAGACACACTATATGAAGTTTTGATGTTTAAATTCATTCCTGCTATTATAGGGTGGACTGATGAAGATTTCTTAATTCACAAATTTTCCTGTCTAGTGTTAGACTATAGTTCATCCATATTGGTCTACCTCTACTGAAGAAGTGGTGACTCACGTGGCTCAGGTCAAAGAAAACCCCCAAGCATCCAACCAACCAAATAGCCAACCAAACAACCAATATACCTACCTACAGTACCTTCCTTCCTTCATTCTATCTATCCACCCATTCTTGGGGCATTGGTAAGATTTTAACGGATGAGGTAAGTATGGGCAACCCAATTAATCCTGAATTTTTATTTTTATTTTATTTACTTATTAATAGCAATATTTAAAGACAGAAGGTCTAGAACAAACCTGCCTACCTACCTACTTACCTTCCTTCCATCCACATCTATACATCCATCCATGCATAAATCCATTATCTCTTTTGTCCCTACGACAAGAGGAAAATAATAGTCAGCCAAAGGCATCCTCAATTTCTCTCCTTTCATTTTGTACATATTAACAGCAATCTTTTAACATTGGCGGTCTAGGATACACCAGCCTACTGTACCTACAGTACTTAGTTACTTACTCATGTACTTACCTTCCTAACTACCTTCCTTCTTTCCTTAAATCCATCCATTCATTCACTCATCCCAGGTGCATTTTTAATATTGACGGCATATACAAAGGAAAGGAAAGGCATCCTATTTTTTTTCTTTTTTCCCTTTATTCCCTCGCTTCAGTATTTTAAATAGCTACACGGCATTTTTTTTTCACATTATCAAAAAAAATGCTACAGTATGTACAGTACACATATAGAGCTAAAAAAAAATGATAAGAAAATGATCATTGTAGTGAACAAATCAAAAATCAAATACTGACCAATAAGATGTTAGCAAAATAAGTACAAACATTAAGAAATACAAAAAAAAAACTAATACCATTCGTAGTATTTTTTTCACATTTGTTGTTAGGATTAAGTGATAAACTGCATATTGGATGAGGCATGTTTAACTTTGCTTTGATTTGATTAAGATGGCAAACCCATTTCTTTGCGACTTGCAAGACGAATAAGCCAATTTATATCCCAAATTGGACAAACACATAATTAATCCCACCGAGTTTATTGACCAGTATTACAATTGTTGAAAAGGACACGAGTAGATTTTGTAAGGAGACTTTTTTTTTTCTTTTTCGAAAAACAAATCTGACGGAAATCCATCAGCGTAATGATCCACTACCACATCATGTTCTGTCCATTTCTTATGTTCTTCTCATAGGACCACAAGCTGCCTGCTTCATCTTCATGTCTTCTAATGATTATGATAGCTGTCCTCGTCATCATTTGTAAGATTAATTATGTAATAGCTCAGGTGTCTGTTTCAGCCTTTAAAAAGAACTAAAATGAATAACCGTGAACACCTTTGACTGCCATTTGGACATGTTGGAATTTGTCTCTATTTGCAGACGTCACATTGGCCCACACTTCCTTGTTCTTTTCTCTGGGGTCCATTATCTCTGGCTTGAGGAGTATCCACGTCCTTGGCCAGCACTAGGAGCAGCTAATGGAACGAGCAATAGGACAACACCATTGCGATGGCAGCATTTTCCTGTATTCAGTGCCAGGTTTGATGGACATTAGGAACACACCACCAGAATACCAGATGCCAGTCTGAGAAGCCATGTGGAGCTAGAGTCATTCATCAGCGTGCAAGAGGGAATGAAGTGTCTGGATATTTTGCATCCCTCACTATCCAACCCTCTGTTTTTGTCTCCACATTGAACATTTGATTTGATCTCTTTTTCTCCATCTCAACCTTTCCCTGTCTTGGGTTACTGAATATTTTCTAACAGAGCAAGGATAATGCGGATGGATGGGCTGGTACTCTCTCTCTCTCTCTCTGACTTCCATTCCTTCACTTCATTTTATGTCTCGTTCGCTGCATCACTCAAGATTACCCCACACATTTTCACCAAGTTGACTAAAAGGAAAAGTGGCCCCCTCTGCCCAGACAGACCTCAGAGACATCAATACTGAAGTAAAAGAGATGAACAGGACTGCCAGAAAAGCTGTCTATTCTGTCAGTCCTGGTTTTCTGTCCATCCTTTTTATCTTTGAGTATAATTTCTGTCTGAGTGGAAACTAAGGCCTTTACCATTTGGAACTCTAGAAAATCTAATGATTTCTTACAGAATAGGGTTCCTATATAGTCATTATGGGCATTTTCAAAACCTTTCCCCATACATGAAGGCAATAAACAGTTTGGCAAACTTAAGCATCATGAACAGCATCTCAATGAAGACTACCATATATTTTTACCCTTTTGACTTTTCTATTATAAACCACAGGTAGGTTATAATTTTGTAAGACAAAAGTTGTGATCTGGTATTTAGCTCTGTTTAAACTTACAACATTTCTGAATCATATCACCTGCTGCATTGCACATGATGGTTTAAAGTTGATGGATTTTTTACTCGGCTGGTTAATTAGCATGAATGGAATGATTAGCGAACTCTGTAACGTGGAAACACTGATAAAGCCGAGCTAAATTAAGACAGGCGTACAGCTGCGATAGAACTCTTCTGCTTCATCTCGCAGTTAAATGTGTCATGAGAAACAAAAGATGCAAGTAATATCGATAATTACTAGTAGTACAGATAATATTGAATAATATCTTTTTATGTGTGCTGCAAGGACACGAGTCTCAAAGATTTGCTCACTTTTTGTCTAATACAGTATAATATGTTACGTTATAAACTTTTTTTTTCCCTCTTAGCCTAAATGAATGTACCTACCTTGCTAATTAAACTAAACTGCCAGCTAAATAAAACTATGTTAGGTTAGCTATCGATTTTTAACCTAGTCATTTGAAATGCCATTACCCAGTATGCTAGCTGGTGATTTCATAAAATAACATTACAGGCAAACACGAAAAAAGGCGAAATTTCATCATGTCTAAATAACAAGGAATGTTATTATAGTACGTTCTGTACTTTATTATGATAAGCTATAATACATGCAATAATATACCACAGTATTTTATAGAGTACTAGGGTAGGTACTAAGGTCACTTCAGTGCATACTGTGGTACTATGGTCTGTACCACCACACTTTAGTGGTACCAAAGTTCAGCAGATACCTACTGTAATATGGTATGTTAGTACATACTGGACCATATTAGATACTGTATGTTAGTACATACTACTTGTAAGGTATAGTACACAATGCCATATTAGATATCAATTAAACTGTGGAACACACTGTGGTACCCAATAAGTACGGTAGTATTCACCAAAGTGAAAAACCCTAACATATATAAAACATGTAAAAAGTTTGCATTTTTGACAGTATCCTGGTATGTGTTCTGTAACGCCATACTATAGTACATGGCAGAACCATGTACTATAATATAGTACATTTACTGTTGAAAGTATGTACCATGGTAGGACCATACTGTATATCATAGTGTGGTACATGTACTACAGTCATGTTCAAAAGTCAGTGTGTTTTTGTGGGGGGAAAAAACAAAAACATAATCATCTGATCATAGTTGGATGAACAACTACATATAACGTTTTTCATCCTGCCATTCCGTACTGTTTTTAACAAAACTTAAGCCAAAAAGAAAAAACTTGTGTCAAGTCAAGTAGGCTTAACTGTCATTTTAACCATATACAATTCAGTATACAGTGAAACAAAACAACACTCTTTCTGGACCAAGGTGCTACTGTCATGAGTCTAGCTGGTGGTAGTGGCTGGCTAGACCGGCTGATGTAGTTGCCGTGGGCATATATGGTAGGCCTGAACGCAGAGGGGTGTGCAAACAGAAATAGTCTTTATTAACAAAACTCAAAGACAGACACAACCAAACAAAGGAGCCAAAACAACAACCTCAAACTAAAACTAGGGCTTAGGGCTACACACAACAGGAGCTGACAAGGAAACCCGGAGCTGATACAGGAGCTAGGAGCTGATACAGGGGAACTGACAGAAGGAACTGAGCGCTAACGCAGTTAATCAGGGATAAGGAAACATACACAGGGACTAGGAGCTGACACAGGGAAACATGGAGCTGGAGCTAACTAAAGACACATAGGGGAATTAGAGACAATGCTGGACAGGACGTGGCAGGAACAAGAGATGGGGACAGGACTAGGGGCACAGAGACTGGAGGGTTAGTGGGATTAGTAGCTACATGGAGTATTGGGAGCACTCATCACCTGACTGAGGTGCCTTCTGGGAAACTGAGTCGACCAACAAAAACTACAGACCGACAGAAACAGTGACCTCTAGTGGAGGTTCCTAACAGCTACATACAGTGCATACAACATAAATTAACAAAACTAACCAGCTAACTCACTCACTCACTCACTCACCATCTATACCGCTTAGGAGACTTAGGGCACGGTAAACCCTGGACAGGGTGCCAATCCATCACAGGGCAACCCACCAAGCACGGGGAGAACATGCAAACTCCATGCACACAGAGACAGGAATCGAGCATAGCCGGGGCTCGAACCTGGACCCTGGCGGTGCAAGGCGACAGTGCTAACCACTACACCAACGTGCCGCCACTTACCAGCTAACTAAGACACTTAATTAGCTGACTAGCTTAGACAAAACTAATTATCACCATAAATTAACAAAACTATCTAAGTACGGTATGCACCAAAATATACAGTTCTGAAACTGCCGCGATCTCATTTTATTTGTCAACAGGGTATAGCACCAGACCCACATGTTCTCAGTAGTGAAGAGGAAGTTGTGTTCTGCAGTTGTTGTTGGAAATGGGTCTCTCGACGGAAGAAGAAGTATTCATACTTGAGTATTATTTCTGCTCATATGAAAATGGTCATGAATGGGGACTGAGTTTAAAAAAAGGTGGCAGAACAATTCCTACCCCCTGATGCCTATATGTAGGAAATGTTAAAGGAGAGTGTGTGAAGAACTGCCAAAAAAAGACCTTTGTCTCCTTTTGTGGAAGTCTGCAACAATCTTTGTTCGGGAGATCAGGGATGAGAATCTGCATAAACAATATAAATGCTGTCTACAGTGAGGCAGCGCGGACACATTTTGAACACTTACATTATGCATACTGTGGTAAATCAACATGCTAATAGTGTGTATGTGTATGTACTTTCTTTCAGGAGAAACACTGTTCATTTTAGTACTGTATATTTTGGCGCATACGGTACTACACAAAAGACAGCAAAACACAACATAGAGTGCAGATGCAAATGTGCAAACAAGAGTGTCCACATGACAACAACATGACACAATGCGATAGTCAATACAATAGTCTAAAAGGAACACACTGCAATTGCAAGAGTTCCGGAATAATTCCAATCCACGGCGGTGGAGGGGTGATGATTTGGGCTTGTTTTTGCAGCCACAGGATCTGGGAACCTTGAGTCGAACATGAACTTCTCTGGATGCAAATGTTAGGCCATCTGTCTGACAGATAAAGCTTGGTCAAAATTGGGTCAAGATTGGGCATGTCCCAATCAACAAACTGTCTTTCTGCCAAACATGAGTAAAGACATGCAAGATCAAAATGGAAGGAAATAGACAGATTTTTGACACAAAGAGACAAAACAAAACGAAGAAACCCAGTACCTCAGCTAGTGAGCATGCTGCAATCAACAAACTGCATGTCTGCCAACACCAGAATGGGAACAATGTGACTATATCTGAGGGAGCGATTGAAAGAGATTGGCGATGTAAAGAGAATGGAGAGAGATATTTGGGATGCTGATCTCATCGGGATCTCATTGGCTGAAGTGGAGACAGATGGGACCTCCAGATTGCTAGTATTAGCCCGCTCTTTCTCTAGCTCATGAGTCTTCATCAGGCTAATCACACAACTGATGGCTCCATCTTACATTTGGCTTTGGAAAGACTCGTTTTTCTCTCTCTCTCTCTCTCTCTCCCTTTTTCACGCTGTTGGTTTCTGGCCTGCATAAATTCAGGACTAAAAGTACTAAACATTATGTTCCAGGCTTCCTGTTTTTTTTTTTTTTTTTATTAAATCATAATATTGATCACAGTGAAGACAGTATGTTCCTGAGGGTCTCAAGAGCTTTGACAGACACTGAGTCCCCAAACAGAACCCTAGGCTGTCAGCTATACTTGGTTTCTGGAACTATTTTTAACTTGGTATTTAATGTAAAGCTTATGGCATGGGATAAAAAGAAGACCAGAAATCCTGTTAAACATCTAAACATGCTAAATGTCTTTTTTTTTTTTTAAATAAAAAAAAAAAAGAGTTACATTTAGATATTTAAGCACACTCCCTTGAAACCTGATATCAGAATTCCAAATGAGGTTTGGGGTGGCATAGTGTGACTGTCCTATTGCTGCCTCACAGCTCCAGGGTCAATGGTTTGATCTCGAGCTTGGGTTGTCCATGTGGACTTTCACATGTTTTTCCTTTATTGATGTGGGTTTCTATCAGGTTCTTTGTTTTTTCTTCCCCCCTCCTATTCCCCCAATCATGCCTGCCTGAACTAGCTCCTCCAAATTGCCCGTAGGCATGAATGAGAATAGTGCCCTGTCTCACACCCTCACATGAATGAGAAGGGTGCAATCTTGCCTCACACCTACCGTTCATAGGATAGGCTCGGCACCCAACATGACACTGACCAGGATAAAGAGATTACTCAAGATGTCTAAGTTGTTTTGAGCATCCTCGAGAGACCATAAAAGTTGTCCAATCAGACCAGGTCATGGTGTAGACATCATACACTATGTGTCATGAATTCCCCTTCTTGTCACGAGCTTTGGTTCATGTTTTGTGTTCAATCCATGTGCTTTGGTTAGTCACTCCATGTGCTTTGGTTAGTCACGACATGTGCTTTTGTTTTTCTTCTAGTTGTGGTGTGTTCCCTGATTGTTTCCAGGTTCGATTGGTTTGTCTTTGTTTATTCTACTGTTTACAGTAGATATACATTTTATTCATCCATCTTAATGGAAATCACATTACCCGACATGAGCAAAACACATATCTTGCATACATCACAAGCCTACGCCATTTAAAAACTGCATTGCGTGTACATCTGTCCTTAATGTACCAAGGGTTCCCCATGGTTCAGGAGAGCATCTGGAGGTGTCACCAGTGTTGGTTTGACGGCACCAGACTACAATGGAGTCAAAGTGAAATAGTGTAAAATTATCATATTAAATGAAACTATGAATTATGAACTATGATAAACGACAGTTTAAATGAGAACTCTTACCATCGGTGGAACAGTTTAGGGATCCGTGGATCATATTTTTTTCCCTTTACATTTTTATTAATTAATTAAACCGGTTGTGGGAAAAAAAAGAGCAGCACCCTTATCGCTGAAAATAGGCGAGGCTACAATATCCCCCCTGTCAGAGAAAGGAAGAGAGCTTCTAAACTAGAAGCCCTTTTCATATGGATGGAAAATGGGCAGCTCTTGAGATTGTATCACACAGCAGGTTATTAAATATAGCTGCCTTTTTGCTCTACCTTCCACTCTCCCTCGCTCCCAACACAAAGCTTCCCATAAGTTTGGCTAACTTTTAGGGCAGGCAATAGGAAGTAATAAACCCCAGATACAAAAGTGAAAGGAGAAAACCGTCTTGCCTTTTCATTGCTCACCTATGGACGGGTCCGCTGCTAAAAATGGTTCATATTTCATCATAATTCACAATTAGTCTTATGTATACGGTTATTTTCCGATTCAAACTTAAAGTGTGATGGGAACGAAACTTTCTAACATGGAAAGAATTGCTCTTGTGCACACAATATGCCAGAAAACTAATGATTCATTGAATTGGTTACGTTAGACTGAACTTTGTCTAAGCTAATTATTTATTTATCTATTTATTTTTTGGGGGGGTCTCGTCATGTTTAACCACTCCAGCACCTGAAAACAATCTAGCGATGATAGAAAGCTAACTTTGGAAATGATCATATTCTTAATTCTACTCAAGAGATGAATTCCAATAGCAGTGGCGTTCGAATCAAACCGGGACTTCTTGTGAATGAGGTTGTAAGGCTGATTGACGTTTACAGAAGACAGCACGCTGATGAGGCTCTCTTAGCTGGAGTAAAAGATTTGCAGGTGCAAAGGCTATATTAAAGAAGGCCGTACGTTCACGATAGACACAATCATTCACCTGCACTACTTGTATGTTACAGGAACTCGGCTGGGAGTTATTGCCACATCAAAGCCACATTTCCACATGTTTGGGGCATTAACGGAGTTCCTGGGAGGCCAGAGTTTTAAACATGAATCATTCAGTCTGATGCATGGCTATATACAATTGTTCATGATTTAACAGCCATTATCTGGATGGTTTAGTGGTTAGCACCATCACCTCACACCTCCAATCTGTGTGTCTGGCAGGTGTTGTTTTTTTTTTCTTTTTTTTCATATATTCCATTTTCCTCCACAATAAATTGAACTTTAGGCCGATTGGCATTTCCAAATTGCCAGTTGTGTGTGTGTGTGTAAGTGTGTGCTTGTGTTTATGCCCTGCAGTGGGTAAGCACATCATCCGAGGTGTACACCATCTTGTGTTCTAGGATAGCCTCCAGGCCCACCTCTACCTTACACATGATAAGCAGTCTGGATGACCGATGAATGGATGGACAACCAAGATCTACAGTAATATTGACTCAATAAGCATGCTCTCCTATGTGAAATCATTAGCATTTCTTTTTTTTTTTTTTTTTTTTTTTATGCTGAGAAAATTTTGTTGTTGAAATCCTCATGCCGCATATGAAGAACTGAAAAAAATAATGGGACATCTCTCTCCAGCTCCAAATAAAATATTCATTTGAGCAGTTTTATTGGTGTTTGTAGCAGGTGGCCTTTGGTTAAAAAAATAATGCGTCATATTTTTTAGGGCAGTTTTACTCAAGCTATACGACCGAGTAATCCTTGAGATGTTTTTACTCTGCACTGTCAGCCGTGTTCCAATAATCAATACCAACGACTGCAGCAGAATGCCCCTAGTGTATAAACACATTAGATGGCTCACTTGCTAGTGGACTAAATAAATCTGTAACAGTGGTTCACTGAGATTTGCCAGCTTTGATTAGCTGTTACCATTTGTTCTGAGACAACAGATGGAAAACATGGACCAGTTCCAGTCTCTTGCAATCCATATTTCTCGACTCATAATGTACCGTACATCCCTTGCTCATCATCTGCCATCGAAGGTATCAGGAATCTTTTTTCTTTGGTTAAGGATTGGGAGCAAATCTTTTTTTCTTTTACTGCAAAATCAGGATTTCATACAGAATGTACAGTACATGAGCCCAGAATAACACCCATGATGTAATACAGCGTGTTGCCCAGGATTACAGATGCCCAGAAACTGCAATCCATTGATGTTTTTTATTGTCTAATATGTTGACTGGATGGGTTTCCCAGAAGTCATTACACACCTGTCCTCGACTACACACGCTCTGTTGTTTTCTAAATGACGGCTGTCTGAAAATTGTGAGTCGAGACTCCCGCTACGTGATTTGCCTGTTGAATGGAATTACATTTCCTGATGAGGTGAGGGTTACGTTGTGTATGTGTGTGTGTGTGTGTGTGTGTGTGTGTGTGTGTGTGTGTGTGTGTGTGTGTGTGTGTGTGTAGACGCGTTACAAACCGCCAGGTTAGAACTGAGATTAAACAAATCATCCAAGATGATTTTTCTTGGACCATTCAGACAAGCGCCATTGCCCGTCGAAGGGAATAAAATGCAAAACATTGTAAAATATTAAAAATGTCATTGCAGCTCAGCTTCTTCATCCACCTGATTATGATCATTCCTGGACCTTACATTGTACAGGCACCTGTGATTATGAGAGAACTAGTTTGTCCAAATGCATGTCTGTTATTTATATTTTTCTCCACGCCTGAGTATTCACGGACTCTTGATAGTGTCTTTTTAAAATTTTAAACGTAAAAGGTATTGACTAGGAAAATGCTTCTGTTATGCCTAGAGCAATCAGACTCACTCTAGCTGGTCTTCTGATGACATCATCAACATGGATAACAGCGTCCACTGTTGTAACCACAGCCTTTTCCGTGATCAACCGGACATTTCCCTGTGCAATGTTTTTTCAAACTTCCATTGTCCAATTTTTCATCGCCCGTCTGAATTGTAGCCTCATTTTTCTGTCCTATGCTGCCAAATGTCTATGGCGCCATGACAACTCTTGTTCTATGCAATCTCCAGTTTATGCTATAGGTACTGTATCTTCCAGCTTTTTCATCTACTTAAAATAATTGCATATTCATGAATCCAAATCGTATTGCAAGCTTAAATTGTCTACATTTGTTTTTGATATTGCTCTGTACTAATACTTAAGACTAAAAATTGCAACCACTGTTTCACATACAGTAGGTATTGCTTTCGATGCATGTGAATGGGATGTTTACTAGGTATATACTGTAAATACAGTAGGAACAGATCCATTAACTGTTCCACCAACAAACAAGAATCTGATTGGTAGTGTTTTATCATTATTTGCCCATAAGAACTTTCCTATGGTAGGTACTGATGACACTTTAATCACTACCCAGGTAGGACAGTGGTATTAACCACTTAATACCATGGTATGTACTGACACTTCAGTGGGTATCTTGGTTGTACTATCACACTACTTTGATGAATACCATGGTTCTTACTGGGTACCACTGGGGCTACCATAGTTCAAAGGTACAGTATACTGATTGTTGTGATATATTTGTACATACTGTACTGTACCGTAACATATTAGATCTTTTAGTACTTACGACTAGTATGGTATAGTGCAGGCAAGACCATATTAGATACAGTCAGATCCATAATGTTTGAACAAACATACTGTAAATATCCTAATGATCCAAAAACATACAGTGAAAGCTACCCAAGAAATGGGATATTGTAAGTCAGTCACCTACTCTCAACCCAACAGAGCATGCTTTTCACTGAATATAAGATTGAAGGGTGAAAGACACACAAACAAGCAGCTGCTGAAGGCAGATGCAGTAAAGGCCTGGAAAAGCATCTTGTTGATGGAAATAAATGGGGGAAAAAATGTTTGTGGTACACACCACAGTAGGCCTACAACCATGGTGCCATAGTACCTACCCTGGTAATCTGTAAGATCCTATAGTGCCTACCATGGTAATGTTTAAAGTACAGTACCATCCCAGTACTATGATATATACTATAGTTTACCTAATAAACTGCAATACAAATACAAGAAAATACAAAACGTCTTCTTTTTCTATTATTATTGTTATTGTTATTATTATTATTATTATTATTATTATTATTAATGTTATTTCAGAACCAAGTCTACTGAGAGTTTGCAGCTCTGAGAGGTCTACTACCGATTCCGCTGTTCAAATTCTTTTACCTGAAGCTTGCATCACTTCTGCCATTACCATGCTCACACATCACACATGACACATGAAGTCTGGGATCAGCTGCTCTGCCCGAAGTCATAACCTTAAAACGTCAGTCTGGAAAACTCCCCATTCTGTCTCTCTGCATCACCAGGTAACCTTAACCTGACACATAGACAACGTACAGTAAGGAGGATAGTTACTGAACTGTTTGGAGATCTTGTTCGTGCCCAATTCGGAAGATATGGAAGGAGAACTAGAAATACTAGAATGGTTGAACCAGTCCAAGGAACGTACATTATTTTAGAATTTAAATACCTTTTTTTTTTTTTTTAATCAAATACCAAAAGTTTACATTTTTTAAATACATTTTTGTTACATTTGTTTCAGAAAATGTCAGATATGCTGTAATATTCAAGTATGGACGTATTGGCCATCAGAAGATAAGACACAGGAATAGATTTTTTTTTTAAAGTAGTAATTAAAAAGTAATAAGCGGCACAATGGCATAGTGGTCACCATAGTTGCATGTGGTCTTGCGTCTCCATGGTCGTTGGTTCGAATCCCGGCTCTGGTCTAATTGCATGGAGTTTGCATGTTCTTCACGTGCTTGGTGGGTTTCTTCAGTTTCCACAGTTTTACTTAATTACCTAATGCCATGTGTGTTATTTTATAATTTTGAACTCTCCAGTATTGTTCTAGTGTGTAGAAACATGAAACCAAATGTGTATCCATGCTGTTGTCTGGTACTCTATATATGCACAAAGTGTGTGTGTGTGTGTGTGTGTGTGTGTGTGTGTGTGTGTGTGTGTGTGTGTGTGTGTGTGTGTGTCTCTGTGTATGTGTGTGTGTGCGTGTGCGTGTGTCTGTCTGTGTGTGTGTGTGTGTGTGTGTGTGTGTCTCTGTGTGTGTGCGTGTCTGTGTGTGTCTCTGTGTGTGTGTGTGTGTGTGTGTCTGCGTGTGTGTGTGTGTCTGTGTGTGTGTGTGTGTGTGTCTCTGTGTGTGTGTGTGTGTGTGTGTGTGTGTGTGTGTGTGTGTGTGTGTGTGTCTCTGTGTGTGTGTGTGTGTGTGTGTGTGTGAGAGAGAGAGAGAGAGAGAGAGAGAGAGAGAGAGAGAGAGAGAGAGTAAAAGATGACTTGTAGGTCAAAACTAAACTGTTGTAATGACTCATCATAGCTATATGCTGTGCCTTGCTATCATGACCTTCTGACCAGTTGGATGGAGAGTATGTCAGGTGACCAATCAGTTTAAATCTGGCCATCTTAATCTGAATATTTATCTCCTCCAACTCAGCATACTGATGATCACCCATGGTCACAGAAGAGCCACGTCGGCACAAACCTGTGCCAATCTGCATTCATTATCTCTCTCTCGCACTTTCTTCCGTCTCTCCCTCTGATTGCCCTTCACCCATGGCCAACCAAAGGCACCATCACTCAATGGGGCAGCACCCTCTAACTCTTCTCTTTCCATAGATCTCTCTCTCTCTCTCTGTCTTGGATTTATCTCTCCCTCACTCCGCTTTGATGGACAGATCCGATCTCATGGCTTAATTAGCTCGGCTCCTTCCGAACGTGGGCGAACTCGGACGGCGCGTGCCAGCCAAGCATCTGGGACTCGCTCACGGTGGCAGTGTGCCTCCGTGGCCCAGAGGCTGAACGCAAAACACAAAAGTTGATATGACGGGTAGAACACACTCGCACACGAATGGAGGTGTGTCTAGGCAGAAGTGTGTGTGTTGGGGTTTGTCAGGTGAAGAAAATGGAAAATGTCCATTTCTGTCTGCGACAGCTAAAAGAAAAAGTTAAAAGGCAGACGCAGGGGGATAAAAAAAGAAATAGTGTGAGTTGCGTTGCGTATTATATATCACAGCAAATCTTTATCTCTAATTAAAAAAGAGCTACAAAGTGCTGACACTAATGACTCCTTCCAAAAAAAAATCCTATTAAATGGAAATACAGAAAATAAACCAATCAGATTCAATAATTCAATAGCACTATGGTGTAAGTATCATGCGAAGTGAAATGTTCATTGTTTCTAATGATGTAATAATAAATGCAGCAGTTCCTGGGCAAGACTGACATCCTGTAGAGCTTTTCAAGCAGTTTATGAATTACAGAATTAATCATTTCTAAAACCATATCTTTTTTATTATTTATTACCTTTATTCATAGATTATAACAGTTTTATTACAACATGTTGTCATACATTTGAGTGGCTAAAGGTTAAACTGATGATAATGGACACTTTTTTTTTTTTTTTTCCCTAAGAGCTTTAAGGTGGATCAGACAGTTTTCCTTTTGTATCTCTACCTGGCTCAAGGAATTAACTGAATTGAGGGAATACTGGTGCGGGGAAGGTGCAGACACACTGATAAGCGACTCTGCAGGTAATCCATTCCTTTAAAGAAAGCCAGAAGAAGTTATTTTGGACTCTTCTCCAGAGCAGAAAAAAAAAAAATAATAAAAAATGTAGAAATCTTGTGCTCATTTTGGTGCTGGATGCTGGCCAAGAGAAACTGATGGACATACAATTATAATCTCTCACACACAAACAATGCTAGCATACAGTACATTACAGATGCAGATATCTTATATTATATAGAATATTCAAAATGTTATCCACGACATTACAAAAATGACTTTCTATCTTGTCAAATATTAATGGCCATCATCATGCACAAACACTGGCACTCCATCAAAATGCCAAAATGTCCATCAATGACAGAGAAACATCATCTTCCATTATTATACTGTACATCAATAACCACCATCAACACACAACAAGATTCACCATTAATTACCAACACCATTAATTACCAACTCAACTTCACCATCAAACACTGACATGTGTTCTTCAAACACCAACATTCACTGGCCGACACCAACATTCATAAATAAAATACTAACATTCACCGTTCTTTATTTACCATACCAACACTTACCATCAAGACACGGATGATAAAGCTTGACATTCAACAGCCCACGCCAACATTCACCATTATACACAAACATTTACCATTAAAACTCCACAACTCATCGAACAGAATCCGTTTTTTTCTCATAAGACACCAATAAGTACTATCAAATATGAATCATCTCTCTGAATAAAACAATATCAAACACATCAATTATCAGCTTTAGATACTGAAATTCACCAAGAGACATGGTTAACCAAGAATTTGGAAACTTCAACATTTATAATCAAACACCAATATTCGCCATCCTCCATGAAGAAACCAACACTTCTTATACAAGCGCTATAATTTTACAGCAAATATCAATAAGTACTTTCATCAACATGTTTCAAAATTTTCAGATCAGGCATCAAAATTCACCATCACCAACACCCTTGTAGCCTCAACAACAAAATGACCAAGAAGTACCATTATACACCATAAGACAGCAATAAAACCCAGCATTTCCAATCAAACCATCAAGATTCTCCATTACACTTACCTTCACCAACAAATTCCACACAGCGACTAAAAAAATATTCATTGTTCCATTGTTCATCATGCATCAGGCATCAACAGACAACAAGAAACACCAACATCCCATCCCATTAAGCCACCAACATTGCCTATCATTCAAACACATACTTTCTTAATTAAACACCAAAATTCACCATTAGAAACCAACCTTTTTATAAAGCCAAAATTCTCACATGACCAACATTCCCCATCCATACAGCCCCAACTACCTTATGAAACAGATTTTACTCCATCAAACACACCATGGCAACATTCTGGACCAAAATTATTGCCTATTAGACACCATCCAACACCACCAAAATCCTATTTTTGATCAAGAAACTTTCAGTATCAACCTGGTATCGATTTTAATGGTAGATAAATAGTGTTAACACCACATAACATTAACACATTAATGTTAATGATCAATTATACACCAGTGAGGCTTAGTGGTAGGTGTTTCACCTGCCATGCGGAAAGCACAAGTTTGATTCCCAGTGAGTGTCCAAACCACAGCCACTGGATGCAGCGCCAGTCTTAAGAATGGATAAAATGCAAGGGTTGCGTCAGGAAGGGCATCTGGTGTAAAACCTGTGCCAGGCTTGTATGTGCGGACCGGATAGTCCGCTGTGGCGACCCTTTGCAGGGAGCAGCAAAAAGACCAACAACATCAATAATACACCAGTAAGATCATGGGGACCCATGCCTGTGAAGATCAAACGCCAGCCTGTCTTGTTGAAACCCAAGAAAAGCCAATTCAAAAATCACCAAAAAGGAAATCAATACTGGACACAATGGAAAGCTCTTGAACACTGAGTACACCACAGCACAGCCAACTGCACGGGTGCAAAACAAATAAGACCAAACAAATAGGCCAAGACCTCTAATCGGCCCAGATTTAAATCCACTTAAGCACCCATGGGAAACACCAGACAAACAAGTCCCAATCCTCTGCAACTCACAGCCAAACCACAAAGGTCCCACATCATCCTGGTGACAAACACCACAGCACACTCCAAGAGGCCTTGCCCAACCATGCCCCAATGGGCCAAACCTAGGTATTTTAAATGTTAATGTTTTTAATTCTATGGTGTTTTTTTCTGTTCATGCTATTGATGAACAAGATTGTTAACAAAAACCCCTTCCCATGCTCAGAGACCGTCAGAATGGAAATGTGAGATGTGAAGGAAATGGGATGCCACTAGTCATTACACTTTTCAGGTGGAGCATCAGACAATACTAATGCTGTCGGGATTTGTTGTACGTCTAAAGCATTCCTGTCATAAAAAAAAAAAAGGTTAAGAAGACATATGCAGGTGTAAGCTGTTGATCACTGCAGGAGTCTGTACAATTGAGATTCAAATTGTTGAGGTTCGTTAAAATAACGAGGCCCCTCTGACAGCTACAGTAGAGCACCAGTGAGACAATAAGTGAGAGATAAATAACTTCAGAATGTGCTGGTATTAAGAGCTGCATGTACTGACACACTTACGGAAATATAGGATGCAGACAGAGCGAGAGAGAAACGGGGAAATGGGGTGACCGATGGATGAGTAAGATGGAGAGAGAACGTCACCGTAGGGATGAGATGGACGGAAAGAGGAATGGAGATGGATGAGAAGGAAGAGAGAATGGATGTGGGGGAGAAATAAATGGGGAGAGACTTTAGTGGGGGAAATGGCATGGTGTTAACGAGTGCTACGGTAAAGAGAGAGAGAGAGTGAAGGAGACCAAGCTGATAATATGAAGAGAAGAGCAGATGGAGCAAGGGGAAGACTTGAGATAGGAGAGAGAAATAGATGTGAAAAGAAAGGGAACATAGACTGACTAGAGGACGGAAAAGTGAATGAGGTGAGAACCAGAAAGATGGAAAATGAATGAGTGAATGAGATGAGAGAGCGTGAGAAAGAGGAAGTGATGGAGCACAGAGATAGAGAGATGAAAGAGTGCATGAGTGGGAGGTAAAGTGAGAGAGAGAGAGAGAGAGAGAGATTAAATTAAAAGGAGAGAGTAGGAAGTCGGGATTCATTATGCACTGCACTTATCTCAAAGCCTGCGTCTGCATGTGCTCAAACACACACACACACACACACACACAAACACACACATACTATTTTACTCACTCCCACACACATCTCATGTATGTATTTGGATAAAATGTCTAAATAATTCGAGCAGCAGCAGCAGCAGACGCTGTAGAAGCTTATCCCTTCACTGGCCCTGATTTTTTTCTTCTTCTCCCACTCCATCTTTTTTTTTTTCTCTCCCAGTCTCTCCGTCTTTCCCCATGCAGTGCTTTCTCAAAGCCTAATGTTAACTAATTATTTTTTGTTATCATGCGCTGTGGCTTCAGGCCCTACCAGAGTAGTGCACCCACCATACAGATAAAGCTGCAGCAGAGAGAGAGAGAGAGAGAGAGAGAGAGAGAGAGAGAGAGAGAGAGAGAGAGAGAGAGATGTAACCTCCTCATTAAGGTGCCCCTGTCTGTTTAAACAGATCAAGTTGTCATCCTTTATAAAGTATTTGCAATGTAGTGTGTGTGTGTGTGTGTGTGTGTGTCTTATTTTCATTCCCTAGCTCACAACTTTCTATTAGTCCCTGTGCACTAATCTTGTCTACTACAAAACTCTATATTCACTCGATCATTTATTTATTCATCTTCAGTGAACATGGTGTTGGAAAACATTGTTAACCTCAACTTCACCTCTAACCACACACACAAAAACACACTTTCGCACACATTAAGAGGTCAACCTTAGTCGAACAGTAGGGCCCTCACACACTATGACAACATGGGGCTGATGTTATAGTGCTGGGGCAATAATAATAATAAACAACAACAACAACAACAACAATAATAATAACAATAATAATAATCAGATTGATGTCAGGTTTGTTTGTTTGTTTTTTTGTTTGTTTTTTTCAAATATCTTTGAATAGGTGTTAAATGGGATTACATTTAAAATGAGTAAATGGTGGAATTTGTTTATCATTGGCAAGTATGAATTATTAACATACATATCCAGTATAACAGAATATACACCGGTGTGTGTGTTCTGACATCTTTCTATTGGAATCAGCATTGACCTTTTCAGCAATTTGAGCTACAGTAGCTCTTCTATTGGATCGGACTATGCGGGCCAGACTTCACTCCCTGCACGCATCAGTGAGCCTCGGACACCCATGACCCTGTCACCGGTTCACCGGTTTTCTTTGGATTTGTCCTGAGCATAGCAAATGCAAGAGGAATCAGGATAATGATCACAATAATAGTCTAATAGGATTTGGATTTAATATCTCCCTAGAAAGGCACTGTGAATGGAAGGATTAATAGTCAGCTAGTATCTGTTTGTCGTCTTGTTTTCTGTACTTCCAATAGCATTCACACGAGAATTTAGATCAGATCGATCTCTCAATTTATTCAAGCATCTGATTCAATTTAAGCCTGCATCTTATATCTAATAAACACGTAGACTGTCGAACTGAGAAAAACATTTAATCAGATTGGTATCATGCCTCAGAGACTCCCACACCCACCAGCACAGTTTAATAACTCACGGCTTTAAATTGACAGATCCAGGCGGATGTTAACACTCGCGTTCCCTACTGTCCTGTACATCCCCACCATCACCATCACCATCACCATCACCGTGTGTCCCGTAAAGGCCAGCGTTGTCCTAGAGTGAGACTCTTTAAAGGTTAACTCAAGGGCTCCAGATCATGAGATTATTATAGCTGGAGCGCTATCGTTTCCTCTCAGGCGAGTACACACTCCTGCCATCTAGCATTACCCAGGGGTGCTGTTCGAAATTGCCCTTGATCCCAAGCTGCCTTAAGAGCTTAAGGCAGCCATAAAGCACATAATAACTATCTGTTGCGTGAGTCACAAAAAAAGGCCTTGGAACACGTTTTTGGATCACTTCGCAGTTCAATCTATTATGGTTTATTAGCATGACAAATAATCATATGTTCCAGTACACCAAGCTCGAGACTATTAAAAACAAATAAAATAAGGACTTGGAATTTGTACGGTCTGTAAAACTAATTAGTTAAGGATTTCCACTGAGGAATAGTGCGTTCAAATTCACCAATTCAACCCTTAATATCCTACAAATATTGTAAACAGTCATATGCGATTTCCTGGCATGGATGTTGGGGGAAGAGGACATTTAAAAATACTTTCGCAAACTGTCATGCTACTGTAGCTAATTTTTTATTGCTGATGCTAGGAAGTGTAGTAAATGTTTGCTAACCATCTAAAAGTTAATCATAGGGCAGAATTTTATTAACACCCTTGCACACACTGTTTTTAACCAGAAGAGTCACAAACAAGTGCATTAGTTGAACCTGATACGAGAGGTTTGATATTCGCTCGCCATAGATCCGGTTGCTTTCGCGATATGTCCTCCCTTAGACGCCATAAAAAATTGTGGAATTCCCCATTGACGGGCTGGCCACTGGAGGTGATGAGCATGCGCTTGGCCGAGCCTCGCCTTTTTCAGTCGTGGAGATGATGGGCTCTTTTACTTCCGGAGACTGTTGCTCCGTCTCAGGGTCTTACCCATACATGCAAGTTTCGTCACTAGTAATGATCCTCAACATGAAGGACGGGTCATCCATAGCACGCTGACGCAGATTTTGACGCAGTGTTTCTTCTGCTCCTGGGTCAGAAGCCTGGGGAACTAGGCAGCAACATACTTTCGACTGTTTTGTATGACACACTGACAATGGAAGCAACGTTGTGGATTGTTTTCAAGTGATCATCATGCACAAGTTGCAGAATGGTGATGACATTTTTGGGGGTTGAGCTTGTTCAAGGTCTTCCTAATCAAAATACCTTAAATAAATCATTGCAGCATCACCCTGAACTTGTCTCTGGTCAAACCCATTTCATGTTCACTTCTATTTCGCTGTTCATGACGAAATCACAGATGTGGTAATGCGCATGGTCAGAATAGTACCAGTTGCACAGCTCCCGATTTATAC
Organism: Clarias fuscus; assembly: GCA_030347435.1. Taxonomy (NCBI): domain Eukaryota; kingdom Metazoa; phylum Chordata; class Actinopteri; order Siluriformes; family Clariidae; genus Clarias; species Clarias fuscus. The sequence continues at coordinate 20,560,446 of CM059225.1, read as the reverse complement.
AGAAAGATGTCTTTTGGCACACTGACTTATGAAGTCCAGTGCTCTCTGTGATGGTGCGTGCAGGCTTTGGTGTGTTACAAAACTAGTCTCAAAAGCTTTTGATATAACTTCGTACACTGCCTATCATGTAAGCCCTACAGAAAATCCCACATCTGTCTCAGGAATTCTAGGAACACTAGTGACAAAGTCCCTGTGAAAGCTTCCAAGATATCAGCATGAAATATTTTATAATATTATAAAATATTTTATATTTTCTACCACATCACAACTTCCCTAAGGTATGTGTTGTGCATGTTTAAGATGTCCTACATTGTTTACGGGATGCACCGTTAGCAGAAAACTCTGTTAACCTCCACTTAAGCACATGTCTGTATGCTAAGTGGTCTCTGTACTTTGAGTGCCGCAGTAAAGAGCGTTTGTACCGCTGTGAATTTTTAATGAAGAATACAGGGATCTGCGTGTACGCTCTTGGTGTTTGCTTTTTAACTGGGTAGTGTTCAGTACACCTGGAGTACTGTACATGTCGCAGTAGTTATATTTGAGAATTCTAGCATCCAAACATGGTTACGCATCAACAAGTTATAAGACATTCATTTTCTATACAGCACACCTTCATGAAGGGGCCTGGAGCATATCCCAGCAGACTTTAGGCACAATGCAGGGTACACCCTGGACGGGTTGCCAATCCATCACAGGGCACACACACATACTCACACACTTATTCACACTATGGCCAATTTGTGAATTAACATAACCTACATGTCTTTGGACTGTGGGAGGAAACTCACCAAGCACGGGGAGAACATGCAAATCAAACCCGGACCCTGGAGGTGCAAGGCAACAGTGCTAACCACTACACCACCGTGCCTATCAATCAATAAATCAATCAGTCAATCATACTTGAATACTTGATACTTTATTAACACTTAATAATACTCACTCTCTCATTGCCTATAGCTCTTTATCTTGTATGCAGGGTCACGGGGGGCCTAGAGCCTATCCTACGAGACATAGGGCATGAAGCAGGGTACACACTGGACAGAGTGCTATTACGTAGCAGGGCGCACACACTCACACGCTCATTCATACACTACGGTCAATTTGGAAACGCCAATTAGCCTAATTTACAAAAACAGACCTGGGGTGGGAATCAAACCCTCGGCTCTGGAGGTACGGGGCCACAGTGCCAACCACTATGCCACTGTGCCACCTTAGTTATAAATCAATCAATCAATCAATCAACCAATCAATCAATCAATTAAAAATAATTATTAACCACAGTCTTATGTAAAAATCACTTCACACAAAACGTAATGATGGTTTAGGTTGACCCCAATAATAATAATTAACAAATGACATGGTAAACTGTGCTAAAAACAAAACTTTTCAAGTCCGGAAATTTAGGCTTTTCTGTCAGATCGAACTGAACAGGCTGGTATTTGGTCCCCAAGAACATAGGTGAGTACATGACCTGTCACCAGGTATTTTAGCCATCCACATGCCATTCAACACATCGGGCAATGGATACTCCATTCTACTCCGTGGCAGTTACTTAAGGGGTCGACACCCGATTATCATTCACACACTACGGCCAAGTTGGGCGCGGCAGTTGGACCGGAGTACCTGAAGGGAAACCCACCAAGCAAATGGAGAACATGCAAACTCCATACAAACAGACCCGAGATGGGAATCAAACCTCCACCCTGAAGGTGCTGGGCCACATCAGTTTACTGGTATATACTGTAGCTGATAGTCGATGTTTATGTGTTAATGCTATGTGGTGATAATACTACGGCTGATTCATATGGCTGGTTAATACTATGGCTGATTCATATGTGTACTGTATATAAATTTATTTGATAGTACAGTTCATTTGTGCAATCAGGTTGCAGAGAAGCGTGCAAAATGCAGACTTGGGTAACAACTTTGAAAATCATTAGCATTTCATTACGGTGCTAAAGCATCAGCAGAGAGGCGTGAAGGAACGTTCTCCTCATCGACTTAACGAGTGTGATTTAGTGTCAGAATTGAAACGCTTCCTACCACAAGACACCTAATTGCACAGTGAGGCCTAATGGAACCTGAATTGGTTTGATTGCGCGACATACTTTTATGCTAAGTTAGCTTAGGCTAAAAAAAATTTTTTTCAAAACCCTCAGACGTTTCTTTTTCCACCTTACTTGAAACTTCAAATTGCAGTGAATCTTGTGTCAGCTATTAAGCTGATTATTACCTTTCAATCAAAACTGAAGCCCAGAGGACCAGATTAATTCACGCAAAAATGAAGCTATTCTTAGCGAATGAGCTTTAAATGTTCTTCCTTTCTTCTTTCTTTCCTTTATTTCCAAGAAAGAAAAAAAAAAACATGGCATTAATTTTTCATGAAATTTTCATAAAAATCGAACTTATATGGGCTAACAAAAATTTTTTAAAATATAACTGGAACCTCTGACAAGGAGTTCATGGCTGTGGGAAAAGCTAGCTGACACTCCTTCAGTCAAAAATGCAGCGCTGTCTAAAATATTTAGGACCGACGTTCAATTATTCATGCTGCTTTCCACGCTGTGTGAGATACAGTAATCCATTCCCACACCAGAGGACCTCTGTGCTTGAACAAATGGCTTGTTGTTTTAATGTAATTTGCCCCAGGAGTATTTGTGGGTGGCTAAGTGTAATATTTGGCAAGAGGCAAAAGTGCAGGAGTGATGGAGTATTGAAATAAAACAAATAATACAAAAACAACACCGTTATGATGCCTTCCTTTAACTCGGCTGGGTTTACAAGGCCTTAATCTCGGTCTTAAATCAGGTCTTAATCTTGGTGAGAAGCCAAAGATGAGGTTTTATGTGTAGTTTTCATCAGATTTTAAGATCATGATTAATATCGAGACTTTTATCGACACTGTCGTTAAAATATTTCTCTGCCGCAGCATTCTTCAAAAACAAGGCATCTTAAAAGCCATGCCTTAAATTTAGTGCCCTAGGTAGGGGCCACTGACTGTCCACTTCTAGCAGCACCTACTTTAGAGAATTTTAAAGAATGACCATTTCTTTACACCAAATATTTGCATCATTTCAGGCTTATCATTAGCTATACACAATCTAGTGGCTTTGTGGTTAGTAGTGTCGCCTCGCACCGCCAGGGTCTGTGTGCATGTTGGAGGGTTTCCTCCAGGTATTCCGATTTCCTCGCACAGATTTCCAAGACATGCTGATCAACCTTATTGATCAGTTAACGCGGGGATGGACCAAAATAACACAATCTGGAAAAGTGGACTAATATGGATTGTACAAGAATACTCAATGGTGGTCTTTTATTTAAATTATCATCCATATCAGGCTATGAAATGAAATTCATCCAGCGTTAGACATTTAATTAAAGAATGTTACACCAGTGGAAGTCAATTAAATCATAAAAAAACAACAACAACGTATAAACAAACAATGTACCAAGTAAGCTTGAAATACTAAGAATATTTATCCTATTAGCGTGGTTTCTTTACTGTATTTGTAATTGTCCCATGATTTTTGCATTATCTTAAGAACTGTGGTTGAGACAAAAACATTTCTGACACTGATATACTAAAAGTATGCCATTGTTTTCTGTCTTTGGTCTCAATGGAAATACCAAGAAAAAAAATGCAATAACCTGTTCATTCTGTACACTGAGGCCATCAGCTGACTTCATTGGTTGCTCAGCCTAAACCTGAACAATTGAAGCAACCCCTAATCATACTGTCACACTGCCTCCAAAGACATGATGGGTGTGTCGCTTGCCTTTTCGGATCGCTCCAAGGTCCAATCTTCATGCTCCCCAAAAATGCTCATGACTTTTTTTTTTTTGCTCATGAGTCTCACTAACAGGTGGTTATCTTATGAAGACAGTTTACGAATCTGTTTAATCCCATTCATGTGATTTCTCATTGCATTGTACGTGCGGAAATGCTTTTATGTTTACTGCTGAACATAGCTCTGATTTCTCCGGCCAATTTTTAACATTACAACTTCACCAGGCGTTTACGTAATCTCTGATCACGATTTTTCTTTTTCAATCACATTTCTTATTTTAATTAAACTTCCATATTTTAATAATTAGTTTTAACCCAATTTCAATAATTGTAACAATTTCCTTACTTGTTTCATTTGCTTTTTGTCTTTTGGAAACAGCATCTTGACATGTCGTCCTTTCTTTATTTCTTAATAATTGCTGACAAACTGTTGCAGTGTAAAAGCACTAAATTCATTTTTCATGCATTTTTCATAGAAGCTAACTTATCACTGATAAGTCAATGGAATAAAATACTCGGTGATGAATAAAAGGAAGAAAATACTCCTCGTCATAAATTATGACACAACAGCATGGCACAAAGCTTTTTATTATTTATTGTAGCACTGATTATCAGAAGGTGTCTGTATACCATGTCAGGTTTTCAGGTAGAAGACGTGATCGTAATATGGTTTTATCAATAGTGTTAGAACAAGCAATTATGGGTTTAATCATAGAAGCATTGAATTATTAACGACCCAGTAATAATGACTATAATGTGATTTTTGTACTGTATGTGGAAAAAAAAAAAAATATATATATATATATATATATATATATATATATATATATATATATATATATATATATATATATACCTCTGTCAGATCCCCTAAACTGTCATGATGAGTAATCAGCTCTAACTTTTAGACCCGTGTGATGCATTTGAAACACAGCCAGCTCATTTGTATTCATTGCTTTACCGTTCTCCTCTTCCCAATCCGCTGTGCTACTCTAGACCGCTCTAGGGGTCTCCAGGTTGCATAATCGCGTGATACGTGAGTGTATTAGCTTGTGAGGTCAGTAGTGCTTCAATTGCTTCTGGCCATAAAGTCACAACCCCTTGATTTCAGCTCCAGATAATGACAGCCCCTCTAGCTCTATTACAATGCAGCTTTTAGGACTTTTCCTGCCGTTATTCAGTCAGGACGAAGAGGACGAGGGGAAAAAAAAGGAAGGACAAAAGGCAGAAATGGAAAGAGTCGCTTCAGGGGGTGGAAGAGATATATAATCAGTGGTTTTGGAAAGGGTGTTACGAAAACACACTTTCCTTCCTAACATATATGAGCTGGCCAACAGTCTGGGAAAGTGCATCTGTGCGTGGAAAATCCCAGGACATTCTCAAACTCCACGTCTCATGAATCTCTACCTAATGATATTGTATATGTCTATATACAAACATTTATACAGTATATGCATGTCAATATTAGGGCAAATTATAGTGTCATACAGTAGTGATGTCATACAGTAAACATAAATACAAGTACTGTATATAACACTTGAATAATAATCAATACCAGCATGGTAATGGTAACAGGTCTAACACTTTGCGTTAGGCTGAATCACATCATCTAAATATTGACTCATTTTCTGTAACAGTGTGCCCTCATGTGTTTTCCTTCCTGTTTAATTGGAAGATGCTTTTATGCAAAGCAGGGAGCTGAACAGTTACAGGGGTTAAAGTGAACAGAAACAAACCATTATTCCTTAAAGCTCTGCTATTCTCACAGGCTTATCCCTAATTCCCATACTTTCGCAAGGATTTGTCTGAAATTATATGATTATATGACAAGGGCTATTCCATGCTAAATGTATTTTTAATATGAGCCATATGGTTGGTTAGTTTATCAGTGCCAAAAAGTCATTAGGAGTGCACAAAGCACAAACTGTCTCATGAATGAAAGTTCAGCTATTGGCATTTCGAGAAACAACGACTTACGATACATTTTCACAAAATACAAAATGGCACACGGATGAAAGACGACTCAACTCGCAGCATTTCTATCTGTTTTAAAGATGAGAAGTAATGATAATAATTAAACAACCACTAATCACATTGTTTTCCCTCAGCTGCGGTATTGCAGTGAGAAAATTAAAATAATGACAAAAAATAATAATAACAACAATAATAAATAAATAAATATTACTTTTTTTATTTCTTTTTCCTTAGCTTGTTATTGTACAGATTTAAAAGTTACTATATGAACTGTAGTAGCAAAGAGCAAATGTGCAGTTCGAAAATCTGCCACAGAGACGTTGACATGACTCGGCAAATTTACTCCGTTGCTGCAACGAATCATCTGAGGTATTTTGTGGGGCACGCACACGTTGAGACTGAAAGAACATCACAAGAAAAGGGGCTTTTTAAAAAAAAAAATACTGTCTTTGCTGAAGTAAACAGCTAGCTAGCATGGATGCTGTATGCTAGCACTGCTATTAGTGTTTAAATCATATAGGTTCTAATAAAGTGATACCATGAGGAGGATGCTAGGCTAGTTATCAGATATTATTATCAGATATTATTATTTATCGTTAAGGTTAAGGTTATCTCAGGTTTTATTCAGCTTTTTAAAAAAATATATAGATTATTATTTTATACACCGATCAGTCATAGCATTAACACCACCAGCAGATGAACTGAATGATCTTGGTTATCAATTACAGTATAGAGCAGTAAATTGGTGACAGGATCATGTGCGCCTAGGCTTATTTATGCCTGTGGGGAGCAATTAAGGCTACCCTGTCCGGTTCGATCCCACAGAAAAGCCAAAGTAGCACAAACTGCTGAAACAAAGCCAATCCCCGCTATATGATAGAACGGTATCAGAGCTCCCAGTCCAACAGAGCCTGCCAAATAAGCAGGCAAAGAGTTCAAGGTAGTTGATCCAGCCTCCCAAATTCCAAAATCTCAATAGTCTGATCCATGTGGGGTGCAAACCCACAAAAAATAGCACCCAAAGGATCCGCTGCTAACGTCCCAGTGTGAGACACCCCAGCACACCATAGCATGAAGTAGATTCATGCCTTGAGGGGTCAGAGCTGTTTTGGTGGCTCAAGAGGAACCTGACAACTAGGTGGTTATTACCTTATGGCTGATCAGTGTAATTTATATGTGTATCTAAATTCGTATACTACACCCTTTTCTCTCTGATCATGTCAGCAGACCATTCTGAACAATTAAACCCTTTAATATTTCACCACAAGTACTTATCTGTCAGTTGTGTGTATGTGTGTGTGAGCTGGATGTAAAAGGGTTAACACCACCGCCCTCACACTGACGCAGAAAAAACATTCTCATAGCCAAAACTCTGCTCTCTATCCCCTCACACTCACCCCTGTGTATTATTCTCCTTTCTGTTTGCTAGAACCACTGTGCGGTCCTTATTTGGACAAAATTCCCTCGAGCCCTTTGCATGAAAAAGTTCAGGAAGAAAACTATAAAAACTATGAAATTTGTGTGTAATCCACCAACTAAATAGCTTTGCCCATTGCCAAACCCATATTTTTATTTAAATAGGAAGGCAGACTGCCAAACAGCTTTGCCTTGTGAATGAAAACACCAAACCCTGGGACTGTCCAGTTACTGCGTGGCTTTAGGCACAAACCAGGGAGATTCCACGGGCATGCACAGGGAATCATTGGTTATCTCACCCAATCAGGGTCAAGATGCCTGTTGATAGACCATTTGAGCAAACATGTCGTGTACTGTACATGCAGCAACGTGCACATGTCCAGTAGCTCTGTTAGGAGTCCTGACAGTGACCTGGTATAAAAGAGGTTGATCTGAAATCACAGAAAGAAACACAGAAAGAAATGTGATCTTGGCAGGACACAGGGTAGCCCATGGGCCTTTGGCCTGCTGTCAGAAGCAATCACATCTCTTGGCCATTATCCGCGGATGAGTGTGCCAAAGGCAACAGCAGATCTGCACGGCTTTTCCAAATGTGCCACGCTCCGTGAGCAGTGCCAAACCCTTGAGGCTCGTCCTGACAATGTTTGGACAAGTGATTTATGGCGTCGTAGCATGCGACGAGTTTTTCAGTGTATTTTAATTGAATACCAATTAACTTCAGACAAGGAACCAACTTTGATCCGGACTTGTTTTTATGTATTTTTGAAGGAGTGCACCTCAGTCCCTGAGATGCAATGCCTTTAAGGCAACCAAGCTATTTGTGAACTAAATAAAATGTGATTCGGTCAGTTCAAAAAGTTTATATTTCAGTGCATGAAAAGTGTAGACACTGAGATTAGGCCATGCCTCCCCAACTAGAACTGACAGAACTTTTCCCCAGTATACCCCCCGATTTGATTCTGTGTATTTGTACCATAAAATATTCACAAGCATTAATTTAAATCTGTGAATTTTTCACTCGAGTAATATTTCACAGTGTAAAGAGGTAACTATGTGCGTCACCTCGCTGGTTCCTGGCAGAGCAGAAACCGCTCAGTGCTGACAGCCAGGACGTTGACAGGTCATTTGTGGAAATGATTTGCACATATTTTAGGTTTGGGAAAGATGCTAAGCTTGTGCATAGTCTCCTGGAATGAAAAATGAAACTGGAAACTCCATTAAACCTTGAGCTTGGCTGAAGCACTGCTCCTCTAATCGAAGACGCACCAACAGGGCCATTCGACGTTTTTAACCGTGAGATCAAAGTTAGCTGGAACTGAACAAGTTCAAGCCGAACTGTTACTCGATCCTAGAGCTGTCAGGTCTCTTTTACATTAGTTTTATTTTACAGTGAGGGCTCTCTTTAGCTAAATACCCTATCAGTCTTTGACCATATGGTGCACATATCAATGTCTCAGTGTCAATCAGTGTACACAAAACACAAAATATCCAAACAATTTAGCTTTATTAGCTTTATTTTGAATTATTACAACACACAATGCTGGTTGTCTTCTATTTCTGCATTACAGAAAGTATTTTTTTTAATGAATGCCAGCGATTCTTTGAGTTGCTGTCAGTGGCGGGAAACTATTATTATTATGGCCAGACTTGGAAGACATTTATAATACATGTTGCTCTCATAAAGACGCCAACATCACTTACGACCCTGCTCGCCCCCTGCCATCACCTATTTCCCCTTCTGCTGTCCAGCAGGTGCCACCCGGCTGTTTATGCACCGCACCTCCAGATTGAGAAACAGATTTTCCCCCAGGGCCATCGCTCAGCTGAATCAGGTCTCCAACAACCCCACATAACTGCCAGCTATGCAACACACACACACTCCTTACACACATTGTCACTATGCACCAAGGAACACCAGCAATGATAAGCTGTGTCGCAGTGGACATAATGTACCATAATGATCCTGGTGCTGTTATTGCTATTATTCCACACACATACTGATGTATATCAGGAGATGCCAGGATAGTACAGAAGCCAAAATACAGCCTATAGCACCCTTTAGCCATTATCAGTGTATTATGAGTGTCAGCAACACCTTGTCCATTAGTGGAAACCAACAACCATTACAAGATATTTTTGAGATGGCGGATCATTCTGAGCTGTCCAATGACACTGGTGTCCATAAAAAAGGGGAAAGGGTGATAAACTGTATTATTAAACGTACACTCTACCAGTATCCAAAGATACCAGAATAAATACCTGAAAATTACAGTTTACTTTATTCAACTTTTGAACTATTAGATATTTAACCTCAGCTTCCTCACTCAAGCTCCTATTCATTCTTCCTATCACCGTGTTACTGACTAAGCTATCTAGCTATCTTCCTAAATGAAGAAAATAAAGCAAGTGTTATTCATGGTTGTTGACAATATTTTATACAGCAGTCATTTCCAACCGAGCAATCTGATTGGACGAGAGGCATTCCATGAGTGCTGATATAGACCATAACAACACTGGGTTTTTTACCTATATGTATCATGCTCCATCACAGATGTTCTAACATTTTTTAATTACACTAACTGTCGGTCGCCACAATGGGTGGAGGTAGGTCAGTATAGTCCGCAGTACTTGAGAGAGGGGACTGTAGCTGCCTGCCAAAACCCATATTCAAAACATGGGTCATGGGTGCATTTTCAGCAAAAAAATAAAAAAATAAAAAATAAAACACATCTGATAACGTTTTACTTTATCTTAAACAATACATTGTCTCTTCAGTAATTGCTCATAAGTTGGTCCAAATTGCCTCTGAACCAGCCATGTTGTTCTGTTCATGGCTTATGCGAGCTATAAAACTAACTCACTTATAACGCAAGGCTGTTTTCCTCTATTCAGGAATCTATATGGTACAGTACGTAAAAACAAGCCATTGTACACCCTATATAGGGCACTAGCTTTCTATTTTACGTTTAATGTAATATTGAACCCTGGAACCCCAGTTGTTACCTGATGTTCTAAAGTGAAGTTTTTTTTCTGGATCTTCATGGTTTATTCTCCTCAACTTTTGTCTACATATAGTAGTACTGGTTTAAATTTAAGACATTCAAGAAATTTAATGTTTTCATTAATACCCATGTTAATTACGCTAAATGTAGGTCGCCAGCAAATCAAGTAAATCATAACCTGTTGATTATAAGTGGCATTTGTGCATCTGTTATATAAAAGCAATATCACCCATGATCATGCTGTTGGACTGAAGAGTGCTGATATTCACTACGACAGCACTCCCTATCATGCTTATTGCAAAATTATCAGATATACTTCCTCTTTTTTTTTTTTTTTTTTACATTTCCAGTAAAAAAGTAAGTAAGTACATTTTAGGCCAGTTTGTAAAGAATTTCGCAAGGCAAATGGAGCCAAACATGATGCACACAGAAAGCAAAAAGAAACAGACAAACCAGCAATCATACAAACAATATGCCTCCTATTCACATCTGTACAGAATCTTTATCAGTTTAGATTCATCCTAAGCAGATTCTCCTTCCATTCTTGGTCATGCTTGGCTCGAGATGAGCCGTATCTGCAAATTTGCTTTGAGACCATTTCAATGCTAAAATGATATTGCGTCCTACAATCCAGACAAAATACAATCAAATTATATTGGTAGCTAAACTCTTTACCATTTGCCCAAGGGGCTACTGGTGGTGGTTCTGCGGAGGATCTATCTGTTACAGCTGTCTCTTTATTGTTGTTATATTTGGGCTTTGAGTGAATTACAATCCATTTGAAAATACAAGAGCCAGGTCAGAGGTCGCACATTTTGGCGATATAGAATATCAGCTTTGTCATGAGAAATTTCTCAGCATCTACAGTAACATCATTTGCCGATTAATTTCTGAAGGGCAATGTGGCCAGAGCAGCAGGATCTTCAAGAAGAGCAAAGGACCACTGGGTGACTCCAAATGGACTTACCCAATGAGCCCACACTAACCTCAGGCGAAAGTCATTTACTCCTGCCATTATTCTCCCATCTTATTTATTCGGAGCGATGCTTTCATTTCCCCCAACTTTTGCATTCGCCTCTGAGAGAATTGCCGAGGCAATCGGTTTCCCCGACCGCTGGGCCCCATATTGTTCGAAATTACGCTTTCAATTTGCCGCGGTGCTTCGGCACAGCAGGAGCCTCCTCACTCTTTCCTTTATGGCGGACAGACGAGACAATTGAAAACACAATGGATTCAGGCAAATGGTGCTCACCCACAGGCCGGCATCATCATTTCTAATGCAGAGAGAGCTGACGGTTTATGTGTGCAACGCAGCTTTTTCGAGGAGTGTAGTCAGAACGCAATTATGAAACCAGCTGAAGGAAAAACATTGCCCCCCCCCCAACCTTACAACCACTTAGAAGATAAATATGATCTAACCTGATCTCAGACAACACTAGAACATCATGTGGCCACCAGAATGTGGCCAATTTAGGATAATATATATGAAGGTCACATCATGATTAGATGATGTCAAGCCAACCTGTCTAACTAACCTTCCGTCTGCCCGGCTATGTGTCTGTCTAATCATCTACCCATTTATTTATCCATCTGTCAATCTATCCATCCAATTGACCATCTAACCAACTATCACTCCTTCATATTGTCTACCTATCTGTGCATCTGTTCCTCTACACATTTGATTGTATAACCATATGTTCCTACATCCATGTGTTTATTCTTCAATCTGCCTGTCTGTTAGTTTGTCTCTACATCCTTTCTTCTAACTGTCCATCTATCCATTTGATTGTCAAATCATCTAATTTTCCATCTAACTGTCCAAATATCTGTCCCCATTCCTCTATCTTATAGTCTTTCTGTATTCTTGAGTCCTTGATCTCTTAATTAGTCTGTTTATCTGTTCGCCTGCCAATGTAGCTACAGTATGTGTCTGTCTGTCTGTCTAACCAGTCGTCCATCCTCTGTCTATCTGTCCTTCTATCAGTGTGTCTAAGAATCTAACAATTCACTGCTCCAGCTATCCGTGTGGATGTCCATTTATAAATGATTATCTAACTGCTCAAGTGTCTATCCATCCATCTATTCATCTGTCTGCTTTTCAAAAGATCTGCCTGTCTGTCTGACCATCTAATCATCTATCTGTCCATCTAGGTGCCTGTCTTCCTGTCTAACCATCTAATCATCCATCCCTCTATCCATTCATCTTTTGAGCCTATCTGTCTCTATGACCGTCTAATGATTTATTTGTCCACCTATCCTTCCTTCTGCCTGATCATATAAGCATCTATGCATCCATCTGGCTATTTATGCATCTGTTAGACCATCTGTCCATCCACAATGTTGTTCTTGTTATTGTATGCATTACAATCGCAATACCATGTGAGCACATCGTACAATTTGTACAAAATCTATCCTGTACACATTAGCATATCGAGATTACATTTCTCCGGGCATGTTTACCACCTTCCTATCTCTGTCTGTCTCTCTTTCCTTCTCTCTGTCCTGTTATTGAATCCACTCTGAGGTTTATGTATCGCTCTATCTGACGCTGCTCGGCTTGCTTCGCTGACTCCCATCATCACCCGGGTTCCTCTCCCTCGGCCCCCGCCCTAATGAGAAACTGATAAAATTAAATCGTAAGCTTCACTGCCCTCCACAACAGGTGTTGCATCTCCCCGTCCTCCCTCCCTCCCTCCCTCTCGGAGAGTGAGAAACGGCTCCTCTGACGTTAATGCTTTCTGTCTGCCAGCTACGGAGCAGGAGAAATGTGACACTCTCAGAGTACAGGGCTCGTCCGAAAGCTAAACAGAAATTAATAACGGGTGACTGCCCTGTGAGCGGCTAACTGCTCAGCACCAATATCCGACTTAATTAACTGTTTATTCAGCGTCGAATGTACCCCAAAGGCGTGTTATCATATTCAGTTTGCAAAGATAATACGAGCCCGAGCAGAAAGCCGAGACTTTCCTATTTAGAAACAATGTACATGGTTGAGACAGTGAAGACGCAATATAAAGAAGCCTAAAAATGCACTAAAAATGTTATGGTGCACAAATGTTTAATAAAAAATGGATTAATAAAAAAAAATGCATTATATTAGGTACTAAAACATCAGGTTGAGCAAAACAGGGTATTTATAAAGAAACTGATTAATAATGCATCAATGCCGGAGCACACAGTCTTTTAGTGGAATAAAAAAAAAAAACAGTTAACAATTTAAAATTGATATCACAACTTAAAATTATTTACACCTTAAGTCAAATCAGAACTTTTGATTGTGCAGAATTATGACAGTAAAAACTACCTTTATTTCTTGATATAATCCCTTGCTACTAAGACAAAGCTAAATCCCCAATCCCTCTTTAACCGCTTATTAAGAGCACTACTTAGTGGCGCATTAGCTTTCCATTTTGGATTCAACCCCGGAACCTTGAAGTTAAATCAGTGTAAATAGATATTTAAAAAATCTTGTAGGTTTCTTGCCTCCATGGTTTATTCTCTTCACTTTTTGGCTACATGATACGATAGACATTTCAAACTACTTTGACCCTTTTTAATTACATTGAGTGTCAGTCGGCAGCTTCACCAGTCGCGGCTAGACAGTTGATGTTATACACTCACCTAAAGGATTATTAGGAACACCATACTAATACGGTGTTTGACCTCATTTCGGCTTCAGAACTGCCTTAATTCTACGTGGTATTGATTCAACAAGGTGCTGAATGCATTCTTTAGAAACGTTGGCACATATTGATAGGATAGCATCTTGCAGTTGATGGAGATTTGTGGGATGCACATCCAGGGCACGAAGCCACCCCCCGTTCCCAAAGATGCTCTATTGGGTTGAGATCTGGTGACTGTGGGGGCCATTTTAGTACAGTGAACTCATTGTCATGTTCAAGAAACCAATTTGAAATGATTCGAGCTTTGTGACATGGTGCATTATTCTGCTGGAAGTAGCCATCAGAGGATGGGTACATGGTGGTCATAAAGGGATGGACATGGTCAGAAACAATGCTCAGGTAGGCCGTGGCATTTAAACCATGCCCAATTGGCACTAAGGGGCCTAAAGTGTGGCAAGAAGATATCCCCCACACCATTACACCACCACCACCAGCCTGCACAGTGGTAACAAGGCATGATGGATCCATGTTCTCATTCTGTTTACGCCAAATTCTGACTCTACCATTTGAATGTCTCAACAGAAATCGAGACTCATCAGACCAGGCAACATTTTTCCAGTCTTCAACTGTCCAATTTTGGTGAACTCGTGCAAATTGAGCCTCTTTTTCCTATTTGTAGTGGAGATGAGTGGTACCCGGTGGGGTCTTCTGCTGTTGTAGCCCATCCGCCTCAAGGTTGTGCGTGTTGTGGCTTCACAAATGCTTTGCTGCATACCTCGGTTGTAACGAGTGGTTATTTCAGGATAAGTTGCTCTTCTATCAGCTTGAATCAGTCGACCCATTCTCCTCTGACCTCTAGCATCAACAAGGCATTTTCACCTACAGGACTTCTTTGTAAACACTAGAAATGGTTGTGCGTGACAATCCCAGTAACTGAGCAGATTGTGAAATACTCAGACCGGCCCGTCTGGCACCAACAACCATGCCACGCTCAAAATTGCTTAAATCACCTTTCTTTCCCATTCTGACATTCAGTTTGGAGTTCAGGAGATTGTCTTGACCAGGACCACACCCCTAAATGCATTGAAGCAACTGCCATGTGATTGGTTGATTAGATAATTACATTAATGAGAAATTGAACAAGTGTTCCTAATAATCCTTTAGGTGAGTGTATATATAATGTTTTATGTGATAGTTTAAGGATAGTATCAAAAAATGTTGAATTTTTAATTCTGCAAATCCTACAAGTAGGGCATGATAATAATGTTATTTAAATTCCTATGTTGATTGACATCTTATAATACACCACATTATTAAAATATAAATGTCATTTCATTTTTTTAATTGGTCTTTGGTAAACCCAGTTATAACTGCACTGAAAGTTGAATCGTGCACATCATCGTTTTGAGATCTGATTCTTCACTGAGCTCTGTGAAGCCTCATAACTGACATCATTACTACAAGAACTGAGAGGTCAAAGTAATCAATATGGCTGTGTGCACGATCAGCCCACAGGACTGCCGCATACTGGATGTTTTTCCCTTTCCACACCATTCTTTGTAAACCTTAGAAATGTTTGTGCGTGAAAATCCCAGTAACTGAGCAGATTGTGAAATACTCAGACCTGCCAGGGATAACCCCTAGAGGGCACCAAAGCGCCCTGAGTCTTTTGTGTGTGTAGTTTTAGTTTCACTTCAGTTCCCATTATTGGCCTCAGGCGCTCACCTGAACCGAGTTGCTCATTAGTTTTATTATAAATAGGTTGTTTTAATTCAGTTTTTTGTCTTGCATCTGTTGATTTCACCCCGTAAATGTCTGTGAGTGTATGTCATGATTCCCGGTACCTTCTATACGTGTTTTAGTTTGTTTTACTTAAAGTATATTTGTTTGTTTAATTTCCCTGGTGTTTGTTAAAAAAAAAAAACCTGGCAGGAAAGAGCAGGAGGAGCTGAGACAGCAGCGTGACTGGTATGGCTGCCGGCTGGCGATATGGCGTGCGCCGTTCAGAGGTGGCGCAGCTCGGGGTGACATGAGTTCCCACACCGACCGGAGAGCAGAGACCGGGAGGTCCAGATTCGGTGGTGACCAGGGTGGAGGGACACCCCACAGAGTGCGGCTACAAGGAACAGCGTGTGGGCAGTAAGCACAGCCGGGAGCAGCCTCCCAGCTAGCAGGGAGCAGCGTATGGCAGCGCGTGGAGCAAAATGGCGAGCACATGCGTAACCTGCAGGAGCAGGTTGGAATGCTCCAGGAACTGCTGAGGCAGATACGTCTCGAGGAAGACCCCGACCTGCCAGCTTCTTCGCCCGAGCTCAGGAGCGACGAAGAGCTCCTTTCTCCGCCGAGCTGGAACGACGACGGCGGCGAACTGGAATACATCCGTTTCAGCGGCGACGACAGTGAGCTCTGCTACCCGCTGTATTGCGACGACAGCGAAGGCGAGCTCCGCAGCGGCGACGACGACAGCGAGCTCTATATCTTGCCGCATAGCTGCTTCATCGTAGACAGCGAGCCGCCGCTGCACCGCGTCGCTGAGACCAGCGAGCTTCCTCCGCCGCCGGCATGCAGCGTTGAGGACAGAGAGCTTTCTCTTCCTCCGCCGCCGCCGTCATGCGTCGTTGAGGACAGCGAGCTTCCTCTGCCACCACCGCCGATCTGCGTCGTTGAGGACAGCGAGCTTCCTCTTCCTCCGCCGCCGCCGTCATGTGCCGCTGAGGATAGCGAGCTTTCTCTTCCTCCGCCGCCGCCGTCATGCGTCGTTGAGGACAGCGAGCTTTCTCTGCCACCACCGCCCTACTGCAACGGGGGTATCAGGCCATCGGGCCCGCCGGACATAAGAGCCAGCCTCTGGGCAGACATTGGACCCTGGGGGAGATGCCCTGGACCTCCTGTGGCGCCCCGGAGTTGCGCCCTTTGAGGGGGGGGTTATGTCAGGGATAACCCCTAGAGGGTGCCAAAGCGCCCTGAGTCTTTTGTGTGTGTAGTTTTAGTTTCACTTCAGTTCCCATTATGCACCTCGGTCAGGTAACGTGGGCGCTCACCTGAACCGAGTTGCTCATTAGTTTTATTATAAATAGGTTGTTTTAGTTCAGTTTCTTGTCTTGCATCTGTTGATTTCACCCTGTAAATGTCTGTGAGTGTATGCCGTGATTCCCGGTACCTTCTATACGTGTTTTAGTTTGTTTTACTTAAAGTATATTTGTTTGTTTAATTTCCCTGCCGTTTGTTAATAAAAACATCGTTCCTTTAAAATACCTGGACCTCTGCGTTTATGCCTCGAACCTCCAAACCTGACAAGACTGGCCCGTCTGGCACCAACAACCATGCCACGCTCAAAATTGCTTAAATCACCTTTCTTTCCCATTCTGACATTTAGTTTGTGGAGATTGTCTTGATCAGGACCACACCCCTAAATGCATTGATTGGAATTGGTTGATTAGATAATTGCATTAATGAGAAATTGAACAGGTGTTCCTAATAATCCTTTAGGTGAGTGTACGTCAATTTTCAAGGAACAGGGGTTCCACTTACTGAACGTTCTTCACCTTGGCCTGGGTCATTCATGGACGTGCATGCTGATTTTACTATGAGTCTCATCACCATACTCCGCTTGAAGTCTTCACTAAATTTCATCACAAGTCCCGGGTTGACTTGACCGAATTCTACTTTTTATCTAATTATAGCTATATTTCAATTCTGTAAAAAGTCTGCAAAACAAGCAGCTTCCTCATAAGAGAGTCATTCTCCATTCTGAAAACCTTTGGAAGAACATTTATTTTTGATCATCCGAACCTTTTCAGCTTTACCTCTGACTGTTACAAAGTAATGACACCTTAGACAAATGTCTAAGAAAACAACAACTACCCACTTTAGAGGGGAAAATATACATTGATGTGGAGTGTCTGACATTAAGCATTTAGTAAGCTAAACAAAAAGTTATTACATTAGTTTTCTCAAATTGTACAAGCTGCACATCATTTAGTTACTTGTACATATCATAAAAGCAATTTCTCATT
The DNA here is from genome assembly GCA_030347435.1 of Clarias fuscus. Lineage (NCBI taxonomy): Eukaryota > Metazoa > Chordata > Actinopteri > Siluriformes > Clariidae > Clarias > Clarias fuscus. The sequence goes on along the minus strand of CM059225.1, from coordinate 20,542,628 downwards.
CATTTGTGAAAAATGAAAATGCTTTGGTATATTTATGCAAATGATTATGCCTAACTGTTTAATCTTGACTTTCATAAATGGAGAGGAAAGTTTGAAGTGTTAGATCAACTAATGATCAGCCAGTAATGAAAACCATTTACCCAGTCGAGGAACGGACCTTTGGAATTTCATTCAGGATGAATAAGACATCCTTCAATCTATCAATCGATCCATCCATCCATCTATCAATCCATCCATACATACATCTAAAAATCTAATGTCTGTATAGAAGGAGGTATAGAAAGATTGCACTTACACTTTTTTTTTTTTGTTAACAATGATTCGAGAAATTCTCTGAAGCCACTGAGAAAATCTAAAACCCTTAGATATTAGCGTGTGTCTCATTTCGGAGGCGCAGTCTTTAAAGGATTTAGTCTAGATGGTCCAAGGCTTGAGGCATTGGCGGATTGCATAGATCGTGAAGGCCGAACCAAAATGAAACAGTGTGGTAATACAGAGGACTTCCTACTTGCATCGCCTGCAGATTCCACCCCTACTCTAAAATCTGTCATGATCATGGTTAAAAACTGTCATGTTGGAACAGGAAGGAGTCATTCTTAAACTGTTCCCACAAAAGTTTATATCACTTTATCCTGTATACAGGGTCATGGGGGAGGTGGGGTACACCCTGGACAGGGTGCCAATGTCTTTGTACTTTGGATTGTGGGAGGAAACCGGGGCACCCGGAGCAAACCGACCAAGCACAGAGGAGGTAATTGAACCTGGCTGGGAATCGAACCCTGAGTCTGGAGGTGCACGGTGACAATGCTAACCACTAAGCCACCATATATATATATATATATATATATATATATATATATATATATATATATATATATATATATATATATATATATGTTGTTTTTATCATATAGGTAATATCCTTTGGCCTTTCGTTCACCACAATTGAATCTTGGGATAGGTTGAACCATGAAAACTGTTGCATTTTCATTGTCTGTGGAAAGGCTACATTTGTTGTCCTAATTTAAAAGAGATTTGAAACGGTTCAACCTTAGCTGCAACAACATAACATAATCAGCCTTCAAACACGTCCTTCAAAGGATATGGCCCTAGAATCGAGAAACACCCTTATCCTGGCAGCTGGATCTTTTGTCCAATCAGAATTGAGGCGGCCATTTTTAATCACTCAAAGTTGATTTTCAATCATACCTCATACATCTACGGATATTGTCAAGAGAACCATGAATAGAGATTTTACTAAAGAAAAATGAGGGACCTAAGAGTCTCAGGTATTTGCTTATGAATTCACAGAATTTTCATGTCTTTAGTGCAATCATAAAGAAAAGATGAAATAAAGATCACCGATGCATAAAATGCATAACAGGGTAAAAATGTGAAAGTCTAACAGACAGTGGCCATTAAATGCTTCACCGCTTTCCAGTGTTTTCTCTATTACAACAGAGAAACCGCTAACTGTGTCTCCTGCTGTTCGTGAACTAGTTAAGTCCATCTTCAGGCCATGGAAATGTTAGATAAATACGCACAAATGTGTATGACGACTTCAAAAAGGCACTCAAAGTACACAGCTTTCAGCTGTGTGGTTTGGTCGGTTGGAAGGACTGAAAAGAGAAGCTGTTTTTTTGTCCCCGTCATGAAATGAAGACTGTTTATTGTAGCAGGTCAGACAAACAGTGTGAATCAAAGCACACTGGCTATTGGAAGTCAATGACACACAGCGGGAACGTCTGAGACGCCCATATAAACTGTTCATGCTGGCACTTCTTCAGAGCTTTCAGACCTAGTGAATGTTGTTTTTGTGACCTCATTACCTACATTCATATGTTTTTAACGCTAATATTAGTTGCATGTGACATGACATTGTGTCTTTCTCTTAGCCTAATGCTCGATGATGGCAACTATCATCGGTTTGTGAATAAATTGTACTTATGACTGTCATTTGGCCAAATACAATCAAACTACAATCCGTCATAGCTTTGGTATAAACTATTTACAGTGGCTAGCAAAAATATTGCTGCCCCCTCCCTAACCCGGAATCTATCAGATGTGTCTGAATGACAAAGAATAAAAACATTTTTTTTTCCTTTTAGTACTGTTCATGCAAACCTCTCTGAATTTTTTATTTCATGATGGATTAAGTGAGTATTTATTATTATTATTATTATTATTATTATTATTATTATTATTATTATTATTAATCTTCTTCATTTGGCTGTTCATATGCTAACTGCTAAGCCACTGCGCCAATAATAATAATAATAATAATAATAATAATAATAATAATAATAATAAATTACTTGCTTGCATAAGTATTATCTGTCTTATCTGATAGCATGAAGTTGATTTAGTTATGTATTTCAATTCTGTCATGTGGCAATATGTGTATCGTGACACTGTCGATATTGATTTTAAATATTTGGATTTTTTTGGATTTGAAGTTTTACAATTTCTGCAGTTCCTCTATGATCCTACAGGTGGCACTATCTAAACTGGTCACTTGTTGAACACCACCTCCATAGTTTATTCTCCTCAACTTTTGGCTCCAATAAAAGTTTGGACACACCTTCTGATATAATATTTTGTTGCTTAGTGATTTATTTTCTACATTTTTTTTTTCTTCAAAACTATGAAATAACCTTATATGTAGTTATGTAATTAAGTAACATCAAAGGTCAGGTCTTATTTCAAGACATGAAAGTCAGCTTTTCTGGAATACTTCTTGTAAGAACAGTATTGTGTTAAGTGCAAAACCCATTAAGCACCATGATGAAACTGGCTCTCATGGAGACCTTATTCTATAGTAACTTACAGTATAGCGATTTGCATGGTGCGGAAATCCCTTCATGGATTAGAGTATACATTGGTTTTCTGTAGTTCATCCAGAATTAAAAAAAAAAAACTACCAAATTCTCAGCAAAAAAATAAATAAATGTGAAAATGAAATTTGGTTAATGATTAACCGATTGGAAGCACGGTGGCTTAGTGTTAGCACTGTCGCCTTGCACCTCCATGGGTTTGGATTGAAATCCCAGCCCGGTTCGATTCCCACCTTTGTGTGCATGTGCTTGGTGAGTTTTCTCCGGATACTCCGGTTTCCTCCCACAGTCCAAAGACATGCAGATTAGGCTAATTACCGTTCCCAAATTGCCTGTAGTGTGTGAATGAGTATGTGTGCCCTGCGATGGGTGTACTCCGCCTCATGCCCCAAGTTTCATAAGATAGGCTTCAGGTCCCCGTGAGCCTGTATACAGGATAAAGTGGTATAGATGATGAGTTAGTGAGTGTGTGTTTTTTTTTTTTACAAAGAAAATCATGTAATCTTTAATATGGTGACTTAAGAGGATTAAATGTTTGCTTCACACGGATAAAAGGGATCTTCAGTGTGAGTGCTTCGTAACATTTAGGTATAACATCAAAGCATGGTTTTGAACAACTTCAATAAATCATAATCACCACAACGATTTAAGATACGTATATCTCTCATATCTCCCAAGATGTGAGGCAGAATCCTCAAGAACAAGAACGGTCTAGTTTCCCAGAATCGTCATAAAATGAAGATTTACCTGATACACAGAGAGAGAGAGTTCAGTGCGAGTTCTCATTTCCTCCTGATATATATTTTTCCTAGCAGAACACAGCGCTCCACTACCCAGCACTTGTGCATCTTCCTCAATCTATTCATTTTTGCCTGTTGGTGTCATTCCACCAGCTCATTTAAAGCCTTACATAAAAGTTAAGCTTTAAAGCCCTTACGACATAGCAACACCCAATCCACCCCACCACCAACACCAACACAACCACCCCCACCCCCCAACAGCAGCGTTCGCTTCTCGTTTGTTCGGTTTGATCATAACATTAGTCGTCCTCTCACTTCCCGTGGCATTATCGCTCGTCGAATTTATTATGATAACAGCAATTACGATAAATCATGCCAGTGTAGCAGGAAAGTCTGTAAACAAGAGTGCTTCCCCGCTCTGGATTTGATTCTCCGCAGAGACAGAAATGCCTTTTAATGGCCTCGCTCGTTGTTAATGATATGCCGGTGCGTATTCAACACACCATTGCGCAGATATTGAAGCCATTCGTTTCGGAAATAGGGTGCACGCACAAAGATTACTTTATCCGAACGCTGTCCTCGTCTGACGGGTCTTTTTCTGTCCTAATGCATCAGCCCATAACGCCGCATTGTGTCATAGCAGCTTGTTTAGATGACCCCCCCCCCTCCCCCCCTTCATGAGTGCACTTGTGTTTATTCAAGTCTAATTTCATTAAGTAGTCAGGGACATTATTTCCCTGCTCCTCTGCCAGCTTCTGAGGATCTCATAAGTCCTGACATGGGATGCCAACCCATGCTATATTGAATAATCAGTTTTTGAAAACGGATGTATTACCAGGGCAGCACAATGGCTTAGTGTTTAGAACTGTCGCCTTGCACCTACAGCGTCAGGGTTTTATTCCCACCTGGGGTATGCCTGGAGTTTGCATGTTCTCCCAGTGCTTGGTGGGTTTCTCTCCCATACTGTATTTCTCCCATAGTCCAAAGACGAGATTAGGCTAATTAGCGTTCCCAAATTGCCTGTAATGTTCAAATAAGTGTGAGAATGTTGACCAGCTATCCTACAACGGTCGTACAAATGGGAATAAATACAATAGCCATTTTACTTGTTATCTCTCCATTCTTGGTGGGTTTCATCCATGAACTCCAGTTCCCTCCCACAATCCAAAGACATGCAGATTAGGTTAATTGACATTCCCACATCGCCCATAGTGTATGAATGAGCGTGTGAGTGTGTACATAAATGTCTTCTTTGATGGATCAGAAACCAATCCAGGGTGTACCCCGCCTCACGCCCTAAGTCTCCTGAGATACAGTAGGCTCCAGCTCCCCCACGACCCAGTATACAGGATAAACCGGTATAGATGATGAATGATGGGGGGGTGTTACCTGCTTTAAAGAAAAAATATGACAGGTCCAGCAGTATTAGCACATATTATATTCAAACAGATGGCCCGTTATTGTTTACTTCCTGGCTTGCTGACCTTATTACATTGTAGCTCTCTGTGTATGCGATCATATGAATTCAAATTAGCAAGGGGAAACATGCTCGGATGTCATGTGATTTCAAAGACTACCATGTGAATACAAACACTACCCCATCCCATAAACCCTAACTTCATTAGATATTAACCCATACGACATTTAACTATGAGATGTACTATTACACTATAGTATATACCATAATTTACCATAGTATTGATGTGGTACTTCAAACTTTGACATGGTAGGCACCACAGGACTTTACAGAGTCCCGAGGTACAGTAGGTACTGTAGCCCTTCAGTGAGTACAATATTAGTATTATGGTATGTACCGTCAAACTTCGGGGGATTCCATGGTGGATACTGTGGTAGTACTATGGTAGTACATGCCCGCCCCCTATCTTTAAGATTGATGGCTTCGTTTTGACAAGTGCATGAACAGCAAAACGATTTAATAAAATGCACAGTGCATGGAATGGGTATTATTTTATAAGCTTACATTTATGATTTTTGGAATTGATATAGTGTCTATTGGCTCATTAAATTGCATGTTCATTTATCCTTCAATAATGCACAATATAAAAAATAAAATAAGCTTTTTTTATGTTTATTTATTTGTATTGGACTTTATATTTAAGATATACCATACCTATATACTATATACAAGGAGTGTTCAAGTCAACCCAGAAATCCTGATTATGCGACGCGTAACTCGATTCTGAATACAAGAAACTTTCCCCATGTGTGGAGCTTTCGAAATTAACACTCAAATCTCATGTTGACCTCAAAATACCTCTGTGAGAGCATTGTTAACCTTATACAGATACCTTAATGACACATCAGTTATATCAGCAATCAAGATACGGCTTTGTACTTCTTACTGTATATACTGGGTTCAATTATGTTAAGAGATTAGCTGCCGTATTAAAACTTGAATAGAAAGCACATAAATGTATCCCAAGCTACTGAATTACTTTGTCACTACCAACAAAACTGCTGCGCCTCTAATGCTGAACATAAATATTCATTACGTAGAGTCAATTCCTTTAATTTCCCTCACTTGCTCGGTCTCGCACCTTAGCCGTACACCCCGCCTCTGTAGTCCTATTGATCTGTCTGAGCGAGACCACTAAAGTTTAATGTTGCAGATATTGATTTAAATGAACACTTACTTAAGATCATGAAGGCTTCGCTTACCGACTCACGCGCAGGCATGTACACACGCCGGGGGGAAAAATCGTTTCGCAGGAGCTGGTACAAAGGGAGCCGCGCAGAATACTAACATTTCTTGAAATTTGCCCCAGGTTTACCATTTAATCCTTCCGCTAGACTACTCATCGTAAGATTTGCTCCTTGGACAGCTGGTGAATGATTTCTGCTCTATTACAACCTGCTGAAGTAACGAAATACCACTCAATCTTAAGAGCAGCTATAAAATACCTTGAATTCTCACATTTCGTTCAGAAATCTTGGCATTTCTTTACATTTTGATTTGATTAGTTCAACTTAACAATTTATTATTTTGACCCAATATCACATGAATATAATTCTTAACACTTTAATAGAAGAGATATACCAAATATTTTCGGCATGGAACCTATCCCTGGAGGCGTTAGGCATTCCATCGCAGGCCACTTTGGGAACGCCAATTAACCTAAACTGTATGTCTTTGGACTGTGGAGAAAACATGCAAACTCCATGCACACAGACCCAGGGCTGGAATTGAACCCTGACCCTGGAGGTGCACGGCGACCACTAAGCCAACCACTAAGCCACCATGCTTCCATAATTGCTTTGAGCATTTGAAAGCAAAACATGGCTACCGTCTTGCCAATTCTACTACTTTGAAGCAGAGTTCGAACAAAAGAATAAGAAAGGAAAAGCTGGATGAGTGGCTATTTGGCAGCGGGGCACTATGCTGTCTGCCAACTCCGCCAGGGGCCGGTGACAGAAGGAGTTCATTTCACTTTCCTCAGCACCTCTTCTGGCAGGTGATGGCACACACGAGAGCAGCGAGAGATAATAACTGCGCCCTCCGGCAAAAGACTGAGAGAACGTGAGGTGCTGACATTTGCCTTTGACACGAGTGTAGCTAAATCTCAATAATCCGCACCATAAAAGTCCTAAAAGGCCAATTGTTTGCCATCGCCGAGACAACGACGTTGTTAAATATCAACAATTCTTAGCCAAGTGACTCATAGATCTTTCATATCTCGTCATGCATCATGGGAACAAGATGGCATCTATGGCCTAGTATTTTTGATCCATCCACGCCACATCCGGCGACAGATATAATCCACCCTGGAGATTATGGACATTAGTCTTTTCTGTGGGTTCACGGGGCTTTTAAGGGGTTGGGTTTCCAGCTCGACGTCCGACTGGCATTCACACACTACGGGCAATTTGGGAACGCCAGTTATCCTTATCCATAGCATGGTACATGTACTATATCAGTAAATACATACCATGGTACCTCTGTATATACCATAGTACAGTAACCATCACCCTACCATGGTATCTATCCCATGGTAAATGTCTTCTGGGTAATAAAAGTCCACTTGCTGATGGATTAATCAGCAAACTTCTCATGAACAGATGATATATGAGCACTTGAAACATGAAACACGTACTGTACATCCGCACTTCTGTGGTGTTATTACTCCGGTTGTTTAATTGACTAGCATGAAATGAGTAACTATTTACACTAAAACACTTCCTACGAGAAGACAGAACTGATTTGCCTCTGGTTTTTGTGGTGCAGCCTGTCAAGGATGTGGGCTCGGTTCCAAACCACACACTACCACGCTAATTAGTGTGTCATAACAGTATGCTGCTACAGGTGTTGTGTGGAAGTATGTGGTTTTGGCTGCGGCTAAGTTCGTGCAGAAACACACACTCACACACACACGCGTACGTAAACTTTCTTTCTTGCTTTCTTTTATTTTCTATGTCATTCTTTATCCTGTAAATGTGTGTGTGTGTGTGTGTGTGTGTGTGTGTGTGTGTGTGTGTGTGTGTGTGTGTGTGTGTGAAGGCATACAGGTATTCGTCCACCTGTCTTGCAGAATCTTCGGGAATCATTTACATCACTGTATAATGACATTTTTTTCATTATCCTGTCTCACGGCTACTCCTTATCTGTCTTCTCTCTCTCACACACACATCACATTTCATGTCTGTTTGCGCTGCACATACGAGGAAGCAACTCCTCTGTTCCACACGTACCACTTTTAGATAAACCTGGAGCTTCACTCGCTTCAGCTGTTTCCACGTCTCGCTGCCCTGCATGTATATATGTGTGTGTGTGTGTGTGTGTGTGTGTGTGTGTGCGTGTGTGTGTGTGCGCGCACTCTATTGAGCATCATTCATCTTGCCTGCATTGTCATAGAGATTTATTAAAGGATGAAAGTATTGATGGAGTCCCAGAATCCAAGATTATTGGTTAATACTCTTTTTTTTTTTCTTCCTTTAATACCCCTTTGCTTCTCCATCATACTGTCTGTATCGGAGAGAGAGAGAGAGAGAGAGAGAGAGCGCAAAAGTAGAGCAAATCTATATGCTAAGTAACCAAACCCTCTGGATGCATGAAGCATAATAAAATGTGAATCACTTGTAGTATGGCCTTGCTATACTTGTACACACGTGGACAAAATTGTTGGTACCCTTCGGTCAATGAAAGAAAAACTCACAGTGGTCACAGAAATAACTTTAATCTGACAAAAGTAATAATAAATAAGAATTCTATGAACGTTAACCAATGAAAGTCAGACATTGCTTTTCAACCATGCTTCAACAGAATTATTTTTTAAAAAATGAACTCATGGAACAGGCCTGGACAAAAATGATGGTACCCCTAACTTAATAGTTTGTTGCACAACCTTTTGAGGCAATCACTGCAATCAAACGATTCCTGTAACTGTCAATGAGACTTCTGCACCTCTCTGCAGGTATTTTGGCCCACTCCTCATGAGCAAGCTGCTCCAGTTGTTTCCGGTTTGAAGGGTGCCTTTTCCAGACAGCATGTTTCAGCTCCTTCCAAAGATGCTCAATAGGATTGAGGTCAGGGCTCATAGAAGGCCACTTTAGAATAGTCCAATGTTTTCCTCTTAGCCATTCTTGGGTGTTTTTAGCTGTGTGTTTTGGGTCATTGTCCTGTTGCAAGACCCATGACCTGCGACTGAGACCCAGCTTTCTGACACTGGCCAGCACATTTCTCTCTAGAATCCCTTGATAGTCTTGAGATTTCATTGTACCCTGCACAGATTCAAGACACCCTGTGCCAGATGCAGCAAAGCAGCCCCAGAACATAACAGAGCCTCCTCCATGTTTCACAGTAGGGACAGTGTTCTTTTCTTCATATGCTTCATTTTTCCGTCTGTGAACATAGAGCTGATGTGCCTTGGCAAAAAGTTCCATTTTTGTCTCATCTGTCCATAGGACATTCTCCCAGAAGCTTTGTGGCTTGTCAACATGTAGTTTGGCATATTCCAGTCTGGCTTTTTTATGATTTGTTTTCAACAATGGTGTCCTCCTTGGTCGTCTCCCATGTAGTCCACTTTGACTCAAACAACGACGGATGGTGCGATCCGACACTGATGTTCCTTGAGCGTGAAGTTCACCTTGGATCTCTTTAGAAGTCTTTCTGGGCTCTTTTGTTACCATTCGGATTATCCGTCTCTTTGATTTGTCATCAATTTTCCTCCTGCGGCCACGTCCAGGGAGGTTGGCTACAGTCCCATGGATCTTAAATTTCTGAATAAATTTCAGTGCAACTGTAGTCACAGGAACATCTAGCTGCTTGGAAATGGTCTTATAGCCTTTACCTTTAACATGCTTGTCTATAATTTTCTTTCGAATCTCCTGAGACAACTCTTTCCTTCGCTTCCTCTGGTCCATGTTGAGTGTGGTACATACCATGTCACCAAACAACACAGTGACTACCTGGAGCCCTATATATAGGCCCACTGACTGTGTACAAGATTGTAGACACCTGTGATGCTAATTAGTGGACACACCTTGAATTAACATGTCCCTTTGGTCACATTATTTTCAGTATTTTCTAGGGGTACCATCATTTTTGTCCAGGCCTGTTCCATGAGTTAATTTTTTTAAATAATTCTGTTGAAGCATGGTTGAAAAGCAATGTCTGACTTTCATTGGTTAACATTCATAGAATTTTTTTTAATTATTACTTTTGTCAGATTAAAGTTATTTATGTGACCATTGTGAGTTTTTCTTTCATTGACCGAAGGGTACCAACAATTTTGTCCACGTGTGTATATCGAACACACAATGCATTAAGTGCGCTTATATCGTTGCACTGTTGCGCTCTCTAACATGACTGCTCCAAAGTCCACTCTTTATACCCACTAGAAAATTAAAGCTTTTCTTCTGTCTAGCCTCACTACTTTTCCGCAAAGTAAACGGTTCAAAATTATCCTTCCAGGTTTCAACAATGTGTTGGACAGTTCTTAAGCCAATTCAATTCATTTAAACTGACTTTAGTTGTTTTCTTTGCTTTGATGGAAGTCAATAATTTGAACATTACTGGTTAGCTAAGCGCATTTTTCAAATATACAAATTTAAGCTTTTTTTTTTGGACGTGGACAGGTGAATGATGTACATATTTGTGGCACATTTTTCTTCTTTTGACTTGACTTCTTTTATAATAGACAACTAAGTTGTCATTTTTTAATTGAATGCTATAAATATAATTTTTAAATGCATTTTTATTCATTTGTTCATATTATATATTGTATTATATCACATAAAACATTATTTTATAATAGTTTATATATATATATATATATATATATATACACACACACTCACCACACTCATCAAAGGATTATTAGGAACATCATACTAATACGGTGTTTAACCCCCTTTCACCTTCAGAACTGCCTTAATTCTACGTGGTATTGATTCAACAAGGTGCTGAAAGCATTCTTTAGAAACATTGGCCCATATTGATACTGTAGGATAGCATCTTGCAGTTGATGGAGATTTGTGGGATGCACATCCACGGCACGAAGCTCCCATTCCACCACATCCCAAAGATGCTCTATTGGGTTGAGATCTGGTGACTGTGGGGGCCATTTTAGTACAGTGAACTCATTGTCATGTTCAAGAAACCAATTTGAAATGATTCGAGCTTTGTGACATGGTGCATTATCCTGCTGGAAGTAGCCATCAGAGGATGGGTACATGGTGGTCATGGTGGTCAAGGGATGGACATGGTCAGAAACAATGCTCAGGTAGGCCGTGGCATTTAAACAATGCCCAATTGGCACTAAGGGGCCTAAAGTGTGCCAAGAAAAGATCCCCCACACCATTACACCACCACCAGCCGCCTGCACACTGGTAACAAGGCATGTTGGATCCATGTTCTCATTCTGTTTACGCCAAATTCTGACTCTACCATTTGAATGTCTCAACAGAAATCGAGACTCATCAGACCAGGCAACATTTTTCCAGTCTTCAACTATCCAATTTTGGTGAGCTCGTGCAAATTGTAGCCTCTTTTCCTATTTGTAGTGGAGATGAGTGGTACCCGGTGGGGTCTTCTGCTGTTGTAGGCCATCCGCCTCAAGGTTGTGTGTGTTGTGGCTTCACAAATGCTTTGCTGCATACCTCGGTTGTAACGAGTGGTTATTTCAGGATAAGTTGCTCTTCTATCAGCTTGAATCAGTCGGCCCATTCTCCTCTGACCTCTAGCATCAACAAGACATTTTCACCCACAGGACTGCCGCATACTGGATGTTTTTCCCTTTTCACACCATTCTTTGTAATCCCTAGAAATGGTTGTGCGTGAAAATCCCAGTAACTGAGCAGATTGTGAAATACTCAGACCGGCCCGTCTGGCACCAACAACCATGTCACGCTCAAAATTGCTTAAATCACCTTTCTTTCCCATTCTGACATTCAGTTTGGAGTTCAGGAGATTGTCTTGACCAGGGCCACACCCCTAATTGCATTGAAGCAACTGCCATGTGATTGGTTGATTAGATAATTGTATTAATGAGAAATTGAACAGGTGTTCCTAATAATCCTTTAGGTGAGTGTGTATATAATGTTTTATGTGATAGTTTAAAAATAGTATCAAAAAATGTTGAACTTTTAATTCTGCAAATCCTACAAGTAGGGCATGATAATAATGTTATTTAATTTTTCCTATTTTGATTGACATCTTATAATACACCACATTATAATATATAACTGTAATTTCATTTTTTTTAATTGATCTTTGCTAAATCCAGTTATAACTGCACTGAAAGTTGAATCGTGCACATCATCCTTTTGAGATCTGATTCTTCACTGAGCTCTGTGAAGCTTCATAACTGACATCATTATTTCAAGAACTGAGAGGTCAAAGTAATCAGTGTGGCTGTGTGCACGATCAAACATGTTATTATTGCAAAAGCGTGTGCTGTGACCGGCCGTTTCAGGGTGGTTGAACAAAATGGCCGCCAGGAGGAGTAGACTGGCATGTAGCTGTCACGGTGTTGCACACTGTCCTTATGGGGCACGCAGTTCTTTAGCATGTTTAACATTTAAGCAAGTCTTTTAATATTTGTATTCGTTCTTGCATTTCCTGAAGTAAATGAAATGTTTATTAATCCGAATCAATTATCAAGGAAGCATCAGCTAGTAACTTATTACTTATTGCACCGAGTTGACCTTGTGATGATGGATGGAGTTAGAAAACACATAAATCTTATTTTAAGGAAATATGTACTGTATCGCAGTAGATTGGCAGCATGGTACTGTAGATTAGTGGTTTGCTCTGTCGCCTCACACCTCCAGGGTTTGGGGGTTCGAAACTTGCCTTCACTCTGTGTGTGGAGTTCTGTCCATGCTTGATGAGTTTCTTCCCACAGTCCCAAAAGACCTGTGCTGTAGGCTGATTAGCTCTTTCCAAATTGCTTCTTGTGTGTGTGTGTGTGTGTTTGTGCTTGTGCCTATGATGGATTGTACCCCGTCTTGTACCCTAAGTTGCCTGGGATAGGCTGGAGGCCCTGCCATGGCCTGTACAGATAAGGGAATGATTGACCTCGGTAGAGTGTTCCTATACACTTATATTCTGACCACATTCAGTCTTTCACACTTTTGTTGAGACTTTCCTTGGGTGGAGCCAAGTTAGCTAACACAAACCCTCCATGCTAATCATACTTAACTAGCTGTCTTAAGGATAGATTGTCACTTTTATAGCTAGAATCTCCTAGCCCATAAGTTAAAATCAGTTAGCTAGCTAGCAATAATTCATTATGGTTACTACCCCCAGGTGCACCAGTAAATCTACACCCTAAGGGCAATTTGTTAATTCTAAAACTCTTCAAACCTGTTTTAATGGTTCTTGTTTTATTAAGTTAGCTAAGTAAAGTCAGTGAATGTAACACTTCAACATAAGTTATGTAAAGGCTTGCCAACCTACTATAGTTATGTTTGTCACCCAGCTGAGTACACATCATAAGTAAATGTTACTTAAGAGCATCTCATAGCATGTATGTATAAGGCAGTTAGCTAGCTAGTGATTTACCCACTGTGGTTATTTGACGTACCTGTAGATAGCTAATTATCAGTAAATATAACTTAACATCAATCTCCTAGAATGTAATACTGTAAAACATTATTTAATAATAGTTTAAAGATAGTATCAAAAAAGTTGAATATAAGGGTTTTTAACTCAATATAGTTAGCTAGCTACAGTAGCAGTCAAGGTAGTTAGCTAGCTAGTAATTTACCCAATGTGGTTATTTGATGTAGTTAGCTAATCTCCTAGCATGTACAGTACATTCAAGCTAGTTACAATAGCTAGCTAGAGAATTGCCCACTGTGGTTAAATCAGTAATTGTAACTTGAGGGCAATTTGTAACCACTAGAAATGTAATATACTAGCAAAAGATTAATCTTAGTTAGCGATCTGATAATATCGCACACTTTAATCATTAAGATAAATACACATCACCATTTAAAATCTGTTTGTTACTGCTAAATCTAGCAGATGACTTAAAATCCTCACCTAAATTCTAGCACATAACCTAAAAGCACTTAACAAGCTAGCGAGTAACCAGTTAGCGTTACTTTTTTATTATTTATATTAATTATTCACTCAGCTATGTACACATTATCAGTAAATGTAACTTAAGGCCAGTTTGTTACCACTAAAGCTGTAATCCCCAAGCATGTACGTACAGTTGTGGCCAAAAGTTTTGAGAATTACATAAATATTGGAAATTGGAAAAGTTGCTGCTTATCATTGTGTTGCATAAAAATGGCTTCACAGGCAAGGAGATTGTGGCTACTAAGATTGCACCTAAATCAACAATTTATAGGATCATCAAGAACTTCAAGGAAAGAGGTTCAATTCTTGTTAAGAAGGCTTCAGGGCGTCCAAGAAAGTCCAGCAAGCGCCAGGATCGTCTCCTAAAGAGGATTCAGCTGCGGGATCGTGCCACCAGTGCAGAGCTTGCTCAGGAATGGCAGCAGGCAGGTGTGAGCGCATCTGCACGCACAGTGAGGCCAAGACTTTTGGAAGATGGTCTGGTGTCAAGAAGGGCAGCAAAGAGGGCACTTCTCTTAAAAAAAAAAACACATCAGGGACAGATTGATCTTCTGCAAAAAGTATGGCGAATGGACTGCTGAGGACTGGGGCAAAGTCATATTCTCGGATGAAGCCTCCTTTCCGATTGTTTGAGGCATCTGGAAAAAGACTTGTCCGGAGAAGCAAAGGTGAGCGCTACCATCAGTCCTGTGTCATGCCAACAGTAAAGCACCCTGAGACCATTCATGTGTGGGGTTGCTTCTCATCCAAGGGAGTGGGCTCACTCACAATTTTGCCCAAAAACACAGCCATGAATAAAGAATGGTACCAAAACACCCTCCAACAGCAACTTCTTCCAACGATCCAACAGTTTGGTGAAGAACAATGCATTTTCCAGCACGATGGAGCACCGTGCCATAAGGCAAAAGTGATAACTAAGTGGCTCAGGGACCAAAACGTTGAAATTTTGGGTCCATGGCCTGGAAACTCCCCAGATCTTAATCCCATTGAGAACTTGTGGTCAATCCTCAAGAGGCGGGTGGACAAACAAAAACCCTGTAATTCTGACAAACTCCAAGAAGTGATTATGAAAGAATGGGTTGCTATCAGTCAGGATTTGGCCCAGAAGTTGATTGAGAGCAGCCCAGTCGAATTGCAGAGGTCCTGAAAAAGAAGGGCCAACAAATACTGACTCTTTGCATAAATGTCATGTAATTGTCGATAAAAGCCTTTGAAACGTATGAAGTGCTTGTAATTATATTTCAGTACATCACAGAAACAACTGAAACAAAGATCTAAAAGCAGTTTAGCAGCAAACTTTGTGAAAACTAATATTTGTGTCATTCTCAAAACTTTTGGCCATGACTGTAAGTTTAAGATAGTTAGGTAACCAACTGGTTACTTTTCTCATTCAGGTAAGTATACACATCATAAGTAAATATATATCTTTAAGGCAGTTTCTTATAGCTCAAGCTGTGATCTTCTAACCCTAACTTGACCTAATTTGTTATGTACACATAATTAGTTAATTTAACTAAAGGGTTGTTTGTCTTAAATGAAGTTCTTCATTCTTACTCCAAAAATGTAATTATAATAAATTCAATAAATGAATTTCAATATCTATTTGTCACATGGCTCCATTCAGGTTCAATTCCTGCATCAGGATCTGTGTGCATGGAGTTTACAAGTTCTCAACGTGCTTGGTGGGTTTCTCTCCCATATTTCTCCCACAGTCCAAAGAAGTGATTAGGGCGAATTGGCGTTCCCAAATAGCCTGTAGTGTTTAAATACAAGGGAGTGTGGGAATGTTGGTCAGTGGTCCTACCACGGTCATAAAAATGGGAATAAATGCAATTGTCACGATTGGCCTCCACAGTCTGTTGTTGGAGTACAGCGGTTCCTGGATGGATGGATGGATGGATGGATGGATGGAGATTGTACATAGACCAGCAATAAAGTCCCATTTGTCATGCTGATTAGCGTTTCCTCTGGCTGGAACGATGACATTATGTTTTTTAGTTTCATGTAAATTCATTTAATCCACCAAAGATCCAGTGAGAAGCACTTAAGCTAAAGCCGAACAAACCTCAAATAGCGCAACAAAGTGTTTTCTACTTTAGCAAGATAACCCAATGTAGAGTTTTGGTATTATTTTGTGCTTAAAAGTAGAAATAATGGCTACAGAATCCTTTGAAGAAAAGGAGAAAAGAGTCAGTACTGAGTGAGGAGGGATGTTACAGTGTTAGTGGCTTTGAGAACGACATTCTTTGCGTTAGTATGATGTGACAAATCACGGCTTTCAAAAAGAAAATATATGTTGCTTTTTCCTCAGCGCGTGAAGTGACAACGTCTTTACAACATTAATATATCCCGCATTTCTGTGTTTTTTCAGTCTTATGGCGAGGTAATGTTTTGCAGCAATCAAAGCCCATAATGCAGATTTACCAAGTCTGTCACGTCTGTGTTAAAAATTCATGCTTGTATTGCTGCTGCGACAAACATTTGTTGTGTAGCACACGTTTTGAACGGCCCCTAAGGGCAGAGTGAGCCGCTGACTCGTGAATTTATGCCTCTGCGTAAATGGGCTGACATTTCACACCAGCCGGCTTCAGAACGCACCCCGACTTTGGCGCGGTGCTGAATTTAAGAGGTGCTTAGCCATCTGTAGATGCCATTGTTTTGTAGCCTCTCTGTGTGCGGTTTGCTCTGCATGTGTTCTCTCGTCGCTGTCTTTTAGAGGCATAACCCTACAGCAAAAATAAAAGTCAAATTGTTTTTGTTTTCTAAATAACTACAGATTTCTGATATACATAATTGCTTATCAGAAGAAAAGAAGAAAAAAAGAGGATAAAGAATGATGAATGAGTTTCAAAAAGGCATCTAAATAGTGTCTGTTCATAGATTAGCATGTTATCATACACCAGTAGTAATGTTTTTTGGTAGTTTTAGGTGAGATTAGCATTAGCAGAGAGAGCTGCAATTCATCATCGTTTATAGCGCTTTATTCTGTATACAAGGTCGCACGGGCCTGGACCCTATCCCAGGAGATTTAGGGTATGAGGCAGGATACACCCTGAACAGGGTGCCAATCCTTCCCAGGGCACACACACATATACACACACATTCACACATTATGGGCAAAATGGGAACGCCAATTAGCCTAATCTGCATGTCTTTGGACTGCAGGAGGAGACCAGAATACCTGGAGGAAACCCATCAAGCACGGCGAGAACATGCACACCGACCCCGAGGCGAGAATCGAACCTGAAACCTGGAGGTTTAAGGCGACAGTTCTAACACCTAAACCACTGTGCTGTCGAGCTGCCATTCTAAATAATAATAATAATCATCATGTACTGATCGTACTAAACCATTAACTTTACAGAAGAGATGTGGTTGTGGTAAAGTATGTAATATAGTGTACTTTTCTAAACATTCCAATGGTAGGCATTATAGGACTTTATAGAGTACCAGGGTAGGGACGGTGGTACTTTATTGGGTACCATGGTAGTACTATGCTGTGTAACACAATACTTTGATGAATACCATTGTACTTACTGGGTACCACAATGGCTACCAAAGTTCAGTAGGTATCTAATATGGTACTGTATTAAATATGTTAGTACATGCTACTGGTATGGTATAGTACAGATCTTTGGTCTGTTAATACACATCAAAGTATTGTATATTAATCTTAGGTTATTACTATATAAGGTTAATACTATATACATATCACCATTATGGTACATAAACATGGGTTCATGGTAGAATCATGTACCATAAAATAGTACATGTTCCATGGTACCAAAGTATGTATCATGGTGGAACCATGTACCATAGTGTGGTATACTGTGTGTACTATATCAGCAAATAAGTACCATAGAATTGTTGAAATAAAATGGTAAAACGACTTATGGGTAAGTATCTAGAGAACTACTATAAATTTTAAAAAGGTAGCTAGCTAACTGTTCTATCTTATTAAAAGCCATTGTATATTCTTGGAAGTGAGCACTGGATAAATAAATATCTGCTGATCTTACAAGATAAGGAACGACGTTACTTGACATACTGTATCCTTACTTCTAATCAGGATGGAGGTACAATAAGTTACACTTTTTGTAAGGGAATTGAGATCAGCTATTTCCCAATCTGAAGGCAGCATAAAGACAACCATCTTCAATATATTGGAGAACCGTCCATGACATTTTTTTTTTATATATATAATTTTTTTCACTGAACACAACAAAAGCGGTCCTAATACTGTACCTCATTTATGATATATATGATTTAATGTACTGTAGCTATTAGGAACATACTTTGTATTTCTTTTTTTTATTTTTATTATTTTATCATGCTAATATCTGAAACGGTGCCAAAATAGTAGGCTATAATGTGCGATAAGAATGTAAATGTACCACTTTTGACCAGAATGAATGGAAATTGGATTCTGTTCTTCATTTCCTTCAGCACTCAACACAGAGGAGAGGAGATGAACTACCTGAGAAAGGCTACAGAGAGTGGACATGTACACGTCAATCACCCCGCCACACACACACACGACTTTCTGAAAAACCTATATAATATAGGTTGAAAAAATGTATATATATTAGATCTCCTTCTCCTGTATACATGTATGAACACATTTGATATATTGATATTGACATATTTGACATAAATTGCAACAAGTGTAACAAGTGTTCCATTGCAACAAGTGTCTGTAACAAGTGTTCACTTAAAAGGTAGGTAGGTAAATATACTGCTCAAAATAATTAAGAGGCAATCCATCTGTACAACAGCAGGTTTTACACCGGATGCCCTCCTGGTCAGAGGGGTTTTTTGTTTTTTAGAGAGTCGCATGTGTGGCGGGGTCTGTGTTGAGTGCTGAAGGAAATGAAGAAGAGAATTCAATTTCTATTCACACTGGTCAGAAGTGTTTTTTATTTTTTTATCGCACGTTATAGCCTACCATTTCGGCACCATTTCGGATATTAGCATGATAAAATAAAGAAAGGGAACACAAGGTGTGTTCCTAATAGCTACATTAAATCATTTCTATTCTAAATGAGCTAAAGTATTAGAATTGCACAATGAGAGGAAGAAATGTGATGAATGTTTCTTCAAAATATTGAAGATGGTTGTCTTTATGCTGGCTTCAGAATGGGAAAGAACTGATCTCAAGGCCCATCCCCAACTCCCACAAACTTACCTCAGCTAGGTATCATGGATCCTGATTAAAAGTAAGGTTATCAAGGAACGTCATTCAGTACTTAATAAGATCAGCAAATACTTATTCATCCAGCGCTCGATTCCAAAAATTTACAATGGCTTTTAAAAAGATTTTAAGAATTTACAATGGATTTTAAGAAGATAGAAGAGTTAGCTAGCTACCAGAAGCTTTTTTTGTGAATTTAGTACTATAGCTGCTTATCTATAAGATGGATTACCATGGTATTTTAACAATTCTATAGTACTTAATTTCTGATATTGTACATATACCACAATATGGGACAGGGTTCTACCATGGTAATATTCCAGTACCATGGTACATGTAGTATTGTACAGTACATGGTTCCACCATGAACCCATATTTATATACCATAATGGTGATATTTCTATCGTATGGTACCCTCCAAATTATACATGTTTGTGTACCATAATTGTAATATTTATATTGTATGACACCACTGTGTCTATTTACCATTAATTAACTACCATAGTGTATGTTGAAACTCTTAATATTCCATACAGTAATATGGTCCTGCCTGTACTACACCATACTAGTAGTACAATATGTACTAACATATTTAATATAAGATAGATGTTAGATACCTGCTATACTTTGGTAGCCACTATAATATCCAAAAAGTACCAAGGTATTGACCAAAGTACCATAGTGTACTACCACTGTACCCACTGAGTACCTACTCTGGTACTCGATAAAGCATTATGGCAATGTCTGACATACCATAGTAATACTATGGCACTGTATATTATGGTACTTATGATAGGTAGCCATAATACACTATAGTGCATACCTTAGTAAAAATTTCTTACAAGTTGATGCAAAATTATTTTTAAAAAACTGCAACATAGGTTTTTTTTTTTTCACAAGAAATGTTTGGAAATTCATAAGAAGCTGGATTTCTCTGTTTCGTAATTGAGTCATAAGAACGTTGTGTCTTCTTGCACTAGTTGAGTTGTTATACATTTGTGAGTGTGAGACCATGGTCATCTCTATTTCGGGAAATATCATTACAAAAGCGCATTTTAGCATTGAATTGTGCAAGCTCCAGGCAGCCAAGATAGCAAACATTTTAAACACATTTTCATTCTAGCTCTTGAATAATGCACAAGTCAATGAAAAACCTGGAGAGAGAGCCAGAGAGAGAGAGGATGCTGATGAGCTCAGAGTACCAACAAACTATTTTTCAGCCCAAAAAGCTGAAACTTCACCTTTGGCTATAAAACTAATGAAGCGTCGTGTGCATTAATTATTCACACTCCCGGTCTCTGCAGGACACACACTCGACTATTTGAAACACAACACTTCAGACTGAGACACAGTTTGTTTGAGGTCCAGTTTAGTTTCCCCTTTCCGACTTCTGTATATAATCTTGTTTGATTTTGCATGATTAATCATAATCGGTGCCGCCGTTATGGCACTGGGTGACGAATCGCAGCTCGATTGACATCACGACGTTGTGCCTAGCTCCAAGCGAGTAGAAGAGTTGCACTGATTGACGGGGTTCAAATCCCGGGGCTTCCAGGAAACCTAATCCCAGTTCATGCTCTGTCCGAAGTTGAACGAATAAAATACTTCACTTAATTACAGCCTGAAGTAACTTTATGGGTCTATAAAGTTTCGTTTCCATCAGGGAGGTGTTTATAGTCTTCCTGACCTGCTGAGAGACATTACCTGCTGTCTCAAAGACAGAAGTTTTAGTGGCTTCAATAGTTCAGATGTCTCGTCACAGTTTCGCTCCCAGGACGTTGGTTTAAATTGTGAAGTAATTTATTTGCTGCTTAAAAGCCTGAATTAGTCTAATCTTGTGCTTTGCTGCTTATCAAGTTCTCAAGGTTTATAGAGATGTCCTGCTTTAGTACCAGCATTTTGTCTCATTAAGGTCTTCGGAACTTGATTTGTTATATTGAAATTGAAAGTTCTTCTTCATCGCAAAGTGTATTACTAAGGAACCACTATATATTATTTACTGTGTAACTAAGTAGAAATGTCCTATAATGAGAAACATGGCCACTAGTTTGTGCACCATCACACATTCTGTTCCAGATTTAGTCCCAGTTTGTTTTCATTAAAACCTTCATTCTTCTTAGAAGATGTTCATAGGGGTCATTCTATCACGAAGACATGATTTAATAAACAAGTTTTTATTTATTTATTTATTTATTTATTTTTAGGGAACCGGAAATGTGAAAGCTGCAGCATAGGAAGACATTCTATACAATTGCATGCTTCAGACTTAGAAAAGAACCACATTATCAGTGCGATGGTCACTTGTCCACATTTCCCATATAATTGATACAAGTTCATTATTAAATATAAGATCATGATTAGACTATGATTATGTACTACCCATCATACATCAAGTGTGTATATCATGTGATATCAAATTTAGGTCTTCCAGTTGATGATTTTCTTTGATGTCTTTATCTATAGTGTGTAATTTATTATTATTATTATTTTTTTAAAATAAAACTATAATGTTGTGCTCTGTTTGTCATCTGTCCAGATCTAAGTAATTTTTAAGTATTATTAATGTACAGAATTCAGAAGCACAGGGTGTGCAAAAGCTCTTTTTTTATTGTGTGCTATTCTATCTTAAAAAGTATGCTGGATAGAGTTGTAAAAGTTGTGGAAATACAGTATGTAGATAAATAAATAGAATCACAAATAAACTATTTGTTTGTATATGTTTGTAGCACAGGTTTTGTGTAGAATATTTTTATAATAAGGAACAGACAAGGACAGCTGACCATGATGATGATAATAATAATAATAATAATAATAATAATTATTATTATTATTATTATTATTTGTTATTGTTGTTGTTGTTGTTGTTGTTGTTTAAAAGCGGTTGGAGTCTAGTAGGTTACACCAATTGCCAATACCACCAATTGTAAATAACCCAGATCTCCAGAGCCCAGTTTCGATTCCCACCTGCTGGGTTTCCTCCGGGTACACTGGGTTTCCTCCCACAGTCCAATGACAGTCAGATTAGGCTAACTGTCGGTCTCAAATTGCCCGTAGTGTTGAACGCTGAATGACAATCAGGCGTCTAGCTGGCACCTGACCCCTTAAATATCTGCCACAGGAATTACGTATTTATCTCCAGGGTGGGGAGGATTGACCAAAATGCAAAAATAAAAATATTATTGATATTATTATTATTATTCATCTTCAATTCATTCACCATCTATACCGCTTTATCCTGTGTAGAGGGTCGAGGGTGCCTGGAGCATATCCCAGGATACTTAGGGCACAAGGCGGGGTACTGTACATTGTGGACAGGGTGCCATTCCACTGTAGGGCACACACACACACACACACACACACACACACACTACGGGCAATCCTAATCTGCATGTCTTGACTGAGGGAGGAAACAGGGGTAACCGAAGAAAACCCATCAAGCACGAGACCCTCCACCCTGCAGGTGTGGGGCCACAGTGCTAACTACTACGCCACCATTCCACCTAACCGTAAATAACTTACATTTATTTACTTATGTATTTATTTAATTCCACCATACATTTCATCTCAATTGCTTAATGCACATTACGGCAGACAAGCCCACTAATAATAATAATAATAATAATAATAAATAGCAATATGCAATTAGAGCATACATCACACCTACTTTTTTTGTATTTATTATTTTTTTTACATCACTTTTGCCTTAGTTATGCAATACGGAAAAAACCGCCCGAAATCGTCATTTCCGGTCAGCAGCGGAAGCAGGAAGTAGAGCCAAGAAGATGGGGACTGTGGAAGACAAGAAGGCGGTGGCTCCTTTACCTAAACACTCTTACTGGTTCGACTTTTGGGTTTTTCTGATGTTCGACATAGTCTTTTTCCTCTTCATCTATTTTGTTGTTCCGTAAACGGTAAGATGAGACGGATAAATATTGTTGCGGATAACGTTACACAGCTAAACAAGCTACTAGCTAATGTGTTAGGGAGCTGCGTGGATTGCGTCACGTACACATGAATTCAAACAACCGACGCAAGTTTAACGTTAATTTACCTGTATGTTACGTTTAATTTCAAACAATATGACGTAATACAGTTAGGAAGTTGTTCCTTTGACATTACATGATCATTCGTTGGGTAATTAAGTCATTTAGTTGTGTAATTAACTTAGATTAGCTCGGATATCAAGCCAAAAAGCTCCCTTAAGTAATATTAAGCATATTAGAGAAACATGTACCGTTTATTATGTTTGTTTTTATTTCTGAATTTTCACCCAGCTCTAAAACAGTGTTAAAATCGTTCTAATCCTATTTAGTTTACTGTGAGGGAAGCTGTGTTAACTTTTCTAAGCTATAAAAGCAATAAAACACTCCAGGCTGCGTTTTCATATAAAAAATGTTCAAATACTTTGTGATGTGAAGTGGCCTGTCGCATAAGGGAATATCTTTTTCCACTTGGAGGTTGATTATTTTCCTGTATCAATGTTTTTTCATTCATTTATATATTTGTATTTATACGTAAATCAGTATAGCGCCCCTAGCGGATTTTTAAACTTATTGGATACCAACTGCCGTAAAACAAGAACGAGAGAAGTAGAGCGCCCCTAGCGGAAGTGTGTTAATATAACACACCTACTGTATGATTTCATAAGCCACCTTTTTAAAACATTTAAGGTGTATCTACTGAACAAAACGACAGAGGGTGAGTCAAAAATTATTCACACACTTACTTAATTCACTTTTAGAAAAGACAAGTGCATTTATCATTTTCCAATAATTTTCCAATCTCCATGCGTTTCAGTACACTTTGTCCCTCTGCCAACAAGCTTCCGTATTCCCTCATTATACAATGAAAGCATTTTATCCTGCTTTCAGGGACGGAAAAGGTTAAAGCTTAATGGAGCAAGATCTGGATTATACGGAGGATGCTTTAACACAGTGTCGACAGCGTGGGCAGATGTGCGTCATCATGGAAGATCATGATACCCTTGGATAGCAGTCCTCTTAGGTTTAGGCTTCAGCTCTTTGATAAGCGTCTCACTGTAACGAGCAATGTTGATTGTTGAACCTTTTCCTGATAATGTTCCAGTACTGGCCCTTAAAAATTGCAGAAAACTGTAAGCTTGATGAATGTTCCAGCTGATGGTTAACTTTTGATCTTATTCCGTTTCCCTTTACTCTCAGGCTCGTAGTGATTAATACAAGTCTTGTTACAAGTAATGATTCTCTTCAAGAAACTTTCACCTTCCTTAGAGTATCGGGCCACAATTTGTTTGTAGATATCCAAACACTTATGTTTGAGTTTTTTCGGCACCAGGTACAAAAATCACTGCACGCTGCTCTTTTCATGCAAATCATGGAATTTCTACACACACCACAATTACAAATGTAACTCATTCATACCTGTGCAACATAGACTGGGGAGACAGTAGCCCTGAGTGGAAAGTGCTGATAAGAATGTGTGCAGCCAAAAGTTTTAAAATCCCTGGATAATTTTTGGCTCACCCTGATTAAAAAAAAAAAGAACATTGCTGGACTCTAACCCAGGACCTCCTTGACAGCCATTTTAGATTTATTTCCGTTCAAGTTGTTAAACCAGAAAACACTCAGTTTCACTCAGAATTTTCAGTCCATTAAACAAGACTTCTAGTAAGACTTAAATGTCATACTCTTGCTTTTTGACTTGCGTTAATAGCATCTATAGTGAGTGTTATAATGTTATATTTATCTTTGTTAAAATGAAAAAAAATAAACAGAATAAACTAATAATATTGGACATGTGTTACATCGCTCTGGAAATGTTTGCACTTTAGAGCGATCACATTAATATAAACCTTTAATCTGAGATCACGGTCAGAGCTGCTGGTGTAGCAGATAAAACAGCTCGACAATGTTTTTGGTCAGATTTAATGAACCGTCGTTTAATGTTAGAACAGAATTGTTTACTTTCATTGAGTTTATACATTTTTTAAAAGTTTGTGGACACCTTGTAATTCAATTTTTAAAAAAATATATAAATCTCCAATTAACGGCATCTCAGATTAGACACATTATGAAGGCTTCACGTATCATAAGTAGCCGACACACCTCAAAGGTTCAAAGGAGATTATTGCGTATTTTGGATGCCTTCAGTATTGTTTTACAATGTCGAAAGAAATAAACATCTAGTTATAGTTATTTGGCGTGTTAAAACTTTTGACTAATAGTGTATATTGTCATAGTCTCGAACATAAATAGTAAAATTGTAAATCTAATTACACCTGTGTGCAGTTGCAGTCTGCTGGAATCCGGGTGTTATGGAAGGACCAGACCCCGTGGCTCAGTTGCAGAACAGATGACAGGTAAGCTCGTATAGCGCACACCGCTTACAGGTTTCGTAATGAAAGTATGTCAACAGCTCACAGCGTTCTTGTTCAGAACAGACCTTTTGTAATTGCTGCTCAGGTCTGATGACACACTCGTGACAGTTCCTCTGGTGCGGTTACATCGTGCTGTTTCAGTCGACTCAGGAGGGGAGTTTTAGGGAGGCGCAACTGGCTAGTCACGGTGTACGATCAGATGCCCAGCTCACTAATGGCTTTAAAAAAAATAAACAATAAAATATTTTATTACTTGGCATACACACATGTATAGACCGCAATCGAACCCAGACCCTGGATGTGCAAGGCTACAGCCACTAAGCCACTGTGTCGCCTTCAAAGGGAACCTGTTATTTAAAATTCGCGTTTTAGTCAGGTTTAGGCAAATCAGATAGGTCTTCAGTCTGTGTGAACGAACAAAAAATGTATTTGTCTTTTTTTTTTTTCCACCCTTTATTTTTGTATTGGCCATGGCTTAAATAAACCATTTAGATTTTCCACCTATTGTGGCCTCATATGCCCAGACACCCTCCCTCAGCTCAATGCTCAGCCTTGCAATTATTTTTTTCAAGACTGTAGGTCTCATCATTCCAGGTTTTGACATCAGCTTTAAGAGGCTGGGAAGGTGAAGGAAAATGAGACCTACAGCCAGTGGTAATGAAACCTACTGGACTCCAACTGCCATTAAACAACAAGGAAGAAGAAGGTGGCTAGAAAGTGTTTTCCCTGCTCAATCAAACTCAGTACAATTAAGAAACTGCTAATAATTAAATGTATTAAATCAGATGCGCTGGAACCTGAGAACGCACTAAAACAAGGAGTAAAGAAGCGCCGAGTTAGTGGGTAGCAGCCGATCAAGGTTTAGCTTATAGCAAGGACTGGGTTAACCATTAGCAGTTAGAAACTAGCCGCTAACAGTTAACATTGTATTCCTAAATTCCTTGTTGCGTTTTGCATTTTATGTGTTTACACTTGATAAGGTCCCAAACATGGACATGTCCAGTCCCCATCGCTCTGATCGACTAGGAAAAACGCACTTCCCAAAAAAACGCGTTCAGAGTGTGGTTCATTTAAAGCTACAGACACTGAAATGGCACGTTTGGAAAAGAGGTGAAAAAGAAAAATGCATGTTGTATTTGATGAAGAAGCATCATCTTCAAACCTTAAAATACGAATCTCATCGATTATTTCCTCTCTCTGTCTTTTGCAGCTTCCTGACGGCTTGTTCCTGGTTCCAACACTGAACGTCGACCATGACCATCAACACAGAGTCCCTGCAGAGTCCAGCGTAGCTTTAAATACAAACTAGCATTCCATTACAAGCCATGAAGGAACACTTATTAATATGAAATAAACTCATTTAAGTTTTTTTTTTTAATATATATTTTTCACCTGTTAATAATTAGAATGTGTGTGTGGGCAGAGAGTGATAATGTGAGAGAATGATGACGACGATGGAATTAACTGAAAAGTAAATAAAATTCACTAAGCTATTTTTCAACACTTTATGGAAAGTCTGTTCTTTCATTCTTTTATATTGTTGCAGTATTCACACAGTAGTGTGTCTGGTAGTGAGATAAGGGAAACTATAAATATATTTCTAATGTGTTTCGCCCCAAAGTCTCCATACACAAGAGAAATTGACCCTTTTCAGCCAAAGATTTTTTCTTTGATTGCGGACGTGGAATCATTTTGATGAGCTTATGCAATGTCAACATTTATTTCTGCTCAAAGTGGCATTCATTTCTCTCCAAGATGTTGTAGCCTTCTCTGTGGCGGGTGAGAGTTATAAAATGATGAAGAAAAAAAAAACTGGCTTTAAGAACAATACTGAATACTTCGTGTGTGTTTTATAGCCAGATGTTTCGACAGGGATGAAGAAAAGATGAACCTATATTGCCTCGAATTACATCCTCCTTCACCTGAAACAGCAAGTGCGTACAGCTTGAAGTGATCTCCAGTGCCTGCTGTCGTGACCTATCGTCTCGTCCGCAGTCGATTTGCCTCTTACTTGCCGCGAGGAATCTGAACCTGAACGTCCGCCAGACGAAGGAGAACAAATGGGTCAGAGAGATCAGAACGTGGAAATTTAGAGCAAATCTCTTGCTCCCTCTCTTTCTCTCTGCAAAAAGAAAGTGAGCGCTTCAGATTCCTCTTTAGTGTTCAGAGGTTTAACAGGTCCGTTTTTTATGAACTCCATGATCAATGGCTTTTCCTCAGGCTGCCTGTGGGCGATGCGAAGAACAAGAGCTGGTTGAAATGTTTCTCTTTGCTCGTCTAAAGAGTGCGGAGATGCCCAGTGGATACTGACACACACACACACTAGCCTTATTTGCACCCTCTCTTTTACCCTTAGGCCAGCCAGTTCCTCATGGGTTCCTCTCCCCAGTGAGCAGCACGTGAGTGATGTTTATTCATGATTTCTTCTGACACTCTGATCAGAGTCCAGGCTCCTTCACACTAATGACTGGGATTTAAAGTTTTCCTCTCACTCATGCACATCCCCAGCCTCTCAGGAGGTGGATGTTTTACAGCTTATTCTGAAACACGGTGGTTTCCATGCATGGTGTAGAGTGAGTCCAGAGATTATGATCTGGTTACGACCAGGTGGTTGAGAGGATGGAAACCCCAGAGACCTAACCCACTCTTCATCTATACCGCTTAGTCCTGTACACAGGGACATTGGGGGACTGGAGCCTATCCCAGGAGTCGGGGTACACCCTGGACACACACATTCAGAAATTTGGGAGCGCCAGTTAGCCTAGCCTGCATGTCTTTGGACTGGAGGAGAAGATGCACACAGAGGCGGGAATTCGAACCCGGCTGGGAATCGAACCCTAGCCCTGGAGGTGCAAGGTGACGGTGCTAACCACTGCACCACCGTGCCGCCCAACCCCGAGACACGCCTGTAAATGAATTACTCATAGTAACTGATGACATCACACTGTACCGCTCACACAGTCACCTGAAACAGGCTCTTTTTTTTTTTTTTTCTTTTGCTGGCTTTTTTCGTTCTTTCTTGGACATTTTCACATCCTTCCTGATTTTTTTTTTTTTTTTTTTACTTTTACGTATTTTTCTTCGTTCTTGTTGGATTCCTTCCTTGTTCTCTGCTGATATATTTTTTTTTCTATTTAACTTCATATTTGTTTTTTGTTTTTTTATTTCTCCATCATTTTCTTTTTCTCCCCAAATTACTATTGTTTCCATTTTATTTAATCCCTGTTTTTTTTTTTTTTTTCGCTTGGTTGCAGTTTTTCACCTTTTTTAATCGCATTTTTTCCTTCCTACATTTTTTTAGTTTGTTCATTTATTTTTCTTCCTTTTCTCGTCTCTCCTGTTTTTAC
Source organism: Clarias fuscus (assembly GCA_030347435.1). Classification (NCBI taxonomy): domain Eukaryota; kingdom Metazoa; phylum Chordata; class Actinopteri; order Siluriformes; family Clariidae; genus Clarias; species Clarias fuscus. The sequence goes on along the minus strand of CM059225.1, from coordinate 20,513,615 downwards.
ATTTCATTTATTGCCTGTTTTTTCCTGTTATTTTTCATTTCTTCTCTTTGCTTTCGACTGTGTCCTGTTTTTTATTGGCTCGGAGTGGAACGCCAGATCCTTGAAAATCAACGGATAACAGATTATTATTATTATTATTATTATTGACAAATCCCCTGTACAGTCCTGACCTCATTCCAAGCCATTTCCGCATGTTTGGGCCGTTAAAGGAGTTCCTGGGAGGCCGGGGTTTCAGCCATGAATCGGGCAGTCCAATCATGGCTGGAGATTATATAGAGAAATAAAGTGAGTTTTTCCTCTCATAACCGTGTTCAGTCCCGGTTTGGCTCGAACGCCCCTCGGATTTATTCGTTTATTATTCATTCGTGATCCATCCAGTCTAACCACACCTGACCTGACCTCGACACCCTCTCTTATACAAATACCCAGCCGAGTTTTCCGTGGCGGTCGCGCGGTCTGATCTCACCGCCTCGCGGTTCTTTCCCCGAGCCGCCGCTGCCCTAATCGGATCTGACGCATTTAACCTCCTGATTTTGAGAAATCCCAGACACTCAGAACACAGTTCAAAGCTGGATTACGTCAGACAGCCTGAGTCACCGTCACCTGCGAGGATCAGTGGGACTCGTAAGGCTCAGGAGTTTACAGCGTGTTCCATTAGAACCAGCACAAGGAGCTGGACGTCGGTTAGGACTCGGAGGATGGAGGCGGCGGGGAACTCGTTTACGCGTTGGCTCCTGACATGAAAAGCGATCGTTACGGCGCGTTCGGCCAGGCAATGAGCTGTGCACCCATGTGTTTTCTTTCCACCCGGTGCGTGCGAGAGGTCTTTTCCAAAGCACACTCACGTTTGGCTGCAGAAAGAAAAGAAAAAAAAAGTGTGAGGGCTGCTGTGTTCAGGAAAAAGCACTCTCTTTTATAAAACTTCTTGTCTCCATACACACACACACACACACTAAAAAACCCCTTTTTATACTCCTTCTGTCATTTTTCACACCATTTTCTTGATTTGTTTTTAAATTGAATCACTGCTCTCTTTACTATACTTTCTTCTTTTGTTCCGTCCATTGTTATTTTTTATCTCTTTTTCTCTGTTTCCTCATTTTCTTTCTTTCTTTCTGTCCATCTTCCTACCTTCCTTCCTTCCTTCCTTCCTGTTTCTCCCATTTAATTTTAGAGCGTCCCTTTTCATTTGCACTTTTTTCTTTCACGTTCTTTCTTTTTTATTATTTTGTTCTTTTTAAGCATACTGCTTTATTCCTTGTCCTTCGCTTTTCTTCATTTCCCCCCTTTTTGTCTTCCTTTCTGTTTTTTTTTTAATTCTTTCTTTCTTTTCTTCTTTCTACAGTATTATTGCATTTCCACTTTCTTTCACTGACCCATTTTTCCTTTTTTTCCCTCATTTAAGCACTGAGTTACTGATCAGTAGGCGCGAACCCCAGCTACAACAGGTTGCCATTGTTGGGCCCTTGAGCAAGGCCCCTAACGCTTTCTGCTCCAGGGGTGCTGTATCATGGCTGACCCTGTGCTCTGACTCCAGAAGAAAGAATTTCACTGTGCAGTAATATACAGTATTTGCGACTAATAGATGTAATGGTGTGGGGAAAAAACCTTCAGCCGGTGTTCTATAAATTCATCCTACCTGTGAATCCGTCCTGCATACTGTACGCTCACTGCGCATGCGCAAAAAAACGTTTCAGCAGTTTTCTCAAATTTTTTGCGGAACACCCATAAGTCCACGCTGCTACTAGTGGGATCTTACAGTTAGTGCACAATCTTGTGGTGAGTATAGAATGTTTTTTTGTTTTTTTGTTTTTTTTTATGTTTGTGTGATTATGTTAACTTTAATTGTACAAATAATGTTATTATAACAATCTATGAATATATAAGTATATTTCAGTACAGAATTAATCGCCAACACACGTACATTTTTATGCATCTCAAAAAACATGCTGCATCACTGGCATCATATACAAAGCACCTTTCACTTTCAAAAACGGACACACACTTCAGCGCTGTGTATATATACACTAATATATCATTATTATCATTTCGAAAGAAAAATAATAAGAATACAATAAGAAGAAGAATTTTAAGTAACGCATCCAATGATGAAATCCTTTCATGCAAAAAAAAAAAAAAAAACTGAGCACAATTTTTATTCATAGTTGAATGTACGGTAGTTGGCGGAGTGTGCTATTTATTAGCTTTTGTTTATTTATTATTTTTACATTCCAATTATTATAAACAGTTTGTTCACTTTAAGGGTTCTAAAAAAGGAAAATGAGATTTTTTAATATGTTAATAATAATAATAATAATAATATTAGATTATTTGTCACATATACAATAATAATATTTGTATTATTATTCAATTATTATTATTATTATTTTTTATTTGTTTATACATTTTTGTCACATATACCTTACAGTACAGTGAAAGGATTGAAGGAAAGGAAAGGATTTTTCTAACTAAAAGGAAGCTGGGTTGAGAGCGCAGGTTACGGCGGCCCTGGAGCAGATAGGGTTAAGGGCTTTGCTCAAGGGCCCACTTGCCAGTGCTGGGACTTGAAACCGGACCTTCCGATCAGTAACCCACAGCCTTAACCGATTATTTTTAATACAAGAGAGTTGAAAGACCTTTATTTGAATTTTCTTTTAATTTTAGTACAATAAATGTTTTTCATGAAATAAAACTATAGGAATCATGGGAGCGAACCCTGACCTCAACCCTGATCTCGATTTTTCATCCCCATGGAGGAAAATCATGATTCACCTTTTGGCAAGAATTGTTGAGCCCTATGCTATGACTGCAGCACTGGCAGTGAACCTGCTCACGACCTTCAGCAGCCATGCCTCCTCCACTCTGCGCTAGTCTACATGATCCAGCGCTTGAACCTGGGTGTTAGCCCACAGTAGTAATCTCCCTGAGCTCAGGCTTCAAACACGGCCAGATAACCGGAGAGATAAATCTGTAAAACCCCCACGTGGCCTCGGGATGTTGCTTCGTTTGGCTTCATCTCTGCTACTCTCGCAGAACGTCTCGCCGCGGGACGTCAATATTGTGTTTTAGTCCAGACAGTAATTAAGAAGAAACGCAGACGAGCGTCGGAGGAGCCGAGTTCCCTCGGGGTGAGACCAGGAGCAAACACAGTTTTAGGGGTTTAAGTGAAAACATTGATCAACGTTCCTACAGCATTATTAACTACAGATGTACTTATGTAAGAGATTCCATTATATGGTTTTATATATATATAGTTTTATTTTAACCGAACTGAGCTTATTATATTTGAGCCGTCACAACCAAGATGCTCATAAACACGCAAAATACTGGCATGCCAAATAATCTAAAACACAGAACACTGGTTAATTTTGATCAATTTTGGCAAGTGCACCATCAGGACCGCTTCTAAAACTTTCTGGATCTCTTTAAAAAATTTTGGTTTTTACATATATTGTACTTTCTTTCTTTCAAATTGTTCTATTTTCTTTCCTAAGCATATTGTTTTATTTCATTGTTTTATTTTCAGATTTTTTACTTTCCCTTCCCTTCTCATTTTCCAAACTATTTTCCATTATTCTTTCTTTCCTGTTTTTATTTGATCTTTCTGTCTTTCTTCCTTCTTTCCATTGTGACATTTTCTTTGTTAGACATATTGTTTTCTTTCTTTCGCTCTTTCTTTCCTTCGCATTGTTCAATTCAATCATTTTTTGTATATGGTTTTCTTTCTTTCTTCTTCGTGTTCCATTTTCTTTAAGCATTTAAAAAAAAATCTTTCATTATTTACAGTTTTTTCTGTTTCTTTTGCTCTTTTCCATTGTTGCATTTTCTTTTAAACATACTGCGTTTTTTCTTATCTTCATTCCTTTTCTTATCTTTCTTCAATTTTCCTTTATGTATGGCTTTCTTTCTTTCTTTCTTTCTTTATTCCCCATTGTTCTATTTTCTTTTCTTTTTTCTTTTTTTTACACATATTGTGTTCTTTCTTTCTTCTGTTTTTTTTTGGTCAATGGTTTTCCTCCTTTCTCTCTCAGTGTTTAATTTCCTTTATGCATATTATTAATTCTTTTTTTTCTAGATCCCTTTCTTTGTTTTGTTCTTTCCCATTGTTCTATTTTCTTTTTCTTTCTTCCTTCCTTCATTCTTTCCTTCCCATTGTTCTATTTTCCTATTTAATATGATTCAATAAAATTGTTTTATTTATTTACTTCTCTCCTGTTCATCATTTTGTTCCTGCTTTTATTCTCAATTCTTTCTTTTTCTTTCTATTATTTTTTTTAATATTTCAATTATTGCTTTCCTTCATCCATCACTCACTTCAATCCTGTTTTCTGATCCAAGTCTTCCTTTCTTCAGTATGCTTAACCTACCACATTTTTTCTTTAGCCAACAATGCTCCAGACCTTCATGGCCGTATCTCCTCCACTCTGCTATAGAGGATCTATGTGATCCAGGAGTGCTTTAGAGGCTCTAAACTAAATCCTAACAATAATAATGGATTTATATGGTAAATCCATTGGTTTTTATAACAAACAGTGCTGAGCACTATTACTTGATTTCTGTAGCAAATCAATAAACTTTATGATTAAAAAAAAAAAAAGCCATAAAGTAATATATGTAATGTAATGACATCTTGTTTATGGGTCTGACATTTTTTCATTTTTCTAGAACAATATCTTTATTGATATCACATTAAAAAAAATATCATTATTTAAGCAGAAAAGATTACACAAGCACATATTCGCTTGAATTATTTTTGTCTGCTTTGCTCATATATATTTTTCACGGAATAAAGCGAGTCTGTTTCACACCAGGTGGACTCATTCAGCAGCGTCTCTGCATTCATTTCCATCGCTCTCGTTTCTCAAGACACTCAAGTGTTTCCTCGTAGACGAGCTTTCTTTTACCGCTTATGAACGCTTAACATATTCAAAGATCGGTGCGTCACATCCTCTTCTTGTGTATCTCAAGAGTTAAGGGGGGGGGTGGGGAAAAAACAAACCCGCGTCGTCTCCCCGCCGTATAATTTCATCTCATTGGAAGCCGCTCTGAACAAATCTATTGAGCTTTAGCTCGTTCTGCCTGTTCGAAAGCCCTACCTTTAGTCATCACTGCAGCTGTGTAAATAGATTTTAAATGCTGATGCACCAAGCTTCGAACAAGAACTTTGTCGAAGAGGATCAGTCATCAAGACGGAGTGCTGGGGATTCAGAATTCAATGAGACGTATTTATTTCTGTCAAAGTAAATCATTTTTCTGGGCTCTGGATAGGACGTGGAGTAAATATCCTGCTGTATTAGCGCGAGGGTAATGGAAGCTAAGGCGTGCCAAAGAAAGCGGTCATTATGTCAAACAGGTTCGAGTGCAGAGCTTCGAGTGGCACCGATGTATGTCGCTTCCTGAGCTAATGCGGCTAATGGTTCCGGGGGCTGACCTATAAATCATTCGAGCATCAAAAAAAAAAAACTTTGAGAAACAGGTGCAGATGATGACAGATGATCAGGCCGGTGATTAGTACACTGCTGATGCTAAACTCTGAGTTCTTGGAACAGACGAGAGGGGAAATGAGGTTGCTGCTGAGGTTGTTACGTAAACAGGCACTTTGCAGTAAAATATTTGTTCCCATTTATCTGATTTAATCTACATCATTTAACTTCTTTTAAAGTGAAGAAATAAAAAATAATATATATGTCAGTGGCGGCCGGTCAATACGGGGCGCAGTTAGGCCGAGAAGAATGCTACTTTAACATGTAATTATTTAACATATTTATTATTTATTTAAAAAATTAAATAAAGTCTTTTAGTCACAATATTCCGCGGTATTTCATAATATAATTTATTTGCAATAAAAAAAATCTAAGCTGTATTACGTTCATTTGTGTTCGTGTACGCGGGGCGCCGGACAAACGAGCATGAAAAGCATGTGATCTGAGGCTGAGCTCTGATTGGATCTTTTCAAATCATTCCTGGGGCGCAGCACTGTGCGCCTTGAACCCTCCCACTTTTGTTTTTAGCGAATCAATATTGTTTTTAAATATCTGGGCTCATGTGATTGGGCCATTCTCAACGAGTTTTTCCCAGCACTTCTTATGACAAGCCGGAGCTGCTGACTGGATGTGATGTGAGTCATGCCTTTATTTTATACTAGTGGTAATGTTGCTTAATCACCTGTTAAATGGCTATTTACAGGCGAGTATTAAAAGTTTAATTTTAATTTTGTTGCACCAGCCGCCACTTATTTCAGCGTATTGTCATCAAAAAATAGATACAAAAAGCAGTTTTTAAATTATAAATTTTTAAGGTAAAAAATAATAATAAATGTCCCAACCTACCTGGCCCTATGTGAAAAAGTAATTGCCCCCTAAACCAAAATCACTGCAACAACTGCAATCAAGCGTTTGCAATAAATTGCCAATGAGTCTGTGACATTGCCGTGGAGGAATTCTGGACAATTTTTCTATGCAGAATTGTTTTAATACAGGCTCATTGGAGGCGTTTCGAGCATGAATGGCCTTTTTAAGCCTTTGTACTCCAAACGTCCATGTTTTGCATCAACTGAAGGTATCGATGCGCATGGAGTCAGACCAGCGGCATATAAAGCGTTGGGTTTTAGTCATCCGATTCTCTCCTAATATCAGTCTTTGTGAGAGACCTGAGGATACTGTAACACGAGACGAAATAGCCTTCCAGCTTTTTCAGAGCTTACGATGACAAGACGGAACGTGATAAATGAAAATGTTTGAATTAGTTTAATTAGTAATTTCTCCCTTTCTCCCCCGCACTCTCCATCATGCTCGGAGAAAGATGCGATCTTGCGTGTTGACAGGATGTGAAGCCTCTATCTCTTTGTCTTTTTTTTCTTTTTTTGGGGGGGGGTAGGGGTTTAACTTCATTTCATTTTGTGCTTGAGATAAGGCATTTAATCTCAAAGATTACTTTTATGATGGAAAGTGAGTGAGAGAGAGCAAGTAGAAGAGAAAGGATCATTTACTTCGCTGTTTTTCCTCTTCGTCAGAGTCTGCTCCAAGACAAGCACACTTTTATTTCACAATGCTGAAAAGGAGGATCTTGCGGCTAAAGCTGAAGCATAATGTGTGCACGGATTGGGTTAGCATGTGACTATACTTTTATAGTTAATTAAAAATAAATACTGATTGAGTATTTTTGTAGTATATTTTTGTATTATTATTATTATTATTAATGGTAGTAATTAATTTGAGTTAATTTTTAGTATTTTTGTAGTATATTTTTGTATTATTATTATTATTATTAATGGTAGTAATTAATTTGAGTTAATTTTGAGTATTTTTGTAGTATATTTTTTGTATTACTATTATTCTTATTAATATTATTAATTGGAGTAATTCATTTAAGTTAATTTTGAATATTTTTGTAGTATATTTTGTATTATTATTAATAATAATAATAATAATAATAATAATTGGAGTAATTAATTTGAGTTAATTTTGAGTATTTTCGTAGTATATTTTTTGTATTATTATTATTATTATTATTATTATTAATTGTAGTAATATGGTGTTATACATGAGCACAGTATCAGTGCATAGTAGTAGCAATCAATAGAAGTAGGGGGAGTTCTATAAGTAATATTGTTAGTATTACTAGTACTTGTAGTAATATTAGTGATATTAATATTAGAAGGAGGAGTTCTAGTAGTAATATCTGTGGTGGAAGTAATAGTAAAAGTTGCAGGAGTTATTAGTATTAGTAGAGGAGGATGAGTCCTAGCATTAATAGTAGTAGTAGTATTAGAAGGAGTTCTAGTAGTAATATTGGTAGTAGCAACAGTAATAGCAGTTGTTGTAAGAGGAGGAAGAGGAGAAGGAGGAGGAGTTCTATTAGTAATATTGTTAGTAGTAGTAATATGGGTGGTAGTAATAGTAGGGTTAGTAGCAGTAGGGTTAGCAGTAGCAGTTGTTGTATTAGTAGAGGAGGAGCAGTCCTAGTGTTAATAGTAGTAGTACTAGAAACATTTCTGGTAGTAATAGTGGTAGTAGCAATAGTAGTACCATGAAGGAGACGGGGGGTTCTAGTAGCAATATTGTTAGTAATAGTAGTAGTATGAAGAAAAGGTGGTCTAGTAGTATTATATTGGTGGTAGTAAGAGTAGTACTATAAAGAAGAAGAGGAGACGTTCTAGTAGTAATATTGGAAGTAGTAATAGTTGTACCATGAAGAAGGAGAGGTGTTCTAGTAGGAATAGTGATACGTAGTGAGAGTTGTACTATGAAAAAGAAGAGGAGGAGTTCTGGTAGTAATCCTGGTAGTAATCGTAGAAGAATAAAGATGATGAGGAGTTCTAGTAGTAACACTGGTAGTAGTTTAGTAGTGCTATAAATGAGCACAACATTAGTGCATCCCTGAATAGTAATAGTATTAATAATATAGTAGTAGCAGTAATAGCTGTAGTAGCAGCAACAGTAATAACATTATTATTATTATTATTATTAGTTGTTGTTGTTGTAGCAGTAATAATAATAATAATAATAATAATAATAATAATAATAATAGTATTGGCCAATTTGCAACTACCATTATAGTAAGCAGGTTCATTTTAATTTAACCTGTCTTAATCATTTCCTTCTATAACAACGTTTAAAAAAAAAAAAAAAAACTTTTCTCTTCATTCACAAGTCCTAACAGGTCTCAGATGAATGATTAAGGACAATGGGTAGCTAGTACAAGTGTGTTTGGATGTAAATGGGTTAATTTAATTTTATATGAACTTTTATTAATAAACATTAAGATTTCAGGTCTCTGAGCTCTATGTATAATGACACACATGGTGAGTCTAAGCAGACATCACATTCCTGCTGCTATAGCAATACACTGGAGTCTCATATACTGAAAAAAGAAATACTCCCATGCTGCTTAAACATGACTGCTTGAGATCAAAGAATTCCAGATTACCTCATATAAAATAACTGCGAGCTTGTAAACGTTTGCGTCTAATGCAAGAAATCACCAAACCGCAATCATGTACGCTGAACTTGAGACCGATTGAACGGCCTTCATGCCTCTCGGTGCGTTGCCATGGAAACCAAACAGTTTTTCCATCCACTAGCTTGATGTCGAACCATAAGTCACATTTAACCATAATTGCCGTTTTGTGGTACTGTGTCATTCAGCGGCCAACATGTGTGTGTGTGTGTGTCTGTGTGTGTGTGTTTCAGAACGTGTAGTGTGTTTCCGTTCAGAATCAAGGCATGCTGAGAGAGTCATGGAAAAGCGGCAGTGGGGGCCTGAATCCAGAGGAAAATTGTTGTGAAATTGAGCGTGGTGCCTAATTGAGGCCTTTCGGGCTGTAATTGAAAGGGTTGTGTTGGTGCGTTTCGGCCGATTCGTGTCGACTGTAAACAAACAAGGGTCGGATGAAGTGTGTGCGAGTGGTTGCACAGCAAGGACTAATCATCAGTTATTATCAAAAATATACTGTGATATACAGGACATGGTATAAATCATCGGTTTCTATCGAATGTTGCGAGGGTTGCCAGGTGTGTCATTTAACAGCTGTGTTTGGTTTTCAATTCTATATGTTGCGGACATTAAATAAACAAGTCAAATAGCCTTTGTATTTATGTATTTCTTAATAATCATTGATTTAGAGAGCTTCTGCACAAAAAAAAAAAAAACAAAACAAAAAAAACAACAGTGCACCCATATTGCTGGGATGTCTACAGTACAAATGACAAAGTCTCTTGCATCTTATGAATCCTGAATATCCTGAAATAAGTTTGTTTATTAATAATACAAAATGTGATGCCATCAAGAATCCGAATTTAATACAAGGATTAGGAGGATCAGGTTTTGGATTTGTTTATGAAGCTGATTTCTAAACCCCGCAGCTAGGATGTGTGATTACAGGAGGGGTTAGGTAATATCTGCCTAATTAAGACTGTACTTGCTTGCTTTCTAAATATTACACATGCTCAGTAAACATGCCTTAACTAAGCATTGCACATATTTTATACCTTCTAAATCCCCCTACGTATAGCAAATGTGCCAGTGTTGCATTAACACCCAGAAGTGTTTATATGAATCCAGTTCGATACAAATAAACTGCAGTGTGAAATCTACACCGGGGATAATACTGTGTACAGTGTGCGGTACAAATCCTCCATAGTGGATGAATGTTAATTCACTGAATTTGCTTACCACACCAGCTTTATCATCTCATTAACACAAATGTAAAAATCATTTTATTCCATATCACCATGTTTCAAATGATTCACGCATGAATATTAACGCACTAATGCATTTTTTTTTTTTTTTTTTAACGCAAATTAATCATATGACCAAGTTTGACCCTAATGGCTCGCATAATTGCAGTGCAGTTACCCGGCTGTGTGTGATAATGGCACATTTAATGCAGATAATGAGATGACTGAGGAAACATCACCAGGTGTGTTGAACACCGAGGTTCATTATAAAAAGCTTTTAGATGGAGGTTTGGATAAAACCAAAGTTGTGTGCTCGGGCTAGGTGGCTAAGACTCTAGGTTGTCGATTTCTCGGATCTGAGGATCGGAGTTTGAGCTCTGCTGTTGGTGGATTGCAATAACCCATACTCGCACCCTCTGCATGCAGTGGCGGTCCCATTCGAGAGATTGTAACTGATTAGTTTATTTTTTTTGAGCATCTGAGATACTAAAAATCTTTATCATACATTGCTTTATTCCAACATGGCATGTTTATAATGAAAATTGTGATTAATCGTGATTAATCACAGATTATGACTAGATTACATTTTGAAACTAAATAAAAATGTTATTGTATTGTAAATGTATTTTAATATTTGTACATTTTATTCAAAACTTTTTAATTGGTCAACTTTCTTCTATTACGAGTTTTCTTTTATTGCAAAAATTGAAAAAACCTTATCCCATCTCAAACACATAATAAGCATTTCACAGCTTATTATACTTTGTATGTTTGTGTACATGACCAAACCTGAATCTAGTGCGTTGAATATATAAAATGTACATTACTTATCTCCTAGCATTAGCTGGTAAACTTGTTTAACATCTAATTAAATTTCCTGCTCTATGGCCACTCTTGTTAGCTAGCTATCTCTATTAAGGCTGAACATCTTCTAAACTCCATCTAAGTACCATTTGCATTAACTCTATTCCTACAACGCACTGTATTTTTATCTTTTTATCTCAACTCAGCTAATTGGTGATAATTTCCTAGCTGGAAAAGAGCTTGTTTTGTCAGTAAACACGGCCAAGAACTGCATACTTTCATCATTTAATTAACATGCCAGATGTCCAAGCACAAACCTTTCTCACATGGCGATTTTATTCCCTGACCCCTTAAATTCACTGTGATTATTCACGCTATTAAAAAGCTGTATAAACTAATGCATGGAGCCAATCAGATCTCAGCGTTCAAGCTTGTAGTCGAAAAGGTGTACAAAAGGCCAGGTTACATAAAATAGAAGAACTTTCTTTCTTTTCTTTTTTTTTTACGTAGGCAGCATCACGTCTATCCCAAAAATATATAAAAGCTTTAAGATTATAAGTACTTAACAATAGAATAAATTTTACATTAAATCATTATATGGAAACAATAATAAGGCAATAAAAAAGTCTACATAATACCTGCTTGACTTCACTGTCATTTTCCTGCTCTATGATTATTAATATTCATGTGTGTGTGTGTGTGAGTGTGTGTGAGTGTGCGCATAGCCTGTGGTGTGATTGAGATTATCCAACATAAGGGATGGTTTTAGCCTGAAGAGATCTCCCCGGGTGCTGTCACCGACACTCATCCTGCGAGAGAAAAAGAGAGAGAAAGACAAAAAAAGGCATTCACGCATGCACACACGCTTGGAAAGACAGAATATTAAAGCACACAGTGCGATGGGGAATGAAATGTAGGCATGGCACTGATTCAGTCAGACGTCTCGGCTGAATTGACAAAGACGTATGCCTTTTAATATGCTCTAAATAGACCTGCTCATTTATTTTTCATATTAATTTATTTCAGTATCCATCTTTAAAATGGCCAAAGTGTATCCTGATACAGGTTGAACTGGTTTAGCAATGGGGTATTTTGAAATTTTCATGTACTTGGAGGGGGAGAGATCTGAGTGAGGAAAAAGGAAATATCTAGCCCAAATGCTAGACATCATGTGCAGTTGTCATTCTTCCTAAAGCATGTCCAAAATGCAAGAACATTTAATCAGTCATTTCAAAGTCTCCTTTTTAACGGTCATGGGATTCCCATAATCCTCTAATTCATTTTTAAACTGTATGTCCTTCAAATGATTCTGTAACTATGCTATCTGTTATGTATTACCCAGAGGTCATACAGTATATGTGCTTAGCATCTCAGTACAATCTGTTAGGCTTCAACTGAATGTGATTTTTCTAAGGCTCTTCTATCTAGCTATCCTGGCTACATGTACAGTACGTAGCCACTTATCCATCAGGCTGTTAGGTTAGCATGACATGCTAACTATCTGACTGGCAACAAGACTACAAGTTGTTCTCTTGTTTGTGCAAATCCGAAGTTATGTAGATTGTTTCGTTTGTTTTTAGAATTATCTTGAAAATGATTCTAACATGATTTTTTGATATTGCATATTTAGTATCTAGTGCTAAAGAACATATTGACTACATAGTGTACGACTAACACGAACATTGCACAGTGCCACCATTTTTGAATTATTTTTTTATAGGTACTGTGTGAAAGTCTTCGGCACCAATTTTGTCACACATCTGTAGCGTGTTGGCATTATTATGTCCAAAACCATTCAATATTTCCAACCATAACTTAAAACATTACAGAATGATATTTGTCTGCAGGTGCCTGTAAAAAAAACAACAACAACATGACACACCAGTATGCAGAAGCAAATATATATATATATATATATATATATATATATATATATATATATATATATATATATATAATATTTATATAATATATAATATAAATATTTATATTATTATATTAATAGTTATATTATGATGTAATGCTCCTGGGTTTTGGTGACAAAGTTACCAGAAAAACTTCAGGACGCATGCTTCTCCAGCATGCTCAGTAAAACCTACCAGCTGTTTTGTTTACAAAACTGCACGAATCTGTATCTACCCCTACTGGTTATTTTCAAGCAAAGAGTTTTCACACCAAATATTGATTGCATTTATTTTAGTACTTTTTTATGACCTTTAAAGAGGTTTCATGTTTTCATTTCAAGTTTTTATTTATTTATTTATTTTTTATCAAAGCTAGTTTTGAGCAAGTTCCCAATTTTCTCATAAACTCAAGCTCAAATAAACACTAAACTTACAGCACTAATTCGATTCATATATTATGTAACAGATGATGAGCACTGTGCTCTTTATAAAAAATGTTTTTGCAAATTTTATTAATGACTGAAAAATTAGCAAATGACTGTGGATCGCGGATAACACTGAAGATTCACTTTGAGCACTTCACACTCCTGTTGGTGGTGAGTGAGCAGCTTGTGTCTAGTCTTGTCTGGAAATAATGTCGTTCCTGTTAAATTAAACATGATTTAATTTACAAGAAACAAGAAAATATGAGAAAATATACAATTACATTTGAGCCCAAAACAACAATTTTACAATCAGAAGTGAGTAGTTTTTAATTTGACTTGACCAATGAACTGGAACCTTCTGGAAAGTCTGCAGCAGATTAATTGTTTTAAATTCAATTGTTTTCTTGCAAATTGTTTCAAATTTTAATTATAATTGACTAATTTTGTAAAAGAAAGCTTTGTTCACAATGGCTGCAGTGTTTTTGTGGCATCAGCTGCCACTGTGGGGGAAAAATAATAATAATTCCTCGACTTCGTGTGGTGTTGAGAAAGAAATTGACCACACACTCGGATCTGTTCGTCGTTCATCTCCATGTACTTATAAATGCATTATTTATAACATTAATTAATATATGTATTAATCATTCAAAATAAATGCAAAAATAATTACAATTACATGCTAATACATATCATTTTAAAATTGTAATTAAAATTATGGGTTATATTCAGGGGTGAAAGTAGTTTTATATATTTTTTGGTTCTATGTAGCTAAAAGACGAGGGAAATAAACCATGGAGGTGGTGGACAGTCCAAATCGTAGGTTTCTTCTTGTGTCTCCAGAATAAGGCTAAGATTTAGACTAGCCTCAGCTAACCAACTGTTCCAGGGTTGAATCCCAAATAGCATAAAGTTGAAAGCTAGAACACTAAGAAGAGTGTAGAGTCCCTTGTTCCACACAGAAGTAGTGCCGTTAATCAGAGGTTAAAGAGGGATTTGGACTTCAGCCTTGAGTTAGAAGCTAGTTGACTTTGTAGCTCACATTAGCCGTGAACAAAGCAGAAACAAAGCATGAGACTAGTAGCACATTAGGGGTAGCTCGCGCTCACTGCTGTTTATTAGCAGCAGTGAAAAATTAAAACACAGCACAGATGTACAGGTGGGATTCAGAACAACTTAGAAGCAGTTATTAAGGAGACAGTATGTTGTTGAAGATGACGGAAGCAATATATATAAAACTTTGTCTATTTACTACATTTTATGCTTCCATGCTCCCAGCCTGGATTTCAGCTTTGTTCACTTACAAAATAAGAATACAATGTCATTTTAGTCACAGTAAATCTTTACTATATTAACTTACCAACAAATCTGAGGTAAATGCTGATATTCCTGACAGGTTTATGTTGTTTTTTTTTGTTTGTTTGTTTTTGCAGTCTAAACCTATACACGTTGTTTCAAATGAAAGACACTGGAGTCATGTGCTAACTAGCTTAGCCAGAAAAGCGATGTTTCTCAATATGCTGGAAAACATGGACACAGCTGAGCGTAATCATAAATCAATTTTAGTCATGTGGAGTCTTTTCTTAGTAACTTACAAGGAAATAGTCAATATTATATATATATATATATATATATTTTTTTTTTTTTACAGTTTATACAATTAACATTGTGTATACATAATGCTATAACAACATATGCTAGCTAAGCCCTCTATGCTATTTAATGTAGTGAAATGCTCAATGTAACCAATGCTATTTAAGCGTTTTAAATATACATAGTATTTTGCTTGGAAATTTGTCAAAATACGGTACATATAAAGAATATGTTGAAATTCCTGTCAGTTTACTTCACCTTTAGACTGTTTACATAAAACAAGCAGATGCTAGCTAAATCAGTCACAAAAGCAATGTTTCTCAATATGGTGAAATCTATTGACATTAGATTAGCAGTTAATGCTATAATTAAACAATATAATATAACACACAAGATATTGCTTAATTATAGCCAATATATAGCCAAAAGGTGAAAAGAATAAACCATGTTCTCCTACTGTACATTTTCACTTGTTCTGCTTTATAATATCAGCTCTGTTAAATCCTGTTACCAGGGTTAAATCCGAAATACAATTAAATGGAAAGCTAGTGCACTATGTAGGATGTACAATTCCTTGTCCCTCACATCAAGTAGTGCCCTTAATCAGGTGTTGGAGAGCGATTTGGGATTCAGCCTTGTGTTAGGATAGCTTTCCAGTCACATTCCCATGTCCAAACCCACATTTCAGCACATCTGTTTAAAGAATCTGACCAGACCAAATTTCACCAACTTTGAAACACTTTTAAACGAGATATTCCAGATGAACAATTGAAATGCCCGACTGGAACGCGGCCGTTATTGAGGTTTTGCAAGTTGGCGTTGTGAACAGGATGTTGTTTCTATAAAGGGACCCATATATTAACCTCTCTCTAGTCATTTCTAGAAGTAGCAGGCAAAAGTCTGAAAATCGGGGGTGTAGGGATAGAAGAGCGAGACACAGCGTCTGTGGTGAAAGGATGCTAATTGCAGATTGATTTGAAGGAGCGACGGGCCTATCTGCATTACTGTGAAGTGTGTGGCTGGCACTCATCTCTCCCTCTCTGTCTCTGATTAAGCATTGTGTGTGCTGTTTATTTAGCTAAACCACAGGCTAAATTCAGGTTAAGTGAGTAGGGAAGCTGGCTGTTGAGGAAAAAGGTCCCTCTCGTTTCACCATCCGGAACGAGGATGATTTAGAGGCGCAGACAGATGTTCTTGACATACGCAAGCTCTGCAACGAGAACACATTGATTGCTGTGCGGCACAAATTAGCTTTATGACGATCATTGTTTCATAATCGTGGGCAAAATGTGGATAAGTGATGTTAGGATCTGGTGTAAAGTCGTCCACGATGTAAACGCCAAGGATAATGTCTCATAATGGAACGATTTATTTGTCACATATAAACAGGAACATATTCATGATCTACTGTATAGTTTCTTCCATTAAAACATCAGTTTTTTTTTGTTTGTTTGTTTGTTTTTTGACAATTTCCGATTAGACTGGTGTTGGTAATGGTAGTCTGTCTCACAACACACACACAAATGTGCAAGATAATTGTTGACTCAAAGTATTAACTTGTTGTCTAGATATATTAATTCCTAGCCATGTCTAATAAAAAAAAAACATAAATAAAATAAATAAATAAAAACACCATGACACCCAAAACTTGCCAAAACTGTAATAATGCACATCTGATTTTTTTTTTTTTGTGTGTGTGTGTGTGTGTTATGTTAAAGCAAAAGTTAGAGTGTGGATGATGTGGATATGTAAACTTGTTATATAAACTGCTGATTTTTTTCAATTGTTTCTTGAACAATATGGCACCAAGACAAACAATTTAAGAATGGGTGAGATAGTTGTCGTGGATAATAGACTGCATTAATGGAAAAGGAACAAATGTTATACATTACGCTTCCAGTAAGTTATAGATTGAAAAGCATAAAAAAAGAAAAGAAAAAAGGCAAAGCACATCATTTGAATGGGTGTTCGAGTCAAACCAGGACTTTTTATTGCACAGAACAACAGAACACAGTTATGAGAGTAAGAACTACCATTATTATGCTACATAATCCCCTGCTATGCTTATCCCAGACTTTCACTAGCACACTGAAACCATGATCGAACTGCCTGTCTGATTCGCGTCTGAAATGCTGGCCTCCCAGGAACTCCTTTAATGGCCCAAACATGTGGAAACATGCTTCAGAACTGTGGCCATGACTTCCAGTTCCTGTAATGTGCAAGTCGTGTTGGTAAATGATTGTGTGTACAGTTCTCACAAACACATGCATCCGTTCTACAAGTTGTCGTTCCATAGATTTTTCAATGATCAGTCATTCCACTCGCTGAATCTTCACGTGAAAGCCTGCGGTGAGCTCGGAGCCACTTCGGCCGACATCGCATTCACGGACGTACGTCTGTCTCTAAAACGTTTGCGCCGTTTAAATGTTTTACTGCTGCTAAGCATCTCATCAGCGTTCTGAGCTTGAAGTCTTCCGTAAATGTCAAATCGGTTTTATGGCTTCATTCAGGAGAAATTTCATCACGAGTCCCACGCCCCTCGTAGATTTAAATCCCTAATAACCTTTAAGAGAAAGAATTTTTTTTTTTTTTTTCTGGTTGGGATTATAAACAGTTATGGTGTACAGGTGTTGAAGAGTAAAGACAAACAATGTGTTTAAACAGTGTGTTTAAATGAAGTTCAATACGAGCATATATTGTGGAAAAATCCGCAGGATTACAGCAGGTACAAGTCAAAAGGATACATCCAACGGATTATCCAATTGGGCCAAAAGTGCAAATCTTATTACATTGAGATTATAGCATAATGTACCAAAAATTATATCAGACTCTATAATTATATATAACGATATAATAAAATATAATTCATTCATTAGATCACTGCAGCCTTAGTTTCCATTTACTACCCTTGTGTTGAATATTCCAAACAGGGGTGACGAGCTGACATCACCGAAAAAGCGCCAGCCAAAAGACACCGTCATGGAGAGACTGAAACACGTAATAGCCATCATCATTTCAGTCTAAAAAATAGCATTTATCCAGGCACCAACTTTGACACCTCGGACAAATAGAGCAGCGTGTTGGTCCAGTGGTACTTCAGAAGTTCTAGTGACCGGAAGGATGACAGTTTAAATCTCAGAACTGTCAGAGACCATGTTATTCATATGTTAGATTAAGGGGTCCAACTCCAGATTTCTTCATCTCTGTGCTTGGATTGGATTATGTCTAAGTTGCATGTTGTACTGTATGCATCTTCCAATTATTAGTTTCATTTAAAACAAAACCATGCGCATACAGATCTGCACATCTTACTGAATAGCATAGAATTAAAGGGATGTAGTATGACATTTCATCCTGTTTACAAAGCAGATGATCAACAGCAGGCAACATGGGGTATTAGAAACAAATGGAGGAAGAGAGAAAAGCTCTCTGTGGGGAATAAACCGGGTGTCTTGATGGATTTGTCGGAAACCGTGAGCAAGAGAGTGAGCTCGTCAGGGCCAGAAATGAGCTGCCATCTTAATCCGGCGTGTCACGTCACACTCTGCTGTGTGTCTCTTGAAATTCAGCTGAAAGCAAGAGCAGCCAAGACCGCAAAGGTCATAATCCGCTAGTATAAGCGTCGTGCTGACACACACGAACAAATTCGCTGCTTCATCTTGCTTTCTCCTTTTGTTCTGAATGAGTTAATGCTTCGTGGCAGTTGGCTCCAGCGACCACGGATTGTGTTCTACTGGTGGGAAACCAAAAAAGGAATTCGTGTCCAACTAATCAAGGGCCAAGTGGTGAGGAACACAATGAAAGAGGCATTGTGAAAAAAATGATAATAAAACAGACAGTTGCGTGTGCCATATGTGGGAAAGCATGAATATGAGGTTCTCATGTATGCTTCGTTACAGGACATTAACAAGAAATTAGCTTTCTACAGTAAACCTCATTCGTCTTGTTGTGTGGTCCTTTTTAATATTAGGTCTTGAAATAATGTAACATACGCAATGTCTTTGGTTACCCTGTCCTAACATGACATCCACCTACACTTCCTGACTTGTGTACAGTATGTCCATTACCTACAATAAAAAGCAGGAAAAAAAAGATGTGGCGTGCAAAGGAAAGGTCAAGCGTAATGATGCTGTTGCCAAAAACTGCTGAATATGAATTTTGAACATCAGCTTTAATAATGAAGGGTTCTGATTAAGGATCTTACACCTAAATTGTTATACTAAGTAGTGTTCATTTTGTCAGCTATTTAGAATTTTAGTCTTGAAATGTTTTATATATATATATATATATATATATATATATATATATATATATATATATATATATATATATATATATATTTAGTCAATCTTATCCTAGTTTTGTTTAGTCAAGTTTTAGTCATCTAAAAGTCTGGACATTTTAGTCTAGTTTTAGTCTAAAAAAAACATTTTAGCGATAAGGTTATTATTAAATAAGTATTCTAGCCCAAACCATTTTTTTTTTTTACAAAATAATTATCTTGACATTTAAAATGTATCTTTTTATCTGATGTTTTCAGCTAATTATATTTATTTTTAACCATCATAACAACTGCTACATGTCCATATTTTTGGCTCGCAGTCGTTCCTGTGTTCATTCAGCAAGTTGAACGCCTGATCCTTAAAAAAAACAAAAAAAAAGAATAAAATAAGCATTTTTTAAAAAATTGATGGATTGTTGCCAATTTGTGGAGTAGACGCATCTGTCTGTGGAAACTGTACAGGCATTCATTCACCGATTCAACATTCACCATTCGACACCACTTGCGAGTTATTGCCACATCCTGACCGCGCCCTAAGCCATTTAACAAAGGAGTTCCTGGGAGGCTAGCGTTTAGGACATGAAGCAGCCAGTCAGATCATGGCTCCAGCATACTTAGAAGACTTTCTAACCTTATATAATAAAAATATGTAAAACGTGATTATACACAGGCGGTATGGTGGCTTAGTGGTTAGCATTGTCGCCTTGCACATCCAGGGTCCAGTGATGTTTCAGTTGGTACCCTCACTGATGAGTAGCTGTGAGTAGCTTCTCATTTTCTTTAAGTCATATTCTGTGGTTGTGGCAAAGGTATTATTCTGTTGCAGCAGGGTCAAGTTACTGTCCTGCATCAAGCAAAGAAAACGACTAAGCAGATTGTCGGAACTACTAAAATTGGGTTGAGAACTGTAAAATGCATTATTAAAACCTGGAAGGATAGTGTCGAACCATCAGCTTTGAGGAGGAAATGTGGTTGGAAAAACATCCTGCATGAGTGAGAGCTGACGACCTGAATGTCCCGAATGAGCAGGCTTTTCTATCAATGGATTTCTTTCTTCCCTG
Organism: Clarias fuscus; assembly: GCA_030347435.1. Classification (NCBI taxonomy): domain Eukaryota; kingdom Metazoa; phylum Chordata; class Actinopteri; order Siluriformes; family Clariidae; genus Clarias; species Clarias fuscus. Next base: position 20,493,371 of record CM059225.1, on the reverse strand, counting down.
ATGGCACGGGCATATTCCAAAATGACCTGCCAGGATTCATCGGTCTCCAGTTGTCAAAGAGTGGTTCAGGGAGACATCATTTTCACACATGGATTGGCCACCGCAGAGTCCAGACCTTAACTCCATTGAGAATCTTAGGGATGTGCTGGAGCAGGCTTTATGCAGCGGTCATCAATAAAAAAAATAAAAAAAAGATCTTGGGAAGAAATTAATGACACTCTGGGCGGCAATAAATGGTGTGACATTGCGTAAACGTATCAAAACAATGCCAAAGCCTTAATGGAAGCAAAAGGCTGTCCAATGAAATATTAGAATTTGGGACTTTTTTCTTTTCTTTTTCTTTTTTGGCCGGGCAGTGTTTGTGAAATAAACATTGCTTTATTTCCATTTGTAAACCACTTCATTTATCATGTTTTGCCAGTTTGAACAGGAACCTGCATCAGGCTGCAACTGCCTTGGAGATATTTACTGCTCCTGTCAATCTGTTTAGCCTCTAAAGCAAACTTTTCTAACAAGTTTTCCCTGAAACATAAGGACACACAAGACAAAAATACAAAGAATGCTAACATTTTCCTCAGACGTGTTGGTAAATTGCTAAGAATAAATGTAGTACCTCTAGAATTACACTGCAATTACACTTAGCATCGACCACTAACCGAACCACCATGGGTTCCGCCATATTGAGAAATGTCAACATTGCGTTATAGTTCTTGTATTCTGAGCTGTTTGAACATTTTTAGATACTGAATCTTCTCCTGAACTCCATTTTCTACAGATTTTTAGCAACGCCTTGTGGGCAATGCCTTCCTTGTCCTTGTGTTGACTCAGTGTCTCCAGCCACCCCTGACTGCTTGAACCTCCATCACATCTTCATCATGCAGAAGAGAGGTCAGTAAGGGCGTGTGAAACCTACACCACGGAATGACGCACTTGATTTCATGCTAGCCATGAATCGAACAACCCTGCATCGTTCGTTTCTACTCCGCTGAAGCCGTTATGGATGAATTTAGGCTTTTGTTCACACTCAAAAGTTCTCAAAACACATGATGGGATCCTAATAGACAACTCGTGAGTTAACAGACGATTGTGATCTACAACGCAGAAGTTTGCTGTCATAAAGCCAGTTTTATTAAAGAGTTTCATTGACTGTCATTATGCCCTACAGTGAACGTCGCACAGACCCCTGATGAGCAGATTGTCTTTTCGCAGCAGGATGTCGTGTTTCTCACCAAAGGGCAGTAATTGAAACCATTACCTCATCCATTTGGTTATTCATGTTGGCTAATGGGATGAACAGAAAGTCTGGAGTCTCTTTTTTGCCCCGCTCTCGCTTTCTCTCTTTCTCTCTCTCTTTCCGTCTGGTGCCGTTTGTCAGCTTTAGATTACTTTAACATCTCCAATATAACGGAATGGATTTTAACTTTCTATGGCATGTGACATCCCTCTGAGCAAGTGAATCCTTCAGACTTCTACCAAATATCAAATTTTTCGCATAAACCGTAGCCGCGCCGAGGCGAAACGACTTTACTCGATCTGTTTTTACACCATTAATGTCCATTAAGGCAGCGCCTAACGATGATATGCTTGTATTAAAAGCTTTGATGAAGACAAGTCTTTTCAAAAGTAGGAGCTTTTTTCTAAGTAGGAGGCCGACAGTCCTCAGTGTGCTCACAGGAGCTGCTAATGCTCTTACGCAATCGTTTATTTGGCCTCGCTATTCATTCCCGTAGGTCGTGATGCCGCTCTAAAAGCCTGTCGGAAAGCCTGTGGGTGTGTGAGATTGAAGAAAAATAACTCAATAACTAACTTTGCTGAATGGAGAAGGCTGAAAAGTTAATCCAACTTATGACCCAGTGAGTAATCCTTTTTTTTTTTTTTGGCTTTTAAACCAACTATATTTACCCACCTAGGCCTTGTAGGCAGACTTGTGTAACCACAGTCGATCAGTGAAATGCCAAATTAAAAATACAGAAGTCTCTAGAGAGCTTTACTGGATGTAAAAAAAGAAAAAAATCCAGAACATTTGTAGCATGAGCAGTTTTGTCACATTTTATGCAAATAAAGTCAAAAGACATATAATGTTATATAATAATAAACGCTTAAAAAAAAGGCTAATTAAACTGGAAACCAGTGCAGGTTTATGGAAAGATGCTAGTCTACCCATGATAAAATCTTTAGCTGAATTTAATCAGTGCCCGTATTCAGGGTTCGAGGTACACAGGAAATTGGACACAGACTATAGACATGTGGCGCAAGAGACACACATGTGGGTGGAGTTTGCCTAAAACAAACGAATGTCTCATTTACATGCATTTGTAACCTTAAGCGGAATTCTTGGTCAATATCATCCAGAGTGAGCAGCAGTATAAAGGCCAGCCTCACTGTTTGACAAGTTAGCGTGTCCACAATAAGATGATCAAATGTTCTTTTATACATTGCCAAATAATTGAGAGTGGAAGCCATTAAATTGGTCCAAATAAGCAAATTTCAAGTGACTGATTTAATAATATAATGATTTGTGCTGACATCTAGCTCACGCTTGCAATGTTCTCATTTTTTTTTTCTCATCACCACACTTTTTCCATTTTTTTACTGTTTTTTTTTTTTTTGCTTTTGTAACCTATGTTAGCTTTTTTTAAATATATACAGTAGTATAGTTTGGAGGCACGGTGGGTATTGTTGGGTTTTGGTGGGTATCCTCCAGGTACTCCCTACCACCCACACTCCAAAAACATGCAGATTAAACTGATTGGTGTTGTCCAGAGGTCCTACCACGGTAGTAAAAATGGGAATAAATACAATGGTCACCATTGGCCTATTGGCCTCCATGGTCCCTAGTTGGACTTCAGAGGTTCTTAGACGGACGGACGGACGGGCATTGTTGCACAGCGGCTTTACAGAAAAAAAAAAATTACCATAGGATTTAATAAATAGGATTTAAGTGGTTTGTCACTTAAGTATCCCATAAGAATTTTGTACTATAGTGTGTTTTTTACTATAATTTACCAGAGTATTTACTGTGGTACTGCAGACATTATCATGGTAGGCAGCAAAGGAATACCAGGGTAGGTAATGTGGCATTTCAGTGGGTGCCGTGGTAGTACTATTCTATTGTATGTTGTGCACCACAATACTTTGGTGAGTACTATGGCACTTATTGGGTACTACAGTGGCAACCAAAGTTAATCAAGGAGTCTCCACAGCAGATCATCCAATCATCCCAACTTGGCACAGGTTTTACTCCAGATTCCCTTCCTGATGCAACCGTCCCATTTTTTTTTATCCGTGATTTGGGACTGGCACTACATGCAGTGGGTGGGTAGTATGGCTTGTGGCAACCCACCAATGGCGGGGCTCGAACCCCGATACTCAGAACCTAGAGTCTTAGCCATCTGACCAACCACTGTTTCTGATGAAAGTGTTGATATTGAGCATAATTGCCAGAAACTCGTATACTGGATAAATAATAAGCCCTATCTATGCAATAATAGTAACACATCACAATTACAGTTCAGTTAAACTACTAACATTTGCTGCATTGCCAAGCTGTCTTAAAGAGTCTATACTGTTAAAAAAAAAAAGAGGCCATTAGATTTGCTCTATTTTATCTAAGAAAGGCAAAAAAACTATTTCTTTTCCAAGAGCTATGCCTATTGAAAATCGCACCTATAAATACACTCAGCCTTTACAGTACAAGAAAGATTCGAGAAGGTAAAGCTTTTCAAGCTGACCAATTTCCCATTGTGCGACTGTTGAGAAGAAACGGTCGTGTTAATGTTTAATCACAAAACCATTCCCAGACTACTGTACATGTGCACTCTTAATCTCGTCTTTCATTCACAGTGTCAGTGGCCAGAACATCTGCTGAGACCATAGACTGTGGGTTTCTTATATTGCTTGCTCCGAACATGCTGGATTTAGCAGCGTCGACTTGCATCTCCAGGGTCCAGGTTCAATTCCCACCTCGGGGTCTGTGTGCATGGAGTTTGCATGTTCTCCCCGTGCTTGGTGTGTCTCCTCTATGTGCAAAAGACGTGCTGATGAGGCTAATAGGCATTCCCAAATTGCCTGTAGCTGTGCGAATGAGTGTGTGAGTGTTGACCAGAGGGCCTACCACAGTCGTAAAAATGGGAATAAACAACGATCAACATTGGCCTCCACAGTCCCTAGTTGGATTCCCAGAATCCTGCTCCTTTACTCTCCATACACAGGAGGTTTTAGTATTTTATTCCACTCCTGTAAAACACTAATATCTGTGGGGGAAAAACAGCTTAAATGCATATGAATGTATTACCATGTAATTATAAGCTATTTTGGGTTTTTCAGCCGAGTGAGGATATATCTCACACTCACACAGACAGACTGTGGGCAGGCTGCCTGTATTTACTGCAAAAAAAAAACAATTCATACCACGCTGCCACACAATTATACATAATTATTGCAATTAGCACGGGTGAACAAAAAAGGCTAAGGCTAACGAAAATTCTTGATCTTGTAACGGGGGAAAATGTTTATAGCTTTTCTTTTTTAATTACACGTCCTCATATCTATTCATATGCAGTAGTTCAGTACATATTAGAATTAGACTGTTACAGCATTATGTTAACGCCAAGCTAGCAATAGTGCAACTATTTTTTTTGTTTTAGTAATTCAAGCTTCGTATACAGCCAAATATAAGCATTGACAGACATCTATCAAACACATGGCTTCATAGTTTTACAGTTAACACTTTTATAGTTTACTAGCGTAAGTAACCATCATTGGTGAGAAAACAGTTTGCAGAAATAGTTCAAAGGTGATATTATTATTATTCCAGGTTGCAGCCCACATACACATCCCTGGTTTTAAACTTCCTGTGGGAAGAATAAACATATATTGATCTGTCCATTCATCTTTGAAGGTTCAGCTTTCATAGTCTACTTTTATTTATTTATTTTTTTTTTATGTAAGTTGTACTGTGACACATTTTGTTTCTTTTTCTTGAGGATTTTGGTGGCTTATAGGTACATTACCGTTGTTTCTGTGTCTTCTGCATACTCTGTCTAGACACGGTAAACTATCATGTTGAGTAAAGTGTATAGTAGCTACATCTACCTCAAGGGGGGAAAAAAAGCGCTAGATACTATGACATAATTTGTCACATATCTGCTCATAACTCCACAATAACACTATATAAATTTCTTATGGGATACTATATTGTCAAGCCATGCTTCACTTCTCCTCAACATTCTGGTTCCATTTATGGTGCAGAATTAAATTCTGTCCAGCCAGTTTTTTTGTGATGCTGTGACAAAATCCTTCTGGACAGACATACAGACAGACAAAAAAAGTTCTGACCAATGTCCAGACAAAACCTCTCTTTTATTTATACAGATACAACTTTTTCAGCTAACTTGAATTCTGGATGTTCAATTATAGTTAAGCTACGGTTCACGCTAAGCTAATGACAGCATGCCTTCCTCGTGCTAGTTTTTTACCTAAACTAAATCTTAAGGTACTGAAAAATTCTAGTTGAAAAAAAAAATAAAAGTTTAAAATTTAAGTTCTATGTGTCTTCAGAAAGCATTCAACCTGCCCTGTTAGCACAATTGTCTTGTTATGACTTCTGTTTTAGCTATACTAAGAATGCAGGCTGATTTGCTCACAGTTAGCTGATTCGTTCCTATGACAACCATGCTTCAGAGCCAGACTATAATCTCACATGATTGAAAACATGTTTTCATCTAAAACCTCAGACCTCAAAGCTAACCGCTAAAGCATGTCTCAAACAGATGCTAATTTCTGGCTAACATTTAACAAACCTGTAAGAAAATGTGGTAATGAAATTTTTTTTATTTAAAAAACTCTTAATTGTTTGCCATTTTCTACAGCCCCAATCAGCAGGCGCTATAAACACCAGCCTGCTTTTCAATCCTGCATCAATCAGAACTTGCCAACAGCAACAAAATAGCAAATAAAACTTTTAACAGGCAGACTTAACACACTCTTTATTAGCGAGCCAAAAGCGAGCACTGGCACTGTTTTCGGAAGTTTCTGATCGAAATGACCTCAACTGCACCAGCGTGAAGTCCGCAACTGGTGCAGTTCCCTCCAAATCAAATGCCGTTAAAATATTCCGTCATCCCTTCAGTCCAAATGGACCTAATGAACCTGACTCTACGCTAATGCTAACATGCTAATACCCGCTAGTGCGGTTTTGGAAAAAACGCACAAATGTTACACACTTGTTTTTCATTCCGAAGCTGGGTTCGGCCAAACCACCATGAGGTCAGTCCAAACAATTCTGTTTTGCCTAGTTACCGTGTCAGCTAGCACTGTTTAAAAGAGTCACTCATTCCTTTTTGGTAAAATGACTGCTTTTTTTTTTTTTGGTAAAAAATTGCTGGGAAAATGACAGTCTGTGTGGAGGTCACGGCCCAAGGTGTCGGATAAATACGAACGTTTCCATTTCTAAAATATCCCTAGCCCTAATTTTATAGATGCTAAAGAATGGAAAAGCCTGGCCACATTATGATGATCTAATGAGTGAAAATATGTTTAGCATTGGACTATTACAGCGATTATCATATTAGCAGTATCATAATCATTATCCGTATCACTTCGCGTACTAATGAAAATGATAGTCACTCGCTCCATTTCTGCTGTCGGCAAGTTTCATTCATGACATCATATTTCAGTTGGATTAGCAAGCCAAGCCAAGTGAAACAGGAGGTAACGCTAAGTTCAAAACCTCCAGCTGAGAAAACGACTTAAACACTTTAGCATGAGTTCCACATATACTAAATGTAATACTCACCTGTTCAGTTTGTTCATAAGATAGAGAGTCATCATCATTCACACTTTGTCCCTTTATCAGGAAATTATGGAGATATGAAATGAGAAGTGGTAATGCTAGAGTTTCTACTGTATTTCTTATAGGTTGCTTGTTTTGTTTCTTAAAGGATCTGTGCCAAACTCTACAACAATGAGTTTTCCAATCAAACAGTGTTTTTTAACATCTCATGGAGTCATGTTGCCACTGTCATCAAAAAAAGTGAGTAAAAGCAGTCGAATTTGGGACACTTGGAACGCAGTATAAACTGGTAAAGACATACGGTACGTAGTTTTGTCTTCCTTGATGTGGAGCTGCTGCGCTTTTTTGTCAATTTCCTTTACAGAAAAAATCCAGTGAGGACATGTTCGAAGCAGGACGCATGTCACAGAAGAGGAAGTTTGGTTGACTGAGTTGTCAGTGGAATGTTCCTGTGTTGTTCCTACGTCTAGGAAGTTCCCACGATGATCTATTCAGACTCCTACTAGGACTATGGTAAGGGTCATGCCACATTGTAGAAGACCACTTTAAGTTCATATTATGGTTTTCTGATCAGCATGTCTATGTCACATTTTAGCATGAGTACTGGATCCAGTTCCTTACATTATCACTTTGTGATTGTTCTCTAGTAGTGCATGTGGCGTGGTGTTTATACCAACCCGTTGGACGCAATGACCACATAGTGAGTGGTGCGATCTTATCATATACATACACACTAAAAAATGCTGGGTTGTTTTTACTACCCAAACGCTGAGTTGCCTCTGTTGGGTAATATTTCTGGGTTATTTACAGGGAGTTGGGTACGTTTTGTTTAACCCAGCTTGCTGGGTTGGAGTTGGGTTAGCTAGCGACAGCTAACATCACAGATCAGACCGACCCTCCCCCGAAGTTCACCGGTGTATTCAGTGGCTGTCAGCTTCATCTTTTTTTCTTCCTCCTCACGCATTTAAGAGGAAATGTAAACGTTCAATATAAGGTCTGTATACACACTTTCACTCACCTATGACTGAATGTGTTCACTGTATGTAGCATTTATTACTGTTACCGTGTTACACTGAAACTTTCAGCCTGGTCTGTGCTATAGCATGCTAGTTTATCTGACAATGGCTGCTAACTAGCCAAACCAAAGAACCGCACCTGTGTATGAAAGAAACTGCAAAAATGTCTGAGCTTTTTAGCTTTCTTTGTAGAATGCTTGCAGGGTGTATGAAGGTGGTGAAGTGATGAATGAAAGCTAAACTGTTAACTGTAGTGCCAGCATGACGCTAGCATTTAGCTAGGTTGCTAGCGTTAGCAAACACATAAAATAGCTGAGGTGTTACAAAACATTAATCTTCTTACAAATATGCATACTAGCCAACCCTCTCGAATTTTTCCATAAACTTTTACTTTCTTTCTTTCTAAGGTTGGAACCAACACCGTGGAATATCTGTCAGTCGAGGCCGTACATCTACATCCTGATGTTGGGAGATAATGACCAGCACTGCTCTCAGGCATTAGTGCTTCTCAGTAATAGTATCGTAATGATGTCGCTCTTGAACGTGTTTTGTATTATCTGATCTTGTGCTTTTGAAAAATAAATATTTTTCTATGTTTTGTACAATTAATTGGGTGTTTATTGCATATATGTATGGTTTGCAAAACTTAGTGTTTTCTTTTGTAACAGACCAGTATATCAAAGTAATTAAACTGTTTTACCCATAGACATGTAAAACATAAAAATAATAATAACCTATTTGTGAGGTAAAATTAACTCAGCAGAGTAGTTAAATATGACCTAGAATTTGGATTGAATATTTGACCCATCTTACTGGGTTAAATAAGTAACCCATTTTGCTGGGTTAAATTAACCCAGCATGTAGTTGGTCCAATATTTATCCAGCAGCTGGGTTAAAAACAACCCAGTTTGGGTTGTTTTTAACCCAGCATTTTTTAGAGTGTAGTAAAGACTCGGTTCGATCTCATCGGACCTGGTGAAGATGAGCATGATCAGGTGCGTGATAGAAATTATTGACAACATGGTAGACCCATTGAGAACCTGACAGGGATGTGGCTGAGGAGTAGTAGGAGCTTGATAAATTGCACATTTTTCCATTTTGAACCCGATCCCGTGGCGTTCCTTGATATTTTTAGGATGCAGTGAAAACTTCATTGTCATTGTTGGATTGTGAACGGGATATTAGGAAGCCAAACTGTTTAAAGAACCCTTGAGGAATCCTTATTCCAAGAGTGGATCATTTCGGACACTATCCTACTGCGGCGCATTGCGGGTTTTGACAAGCAAACCGGAAGTCTGGAAACACAGCCCTTTGTATGGCTGACCTCAACAGACTTTGACCCATGAAGTGGATAGAGAGCACATAAATCCCTAAAGACCCCTAAAGAAGTCAATGGTCGTCCTTCTGGAGGAAACCGTATATAGTACAGTAGGTCAATGTAAAGCCAGAAAGTGTTTCCTTATCAACTAGAAGCTTGAATTCGTGGTTAAAGGTCTGGGCTACAGTTCACAAGGTCATGAGTTCAAATTCTAGTCATGTTAGATCCTTGAGGAAAGATCTTAAACCTTTTCTGGCTGAAGAACACCACTGATTGCTGACCCATGGGCAAAACGCATCCGAACATGGGGATCATATCCAAAACTCCACAAGCTCATGGGAGAAATGCAACCAGGTGAACCAGCAATCTAGGATATCCGAAATAAAAGAAATGATAGAGCGATTGCATATGAGGTTGTTTTATAGTAAGCCATTTATCTTGTACATACATTTTAGCAGGCAGCATTTCATCATTTTTGTCTCCCTAAGACAAACTCACACACCCACATACAGTACGCATATCTTTTGCTACACTTTCTTTGTAGAACATCTGGACAAATCCTAACCTGAAATAGCTGGATCATGGATTAATCCCGTCCATATTGTTTTTACCGTTCATCATCATTGAAGAATAACATTTGATTACCTCTGCTTTTTATACAGTGCAGGTGCTTTGCGTGGTGGACGGCTAAAGTGGAAAGATCCAGATGGTAGATAGTGTTCCTTGTCCAAAATGTTTCCTTCCCTCGGAGTAAAAAAAAAAAAGAAAAAAAGCCAGCACTTCAACTCTGACCGTTATGGCATTTTCATTAGTTTAGTTTATTACTTTGTACAGTCTGACATGGGTAACAGTGCCACAACTCATGCACACACAGCGCATTAAAAATGGATGAGGAAAACAGGAATGTTTAAGAGACCCAGGAGAACAGCCGAGCTGTTGAACACCTGTTCGGTCCGCTACTGGGAAGATTTAAGGATATCTAGTGTGTGTGCTTTTCAGAGAGCGCGGGGGCCGTTCGGAGAGCAGTGTTGTTGTGGCGCTGTGTGACCGTGAGAAACGACTGGGGAAGGAGAAAAACAAAAGAGGGCCATTAGACGGGGGCAAAGGGACAAGAATCGCCCGCAGTGTGCGATTCAGATCCCTCTAGAGTGTTTTAAGGAATTGGTACATGAACACAAGGCTAAGGTGGAAGCACAGAATAAAACCAGCAACTGGGTTTAATGATAATGAGCTTTATGCATTTGTTTTTACACTATGTTATGCATGATTATTTGTGTTTAAAAATATAAAATCATTAAAATATATGTATATATTATACATAAATATATTGTATATACAGGACATATATACACTATATATATATATATATATATATATATATATATATATATATATATATATATATATATATATATATATATAAAATGCATAAAATTCATGTTTTAAATTATATTGTAAATTTTACCATATCTTAAAACTGCATGTTTGTGTTGTCAATACTACTACTACTAATAATAATAATAATAGTTATTTGTGTGTCTGGATTTCCATGCTGCTTTATGACAAATCAGCACTGCATGAATAAAATTGATTAAAACTCGTTCCACATTACAAATATACCATAAAACGAAATAAAATGAGTTTATCACACAATTGTGTGTGTAATTATAGAAAGTTAAATAGAGGTGAATTCTCTCTCTCACTGTGTAAACTTTCCACCCATGCCAAACAACTACAAATCTATAAATCTCATCATCCAGACTGCTGCGTAGACCCCATAACCTGAGAAGACTGCTCTACACAAGACACACACTCATAAAAAAAAAAATGTAAAAAAAAGAAGTGCATAGCTATTAATATCAATGCAACAAGATGGAGAAACCGGAGCACAAGAGATCATTGCGAGAATTGCACAAGAAAGCGGGATTAACCAGAATGAGATACAGATGCCGTGTCGACACATCCTGCCTCTTCTCGACGTGACGGATAAACCAGAATCTGAACAATACTGTGCTTAGTCACTGAGATGTAATTACAGACTCTTTGTTGCGGAGCATCCAATAATATCAGTCATGCTGGGTAATGAGGGTCAGAGCACAGGCAGAGATCATGAGCCACGTTCACCCAGGCCAGGAGTGTAGTCTGAACCTCCCTCGGAAATGTTTTTTACGACAGTTCCAAATGGGTGTTTAATACAACTCACCGTTGAAAAACGTCGCTTTGCGCAATGATTTGTGCTTTAGTGCTCCTGGAAGGAGATCAATGTCATTCATTGACGACCAAACACCATGGTGAAACGAGGTGAACTAGAATCGTGCATTTTTTCCTGGATCCGAGTTAATGAAAATATTCGTTTTAGTGGAACTTTATAACATAACTGTATTATATTTCCTATGCTTATTACCGTTATTAATTTAATCAAGTTAGTGGTTTTTGGATTCAGCATCCTAAATTCCTTCCTGGCTACAGTACTCAACCCGAGCATGACTTGGGAATTAGAGTTAACGGGACCAATCTAACGATCTTAAGAGACCTGAGGTAGAAAATAATGAAGTCAAAATATTTGCAGGATATATAGTATATACACCAACATTCACTTGTACATGCTTTTTGTTATGAATACTGTATATCTTCAAAAGTGTTTTGAACATTAATATATCATGGTGCAGTTATATAGTGATGCCATGATAGGTAGTCTAATGGTACCTGTACCATGGTATTTTTGACAGTACCATAGTACTCATTTTCTGATATAGTACCTGCACGGATCTGCTATGGTACATACTTTGATACAACAGAACATGCACTATAGTACAGTACATGGTTCGACCATGATCTGTAGTATGAAACTATGTAACATATAATAGGATACTGTCAAAAATAAAAAATAAAAGTTTATGTACAGTACTCTGCAGTGCCATTTTACCATGGTACAATATCTAATTAGTACTATATCATAGCATACTATATGTAACAAAATAATTAATATGATACAGTATGAACAAACATATCATATTAGATATACAGCATGATAAACTTGGTAGCCACTGGTACCCAATAAAGTCATATGGTGAGTACTAAAGATGGAGGGGGAAAAAATTCTGTTATGTATCATGATTCTTTTGTGTGCCAATTAATGTATCGTCACTGTGACTCCACAATCGAGTTCCTAAAATATATTTAAAATTTTTATATTTTGCATTTAAGGTAGTAAAATGATGCCATTCCTCTATAATCCTGCAGGTGACGCACTCTGAACTATTCACACAGCACAGCATTCTGTGTGGTAGGAGTAAATTATTTGCCATGTTTGTTAAGAATTGTAACAAAACGTTTTTTTAAAAATCGCATCGGCATGTTAAAAAAAAAATCACGATACTTACAAAATCGCAGTACGAATTGGAACTTAAATATCGCAGTCTTATCATATCAGGTTATCCCTGGTGTATCCCGACCGACTGCCTACCATGGTAATGTCTGCAGCACCACAGTAACACTATATAAATTTCTTATGGGATACTATATTGTCAAGCCATGCTTAACTGTTTACTTTCCATGAACCAGAATTACGTAGGCAACTGTGGCCTAAATAAGTAAGATGGGAAAATGTTTGCACAAAAACAACACTGCTCATATCCAGCTTTATTGGGAATACCTGTATACCTGCTCATTCATGCAATTATCCAGCCTGTCAATCAAGTGGAAGCAGCACAATGCATAAAACCATGTCAAATCATGCGGATACAGGTTAAGAGCTTCGGCTCACATCAAACGTTAGTATGAGGGAGAAAAAAAATGTGACCGTTATGTCTTTGGCCATGGTGGAACTTTGACCTGGTGTGAGTGTTCTAGAACATGCAACATGGTGATCTCCTGGGATTGTAACATACAACAGTTTATATACTGTATATATATATATATATATATATATATATATATATATATATATATATATATATATATATATATAAATAAAACTCATAATTGCTTATGAGTTACCTAACCACACTGGGAAAAATTTAATGGATGAATGCTATAATACTACATCATATATAGTATATAATAAACAGGAATCCTTTGTGGCACATTTCAGGCTTTCTTATCCAGTTGATATGATGTTGTGTATTAATTCCTCACGCTAACAAATTAACAGATTTTACAGCCCAACATTGTTTCAAGCAGCAAAGCAAAATGTAATTCCATAACTTTAGCCTAACGCTTTATCAGCCACCTAGACTGCAAACAAATTCTCTTCGAAACGTTGCATTAAAATTCAATTGACAAATTTATGGCACAATAAACACCCTTTAAATACGTGATAAAAGTAGTGCCTCAGGCCTGTTACACATCCGTTTATTAAAAGCAGTAAATATTAAACAACCGCATGCGATATTCCATCCGAAGAAAAGAAAAAAAAAAGCAGTATAAACAATGACTTTTAAAATTTCGCCAGTTCAGTGAATGATGCCGTGTTTGCCTTGGGTTTTTATTTTCCGGCTACGACCTTTAAGCAACCGTACTCCGCCGTGGTCGACGGCCGCGCCAAACTTCCTCTTTTTCAGTCTAATGTTAATGGCAGCTCGTCATGGATGGCACTAATTCTGATTTCACGAAATCCGATTCCCAGTTTGAGGTTATGTCTTTCTCAGCCTTCCTCGAGCTGGATCAGCTCAGATGAAACAAAGCCAGAAAACAGATTTGCTTTGAGGGGAAAATTCCAAAGTGGGTTCATCCGCCGTCTGAGGTCATGGAACAGGTTTGAAATTCCGTTGTTGGTGGCAAGCCATTAACAGGTTGCCTGATTTATGCCCCTGTTGACGGATCAGATCAAACACAATGAAGCGGTGTAATGCTGCTCAGCTCGAGGTCCAATAACTGCATCTTATGAAGCATTTTATTTCTCTTATACCAAAACTATGTTTCAACTATGTTACAATTGCAATTTTTATTATTTGAATCATTTTAATGATTTCTTTTGTACTTCACTGGAGCCTTCACAAACCACACAAACAGATATGACAGCCTTTAAATGTGCAAGTTTGGTGATAATATTTCATCTTCCCCATTTTTTCCCTTACTTGATTGAATGGTCAACAAAAAAATCCACTCACTGTCATTTGGTGCTTCCCTGAATTTTGTTAATGTTCTCTTCTTTGGTGGAGGAAAATCCATTCGTTTTGCCTCCCATTAAATTACACAAGTATGAGGAGATGATGATGCACAAGGACGAGTCAAAATGATCCGCCCTTTGGCTGTAGAATGTATTTAAAAAAACTTTTAGAAAGGCAAATACTTCATAATTTTTTGACATGATCTCCGTGCTTTTCAATACACTTTGTCCATCTGACAACAGGCTTTCGTTTTCCTTTATTAAAACATGTTTCAGGCTGAGCTGCGATGCCATGAATGCACTGTTGTCTTCACTTCTTCATCGGAAGTGTATCTCCATCCTCGTAGGGCTGCTTTCCAAACAGGGACCAACCAGTACAGCACAGTAAATGTCCAATGACGCGAGATCAGGACTATATCACTATCAGGATGCTTTAACACCTCAAAACGTTTCGAGTGTCGACAGTGTGGGCAGAAGCGCCAGTCATGCAAGATCACGACGCCCTAGGATGCCGGTCCTCTGGGTTTAATCTAAAGTTTGGGCTTTAGCTCTTCAATAAGCTCTGTTGATTGTTGAACCTTTTTCCGAATAGTTTTCCAATAATTGCCCTTGAGAATCCCAGAAAACTGTAAGCATTGATGAATTTTCCAGCTGATGGTTGACTTCTGAACTTTTTCTCGGTCGCTGATTGATATTTATTTCCGTTCCATACTCTAGTGCTTATACTCACTTATTCTCGTAGCGATGAATCCGTCACCAGTAATGATTCTCTTTCCGTAGAGTACCGGTTCAAATTTTGTTTGCAGATATCCAAATGAGTTCTCCGTACTGCACACAATATATTAAATAAATAAATACGGGCACCATGTACACACTTAGACCACAAAAAAAAAAAAAAAAAGTTCTGGAACCAGGTTTAACCTTTTCCAAAGTAATGTTAAGGTCAAAGTGTGGAGAAGGAAACTCTCTACTTGGGATTCAGTCATGCACGGTAGAGGCAGTGTCATGCCACTGTGTAAAACACTTTCGGAATATATTCCCTGCAGGCATTACTTAAAGCATGTGTACAGAAGTAAATAATAATAATAATAATAATAATAATAATAATAATAATAATAATAAAAGCACTACGTTAACCTGACGAAATTCAGACGTCTTGTTTTGGAACGGTTCATCAAGTCCTCTGAGCTACACGACTAAACACTAAAATGCCTGAAGGGGTAATGCTGCATGTCAAATAAATGTGAAAAATTGGAAGCAATTATGGTTTACACTGCCATAATTCACGTGACATCATTTCATAGTTTCCCTCCTCTGAAACCATCGCTGAGCAGTATCGTTTAACAGGAACTGTGAGTTTTCCCACGAATGTGTCCCTTCCGCCAGCTGTGCCGGATTCTCAGGGGGTTTTTTTTTCCCCTCACAATTATTGGTAAAAACAAAAAAATAAAAACAAGAGATCTTAATATCAGCATTTATCATGCATTTGATATTATAAGGGTGAAAAAAAAAATTCGCTATTTCAGTATTATTTTTATTTAATTTAAAAGCTTTCCTTCAAAGTCTTTTTTTCTTTCATTTTGAGGTTTTGGGCTTCACATAGCATAGAGTATTTGCTTTAGGAATTATTACTTTTTCCCATATGCTTTTGTGTTTTTTGAAATTCAACAGCCCGGCACTGAACGCGACCGCAGCGGCCGCTCGCTCAGCAGTTTTATAACTCATCTATAATTTTCATAGTTATTGTGCAGGGCTCAGTCTATCGTTTTCTCAGAAATAAAAAAAAAAATAAAAAAAAAATAGAAAAAGAAATCTCATGTGAATGCTGGAACTGCGACCACCCGAACAAAGCATCCGTGGTGGATTTCGAAACTGGCAGAAAGCATTTAGATGATGTTAAAGACTTTTATGAGAGATTGTGGTCTTGTTAGCATTCCTGTAGGGCACTCGACGATGTGTCTGCAGAATGTTTGGGGAAAACTGGTGGAAAAATGCAACAGGGATGTAGAACGGGTGGAAAGTATGCTCACGGATTAAAGAAATGAAATAAAACGGCTTGGAAAGGTATTTGCTTTAAAAAAAAAATCCTCATTTTTCAAATCCTCAGGAAGTCCTACACGTTGGTGCTTACCTGATTTAACAAACATCACGGTCGCAAGTGCTCTAATAAGCATCATTCATGTTGGTTCAGGGGAAAATACTATTTCTAAAAATAGTGCAGATGACACTGAACCCCCTGAATCCACCTGGTACGGCTGCTCCCGTTAAAGGGTCGCCACAGCGGACTATCTGATCCGCACACAACTTGGCACAGGTTTTTATGCCGGATGCCTTTCCTGACACAACCCGCTCATATTAATAACCAGGCTTGGGACTGGGACTGCATGTAGTGGATGAGTAGTATGGGGTCTGGCAGCCCACGGACAGCAGGGCTCAAACCCAGATCCTCAAATCCCCAAAAATCAATAACATAGAACCTGAGCAACTACTCCCCTGCTCGACCCACTTACACTAATGTATTGGAAAAATAAGTTTCCATGGACAGTAATAATAATTATTATTATTTTTATTATTATTTATTTATTTATCTATTTATTTATTTATTTATCTATTTATTTATTTAAATTTTTATTTTATTATTATTATTTTATTATAATATATTTTTTTTTTTTTTTCACGATGGACTCTTAATGGTTCGACTTTAAGGTCTCCTTTAGTTTGTCAACAGCCCTTGAGATAGGAGTTGGCAATGGATGACTGCATCAAGCTTTGAGATTTCATTACATACAGTGACTACTCCCTAACTAATAGATCATTGGTACATTTGAATTTGAAGCAGTCTGCTTAAAATATTTCTTGCCCTTTCAGAAATGGTTAATTTTTTCGGTAGAACCTCATGTAAAAACATTAACAAGCCTTCGTAATGGGGGTGACATGGCATGGCAGTGGTCAACCTTGAAATATAATATCACTATTCCTACAGGTAACAGGGTGGGGTTTCTGGGGAAGCCACTCCAGAAATATAATTTTAAACTGAGTTCCAACTAGACGCCTTTTGGAAAGATAAGAAAGGTTTTTTTTTTATTTTTTTTAAAGGGGTAGATCGGCTGTGGGGGGCCTTGAAATATCGTCATTGACCACCCAGAAAGCTCTCAAAACTAACATTCATTTGTTTAAGTGGAACAAGTGCTTTCCATTGTGGATTCTTTAACAATCATGGCTATTCCTGATAAATAATAAGATGTTGTTAGGAACCTCCACTAGAGGTCACTGTTCATGTCTGTCTCTGTAGTTTTTGTTGGATGACTCAGTTTCCCAGAAGCCACCTCAGTCAGGTGATGAGTGCTCACCTGAACTGAGGTGTCTCGTTAAAGCTTCTATAAATATCAGTTTGTTCTGGGAAACTGGGTCGAGCATTGTTTGTTGGTATGTTTTGTTGTTTTTGTATATACTGTCATGTGGGCATTCCTTTTTGTTTTATTTTAGTTATATTGTTTTACCTTTGTTTAAAGAGGGCTCTAGTTGTGTTTTCTGTATGTTCCTTGTTCTAGTGGATTCATGGAGCTGTTCTGTTCAGTGTTTAGTTAGGCTGTGTCTCCTCCTGTGTAAGTACTGTTCTGTCTTCTGGTTTAATTCTTTGTCTGTTTAGTTTTGTGTTCAGTTCCCCACTATTAGGTCAGTACTAACCCGGTTAGCCACTAACCCCATTAGATACTAACCTGGTTAGGTCAGCATCCAGTGCCCCCAGCATTCCATATAGCTACTAACCTCACTAACCACTAACCCAGCCAGTCTAGTCCCGTCTCTAGTCTCTGTGCTCCTGGACCTGTCTCTGTGCTCCTGGTCCTGTCTCTCCTGTCTAGCCCTGTCTCATCTCTAGTTCGACTATGTGTCTTAGTTAGCTTCAGCTCCATGTTTCCTCATCCCCAGTTCTCTCTGTCGGTTCCCTGTGTCAGCTCCTGGTTCCCTGTGTCAGCTCCTGGTTCCCTGTGTCAGCGCGCCGTCCCCTGTGTTTTTCCTGAGCCCTAGTTTGAGTTTGAGTTAGTTGTTTCTTTGTCTGTTTTGAGTTTTGATAATACTCTTTCTGTTTAAAACACCCCTCTGCCTTCATGCCTCCCCTTATGCCCACGGCAACATCATCAGCCGGGTCTAGCCAGCACCACCAGCTAGACCCATGACAGATGTTGTATTTATTATTAGTTTTATATATTTCCCCAGTTTATCTAAAAAATACACAGATAATTTTTCAATTTAATTCATATTTAATGTGCTAATTTAAGACCACACATTGCTGTAGACATATGAGGACTTTATCATGTCAAAACACTGGTTAACTCTGGTATAAGCCATGCATGCATGTGTACAGGAGACTGCTATGTAGATTTAAACTTAAACCTGGTCAATTTGTTCATAAGCATCTCGGACTGTCCTTAAATACAAACTGTTTCTTGATTAATTGGGGTAAGAACTACCAGCCTGGTCTTGTCAGACGTTATATGGCAACCATAACAGAATATGGACGTTTTTCATTAGTAACACAGCATTTACTGGTGCAGCATAGCAAACAAACACATAGTTATAAAAATATATGTGGCTTTAAATCAGGGTATGGTCATTACCGCTAAGATTAAACTAAAAAGCTTGGAGAAACCACAAAGCCATAAACACTGAACAAACCATGCTGTGTTGGCTCTTTTGGTCATCCAACTTAAAGTTAAACACTGCAAAGGGTTATTATCTTAATTCTGTGCAAGGATATATCTACTATAACCCAGGGCAAGGACATAAAATACTAAAATGTGTAGTACAGGGGATATTCCTAAACCAGAACATTGTATCTTTGCCTTTAATTCTTTTTGGATATATTTTTATGTAGGAAACGCTAAGTGGTTTCTTGTGAAGCTAGAAGACTTAAACACCATTTTCCCCTAAAATCGTTTAACCTACAAGGAGCGTCAAACCTGGACTTGGATAAAAATTTCTATTGAATGATGACATACAACTGATTGGCATTTTCAGAAGACTTTAAGCAGTAAAGCATTTAAATGGAGCAAACATTTTAAAGGTCATATGTCCATGAATGACGAATGGCTCAAAGTCCATTGTGGTTGTTCCTGTGAACATTCAGCGAGTGGAATGCCTGGCGTAATGCCAGTGAAATATGGGGTTTTAGGACCTCTGCTTTTCTCAATATACATGCTTCCCTTGGGTAACATCATTAGAAGACAAGGGATTAGTTTCCATTGTTATGCTGATGATACCCAGCTATACATCTCCACAAAACCAGACGAAATACCCAAATTGTCTAGACTAACTGAGTGTATTCAAGATATAAAAGATTTAATGACCGATAATTTTCTTTTACTAAATTCAGATAAGACAGAGATATTACTTATTGGCCCAAAAACCAGTACACACCAGCTGTCACAATTCAGCTTGCATTTAGAAGGATGTACTGTTACCACCAGCTCGACAGTGAAAGACCTGGGTGTAATATGATTTTCAAAGGATAAGTTACTGTCTAATATCTCCAACATCACAAAAACAGCCTTTTTCCAGCTTAGAAATATTGCCAAGCTTAGGAACATTTTATCTGTATCTGATGCAGAAAAGCTGGCTTCATGCATTCATGACCTCCAGACTGGACTACTGTAATGCATTACTGGGTGGCTGTCCTGCATCCTCTATTAACAAGCTACAGTTAGTCCAAAATGCAGCCGCCAGGGTTCTCACTAGATCCAGAAAATATGATCATATAACCCCAATATTATCATCCCTGCACTGGCTACCTGTTCAGTTTAGAATTAATTACAAAATAGCATTAATTACATACAAGGCTCTAAACGGTCTAGCTCCCACATACCTAACCAGTCTTCTGATACGTTACAATCCACCACGCTCCTTAAGATCACAAAACTCCGGACTACTGGTAGTTCCCAGAATATCAAAATCTACAAAAGGAGGTAGGGCATTTTCATATTTAGCTCCAAAACTTTGGAATAGCCTTCCTGACCTTCCTGTTTGGGGCTCAGACACAGTTTCCCAATTTAAAAGTAGACTCAAGACGCATCTCTTTAATCTGGCATACACATAATTAATTTCTTTACCTCATACTCCAGTACATCTATCCTGAATGGCAACCACGCTAATTCTTTTCACCTGCTCTTTATTTTTCCACCCATCCCGAGTCATCTGGAGATTGTGCCAGCTTCAGTAGACAGAGGCCAACCCTGCGAGGTTCCTGAGGCATCCAGAGAAGGACCTGCTCCAGCTGAGTCTTCTTCATGTTGGTTTGGATCTACACATGCTGCTCCTGAGCTCCCAGTGATCCAGACCCTCATCTGCCCTCTGCACCTGCTGACTCATCCCTGTGCTAAACTGGACTTCATGTTAATTTAAAGAACTTCTGTTATATCAAACTTTCAGCTGCATAACACACATGATGTTCTACAATTTCTGTTATCTGTCATCACCCAGATGAGGATGGGTTCCCTGTTGAGTCTGGTTCCTCTCAAGGTTTCTTCCTATTGCCATCTCAGGGAGTTTTTCCTTGCCACCTGTCGCCGTCACCCTTGGCTTGCTCATCAGGGACAATCTCATTATCTAGACACTTTTTTTTTTTTTTTTTCTTACACATATATACATTTCCATAAGTCTTCTTTTCATTTTCTTTTCATTTCTGTGAAGCTGCTTTGAGACAATGACCATTGTTAAAAGCGCTATAGAAATAAAAATGAATTGAATTGAATACTTTAAAATCGGATAACTGTCGCCAACTTGCAGAAGCAACGCAGTTGTTGGAACTGAACACACAATCATTCACCAACACCACTTGCACATTAAGGAACTCAGCTGCAAGTTACTGCCACATCCCCCATACAATCAGGATCTCAGTCCATTTACACATTTGGGCCATTAAAGGAGTTCCTGGGAGGAGGCAGTCTGACCATGTCTCTAGCGTACTGAGAAAACGTTCTACCTTGATGGTATCCAAGCACTGGGATAAGTGCATTTGTGTAGCAGGGGATTATATAGGAAGTTTTTTTGTGTGTGTGCTCTGTTATTCTGCACATGTAAAAGTCCTAGTTTGACTTGATCACCCCTCATGGAACATAAATGGTGGACAAGAAAAGCTAACCAAATAATGGTTGATTTCAAGTTTAAATTCTTCAAGCTTTGCTATGATTGGAACCAAGTATGTGAATGGCGTCTGTAGCATTTAAGGAGGAGGCTAATGTCTAAACAATTTGCAGTGGTAGATTTGGGGTAGTGGTAGATCAATAGTTCAGGTTTTGTGATAAAAGTTAAATTCCCACTCATTAGTAAAACACTCTCAACTTCTCAACTCCTCAGCTCTAGTTGGAACTGGACTGTATCTTTCTAGTCTTCTTTTGCATACAGCTCTCAGATAATTGAAATAAGATCCAGTGCATCATCGATTTATCTTTACAGAAATAAAATTAATCAAATTTCTTAACCATATGGCTGAATGAGGCTTGGATGTTAAACCATCCACTAAGACACAGTAGAAAGGCCTCTCATTCAAACCCACAAAGATTCCTGGTCTGGTGTGGTTTGAGGTGCATTATGGGAAAGTCCAATATTTTTTCATTAAGGTAAAAGCCAACATGTGCTACACCTACACATGCGGTCGTCCAAGTAATGAAACTAAGAATAAAGGAGGGCTGAAATCAATCTACTGTATACTCTAGGACAGATTCTTGACCACACTGACTTTAGCCTCCCCTCTCCTGCATTCCACGGCTCTCAAACGTCTCACTCGGTTTCCTTGGCGTTCAGATTTCCATTTTTCTCAAACTCAAACAGCCACCCGGACCTGCCACCTCCCTCTTTGTTCGACGGTCCCTCTATCGTGGCTTAGGAGACCGACCCCCTCCATTCCGGGAGCCACAGCAATGGCATAATTACCACGTTAATTCTGGAACGCACACAAAGGGATGTTCTTCCCAATCTATCAGACTATCAATCTACCTATCAGCTCAGGCCACTCGTTATTAAACGGGAAGCATAATTGAGTGTAATTAAAAGCCGCTCTAAGTGCTGTAATTAACGTCAGTTTTTGAGCGCTAAAAGGACCTCGGGAAGAATAATGGATCCCTGCAGTTTGGAGATGAAGACCCAGAGAAAACCTCAACGATATTGAAGAGCAATTAGCGGCCATCCGAACAAACAACGCTAGTGGACATTGAGAGAGAGAGAGAGAGAGAGAGAGAGAGAGAGAGAGATGGTAAACGAGCATGAATAATTGTCCCAGTTTAAAGGCTCCTCACAAGGAGAAATGATTCAGGAGTATTAATTCAGATTCACGATGCTCTCGAGATCGACCTTTAGATTATCGCCGTCAAGAGTGTCTTCGGAATGTCGAGTTCACCCAAACAGACTGCAAATTATTCAACAAATTAACAGAAAATGGTGTTCAAATTAACATTAGCAGGTTTTTTTTTTTTTTCTCCCCCCATGTTCTTATAACCATTGACACTTTCCACATTTCACACTCGACACGGAACAATAAAGCGCTAGCTGGAATCCTGGAGACGACTGCAATTTCACACTTGCTGAGTGTTATTTCACTGTGCTGTAAAATATAGCCTGTTACCTTATTTAACCTCCTGGGTCTTAGAGCTAGCTGATTTATTCAAATGTTCCTGCTGTGGTTTCTCACAAAGCACTGGGATCAATTGCATCGTTTATCCCCTCCTTTTCCTCTCACCTATACGCGCAGAGGGCATTTTGTGATATTGAAAGGGAGCACTAAAACAAAAGCGTCCACTTTTAATACCTCATCTTTTTCCATTGTGAAACTGTTGAAACGTCTAACATTACCAGGGTTTCATTGGATAGTCCCAGACATAAAACTATTACACATACAGTACGCACAAGAATACACCCAGTGTTGAAGCACCAGTCACTAAATTCAAGGAATTCAAAAAAGAGAGATGACGCCTTTAAAATGTATATGAATTAAATAATTAGGAGCTCCTGGGAGGCCAGCATTTCAGACGTGAATCAGACAGAAAGTCGTACAGTATCTTAGGTCTGGTGTACTGAGAATACCTTCTGCCTTGATGGTATCCAAGCACTAGTGAAACGCTGGGGTAAGTACATTAGTGTAGTAGGGGATTATATACAGTAGAGAAATAAAGGTAGTTTTTACACTCCTGCCTTACTCTTATTCTGTTATTCTGCACAACCACAAGTCCCACTTTGACTTGAAGTTCTCTTGCATTTTGTAACAAATTCGGGTTTATTTCTTAAAACTTAAATCAACTAGTGGCACCTAATTTAAACCTGAAAGCTCATCCATAGGAAAAACCCTCAGGAACTCCAGGGTCAATGCACCAGAGACTCCTTCCAACCAAGACTTCCAGAACGCATCATATCAATGATCATAAGAATTATTTATGCATATGCAGTAATATACACAGTAAAGGAAAAGATTAGAGTAAGCATATTAAAATTAATGTTCGTGTTACTCCAAGAACTCCCAGATCAATATTCGTGTTACTCCCAGAACAACAACAAAAAAAGTGCATTCAACCATGCACTGGAATTCAGTATCGTTACCATGAAAACAATCAAAACCAGGTTCAGAGTAGATTCACAAGTGACATATTCTACCTTCCTGCATTGTTGGGATCTTCCAGCTGTTTTAAAGCATTTGCCCTTTTTTCACCTGACATGATGGATGATTGTCTGCTTATTCTAGCCAATTCCAAGTCTAAGCATTTTAAATGTGCAGAGTGGAAACATTATTGCCTCAAATGTAAAGCCAGCTTTCTGATATTTTATATCGCCATTGGTAAGAATCACTGGAGTGTATTTGAAAAGTCTGAGATCTATATATATAAATATATATAAATATATATATATATATATATATATATATATAGCTGACTACTGGACGGATTCCAAACCACATGGCTTCACCGCTTGTCTCGTTCCATTCCATGGCACTTAAACATATAGTTTTGCCTGAAGATTTCTTCTAGTTGATTTGCTTTCTTTGGCTTTTTGCTTCCTATAATTCCTAATTTAAAACGGCCACCCAGTTCGAGCAATGGATCTTTCCTGCTCTACGCCCTGGATGTCCATTTCAGGGCATGCAAACGCAATTTGACACACAACCATTCCACCTTCCTGGCGAGTTTATGGAGGAAACTGATATGGAGACCTGAGCTCGGGATCGAATTGGAAGCCCTGGAGCTGTGAGACGGCACGGCTACCCGCCGCACGGCTGTTATGCACGGCGCAATTAACTGCAGTGCTGTTTGATGATTTTTCATTTTTAGAAATGCATAAAAAAAAAAATGCTATTATAAAACAATACCAAATGATGAAAGAACACTAGAGCTGGTTGTTTGCACCATCAGCCGGCTGGACTAAAATATTTGCTCTCAGCAACACAGGTTTTAATATTTTGTTAACAATTAAGATATTTTGACACAATATATTTCTATATCCATGTAGTGGAACTAATGATCTTTAAGTTAAACATTTGAACTGCGTCATGCGCTATATCCAGTTCCACACACAGCCCCTTAAATGCTGTAATACAGTATATACAATAGTGTATGTGTTAAAGGAATCAAAACCTGCCAAAAACATGAAGAATGAAGAATGTGGTGGTAGTCTTTATTTTGCAACCATTCTGGAGTTCATATTCAGTGAAACGGATTTCAAAATTATTTGCCTGCTTATTACAATCATAACTAAAGGATGTTAATGCATAAAAAAAGAAAAACAATGCTATTTAATCAAACGGTTTCCTTTGTAATTCCAAGAAGCGTGGGTGTTTCATAGCGAACATTCAGTCCATAAATCAGCAGCAATAAATTTTACACCATGGAATAATGGCTAATTACACTTTAAACAGTGAATCTTTGCATAAAATAAAGCTGTATGCATAAATGAAAAGTGCTGATTTGATTCTCCTTGGAGTTGAATGGCATTTCGGTAAAATTAACATTCAGTGATGGTTAAGAAATTTGGTGCAACTAGAGATCATTGGTTTACCATTTAATCCCCATGCAATGGACTGCTCAGACTCTTTGTTTAGTCAAAATAAGAAATAATCTAACCCCTGTACATGATGCTGAGAAACACCTCAGTCTCATCCAAAGCTGCACGGCTGGCCAATTAGACCTCTCAATGACTACAAAGTCTTGTTCATGACATTTAAAGTTCTGAATAGATACAGTTCTGATGTTCTGATTTTGGTGTAGCTTAGTGGTTAGCACTGTCCCCTTGCGCCTCTGGGTTCCGGGTTCAAATCCCGCCTTGGGTCTGTGTGCATGGAGTTTGCGCAACATTTCACGAAACTCAATGAAATTTCAAAATTGCAGAAAACTTAGGGACAACTTTCTGGTTAGTGCCTGGACGGAACCCAAGTCAATTCACAGTTTCTGCTTTCTGAAGCCTTGGAACCATAGATGTTTACTATAGCAGGTCAATCTACAATAACTTTGTGTGAAATGCCTTATCGTTTACAAGGTCGCGGGATGTCTGGAGCCTATTCCAGAGCAATCAGGGTGCCAGTCCACACTCACTCACACAATCAGGGCAATTTAATTAGCCTAATTTGCATCTCTTTGGACTGTTGAAGTACGTGAAGAATCCACAGGACCGAGAGAAGAATCGAACCCTCAACACTGGAGGTGCAAGGCAACAGTGCTGAAACATATTTAGCCTGCCGTTAGTCTTGCGACTTTCCAACACTCTTTCCAAGATTTAACAGTAACCCGGCAAACATATGGACGTTTGATGACAGTTGAAATGACGTCCCTCCAACATGTCCCGTCAAAAATAGTTCCAAGATGAAAGTTGAACGAGCGTCTTTGACGTTATCTGATTCACAACATCAATCATCAACGGTCATCAATCGTCCAAATGTTTGCTGGGAGAGTATACAGTACAGACCAAAAGTTTGGACACAGCTTCTCATTCAAAGAGTTTGAATTTGTATTATGGCAAGGAAAAAAGCAGCTAAGTGAAGAAAAACGAGTGGCCATCATTACTTTAAGAAATGAAGGTCAGTCAGTCCGAAAAATTGGGAAAACTTTGAAAGTGTCCCCGAGTGTTGTCACAAAAACCATCAAGCGCTACAAAGAAACTGGCTGACATGCGGACCGCCCTAGGAAAGGAAGACCGAGAGTCACCTCTGCTGCGGAGGATAAGTTCATCCGAATCACCAGCCTCAGAAATCGCAGGTTAACAGCAGCTCAGATCAGAGAGCAGGTCAATGCCACACAGAGTTCTAGCAGCAGACACATCTCTAGAACAACTGTTAAGAGGAGACTGTGTGAATCAGGCCTTCATGCTAGAATATCTGCTAGGAAACCACTGCTAAGGACAGGCAACAAGCAGAAGAGACACGTTTGGGCTAAAGAACACAATAAAGACAACTCTTTGAATGAGAAGGTGTGTCCACACTTTTGGTCTGTACTGTATATTGAACAATACCTAGCTAAAAGTCAAAGTAACAGTTATACATGCAACCCCAGATAACACAAAAACATATCTGAATGCATTTTTAGGAAATGGTCTGCGTCATGTGTTTCCACGATTTCCAGGGACACGACGTTGCTGTCGGACCAGTGTTTGCTTGGAAGTCACAAAATAAGGGGAGTGCTTGGTCTCCTAATACTCCTGCTCGAAAACTGCATTGGTTTGTGCCTGTGCATTTCAACGATATCCATGTGCAGAATGGTTCATACTTCTTTTTTGACTGAAAATAAATACATGATTAATCACTGGACATTCATTTAAATGCATTTGAACATATAATTAATCACATTATTTAAAAAAATAAATAAATAAATAAAATAAATAAACTAAGCTTACTATTCTAAATACACAAGCATGGATCAAAAAGGTCATTAAAAAATGCTTAGCTTTTCCTCCCCAAGGTGTAAAGTTGAGATTCTTTCCTGTTGGCTTGAGGCTGATTAATGCATTTGAAACAAGGAAAGTATGTATTTGCAGGTGCAGTGCTGGGAATCAATCATATGATGAGGTAATGCTGAACAAAACGGAAAGAAATACACATTCTCGTCCTCTCTCTCACACACACACACACACACACACACACTGTGATTCCGTTTCGCCACATGGGGTTCACTTCCTCTGGATCCCCTAAATGCACTGGTTCATTCCTTCCAGATGCCGTCCTCTCTCGCCTGCCGGCTCTGCTCTCCCCAAGGCTACAGCATGATTCAGCTCGATGAGCATTTACAGCAGGGAAAAATAATACACACGTTACTATTTAGGCCCAGCTGTCGTAATGAAAACACTGTAACTAGCTGAGCTCTGACACAGGCATGTGCTGGTCTGAATCAACTCCGTTAGTCCGGATGAACTGAATTTCAATGCTGGCGTGTTTTAATACGGGAAGAAAAGAAACCTCGTGTTATCATGTAGTCCGAACCCACGTAGACTCCGTAGTGTACAGAATCTGTTAAACTAACACATACACACACTACCTTTAACTAGCTTTGCTTTGGTGCTTGCATGTCCCGTATCAGTGAAGTTCAACCGAGGTCAATTTAAACTTCAGTTTGAACAGCCTTAACTAATTACACACTGGCATTTAGGCTAATCTGAAAGACAAACACTGTAACTAGGTTTGCTCTGGTGCTAGCATGCGCAGTGTCAGTGTCGAATGAGTTCCGCAGGTCCGGACTTACGGTAATTTAACCAGAGCGCTCTATAATGGGGAAAAATACACACGGGCGCATTTAAAGTAATTAAAACACTGTTTCCATTCTCGCCATAATGCTAGCATGCACAGTGTCAGACCTGGATTAACCTTGACAGTACAAATGAACCGCAGGAGGATTTAAAAAACGGGGCCAAAATAATAAACTATTTATGCAACGTTAGCATAAGGAAAGCACGAATTAGCTTAGTCCAAATGCTAGCATGCACAGTATCAATTTCTGTTACTGTTTCAAATGTAAGCGAGAAAATGCTAGCACTTTTGTGCTACTTAATACCATGGAACTTAATGGGTACCACCATGGCTACCAAAGTTCAGCAGGTACCTAATATGCTATGTTTGTACATAGTGTACAATAGATATGTTAGTACATATTGGTCCAGGCAGTACCATATTAAAATATGCAATATTAAAAGTGTTCCAGTAACATATACTATGATATTTAATTTACGTTACATACAATCATAGGTACCATGTTGTAAGTCTTTTGGCTGCTCCAGTGGAGGGGTTGACACCGACTTGGCACAGGTTTTATGCCGGATGCCCTTCCTGATGCAAGCTTCGCATTTTTTCCAGGCTTGGGATCTGCACTACACGCAGTGGCTGGGGTTTGGGCATTGGCTGAGAATTGAACCCGAGCCTTCCACATGGGAGGCAAGAAACCTACCACTGAGCCACCAATGCCCTTACATGTTCCGTAGTACTATACTACTACTATACTATAATACATAGTACCAAACTATGTACCATAGTAGAACCATGTAGCATAGTGTGGTACATGTACTATATCAACAAATCATGGTTGTCATCGGACTACCATGGTACGGATACCATGTTTAAATTTCTTACAGCTCATATTAGAATGTACCGCATTGATTTTGGGATACACCTTTCAGATGGATCAATGGACTCCATTTTTGAAGAAATTTGGCACATTTTTCTCATATTTAAGTATATTCATTGGGCTGCATTAAGGCAGAAAATGTTCCTGTGTGTCAGGAACCTTAAAAACATAATGCATCTCTCGCTCTCTCTCTCCCTCTCTCATTCTGCGCATTCCAGAAACAGTTGGAACTGTAAGGCCGATGCTAATGTCTGATTGGGAAGAAAGCCACCCTTCAAGAAGCATGGGAAATACAAATCCAGGAATTGTTTCAGCCTGGCTCTCACCTCATCCATCAAAATGAAATACTGCAACTCTCTACACGGGAGCAGCTGCCACTTTCTCTTCTTATTTAGTACATGTTCCGGTGAACACACTGCATTACTGTCATGATTTCTGAAGATCTACGAACCCGAGTTGAAATCCACCAAAACTCAATCTACCACTCTGAGGAGCTTGCCTATAAGAGCTAGGCTCGAACTATTCCTGATAATCTAGCCTAGAAGTAAGACTACATGATCAAACCTTTTAATCAGAGTAATTTTGTTTGACATGCACAAAGTTGTTCTGCCGGCTGTGAAGGGTTTAATCTGCTGGAAATGTAACAGGAGTTTACAAGTATTTTCCCCAACTTTGAGAACAGATCAGGCTTCCTATCTTTTATGATAAATTCCGCCTTCTGGATTGGGATTGGTTACAGGAATTCAGTCCAATCTATGATTGATTGACAGATTGGATGAAAGTCTGAAGTAGACACGGTCGGAGAGAATCATGCTCTCAAAGTTTATCTATTCAGGAATATAAGCATTCTCATTTCCCTCCAAGAAACTTGTCACATCAACTAGGGTTACCCCCACATGGGCGCAGAAAGAATATGTTCATTCAAAAACAATCAATCAATCAGATCAAATGTTTACTTGGATAATATTTACATGTTGACAGGATTATCAAAGGTTTACACCGCCCCTCTCGTTCCTGTTGACTGTTCCCAATTGGATCAGATTGTCCCGATTGAAATGTTTGCACGATGCATTTTTATTCCAATTGGGCTATTACTCTGAGTATTAGGGTCCAGGTAAACGTCGCCATTGATATTAGGTACAGTGGAACCTTGGATTACAAGCATAATTCGTTCCGGAAATGAGCTTGTATTCCAAAACACTCATAAACCAAATTGAATCTTCCCATAAGATATAATGAAAACTCAATTAATTCGTTCCACAGCCCAAAAAAATCAATACAGAAAAATTATTAATACAATATAATAAGTAAAAACAAAACAAATTAACCTGCACTTTACCTTTAAAAAAAGATCCCAACAGATTGTCAAAAACAGGTGTAAAAAAAACTTGACACTTGTAAACCAAGACATGCTCGTATTTCAAGTCAAAATTTATTAAAAATCTTTGCTGGTCTTGCGGAACACTCGCAATCTGAGGTTCCACTGTATTAGGTCTCATTCTCACCACCACATCTGTTAAAATGTTGATCTTTCAAAATGGTTGAAAAAAAAGTACCTCATGATTTGGGAAATAAACTGTATGATTACAGAGAAATGTAATAATGTTTAAAAATGTATTGAGTAGAAATTGAAGATTGTTGGTTTTGAATTGTTGGTGTGAATTCTCACAGAAACACGCTTTCAAACATTTTGTCCGAATATGCCTGTGGGATCACGGAAGAAAAACTCCATAGGTGAGATAACCTGGTCATTCAGGTCATCAGCTAACTTCACTTTATTGCCACATAACATTGCTGAGCCTAGACCTGAGCAACTGAAGCAACCAGAGGCTTGTACAGTACAGTGGTCACTATGCTTGCACGCGTTTCCCTTCTTACCGTGACACATGCATCACTCTGGAATAGGCTCAATCTGGACTCTTCAGACCACATGACCTTTATCCACTGCTCCAAAGTTCAATGGTTATGTTCCCTATTAAATTTGATTTTATTTCCTGATTAGTATTACTAAAGTATCACATTGTGCATGTGAAAATGCTTTTACTGTCAATACTTAACATGGCTGTTATTTCTACTCCAACTATACAATATTGGTGCTCATAATACAGAAAATAGGTGTGCCAAAGAAACTTCTTCTGAATTTTATGCAACATTAAAGTGATCAACCTTGCTTCCCTAAAACGTAACCCTAACCCTAACCCTGTAGAGATCATTTTACATGTTCCCCAAAAATGGCCATTTTTCAGCATTATACAGTCTCGCTTCAAGCAATGATTATTCATATTTCTTTAGGAGCATGGATACAAAAATTGGTAAAATATTGTTGTTTAAATTGAAAAGAAATGTTTTGTGGTAAAAGCTAAAAAGAAAAACATCTGTAGTGTCTGTAACCATATCAAATTCATGTTGCAATAATTTTTTTTTTATTTTTAATTCAGGTTTGTCTTTTCATGTGAAATCTAAATTGGCCAAGTTTCATCTGAATGACATTTAATTTCATTAAAAGATTTGAATTAAAAGCACTGTGCAGTACTGTACATAAAAGGGTCTGATATTGTATTTACAGTAGAAAATTTGTTTCTTTTTATCTGATGAAAATATAAATCTGTATACATATTTGCAATAAAACGAGTGTGGATCAGGTTATATACAGCGTTACATATTATTTAAAAAATGGTGTTATATAATACCATGATTTGGCCGATTGTCAGTTTTGTACTATGCATCTTTACTAAGCGCTTAAGCGATCCTTATTCTTTTTTTTTTTCAAACACATTTCTTCCAAAAAGCTAATGGTTCAGCACAGTCCTTACAGGTTGTAAACACTCCTTAACCCAATTCCAGCCATTTAAAATCTCCTTAATTGTTTTCAGGAGTTGATGCAGGCCAATAATTTGACCCTTCTGAACGGGTGACTGTTTTCAGCAGGACAGTATCTACTGTATGAGTGCGCTATATGAGGTTTCCTATTAGCTGTTGCAGGGAAGATTAAGTTAAAAATGTTGTAAATATTAGTGCTTTTTTCCTGAAGAAATCTAGAGAAAAGGAAAATATCTTGGGACGTCTTGACTGGTTTAACCTAGAATTACTATTGGCCGAATTTTATCTGTCTCTAAAAAGACGGATGCTAATTTCTACACTGCTTGCACCGAAGCTGATGCTGGCCTTGAACCGTGTTCTGATTGGCCCCGTAGGGATAGGGGCGTCAATCGGAGCTGAACAGATGGAGAAAGCCATGTGGCTTCTTCAACGGCAAAGAGAAATAGAAGGAGACACAACTGCAACAGTCGGCCATCGATCGAAGCGGAATCTTGCAAGACATTAGCCGCTAATCATCCAAAGGGCCGGTCTCTGAAGCTAGTTATCTAGACAGAGACACTTGCAGTATAAACACAAGTGCGAGAGCTTTTTCGCTAGGTGAGTATACATATATATATATATATATATATATATATATATATATATATATATATATATATAAACAGATCATACAACAAAAGTTACTTCTGTGACCCTGAACAAGCGTTATTTTCAGTATAAAATTAGCCTAATTTGCAAGTCTCGAGGAAACCGACCTTGCACAGGGATAACATGCCAGCTCCATGCACACAACTGACCGGGAATCGAACCCAGAACCTGGAGGTGCAAGCCCCCGTGCTGCCCCATTTCAAGTGTTTATTTCTTTTCATTTTGATGATTATGGGTTACAGCTAAAGAAAACCCAAAATTCAGTATCTCAGGAAATTTGAATATTACTTAAGACCATGAACATGTACAGCACTCAGAACTTGGTCGGGGCTCCCTTTGCATGAATTCCTACAGCAGCGCAATGTAGCATGGAGGTGATTAGTCTGTGACACTCCTGATGTGTTATGGAAACCCAGGTTGCTCCGATAGTAGCCTTCAGCTCTTCTGCGTTTTCGGGTCTGGTTTCTCGCTCGATTGGATGTCATTCCCATGCTCATTCCACTACCGTACAGTCGAGTTGGCTGGTCAATCAAGCATAGTGATAGCATGTCCTTAAACCATTAAAGGACATATTAACACATATGCCTCTCATCTCTTCCTCCAGACTCTGGGACCTTGATTTCCAAATGAAATGCAAAATTTATTTTCATCTGAAAAGACGACTTTGGCCCACTGAGCAACACTACAGTCCTTTTTTATCCTTAGCCCGGGTAATTTATGCAAAGTGACCCCTGCCTCAAGTATTGAGCACTGTACATGTCCATACCTTTCAGTAATCTAACATTTCTCTGGTTAAAAATCTTTTTATTGGTCTTAAGTAATATAAAAATTTGCTGCGATACTGAATTTTGGGTTTTCATTAGCTGTAAGCCAATAAGGCTCTACATGCAAGACATCATGGAAATAATGCATCGAGTCGAATTAAATATTGAATTGTGTGGAGTTTTTTCTCACTTTTTAGAAGGAGCCTTGGACGCTTTAATTAATATGTCCTCAGTGTTAACATGTCCTTTAATGGTTTAAGGACATGGCATCACTATGCTTGATTGGCTCGCCAACTTGACTGTACGATACTGGAATGAGCATGGGAATGACATCCAATTCCAAAACACAACAGGATCACAAGTCACAGACTAATCGCCTCCATGCCACACTACATGCAATTTGACAATGCCAATTGGCCTAATCTGCATGTCTTTGGACTGTGGGAGGAAACCAGGGTACCTGGTCAAAACCCACCAAGCACGGGAAGGAACATGCAAACTCCATGCACACAGAGACAGGAATCTGACCTGGCCGGGAATTGAACCCGGACCCTGAAGGAGGAACCTAAAATTTCAGCTCATTCAGTAAATCTGATCTGTATCTAATCAGAAACTTGTGATGAAGGTTATTGTTGCTGAATCAGGTCATATCTGGGTTAAGGGAGACTGGAAACCTTACTGCGGTCATGCAGTGTCTCCTTAACCTTAGCTGGATAGCATTGCCCCTAGCACGTGCGCACACATTTCTTTCGCTTTCAACATCAATTCAATCAGCAGTTTTCCGTTTTATTCTCATAACCTTTAATTCGATTCTGTTCCAGACCCGCATCAGGCAGTTTCCTCCCCAGTCCTTGTGTTGATTGGATGTCGTCCTCAAGCTCATTCCACAACCGTACGGTCACGGCATTTCTAAAAAAAGCACACGTCTCGGCTAATCTGCACTGAGACGTGGCAGACTTTTCCTGACCTCCTCGAGCCCTTTGCGCATTTACCTAACAGTCAATGAAAACATGACATCACATCGCCTCGCTCCTCTGGAATAAAAGAAAAACAAAAGAGCAAGCCGTTTTTTCAGCAGGCACTCTTTCTCGACAGTCACCTCTCGTCTGCAGCGTCGTCTCAGAGTTGGCCTCTACGTTTCTCAATGAACTTCACTGTTTTTCCTTCCTCTTCCCCCCCCAGCAGGCCAGATGTTTTGGCATTATGAATGGAGCGCTCGACGAGTTGTATATTTTGTTTTGTCAACGCCTCATATGTCAAACTCTCCCAGTCGGCCTGCTCAGGTGCGGATCGAGTGTCGGTGTGAAATGTGTAAAGCATCTGTAAACAGCGGATCATCATTAACAGAGTCATAAAGTCCAGGACACACACACATATATACACAAGTATCAGATTTAGCAAAAAGTTACAAAGATAAACAGCGCTGATAAAAAGCAGGCGTAGGTTTGGCATTTTACATTTTTCAGATCGGTTACATGGAGCTGACCCTAAATAGTCTTTTATTGCAAAGCCAAGGGTATTTGTACATCAGATCAGATTTCATTTGTTAATATATATAGATTAATATCCGGTGGAAAATACTCTAGTGAGTGAAATGTTATCAGATGTTTGTAGGAAAAGGGGTCAGGTTTAAGGAAAGGAGATATAGCACACTAGCTCTGGAAAATTTTACCTTCAGATAAAATGTACTTTATTCTTTATCCTAGTTCCTGAAGGGTCTGTGTGGGTTTCCTCTTGGTTCTCTGGTTCCCTCCCATCTCACAAAAATATACCCATAAATAAACCGGTGTTGCCCCTCGATGTGAATGAGTGTGTGAGAGGGTTGGTGGATGTGTTTCCTGGGATCCTGACTTGAGGGATGTGTTTCCTGGGAAACCACCATGACCTTGATCATCACACCCCTATAACGGGCTTCATCAAACTGCTGGCACATTTTGAGAGCTCAATAGTACATGCAGTTGTGCAGGATGTCTTTGTATGCTGTGACATTACAGGGAGTAATAAGACCGAACCTGTTCCAGCATGACATTGCCACTGTGCACAAAGTGAGGTCCATGAAAACACACATTGCAAAGTGATTTGGCTATATATAATACATTTCTTTAAAAGAAAAAACAAGAATGAGAGTTGTTTCAATGCTACAGTCTTCCATAACAACCAGCGATGAGTTCAACAAGCACCACTGTAACTACAAGTGGAATCATGTGTTGTGGTCGGATGAATCCGCAGTCGAACTTTTGAACCATGACCACCAAAGAAAGGCCACTGAACAATAGGGAGATGGACCAGACTGTTTTGTGGCTGGTGGTCCACTGGTTCTGGTAAAGATCTCTGTCGTCACTAAGTATACAGGAATTTCAATTCCGAAATTGATTACCTTTGTCAGGATGGTAATAGGTTAATCTTGGCCACATGATTCAAAGACATGGAATCCCTGCTTCATGATGTGATCTCTATGTGGTTGAAGTGGAACCCGGTCATCCATATGGACAAGCTGTATGGCTTTAAACAGTTTATGCACTGAAAATGGTGAGAACACAGCGATCCTCTTATGAGTGTCCTGCAACCCAAGCTGGATTATACAGGAAGAAGCAAGTTCAGTGGACCACCAAATACTACGTGTAGAAACAAAACGCTAATAGATTTAGAGCAACCTTTTGTGGCGTTCATGTCCCCTGCTACACGAATGCACTTATCCCACTGTTTCACTAGTGCTTCATCAAGGTAGAAAGTTTTCTCGGCAGTGTTGAGGGACGTTACTTTTTAAAGTTACTTTTTTACATTACAAAATTACTGTCTTCGAAAACTAATCAGTTACATTACCGCGTTACTTTCTGATAAGAGTAACTAGTTCGAGTACTTTTCCATTGCAGAAAATGAAAACTCCTTTGTGCTTCCTCGTGCATGTTGTTTTAGTCAAGACCTTTATAATTATTCTACCATCATCACTCAGCGGAGTTTGGCCAATAATCTGTTACAGTAATACCCCTATTTCACCTACGCGGTTTCGCGCGATGGCTGTAAGTACGGTTCATCATGATTCACCGCGTGTTTCGGCGCTGTGATTAGGTTTCCATCTTTCCGTGCCTCGGTCCTTGCATAGGCAAACCGCATAGGTGAGATAGGGGTATAACAGCAGGAATAACAGAGGGGGTGGGGGGCGGGTTATCGGGGGCGGGGCTTGTAGGACGACTTCCTCACACACACTAATGGATTGGGAATCACTGCTGTCTGGCTCACGGATTACATAAATTGTCAGAATAACAGTACTGTAATGCATTACTTTTTAACGAGTTACACCCGACACTGTTTCTCGGTACACCGGAACCATGATCGGATCCGAAATGCTGGCCTCCAAGGAACTCCTTTAACGGCCCAAGCATGTGGAAATGGCTTTGAGCGAGGCCAGGACTATATGAGGGATGTGGCAATAACTCCCAGCCGAGTTCCTGTAATATACCAGTGTTGTTGTTGAATGATTGTGATTCAAAGTGCAGTTTCCAAAGACAGATGCGTCTTTTGGTGACAAATTATCCAACGATTTTCAAGGACCAGGCGTTGCGCTCTCAGATTGTTCGCGGGAATGACTGCAGTGGGCTCGAGCCATCTCGGCCAAGATTGTCATTCACGAACATACGGCGTTCTTTAAAACGTATGCACCGTTAAACATCTTAGTCTCATCGGCGTACTTTCTGTAAATGTCCATGGAAATGTACATTTCGTCACAAATCCCGGTTACAACTACAAAACCTAATTGTATGGTTTAATATTCATATTAGATATTTTATAATTCACTTGCTCATGAAATTTACACTTTTGGAAGGTGCCAATAAATCTGCCGGACTATATTTTAAAGAACGCACCCTTTACACCAAAGTCCGCACAATAGGGAGTGTCGGATATTTTAAATTGAGAACCCGCGATGATTATAAGAAGGTATATCAGATTTCTGGTGTGTTGGGAAAATCGTGATGTGACTTGGAAAAGCCATTGCAAAGAGCTTAATAATAAAGATGTGCGAAGATATGCTGCTCTCTCTCTCTCCTTTCTTTCTCTCTCTCAAGTCACAAAATTATTACAATAACCCGTGCCACCGAGTGTGCTATGAATGTTTTAATGGAATCCATGCATCATTAAAGATAATCACAGTGTATTCATCGTGGGACGAATGGCGTAGCCATCCAAACGTCCAGTTCAGCGACGGGCCATATTATAATCCTGAATTCAGAGTCACTGAAGCGCTGGCCTTGGTCTGCACAGACAGAGGGAGTGCTAGAGAGAGAGAGAGAGAAAGAGAGAGAGTCAAAAGAAAAGAAAGTAGAAGATAAATGAAAGGACAAGGAAACGGAATCAGGCTGTCCGAAAAGATGGAGACGGAAAGATGAACATAAACACTAAGAGACAGACTGGATGCTTCGGCCATTAGACCTTGCATGAGTGAAGGAGAAACCTGTGACCGTCTCATCGCTCTCTCGCTCTCTCTCTTTCTCTCTATAGTCTCACAGACGCTGAGCACCATTTCACAGATGTCTTTAATTTTACAGGCCGTTTTCGCCATGAAATTGATATCGTGTTAAAGACCAGGTGAAGGAAAAGAAACATTTCTCATGCATTTAGTAGCGAAACGCAGTCCTACATGCAGCCATTTCTACTTTTACTTTCATTTTTTTCACGTCGCAAACACAAACGTTTAAAACGCTGCAGTGGAACACACTCAGTCGTTCACTGATTGCAGGAAAATCCCAGAACGGTTGTTCTCAGAACGCTAATCATCCAAAAAGGCAGGTCCCTGTGAAAAGTCCGCCTCCCACCATAAACCGGTTTCTGTAGTGCCTCGGTAAAACTAACCCGCCTGACCTAGCCATATTTCTTTTTAAATTGCATCTGGCACACATGCCAGTGTGTTTCATTCCATCACCAGGTTTCCGTTTTAGCCTCTTAGCCTGTGATGTATTTCACTTTCGGGTCTGGACGAGTGTGAGCTGCGTGTCGACATGGTGAGCTCGGTATTCTTTCTAAAAGCACACCCGGGAAGGCGTTTTGCAATATGCAGTTTTAATGCTTGTAAATATGTGTTCGAGTCAAACCGGGACTTTTGATAACGCAGAATAATTGAACAATCCATTTATTTCTTTATACAATCCCCTGCTACACTATTGTACTTATCCGTGTGTTTCATTAGTGCTTGGATACCAACAAGGTAGAAGGTTTTGATCAGACAGCTTGCTTCACACGTCTGTAACCCTGGCCTCCCAGGAACTCCTTTAGTTGCCCAGACCTGTGAAAACAGCTTGAAGCGAGGTCAGGACTGTATGGGGGATGTGACAATAACCCCCAGCCGAGTTCCTGTAACGTGCAAGTGGTGCTGGTGAATGATTGTGAACAGTTCCCACAGATAGACGTGTATTTTTTACAAGTTGGCGACGTATATTTCATCGATTTTTCACAGTTCAGGCATTCCACTCGCTGAAAGACTGCATCGTGCTCCGAGATACCTCAGCAGGGATGGTCATTCACGGACAAACGGACTTCATTTGCATCATTCAAATGTTTTATTGAGTCTCATCACCGTCCTGTGCTTGACATCTTCTGTAAATGTCGATCAGTTTTTCCCGGTTTGACTTGAACACCGCTCGTAATTCAAGGTTCTTTTAAAGTCAACAACAAAAAAAATATATATTTTTGGCTCAAGAGTTAAAATCAATGGGGTTAGAACTCGGAGTGCATTTTCAAAAAATATAAATAAATAAATAAATAAATAAATAAATAAATGAAATTCCAGATTGTTAGAGCCAGAATGTGAGAACTGGCCATCTAAAAAAGGCAACATGAAGTATGCACAACTCGCACACCAACTTCAAACAGATGGCGAAAATTAAAATGTGGCACGCAGGATTCAAAAGATCAACTTCAGGGAATTGTGAGAAGGAAAAAAAAAATAGTGTGTTATGCACGACTACTGACTTTGATAAACATAGCAGGACGCTAACCTCTAGCACTGTTATGCCAGTAGGCTTTAAGTCTAAAACTGTTTATAACTTTCCCATAACTGAGAATCTGCAACTTGGATGAAGAACGTTTGGATTTCAGAGCAGATTTTAAAGAAACGTCACATCTCCAAAACCTATTAAAAATTAATAATAGAAATAAAACTAATAATAGGAATAAGAATTTATTTTTTAATTGATTGGTCAGGTGTCAGTGGCATTCCTTCTGATGCTGGAGAAATGTCTATGGTCGGCGTTTTGTCAGTCAAGTGGTCACTTCATACTTCATATTCATACCTTCATAGCTTTAGGGAGTCTGTCTGCAAGGGGAAAATAGCAAACTGTCAAAATAACAAAATCTGTCAGGACGTCCTCATGCGCAGAGCATTACCCATAGTAATGAATGTCATCCCTGCGTTATTTCTGTCTCCAGCTATGTCCCGTCATTGGTTTGCTGTCTGATTGCCTTCATGTGTTTGTTTTGTATCTGACATTTTTTTCTAATGGGGCCACACTGTAAAGTATTGGCGTAAATTTTGCAATATTACAGATGTGGTATTAGGTTGTTTTTGTTAGGGGAAAAAAAGAAGAAGAAAAAAGAATTACTTTTATAAAAACGATGTCAGAACAAGGTTAGCTACATGATGACAGGATAATGTTGAACGGATGCTCCTAAGACTTAAATCAAACTGTTGGCTTGAGCACAACATGCTTACCACCATACCACTAGGGGGCATGCTGTTTACTCTCACCTCACTCATTGGTTATAATGCTTTATCCTGTATACAAGGTCGCGGGAGCCTGGGAGCCTATCCCAGGAGACTTAGGGTACAACCCTGGATGGGGTGCCAATCCATCAAGCACGCTCATTCTCACACTACAGGAAAGTTGGGAACGCCAATTAGCCTAATCTGTATGCCTTTGAACTGGGGGAGGAAACGCGAGTTCCCGGAGGAAACCCACCAAGCACAGGGCGAACATGCAAACTCCATGCACACAGACCCCGAGGCGGGAATCGAACTCGGACCCTGGAGGTGCAAGGCGGCAGTGCTAACCAGAAGGTCAACGTGCTGTTGATGCTAGTAAATGTATTCGACACCTCGGGTAATATTTCTGAAAGAAAATAAACCAGAGATGCAACATTACGGCACTAAGAGATGCCTGACATGAGATACACACGATGCGTGTGGGAAGCTGTTGGGTCGGTCCCAATCTCGAGTCCTAAACCCTGGTCCTTAAGGGAGCATGGATGTGGTTGGATGCTATTCACCATAATTGGTCCAAATAAAGGTTTCGAATTTGGTCGTATTTTCGATGTTCATTCAACGTTATCTTGACCTCACTTTATCAAAGTCGAGAAAAACTTTAAAAAAAAAAGTGATCACTAGCGTCGGGGTTCCTGCTCGGACTGTTTGATCCGTACTTTGACAACGATTGTGCGTTAACCTTGTTTAACGTCACTGTAAAGAATTATTATAGTGCTCGGAATTTTTCAGAGCCTACAGAGAGTGAACGCACTCGCGTCCTGCCTCTCTCCACATAATACAGCCTCTCCATTCTGCTTCTCATTTTTAACCTACAGTGTAATTACTTCACTTTACGTCAATTATAATGTATGCATGTTCTGGAAGAGTACAAAAATAAAATACTTAAGCGCTCCTAAGTCTGCGCTCCCTCCCGTCTCTGAGAGAATGAGGCGTGAGCTTCCCCTGAATAGCACTTCATGTAGGAGTTACCGGAGCTCTGCGTTCTGAGGCAGACAGATGGGGGGAGAGAAAGTTTAATGAAAGTCAGAAAGTCTGACAGTAAAGCTTATCAGCCCACAGACAGGAACGAGAGAGAGGTAGAGGTATAGAGAGAGAGAGAGAGAGAGAGAGAGAGAGAGAGAGAGACATCATCCCCAAACTGTCTCATCTCCGCTGAACCAGAAAACACTACAGGCAATGAAGTGAAAAAGGCCAATTCATTCTGTTCCTTTCTCTCCCTCTCTCTCGCTCTCTCTCTTTCACTCATGCATCATCTTTACTCTCTCTCTGCCAGTCTCCTGCTCATTCTTCCTCCGTTTTTTTCCCCCTCTCTCTCATCTCGCCTTTTCCCGGGTTTCAGCCGACAGGAGTAAACGCGAGTGAACAGGACTAAGACCATAGAGACGGAGATAGTGGGTGTTCAGAGACTTGACACCAAGTCAAATGAGAAGAGAGAGAAAAAAAAAAAGATTTATTTATTTATTTATTTTAAGCTAACTGAGGATTCCTGGGCGCTGTGACAGACATTCACATTGGTGCAAATTTATCGGTGGCTTGTCAGAGGTATTAGGAGCGACAAGGGGAGGGGGGAAGGATGTGACAAAATGTGATGGGAGGAAAAAAATGCAAAAAGTCCAACAGAGAGAGAGAGAGAGAGAGAGAGAGAGAGAGAGAAGACTGGGGATGTGAATGCTTGAAGTGTTTTAAATACGTCGCCTTCCATTTTAGATTTGAAGCCCAAGGCCATCTGTATCTTTCTGCTGCCCCAAATTAATCTCTGCCACTGGCTCTTTTGAATTTCCCATTTAAGAGAAGACAGATAGAGCGAAAGAGCAAGAGAGAGAGGGAGAGAGAGAGAGATACTGAAGTCTGTATCTACTCTGTGCATAGATCAAAAGACCGAAAGGTCATCCTGCCCGATCTATCAGAGTCTCAGTTGTGTTAACAATCTCAAACATCGCGGAGTTAAACACCGGCTATAAAGTCGCTCGACACGCTGATGTGTAAAAGCTCAGAGGCTAAAGGGGCTTCATAGAGACGGATTAATGATGACTACAGGACAGTTGTAGAGCCGTAAACCATCTTCAATTCCTTCAATTCCCTCTCCTCCGGCGGTGCTTGTGTCTTTACGGAATAAACTAACCGAATCAGTCGAGATCGTGTACGCCGCATGCCAATCAGCGGGCACGGGAAGCGGGAATACTGTATACGCCACTCTGAAATATGTTTATATGGAAATATGAAGTACGTAATTTTCTTATTTGATATTTTTCAGGTTGATGTATTTTCACACTGCATTGACATTGCATCTTAAATTATTAGTAGTAGTGGTAATAGTAGTATTATTATTAACATTGGCGGCACATTGGCTTAGTGGTTCGCATTGGTACCTCCAGGGTCCGGGTTTGATTCCCGCATCGGGCCTGTGTGCATGGAGCTTGCATTTTCTTCCCTTGCTTGGTGGGTTTCCTCCGGGTTTCCTCCCACTGTCCAAAGACATGCAGATTTGCGTTCCCAAATTGCCTGTAGAGTGTCAATGAGGATGTGAATGTTGACCATCCAAGGTGATAAAAATGGGAATAAATACAACAGTCACCAATGGTCACCACGGCCCCGAGTTGGACTACAGTAGTTCCTGGATGGCTGGATGAATTTATTACTACATTTTTGATTTTGATTAAAATCCAGAAGAATACGAAGTCTTAATTTCTTCACTCACCATTTAGCAAACATATTAATTTAGTGAGAATATAGAAATATTACATAAAGTTGGTTGCAACAGGAAGACCCTGAGGAGATCAAGGAGATGTATGATGAGTGTGTATGAAAGAGTATGATGGTGCTGGCGCTAACATCAAATTAAGGAAGCTAATCTGGACAAATGAAATGAGATGACCGAGCTGGACACCGTAAAGCACTAAAGCGCTGCTGCATCACTCGACGACCAGGAGAAAGAGAGGAAACTTGAAGCCAGAACTGTTTGTATCATCAAGTCAAGAGAGGGTTTTTTATTTATTTATTTATTTATTGTTGTTTCTTTGTATACTGTATGGTGCATCTCATGGTGGCGTAGTGGTTAGCATTGTTGACTACTCTACTGCATCTCCAGGGTCTGGGTTCGATTCCCGCCTCGGGGTCTGTGTGCATGGAGTTTGCATGTTCTCCCCGTGCTTGATGGGTTTCCTTCGGGTACTCCGGTTTCCTCCCACAGTCTAAAGGCATGCAGATTAGGTTAATTGTCCATAGTGAGTGTGTGTGCACATTC
Organism: Clarias fuscus; assembly: GCA_030347435.1. NCBI lineage: Eukaryota > Metazoa > Chordata > Actinopteri > Siluriformes > Clariidae > Clarias > Clarias fuscus. The sequence continues at coordinate 20,450,325 of CM059225.1, read as the reverse complement.
AGCATCTATAAGCAGACAGACACTACACAGCTCATAATGCACCAACAACAAGCTCCATAAGGGCATGCTCAATGTTTCAGCCGATGTAATCTGGATCGTAAGCTCTTTATTTATTTGTAAGTATTTACCTCTAACCAACCAGCTCTTTCCCTGTAAGCAAACTCTGATCATTTCCCCAAAGCCAGCCATCTGGGCCTGGCCTCAGCTAATCAAAATAAATCACAGGCTTGTGTCTACAGAGCAGCTTCTGAATGCTGCGACGCCTAAACCGACATGGCAGAGCATATGTCAAGAAGGAACATCTCAGCGTCTCACCGCTACGTCTAACCCCGATGGGGTCTGAGATTAAAAGGAATTCGATAAGAGATAGAGCCTTCATGGCAGCGTATTAAAGATGAATGTAGTATTTCACAGACTACATATAAAACAGGAAAAGCAACCCACTGCAGTCGCTCCCTTAAACATTCAACGAGTGAAACACCTGATCCGCAGGTTGCCGACAAGTTATCCGTGGATTTCCAAGGAAGAGACCTGTCTGTGGGAACCGTACAATCGTTCACCAACATCACTTGCAAATCACAGGAACTTGGCTGGGAGTCCCCCGTACAGTCCATTATATTAATGGAGTTCCTGGGAGGCCGGCGTTTCATCCGTGGAGCAGGAAGTCCTATCAGTCTCCGGCGTCCTGAGAAATCTTTCTACCTGGATTGTTCAAGTCCGGTTTGAATTGAGCGCCGTTTGTATTTATTATTAATAATATTCATAAGCAGCTATTTATCTGGTGATCCTACCGGACACCTGAGGGACACTCCAGAACCACCAGTGCTTCCTTAAGTTAAAGGAATATATTTATATGTATTCTTTCCCCTATAAACCTGCAACATTAACCATATTCACAGACACGACTCCGTTTCCTCCCCAGTCGCTCGTCCTCTGAATGAACGCCACTGAGGTTAGCAGTAGAACATGTCAACCTCGAACTCGCTACAGGAAACACAGTTTATCTCTCCACAGAGATCAAGGGTAACAAACTACAGACCATCAGCAGGAAACGTGGACAAGCTGCCCTGTAGCGGTGTTCAGACTGAATCGCTCATGTGACACCATCACCACGACTTCACCAACCTCTCACCTCTGACCCTCTCCCTCCATCCCTCCTCCTCGACCCTTTCACTCCTTCATTGCCTCCTTTTTTCTTGCTCATTTTGTCTTCTTATATTCTTTGCATTCCTGACAATCTTTCTTTCTTTCTCCTCCTTTCTACATCATCTTTCTGTTTTGATCCCTCCCTACTCTTTCATCCTTCATTCCTTCATTCCTCTCTTTCTTTCTACATTCATCCTTCCTGTCTTTTTTCAGTTGGTGGTTCAAATCCGAGCTCCACCAGGCTGCCATTGTTGGGCCCTTGAGCAAGGCCCTTAACCTTGTCTGCTCCTGGGACTTAACTCGAATAACTCAATAAAACTACTGATCGTCTCACTGCAATCTGTTTATGTCGTCACATGCCACCTGGTCTCTGTTTCTTGGCTGTCTTCCACATCTCTCATCGTCCATACTTCTTTATCTGTATACCAGGTCGCCGGGGGCCCGGAGTCTATCCCAGAAGACTTAGGGCATGAGGAGCATCCATCACAGACTGTGGGAGGAAACCAGAGTACCCAAAGGAAACCCACCAAGCACGGGCAGAACACACAAACTCCATGCACGCACTGCCAAGAATCGCACCCAGGCGGAAATTAAACCCGGACCCTGGAGGTGCAAGGCGGCAGTGCTAACCACTAAGCCACAGAGTGCTGCCTGCTTTCTTTCTCTTTATCTATATTCTCCATCCATCTCTCCGTCTTCTGTTTCACACCCAGGCCTGTGACCCCCGTGTTCCTCTGCTGATCTTCAGTCATGCCAGCTTTTTTCTGAAATGCCACCTTGTTCATAGGGAAAGACAGGAAGTCATTTTCAGCAGAGATGTTTATGAGCACCCGAGACAATGCAATCTCCTCAGTGTGTCCGCTTCACGAGTCCCATGTCGCTCTCTATTCGGTTCTGACTTTCTCCTTGTCTCTCTCCATCTTTCTGGGCCATTTGTCATATCTTCGAGTGCTTTCATACACACAGCTTTTGGTTCATTTGTATTGAGGCATGGTGGTTTTTTTCCCCCCACAGAGATCACACCCGGGTGTGGAGCAAAACAAGTCTTGGTTCACTTCCAAGTGAAATCTAGTGCAATTTAAAGGCAATTCGACTCTGAATTGATTCAACTACAAAAATCAAGAAAATATGGCGTGTATTTTGATGTGTTTTTCCTTGCTAAATCTCTTAAACGTAGCCTGTTTTTTTGCTCTAAAGCCAGCCCTCACTCTGTTTGACATTACCGTGGCAGCAGTCTGTCCCTGATGATTGATACCCTCATCAGTGTGTATGTGCGTGCCAAGCTGTGCCACGCTGCTCCCTGTGCCAGCTCTCATTAAAGCCATCTCACTAAAGACCTGGTCCAAAGCTTCAGCCAAGCTTCAGGACAGAAGAACAAGCAGAGCAGAACGCCAGCTCCACACCTGGCACTCTGCATTTACACAACCTGCATTAATCCTGGACGCTTATTTGCAATAAGATGTGAAGGCTATCAAATATAGACGTATCAGGCATTAGTTCTGCAATAGAGAGACAAGAAAAAACACATAGCCAACAAGTAATAAACATCTGTTTACTGTATGTAGTCACATGCCATAACATTATAGCTATGGCTTAAAGTTTGCCAGGGTTCATCCAGCCTTAAAGGTCCCGTATACTGTATGTTAACACAGGTTTCAGATCTCTTCTGTGTGTGTGTTATTTCACTCCAGCTGAAATATACCTCAGATAATGCACTTTTTCATACTTCAAACTCCCTCTGTTTCACTCCTCCTCCAAACATACCATTTCAGTGTCTATGTAAGTCTGGTACTTTTATGAGGTCACATGGATTGGGGCGGGTATCTATTTAGCTTGTTTTTTGTTTGTCTAAAAAGTTTTATTTTGTGCAATAAATTCAGCGTAATGTATTTGAAAAAGAAAAGAGGTTAGCTTAGCTAAACAATTAAAAATTTAAAGATTTTCATTACTTGGTAGCCACATTCGCATCCTCGTTCCATTCCTGTCAATTTGTAGTAAATTGATTTCTATGAACTTTCCTATTTGAAAATGTATTTTAAAAAATAATAATAAATAAATAAATTCATTCATACCGGGTCATTGTGTAATCTGACATGGATATGCGTTATCCATAACGTGTTACAGAATTCTCCTCATGTGCAGTAGGACAAGAAATAATCATACAAGAATTAAGCCAAAATACACAGTTTGAGGTTTAACTCGAACAACCTCACAATCTACAGTTCAGTGCAAAAGTCTAGAGTCACTCCTCATTTTTTCATATTAGATACAGATTAAATAATGGGAACAAACGTTTTACTGTGATTGGCTGCAAAGTGTCACATGATACAGTTTTAAAATTTGTTGTTAATGCAACAACCTCAGCAGCGACCTCATTTCCCCTCTCGTCTGTTCCAACCACTCAGCATTCAGCATCACCAGTATACTAATCACCTCCTGATCATCTGTCATCATCTGCACATGTTTCTCACTGGTTCATGCCTTATGTTAGATGTTTTTTTTTTTAACGTTTAAATGATTCATAGGTCACTGTGTGGCTTAACGAACATAAAACATTCCTCAGAAACTTCTCATGTACAGAGACTGGACTGAAAATGAGAGTCAAAATAGTCCTTCAGGAAGCCTGGAGAAATGTTTCTCAAGACTACATTACAGAATACAAAAAAAAATCTGCCTTTTTGGAAGCAAAAGATGAAGAAATGAGGAGTATCAAGACATTTGAACAGTACATTGTGGCGAATATTCATCCAGTGGAAACAACCGACAAGACTAACCTGACCCATTACACCCATAATACAGACAATTTCTATTCAAATCTTTTAATCTTTTTTTACCCCACGTGAATCTTGTACCGGAAATGTTCAAGTCTTTGCTCGCATGCTAACTCATAAGCTTACAGTACCTTAGCCATGATTAGCAGATCTACAGAAGCTGGGTTTAGCCTTCGATTAATCAGGAAAGCTCATGTCTCGGTCTCATTCTCAGGTTTAATTAATATCTCTGCTCACACCTGGAGCCTGGGTTTGCACTCCAGGGTGAGGTTTTATGACCCATACACACTCAGTTTCGACACTCCCACTCGCACTCTTATAATTGTTTTCTCTCAAGCTAGTCTGTGTTTAAAAAAATTGTGATCATTTTACAAAGAGTTTTAATGCCAACAGTCGCACAATGATTTGGGATTAGCATAGACAAACTCAATAAATGCATATTTAGCACATTTCAGTTTCTCCTCATAAAAAAGAAAAAAAAAACTTTAATTTAGCATGATAAACTATAGTACATTCCATAATGTATCATAGTATTCACATCGTAGGCAACACAGGGTAGGTACAGTACTGTAGCACTTCAGTAGTCACTGTGGTAGTACTCTGGTATGTACCATCCATAAAACCATAGTATGTTTGTTCATTCTGTACTATATTAGATATATTACTATACCATACTAGGGGTATGGACTATAGTACAGGCAGTACCATATTGTTGTATACGAGTTTCAACATCAACTATGGAATTTGTTACAGTAATACAAAGGTACCATATTATATAAATATTATCGCAGGTACATAAACAAATAACCTGGTACCATAGTACAGTACTGTACATACTGTAATAGAACCACGTGTCATACTATAGTACATAGACCCTCATACCAAAGTATGCACCATGGTAGAACCAGGTACAGTACCATGGTGTGGCACATGTAGTACATTAGAAAATAAGTACTGTGATAATGTACCATGGTACAAGTACCATCCAACTACCATAGTAACATATCTTATAGGTCCGCTGGAAATTGCTGGTTATTTTAACTTGCATTAACAATTAAACATGCTAGCTTCATTATTTACTTGTGATAGTGTGTGATAATAGCCTTTGACATTGTAGACAGGATAAGCTTACTATGCTAACTATTTAGCTTTGCTTTGGACGGTTATCTAAGAAATGTCCAAATATGTTTGTTTTTTTAATATTACCTCAATATATGTCACCACGTAGCTAGGGCTAGCTGTATAGATTTGCTTTCACAAGCTACAAAATGAACAAGTATCTGTTAAAGTAAACTGTGTAGCTAGTTAGTGAGCCGACTCGGAATTAATTTACAGTATGCATTGATAGAAGTATGTGTCAGTAATTAAAACAAGGTAAAATCTCACAATATAAGATATTTATGTCCTTCTTATGACAGTGGGTCTCTTTTGATGTTTCTAGAGGACCCCTATAACGTTGGGTTTCCTTTAATGATCCTGGGGAACCCTATGATGTTCGGTTTCCTTTGATGTTCCTGGGGGAACGCTATGATGTTGGGGTTCCTTTGCAAAACGTTCCATGGAATCCCATCAGGAAGTCAGAATCATTATCCATCCATAGGACCCCATAGATGTATGACCTACTGTAACATCAAACAATGCAATACAACAAGCACTAAAGACTTGGACTAAAGACTTGGTAAAATTTCCTAAATTAATCCTGAGAGATGTTACTTAAACAACAGTTGCTTCGGCTTGAAAGGGATTTTTAAAACAGTTTTGTTCTGAAGGACCTTGTGGGAAGTCTTGGCGAACCGAAAGACTCTATTCCTTATTCATATCTCATTAAAAAGCTCTTACATTGTAAAAACCTCGTTATAGGGCATAGCCAGAAATATAGAAATCTTATTTTATTACTATTGTCTCATGTCAATTAAATTCTTCCCATTCATATTCCCCCTGTGAGCCAGCATTAGCCATTTGTATAATAACTTTCCCCTCTTTATTAGATGTGAATCTATAAAGGAAAGTTTATACTGGCCATATCGGCTTGATGATTCCTTCTCCATATGCACCAGTGGAGCGGACTGCAAAAATTAAAATGACATCCTGGGAAATTGTATGCTCTTATTGAAAGGAAAAAGAGAGAGAGATGTCCGGTAGGCATAACGAGTGTGCAGGGTGCTATGACCTCAAACATAAAAATCAGAAAGAGACATAGAGACTGCAAGAAATTCATGAAGGGTCATGTGGAATTATGGAGTAAATAAAAAAAGTGTTAACCTAGGATATATTTTAGATTTTAGATTGTCCAAAGTAGCTACATACAGCAATGATTATAGCATTCCAGCTGGTCACCTGGAATGATTTCCAATTCATAGGCATGCCTCGTCAAGAGTTGATTTAAGAGATTTCAGAGAACTATTAGTGCTACTAAAACTACGGAACGAATCCATATTAATGCAGAAATTGCCCATTTAGGATAAAAGACCTTAAAGTCCATCATTACTTTAAAAAAAGGAAGGTCAGTCTGTGCAAAAAAAGAAATTGTAAGAGCTTTGACTGCATCACCAAGTGCAGTCACCACAACCATCAACTATGATGATGAACCTGGCTCTCATGAGGACCAACCCAGGAAAGGAAGACCAAGAGCTACCTCTGCTAATTCAATTAAATTCTATTTGTATATAGGGCCCATTAACACTTTTAACAATTGTCATTGTCACAAAGCAGCTTTACACAATCAAAAGAAAAGGGAAAAAGAGGATATATTTATTAGAATGAGAGCACAGCACCTCGGATTAAAGTCCACATAAATGACAGTTTTATGCCATCCAATCTGGTTTGCACTTAGTTGCACCATCATTTGTTTTCCCAAACACACCTTTAGCTTATGTTGTCCAAGAAGATCCCAAATCCTAGGGTCTGGGATAGCTCAGTGGTTTATGGTACTGGGTTTATGGTTATGGGACTATGTTTTGGTAGGACGCAGGTTCAAATTCCATCATGGCCAAGTTGTCCCCGTTGGGCCCTTGAGCAAGGCCCTTAACTCACAACTGCCCACATGTATAATAATATACAAATGTCACTCTTCATAAGGGTGTCTGCCAAATGCCCAAATGTAAGAGGGAGAGTGACCTGACCTGGCCTCCATAATCACCATGAGATACAGTAGATGGTTTGGAATGAGTCTGACTGGAGAGTACTCAACACCTGTTGGAACTCTTTCAGGATTGTTGGAAAACTATTTGAAGTGTGAGGTTTTAGAAAATGCCAAGAGTGTGCCAAGCTGTCATCAGTGGGCTACTTTGAAGATTTTAAACTATTAAACATATTCAGGGTTATTTATGCACAATTTTTGGCTACACCTTATTTGTTCTGTCATAATTTCATTGTCTTCAGTATTAATAAAGTTTTTATTATTAAAAACCATAAAAATAAAGAAAACACATTGAATAAGAATGTGCCCAAATTTGTGTAACTTTCCCTCGCTCAGTGTGTAACTACAGTATATCTATCTATCTATCCTTTTTCTATTTACACTTTGTTTGTTTTGGTTTTCTTGATTATCTTTTCTTTTATTTATTAATTTTTGTTCATTCATTTATTTCTATTTTATACCACGTTTCGTTTTATCGTCTTTTATTCATCAGACATTTTATGAACTTGCTTAGATTTAGCCAAGGCACTCTGACCTCGCTGTATTTTGAATGAGCCATTTGCTCGCCTTCATTTTCAGTTCCATTCCAAATGAACATTCACCTTGTGAGTATTAACCATATAAAATGTAAACTCGTGTAAAAATGTTCATAGGGCTGAATCCTTTAAGCAACCATGAAAAAGTTATTATTTAAAAAACATTTTTTTTTTTTTTTAAATCACAATTACAGTTCTGAGAAGGACATTTTAAATAATTTGTCAGCGCTGAATGTGATACATGTGATGCTTGTTGACTGGGTCCCACAGAAGTGTAACTAAACCTGTATGGATATTTTTCCAGTATATTTGTAACAGTTCTGCAACCTACTCTATAAAATACACCTATATAAAACATCCACCCACATACAAATCCACGTTCAATATATTCAGAGTTACTGCAGCGTGCTTCCTCTAACAAATGTTGAGTCTGGCAAAACTGGGCCAAACTGCGTAAAGTTTCACACTTGTACTGCTGACGGAAGATTTCTCACTACAATGTCCAATTTCCCCAACCTCTAGAGTTTTCCCACAAGTTTTATCTTGACTTCATGCACAAATACTTTATATACCCATATATAAGCCAAAACAAATGTATTTAATTGATTTTTATTTCTTTCAAATTGGAATTTACCCACACCAACATCAAGAAATCACCTTGTTATCTCAAATTCTGGCAATGTCTTTTCAGAGTTCCCCCAATCCCTACACTAGTGTTTTATATATATATATATCATAACGCTCAGCCATCTGTCTTACCTGTCTAATCCGTCAAGCCTCTTCAGGTAAAAGGTGTGACGTTCCTGGCTCCTGTCACTTTATGTCAATCATCTTCCACCATGTTCCATCCAGCACATCCGCTCCTCCACTCTGCAGGCTCGGCTTCTCCTGTTATTTCTCGTCTAACAATCCGGCGCAATCCTGTTGTTTTTTCTCTTCATACTATATCTCTGCCTCCAGACCTTCCACTGTCTCACCTCAGGCCATGTTTTTATCCACAGAAGCTAAACAGTTGATTATATGTTTATAAAAAGGAGACTTAGAGCAGTGATGTCAGGCCCCAGAGCTGAAGGGCTGCTGAGATGAGCTGCTCTGATTTAACACACCTGACACGCTTTAGCTAATTAGCGAACAGCTAACTATCAGTTCTGTGTGTCAGACAACTGGCAAAAAAAAAAAAAACACACACACACAATCTTGATTATTGAGGGTTTCACACACTTTTGTAGTCCCACAATCTCAATTCATATTTTCACATTTATTTTGTACATTTTTTTATATGACACTATGTTCAGCTGTTATATGTTATTTCTCTCCAGTTAGCATGCTTTTTAAGTTTACTACAGCAGAAAATGACAAACACTGCATGTGATTTATTACTGTATTTAATTAACAATAGCATTTCATTACAGATTGTATATATGGACACTAACAAATGGCTTCAAAAACTGTCAATAGCTTCACTATATTAATAATATTAGGTAAAGGCTGTTGGCTAGTTGTTTGGATGGTTACACTGTTTGCGATTATTTTAAACAATATATTGGCCTAATTCTATAAGAACCCTTATGAATTTTTGCCTTAAGAATTTAAATTTTGCATCGGCATCCAAATGAACCGAATGCTAAAGCTAAGTTGGTTATATTTTTGGGTGGTTGGAACATAAATGCACACTGCATTTATATTATTTACCACAGTATAGATAAACTGCAGTATTTTGTTCTCCATCTCTGAATAAACAATGAAGATTTCATGCAGATAAAGGGCTAGCATAAATGGAAATAGCTAGCCTGAGGTAATAATGACATGTTTTCTATCTGTTAACATGCTGCAGTTATATTTTTTTTTTAGCATAACTATCAAATGTATTGCTGTTTTTATAATTTTGCTTAATCCTAAATAAAACCTTTTTTTTTTTTTTTTTGCTTTTAAACTACCAAAGTAGTTTAACAAAGTACCATATTTGCGCTCACATTCAATAGTCGGGCTAACTAATATTAGCTTGCTCTGCTGATAAAACCAACTAGAGCAAAATAACTTTTTCCTTTATTTATTTATTTATTTATTTATTTTTTACAGGTGCTAACGAATCAATAAATTAGCAACTGCATATGTCATTACTCAGCGATTTTACCTCACATCTGAACTAGCTAATGAAGCGTAGTAGACACCCCAGGTAAACATGCTTTATACAATAACAAACTTGCTGGATTCAATCAAAGTATATTTTTATCGTTATGGATAAATATATGGAAAATTCTACGCAGCTGACCTGCCAAAATTCTTTTTTACACTGATCAGCCACATTTTTAACATACAGTATTAACCCTGATTACATTATTCATATCAATTATATAACAGTAAACTGGTGACAAGTTTGGGGACCAAGGGCCAGTCCATCTGGTTCAATCCTATAGAAAAACCATTTCAGCATAATTCACAAAAAAGTCAATGCTGGCCATGATAGAAAGGTGTCAGAACACCCAGTGCGACCTCGAGAGACCCCACACTGCAACCTACAGCACACCCCGAGAGGCTCGTAGGGGGGGAGGCCTGAAGAGCAGGAGACGCCCAGGAGCTATAAACAGAACCCAAAGCATACAGTCGGTGATGTGTTAATGTTTTCAATGGTATAGCTGATTGTTGTAAGTCTAATGGACACTCAACAGACTGCACTTGTGTATGGAATTAAGCATTGCACATTACTGCATGAGTTTGTACATTTGTACGGTACATTTGTTCATTTGAGAAAACACTGTTCAAACCTCTGAGCTTTATTGTCTCTCTCAGGGAAGTAGTGCTGATGCGTGGAACTTATTTTAGAAACTGGTGATGAGTTCAGTGGGAATGCTTTTTAAAAGAAAATCAGTCCGTAATCATAATTGCTTTTGGGCAATCAACTCATCAAGACAAAGCCTATCAAATTCCAATCAGCCAACTACAGGCTATGGAACAAAATAAAAAAGGATTCTGCATGTCTGTGATTTTTAACTACTGCACAATAGGACTAAAAAAAAGGACAGTGCCTAAAAAGGATAAACTAAACAGAACCAGTTTACCAGTATTTCATTTTGAAAGTCACTTTGATTTTTATATACAGGGGTTGGACAATGAAACTATACAGGGATTACAGGGGTTGGCCAATTTAGGCCATGTCCACACGTAGCCGTAGACGTATTTTTAAAAACAGAGATTTTTTCCTTCTTCATTTTTCTAAATAATTCTGTCCACATGACCTGGGGTTTAAAAATATCTTTGTCCACATGAAAACGCAAAACGTCCTATTAAGCGCTGTTACGAGCCTCCCTAATCAACAGGGGGCCAATCCTAGAAAAAAATGCTTTGTAGAACGACGGGTCTCGACGGAAACCGCCGTCGCTGTCTGCAGGGTCTGTGTTGTCAGGGTTTTGTACAGTATGTACCAGCAGTGAGCTTAGTGGTACATTCAGGCACCTCTGTTTATTAACGTAATGTGTGAGTAATTGCGCATGTATGTATACGCATGTAAAACGTCCAGTACACAACGTTAACACAGTTACGTCCGCTATTGCACAAAATGTCCTCATAACCAAAGCTGACTTTAAATCAAGGAGACGAGCACACAGACAGTTACATCATCGGCACAAGGTGACGTTACAACAAGCCGAAATCTCAGTTTCCCCTGTCCACACAACACCAGTGAAAACGGAGTTTTGGGAAATCTTCACTTTGGCCGGAGTTTTCCAAAAGCTCCGTTTTCAATGACCAAAAGGCCGTTTGCGTGTGGACGAAAGGCGAAAACCGCAGAGAAAAATTTGGAAGGGAAATTCTGAAAGGGATGTCCGGGTGCTAACCCAGACTGTATCCAAAAAACATAAAACCACAGCTGCCCAACTCACTGCAGAATTAAATGTGCACCGCAACTCTCCTGTTTCCACAGGGTCAATGTACATGGTCTGCTATAGCCAAACCTTTGGTCACTCGTGCCGAACTTCGGTTTCAATGGTGCCAGCAGCGAAAATCTTGGGCTGTGGACAATGTGAAACATGTATGGTAGAGAGAATCCCAAGAATCGTACCACCCAGACTGTTGCATGCCCAGAGTGAAGCATGGGGGTGGATCAGTGATGCATTGGTCTGCAATATCATGGCATTCCCTAGGCCTAATACTTGTGCTAGATGGGCGCATCACTGCCAAGGACTACTGAACCATTCTGGAGGACCATGTGCATCCAAAGGTTCAAACATTGTATCCTGAAGGCGGTGCCGTGTATCAGGATGATGATGCACCAATACACACAGCAAGACTGGTGAGAGAGTAGTTTGATGAACATGAAAGTGAAGTCGAACATCTCCGATGGCCTGCACAGTCACCAGACGTAAATATCATTGAGCCACTTTGGGGTGTTTTGGAGGAGCGAGTCAGGAAACGGTTTCCTCCACCAGCATCATGTAGTGACCTAAAACCTATTCTGCAAGAAAAATGGCTCAAAATCCCTCTGGCCACTGTGCAGGACTTGTATCTGTCATTCCCATGACAAATTGATGCTGTATTGGCTGCAAAAAAGAGGCCCTACTCCATACTAATGAATTATTGTGGTCTAAAACCAATTTCATTGTCCAACTGCTGGTTGTATATATTTTGCTTTTTAAGTGCATCATTGTGAATTTCACCTTTCATCCTTTTTGTATTTATTTTGCTGTTTATGTTGTCTAGAATAAATGATAAATGTCCTTTTGACATGTTTTAATGTGTGTTGAGATGCTAAACAGGCTGATATTATATGTGAGTGTTTGTATGTTTTTTGGTTTTATATCCTTCTGCAGTAGACTGATGACCGTTAGGTGTTTATATTGGTGTTTATTCCGGCAAAAGTGAATAGGACGTGTGATTTGGGGCATGTCCACAGTTGATTAATGACAGTGAGACATTTATATTGGTGTCTTAATGACGCCCTCAGTCAAAAGATGACGTTAGTTTTGGTGTTAATATGGTGTCTGGTGCATATGATGTATGGATTGAGACACACCCAGAGTTTAAAAAAAATATATAACCTTGCTGTTGTTCATTCATTTGTTCATAAATTTAGTCTTTCAAGCAACTAAAAATTTGACACTGATGTAGCTTAAACCTTTTCATTTAAGATCGACACTAAAAGTATGTAAATATTTTTTTTATTTTAAATAGCATGTCAAGCATACAATGTTCTACTTATAAAACGGTACAAATCTGTATCTACAATACTGTAGTACACTAGATTATTTTCAAGCAAAGAGTTTTCCCACAGACAAATATTGACTATTTAATTGTTAAAAAGTGGAACTTTCTTTTATGTAGATTTTTTTAAATTCTTCACATACATACTGTAGTATATGGTGCTTTCTTTACAGGCATGCAAATATTCTTCTGTAATGTTATTTATTCATTAATTATAAAGCTTTCTAATGCAGAATTTCTGGCAGGTAATGCTGTTTTTCAACTGTGACAATAGTTGTTTAACATTTAATGTAATATTGATGTTTTATATATTTTTTATTATTAATTATATTATATATTATTTAAAAGTGGATTAAAAATAAAAATGTGAGATTGTGTATTAAAAAGTTACAAGGGCTACTGTATAGGCAGGCTAGTTAGGCAACAGTCCTTTTTGATTCCACGGTTGTGGATAACATTTAATATAAACTTAAAGAACCAATACTGCTATGAAATGTGGCATCTAGCTACAGTATTTGAAAATGTGATGTGTGATATTGAGCTATTTTTAAAAATGCAATTATGAGGTATCAAGTGCTTTTTATTAGGGGTGTTCATGTCAAACTGGGGCTTAAAATTAAAATGGGATAAAAAGTATTGACATTTACAGAAGACTTCAAAGATAATACGCTGCCACGAAACATTCGAACGCTGAACACATTTCATAAAAGGCTGTACATCTGTGAATGAGCCCGGTGCTACATTGATAACTTGTCATAAAGTTGTACACACAGTCATTCGCCAACACCACTTGCACATTAACGGATTTTGGCTGGGAGTCGTTGCCACATCCTCCATATGGTCCTGACCTCACTCCAAGCCATTTCCAAACATGTGTTTGGGCCATTTAAGGAGTTCCTGTGAGGCCAGTGTTTCAGACATGAAGCAGGCAGCCCGATCACGACTCCGGTGAACTGAGAAAACTTTCTACCTTGATGGTATCCAAGCACTAGTGCAATGCTGGGATAAGTGCATTAGTGTAGCAGGGGATTATTTAGAGATATAAATTGGTGTTTTACTCTTATAACTACATTTGGTTATTCTGTTCAATCAAAAGGGCCAGTTTGACTTGATCACTTGAAAAATGGTGAACTATACTGACCGCTTTCTGAGTCAACAACTCAGAATGTGAGAATGTTTATTTCCACATACACCACAGGTTAATAAAAGCATTGTTTTTTGTGAAGACGACGTGTTGCAGTCTGAGTGTCTTGTTTTGGTCTTCTTCTTTTTTTTTACCCACCAGTGAAATAGAAAGGTTTTGTCTGTACGTTTGTCAGAATTCACACTGTGCATACACCGGAGGACCTGAAACTTGTCTCGTAAAAAACTTCTGTCTGTCCCCTTTTTTGGACGAATACGCGCTTTTTTTTTAACGCGATAGTTTACTGTGTATACACAGAGTATGCAGAAAGTGCGACACAGCATGGCTTACTCCAAGAAATGGAAAGTAGACTATGAAAACTGAGCCTTCAAAGATGATTGGACCGATCAATGTACACACGTGGACAAAATTGTTGGTACCCTTCGGTCAATGAAAGAAAAACTCACAATGGTCACAGAAATGACTTTAATCTGACAAAAGTAATAATAAATAAGAATTCTATGAATTTTAATCAATGAAAGCCAGACATTGCTTTTCAACCATGCTTCAACAGAATTATTTAAAAAAATGAACTCATTGAAGTTCATGGAACAGGCCTGGACAAAAATGATGGTACCCCTAACTTAATAGTTTGTTGCACAACCTCTTGAGGCAATCACTGCAATCAAACGATTCCTGTAACTGTCAATGAGACTTCTGCACCTCTCTGCAGGTATTTTGGCCCACTCCTCATGAGCAAGCTGCTCCAGTTGTTTCCGGTTTGAAGGGAGCCTTTTCCAGACGGCATGTTTCAGCTCCTTCCAAAGATGCTCAATAGGATTGAGGTCAGGGCTCATAAAAGGCCACTTTAGAATAGTCCAATGTTTTCCTCTTAGCCATTCTTGGGTGTTTTTAGCTGTGTGTTTTGGGTCATTGTCCTGTTGCAAGACCCATGACCTGCGACTGAGACCCAGCTTTCTGACACTGGCCAGCACATTTCTCTCTAGAATCCCTTGATAGTCTTGAGATTTCATTGTACCCTGCACAGATTCAAGACACCCTGTGCCAGATGCAGCAAAGCAGCCCCAGAACATAACAGAGCCTCCTCCATGTTTCACAGTAGGGACAGTGTTCTTTTCTTCATATGCTTCATTTTTCTGTCTGTGAACATAGAGCTGATGTGCCTTGACAAAAAGTTTCATTTTTGTCTCATCTGTCCATAGGACATTCTCCCAGAAGCTTTGTGGCTTGTCAACATGTAGTTTGGCATATTCCAGTCTGGCTTTTTTATGATTTGTTTTCAACAATGGTGTCCTCCTTGGTCGTCTCCCATGTAGTCCACTTTGGCTCAAACAACGACGGATGGTGCGATCTGACACTGATGTTCCTTGAGCATGAAGTTCACCTTGGATCTCTTTAGAAGTCTTTCTGGGCTCTTTTGTTACCATTCGGATTATCCGTCTCTTCGATTTGTCATCAATTTCCCTCCTGCGGCCACGTCCAGGGAGGTTGGCTACAGTCCCATGGATCTTAAATTTCTGAACAATATGTGCAACTGTAGTCACAGGAACATCTAGATAGTCTTATATGCTTTACCTTTAACATGCTTGTCTATAATTTTCTTTCGAATCTCCTGAGACAACTCTTTCCTTCGCTTCCTCTGGTCCATGTTGAGTGTGGTACATACCATGTCACCAAACAACACAGTGACTACCTGGAGCCCTATATATAGGCCCACTGACTGATTATAGATTGTAGACACCTATGATGCTAATTAGTGGACACACCTTGTCCCTTTGGTCACATTATTTTCAGTATTTTCTAGAAGTACCATCATTTTTGTCCAGGCCTGTTGGCGTGTTGGCCTGTTGAGTTAATTTTTTTTAAAATAATTCTGTTGAAGCATGGTTGAAAAGCAATGTCTGACTTTCATTGGTTAACATTCATAGAATTTTTTTTTAATTATTACTTTTGTCAGATTAAAGTTATTTATGTGACCATTGTGAGTTTTTCTTTCATTGACCGAAGGGTACCAACACTTTTGTCCACGTGTGTATGTTTATTTTTTCTGCGTGAAATTTGTCTCTTATAAACTGAAACTGGGCACTAATAACAAGCAGTAATGAGAAGCGGCACTATGAGATAAAACACGAGTTGTTAGCACAAACATATCCGTAGCAGTCCGACGTCTGGGTAATGTAAAATACCCGAACTGAGATCCCAGTGTTATGCACTAAAATAAAAATGTTGAGCATCACGGCATACTGTACAGCATCACAAATAGAAAAGAATTTTAAAAGAATTTAATGGAACTTTTTCAGCACCTGAAGTTCAGACTGCACCGTAGTATCATTACCACTAATATTTTAAGTTAAAGAGAGGTGATATTTTATCAGTGTAGCACATACATTTAATAGTGTATGCTGTTTGGGACATTTGTACAGAAAATACAAGTCAGGTACTGTAGTATAGGGTGTGTGCTTCTTGCTCAGCATGCTGTCCATTAGGCAAAATTGAAAACCACAGCATCCTCTAATGGCGCGACCCCTTTTGCTATATAACGTGTGAAGTGTCCAACATCCCACACTTCTTCTTCTTTTTTTTTTTTTTTTTTGGTAGTCATCTTAGTTTTTGATATTACACCACACATCTTGTGCTGCCTCAAAAATGTCCACCAAATACACCGTTTGAGTCCGTATTATTCACTACCGACCGTTTCATTGTGTCATCAGCTATCCGTGTGCCGTCCCCAGACTCGTCTGCAGTCATGTGTAATAGGAATCTTCCAGCGTGACAGAGCGACCCTTCCCAGAACGTTCGGGAAGCTGGAGGTGCGAGTAATGGCTTCTAAATGACTCAGCTCACCGCTGCGTTTTTAACGCTCCGGTGCCTCAGGTAGGAGACCACGTTCCGAGAGGAAAATGGAATTTGCTGCTGTCTGCGAGGGGTGAATGGAAGAAAGTGCTTGCAAGGATGAATGACTGGCTACAGCGGACCAGTTACTCATTTCACTTTCACACTCGCTCAACATGTTTCCGTCCTGTGGTTCAGCAACTTAAACTGAGCATCAGTACACTGTCCGAACTACACACACTCACAAACACAATAGCGTTCATGCTTGTTTAGGTGTATAAAGTCTGAAACCACAGATCTCTTTTTTAAATCTGCACACTTTGGTTGTGTTTATGGAGCAGACCTGAAGCCCCAACTTCTTCATGGATCAGCTCACATAAACATACTCTTTTTACTCATTGTGAAGTTTCCATACCCGCCATCTTGACTTCTCCTCAACATTCTTCAATGAGGTGACCTACTGTAGACAAACAAGCAGAAGCCACCCAAAACCCCGGGCCAGGTTCTCAGAGTTCTTTCATCTACACCAAATCCATAATAACTTCATAAATTCCATTCAAGGATGTAAGCCTGGTGTCTGTACATGGAACATCTAGCTTAAGGTGGAAACACACCATTCCTGGTCAGACCTACAGTATAAACTTACTTAGCAAATGAGGGTGCGTAAATGAACTGTAATTCACTACAAGAGAATGTTTTTTTTAAACACTTCACTGCATGCACATTATGAGGTAAAGGTGCATGAGGAAATGCTTGATACTGGCATGTTTTAGAAAGTGGGAGGAAACCAGAGAACCCAGAGCCTGAAGAACCAAGAGTCCTGGAGCTGTGAGGCAGCAATGCTATTGGTAGTTGCCATTTTGTTTTCAAGAAAAATCTGATTTGTTCAATGGAATGTGGTGTATTGGCATCGCACCACAGGACTGAGGGTTCCTGACTCGGGTCTGTATGTGTGGAGCTTGCATGTCCTCCCTGTGCTTGGTGGGTTTCCTCCGTGTACTCCGGTTTTATTCCACAGTCATGGAGGTTAGTGCAGATTAGTGTGTGTAAATGAGTGTGTGAGTGTTTGTGTGTGTCCTGCAGTGTATTGGCACCGTGTCCAGTATATACCCCGTCTCGTCTCCTATGTCTTCTGGGATAGGCTCCAGCTTCCTGCGACCTCGTACAGGATAAGCGGTACAGAAAATGAGTGAATGAATGAATCTGATTTGTTGCGAAAAGGTAAAAGCTATACCATTTAGCTCAGTCTTCTATGTTGTAAAAGGAAAATTGTCACATCGACTAAAATGACCCCACTGAGAAAACCCACTGCTGCTAAAACTGTACACGTCGATGCCAGTTTACACTTCTGTGCATCCCACATTTCCCATTAACTGTGTGCGAAATAGAGTTCCTCATCGCAGGGGTCCCTCCGGTAGTTTTACTCAGTCGGTCCTGAAGTGCTGACTCCCTTTGTTCACTCCCCTTTCGCAATAGGTGAGCGTGTAAGGACGTGTGCTTTCTGCTGCTCTGGCTGTTTATTTTGATTAGCTGTTGGATTTGTCGACACGGTCGTCGCCAGAAAATTGACACAGCAGGTTCGGAGGTCAAACAGACACCGCAGTGTGAGCTCGCGCAGCACCTTGGTTGAGGCCTTGGGGAGAATGTCGGAGATTGTTTTTTTGTTTCGGTGGGGGAGGGTGGGGGGGGTCTCATGGAGTTTCAGGGTGTGCAGTGTTGCTTAGGGCTTGAACAGCAACGATAAAAAAAAAAAATGCCAACTATTCCATGGCATAAGGCAGCACAGTGGTTTAGTGGTTAGCACTGCCACCTCACACCTCCAGAGTCCGGGGTCGATTGCTGCCTCGGTTCTCTGTGTGTGGAGTTTGCATTGCCCGGGTTTCCTCCGATAGTCCAAAAACATGCAGATAAGGCTGATTGGAACACCCAAATTGCCGGTTAGTGTAAATGAACTTGTGTGTGTTCTCTTTGATGGATTGGCACCCGTCCAGGGTGTACCCCGTCTTGTGCCCTAAGACTCGTGGGATAGGCTCCAGGCCCCCGCGAACCTGACCCTGTATACCGAATATACTGTAGATGATGAGTCTATAGCCACAGTCTTCTGATTAAGAATGTACAGTATAATTGCAATGTTGTAGTCATTTAGTTATTAATAGTTCTCTGGGTTTAGAATAAAAATTTTTGTCGACCGAAAACTGATCAACTTTATTCAAATACAAATAAAAGGTTTTCCCCTTAATGCTGTTAATGAAGATCATTATGGACTTAATGAAAATACTATAGCGATGACTGCATCATGTACATCAGTTCATTTGGCTGGTTACAACGATGGATTCTTATCAATCCTACAGACATTTGATTTAACTATGTGGTCTAATGTGGGTTGTGGATGAATTAATGGATCGATGGGCTTGTGTGGTTAGCACCGTCGCCTAGTCTCTCCAGGACTGGCCGTTTGAATTTCCCCTCCAGTCTGTCGAGTGTTTCCACAGAGAGAGCTTTTCCAGCGAGAGAGAACGTATTGCTGTCATTTATTTCCTACTTCAAGGGGTAAAAAAGTTTTTTGCGGAGTGGGAGGAAACCGGAGAACCCCGATGAACCCCATACAAACAGGACACCCTGGAGCTGTGAGGCAGCAACACCACCTACTCCACCCTGAAGTTATTTCACAATGTAAAAATACTTCATGAACTTTGGTGTACAGCTAGTAGTGTGACCTGAATGGGATTGAGTGAGCGAGCAAGAGAGAGAGAGAGAGAGAGAGAGAGAGAGAGAGACAGCACAGATGGTCAGTTAGTGGAGAAGGTGATACTGGGTCACTGGCTAGTGATATTAACCTTCAGGCTAATGCTGCACTCACTCTTTCTCACTCACTCTTCAATGGCCTGTTCCTCCTCCTCCGCTCTCTCTCTCTCCATCTTCCTCTAGTGTTCGTTTTTCTTTGAGCCCACATCTTTATCGCCCACTGTCTGCACCTCTCTCTCTCTCTCTCTCTCTCTCTGTGTAGGATGTGTACAACATACAACTATCCAAACTGAGAAAATATGCTCCATCGCTCCTGCGAGAGCTGCTCGTATATCAAACAGAGCGAACGTGAATAAATCAGTGTGTAGCCATAAATGTATAATGAGCTATGGATGAATCCGCCTGCAGCTGCTGAGATAACTTTAGACATTTCAGTTGCTGAACTTGTAGGGAAGTGTAAAACCCCTGCAATTCCTCCCGACTGAAGGCGCTCTGCTTGCTATGAGGTCTCATGTAGGCTCGGGACTGTTTCTTGTATATGTACAGTATACTGGATATACTGGACTGTACAACTGTCGAGACCTTATAGGAGCTGGCTCCAGAGACAAGAAATGGCAATGGCTAATATTACAGCTGAAATGTCTTCAGTATGGTTTTAGGGAAACATGGTAAGCGTTGCGAGTTCAATTCCCAGCAATGCCAGAAAGCCACTGTTGGTCCCTCGAGCGCAAAGCCTAAACCCTAAATTACTCAGTCCTCGGCCTGGATTATGTCTCGCGTGACTGAAAACGTCTGGCAAATCAATAAACCTCAGCGGATGTGGATTTCATCATTCCAAATGAATTCAGGCGTAGTCCAAGAGGGGAGGTTTAGGATCAGCGTCGCCCTCACAACAGGAGACGTGTGGGTCACGTTAGAGGATAGTACATAGCTAATATTTGGTTAGTTGAGGTGGTTTCAAATTAGAATTAGACATCTGTGTCAGGAAGGGTTTTGCTTTACCATTTACGTTTTTTTCAAAAGTTATAATTTTTCCATTCCATTTTTTTTCTTTTTGTAGCTTCAATGTTGGACTGAAGAAGTATGTACACATGTACTGTACATGTTTTTTTTTTTTCCTTATATATTAAACAATAATTAGATACAAAGATTTTAAGGTTTAATTTTATAGATTTGTGAGAGTTGAAAAATCCCAGCAGGCAAAGATAAATGAAAACCACAAAACTATTATTATTATTTTTATTATTATTACTACAACGGGTGCGTAAAAAAAAATCCATACTCTGGCTGTAGAATTTACCATTTTTTTGACATAATCTCCTTGTTTTTCTATACACTTTTTTTTCCCATTTTGCTTTTGTATTCCTTCAATAAAAAAATGAGCCATGGATGCACCTCTATCTTCACTTCTTCATCACAAGTGTGCTTTCAGGGGACCGAACAGGCAAATGTCCGACATAGTGAGACCAGGACTATAGGGAGGATGCTTTAACTCCTCAAAAGTGCCGTTTTTGCAGGGTTGACAGTGCGGGCAGAATTGTGAGGACGCGCATGGTCAGGCATGATCACGACGCCCTTGGATAGCAGCCCTCTGCGTTTAATCCGAAGTTTAGCTTTTCAATAAGCGCCTCACTGTAACAGGCACTGTTGATTGTTGAACCTTTCTCCTGATAATATTCCAGTACTGGCCCTTGAGAATCCCAGAAAAAAAACTGTAAGCGTTGATGAATTTTCCAGCTGATGATTAACTTTTGAACTTTTTCCTTAGTCTGCGATTTTGAGGATGTTTCTGTTCCACACTCGGCTGCTTGCTATCAGGCTCGTCGTGATGAATCCCTGTCTCGTTACTTTTACCCTTCTTAGAATATCGGTCCAAATTTTGTTTGCGGGTATCCAAACACCTGGTACACCCCCCCTAAAAAAATTATAAAATAAAATAAACAAACAAACAAATAAATAAATAAATCACTGCACACTGCTCTTCTTCACAGAAGCAGTTCGTTACCGCAGTTACAAATAAACTGATGGAACACGTTCACACCTGCACAGCAGTGACCGGGGAAACGAAAAGCACTGATAAGACAGTGGGGCCAACAGGACTTTTAAAATAACCGGAGTGCGGATAAGTTTTGACTCTCGTGTTATTTTTAATATTATCGTTATTGTTGTGATAGTTTCTCAGCAGTAGGAAGGAAGCAGCCAGGTGAAACGTCTAGAGTGATAATCTTATGAATGTCTTTCAGTCCACACTACTGATGCTCATAAATATGTCTAATAAAGCGGCTAATAATAAACATCACTTCTCAGCCATTTTCTCCCCCCATCAGCTGAAACTGACTCCTCCGAGTTTTAAAAAGCAGAAGATTGTTTTAAACTCTCGTTGAGACACTGAGTAGTTTTGTAAGTAAATTTCAGGGGTTGTATCGGCGCCTGCATGCATGCAGAAGCAGATCCTGGTTATTATTATTATTTTTTTCCACTGTTCTACATTCTCTATACAGTTCCTTTTATAAACACTTACCTACAAGCTGCATCAGCGCCTCACAACCTCCAGGTCCCTAGCACAGAAACTCTAACCCGTGATCTCGCGCCGTGATGAGACTACAGAAGAAGAGCGAGACTCTAATTCATAACACTTACATTTTTTTTTTAATAGAATTCATTTATAACAAATGGACCTTGAGTCAGCAAAGACCTGCTCGTCATACAGACGTCTTCCGCCACCAATAGAACCTATGTAAGAAAATAAAAAGCACTCCATTCATTCAGAGAGGGGAAGAAAAAAAAAAAAGAAACAAACAACAACAGAAAAGAAATGAAAATTGCGCTTACAACTAATCAGAGGTAATTTTTTTTTTTTTACGATTCTTTTTTTTAACAAGCCATTTTTTTTCTTTTTTTTCCATTTTTTTTTTTTTTTTTTTACAATTGAATTTGTTAATTTCAATCTATGCATCCAGACGTGAGATAGATAGAGAGAGAGAGAGAGAGAGAGAGAGCAGAGAACACCACGTTGATTTCCGTTATGACACTCATCTTGAGAAGGGAACAAAAAACAAAGAACAAAAAAAAATAAAAAATCTCCTGCTGAAGATCACATGGCACCAGTAAAGATGCTGTTTTTTTTTTTTTTTTTGCCACAAACTTTTTTTTTTTAACGTGACACCTTTTTAAACTTTCCCTCCCTCCCCACCAGTATGTGTTATTTACATACACACAACATGAACGCTGAAGGAGAATTCTTACAGATGCTTTCAAGTAATACATTATTGGGTATAGAATCAATAGGGCAGTGCATAGTACAAAGATAGAGAAAGTGCAATTCTTCCTACCAGGCCTCCATTGGCCCTCTGCAAAGCTTCCCATGCATATTGAAATAAGGTTGAGGATGGAAAAAAAAACAAAGCAAGGGAAATAAAACAAAACAAAATAATAATAATAAAAAAAAAACAACAACCCTGTTGAACACAGACATCAGTAAAAAATTTGTGAAAATACTTAATGATGACACTAGGTGGCGCTGACATGTACGTGACGCTAAATAATAGCACTCTGAAGCTCGGCGGCGGTCGTCACAGCGATGTGTAAGGTTGAACACAATTGAATAAAGAGAACGGTTAGAAATGAGACAAGGGAAAGAAAGCACCTGGAATGCACATCCACAAGCCTGACGATAAACACACACACACACACACACACACACGCACAAAACAAAACTAAAACAAAACAAACCAAAAAAAAAGAAAGAAAAGAAAATGTTCGCTATGTTACACGATAAAAGATCATCGAAGGTCCATCGCTTAGTACGTTTACAAGATTGTCGAGATTAATGAAGCTAGCCCACTCCTTGACAACTCGCAGGTAAGAAAATCGCAGGTAAAAAAAAGCTATGAGCGCTAACTCCGCCCCTACAACTTTTCACAGCTATTTCTAGCTACCAGGTTTTCAATCCATTCCGTTGTAATGTAATGATGTCCGAAAAATCCTGTTGTATTCGAGTGTACACTGTGCGCCCCTCTCTCCGGAGACTGTCTGGAAATAGCGGAATTTCCATTTTTTTTTATATTTTTTGCATCGTTCCACCGCGGCGGTTTGGTCTTCAGAGAAACAGAACGAGCGAGAACAGCTTATCGCGTAAAAACAAATAATAAAATCAAATAATAAAAATAAACAAATCTGGAATTCCTGCTGCGACTAAGCTGTGAAGCGTAGTATACGACAGTCATACATATTAGATGTACTAATTCAACTTTGTTGTTTTTTTCCGTCCGTTCGCTAAGCCGGAGTAAGGCCTCTGTAAATAAACCGGGACCGATGGACATTATTTGCATATATAATCTGGTATAATGGAAATCAAAACGATAACGTGATACATCGATAAATACTGGACTACTCAAAACAGTACATGGTAAATGAATATTATAAAAAAGAGAACAGGCATAAATATAAGGCACTCTAAATGCAAAAAACGAAGAAAAAAAAAACGTTGTGATGTCTTTGTACCTTGCCCTATACGACCGTGAAACGAGACGATGATTACGATGGCGGCGCCGCTTCGCCACGGTTCGACCTTTTTAAACTCCACGGTTTACGGGTTACTGAATACAGTACATGACATGACTCGCAGGCATGACGGCGTACTCATGTACAGTCCCTGTCCCCACCCAGATCCCGCGGAAAAATTTATAATACACCTATTTATTGCACGAGAAAAGATGCACTGAATTGAAATACGATTTTTAAAATTTTATAATCTTTTTTTTTTTTTTTTTACCTACCGATGTGCATTCCAGTGAACGATCTCTTCATTTCCCCTTTCAAAAAAGGACAAAATCTCATTGTGGAAACCTTTTCATGTAGCATTTTATCACTCTGGTGTTTATATATAGATATATTTTTTTAACATAATAATTCTTTAATAAATATTTTCATATTTTATATATATATATTTATATACTGTATATTTATATGAGCCGAGATATATTCATATTTATATATTTACCGTATATATTTTACTCTCTCTCTCTCTCTCTCTCTCTCTGTCTCGTTTCGGAGGCTCGTCTGTTAAACATGGAAGAACTAAGATATTCTTTAGCAGCAACTTCATACTGTGCCTCCCCTTTTGATTCCACGGAGTCCCCGGAAAAAAAAAAAGAAAGAAAAAGAAAAAGAAATAGAAATTGTGTACTGTATGTGACCACGGACAATTGACCCTGCAGCAAAGTCAACCATTCGGTCAAGAGTTAATACAGGACCACAGTAAGTGCCATATATGACAACAAAAAAAAAAAAAGAGAGAGAGAGAGAGAGAGAAGAAGAAGAAGAAGAAACAAACAAACAAACAAGTAAATCAGATGTACAGGTATATGTGTATACATTAAAACAACGTTATAACATGAATGGAAAGAGAGTGAGATAATACTTGGGTCAGACAAACATTGAGTGATTACCTGTTGAAAAAAAAAAAAAAAGAAAGAAAAGAAAAAAATTCACATAGTTTCAAAATGAATTACCGCTCAGTCGAGTAATAAAGTACTAAAAAACTAAATCAATAACTTCTTTATTCGTCTGGTGTTTGTACACTCCCCTTAACTGAAGGACGAACATTGGGACAAGATAGGGGTTTTATTATTACTATTACATACGTCCGTTTGTGTGTTTCTTTCTATCTTTTGAATTATTTTTTATTTCCGTCACCGATCGATGCTCGTCGTCGATGAGATGAGACGTCCCTCCTCCTCCTCCTCCTCTTTGTATTCATTCGTTTGTCGCTCCGTGACGACTCGTTCGTTTTAATGCAGTACCTTGTTTGTGTGTGTGTGTGTGTGTGTGTGTGTGTGTGTTTCATGTGTTTATGGATCTCAGACGAATCCTCGAAGCGACGTGGCGCTACAGCAGTTCGGATACACGTCTGCTAGTCAGGAGTGGGAAGTTATTGGACTTTTGAAAGGGAAAAGGGGGAGGGGGGTTCTTGGTCCACCTGGTATTTCATAGGTTTGTGTTTTATTTTGCCTTTTTTTTTTTTAATTTAATTAATTTTTTTTTTATTTCCACACCCAACAAACGAATCATGTCTTGGACTAGGAGTTTTAAGAAGTACTTTTCACAAGCAGGAATTTTTATGGCTCAGAAGAAGTGACCTCTGGATGGCCTTCGGCGCTCCTCGGGGGTGAAGCGAACTCTTACGTTGCATAGTGATCGAAGCTTCCCAGATACTCCAAACCGGCACGGTAGCAGAACTGGTATTGATCCTGGAAAAGGAAATGGAGACGAAAGTCATCAGATGGGTTCGACTCCTGGGTGGCTGTGTGTCAAAGTATTAACGCACCACACAGTATGACATGATGATGAAACAGATGATGTCACTAATTAGTTCGAGTCTGTCTGGCTAAAGAAAAAAATAAATAATATATATACAGTGGAACCTTGGATTATGAGCATTTTTCGTTCCGCAAGCGGGCTTGTATTCCAAAACACTCGTAAACCAAATAAAATCTTCCCATAAGAAATAATGAAAACTCAAATAATTCGTTTCACAGCCCAAAAAAATAAATACAGAAAAATAATTAATACAATATATAAAGTAAAAATAAAACAAATTAACCTGCACTTTACCTTTAAAAAAAAGTTGAAATAAATCCCAACAGATAAGTGTTTCTGTTTATGCACACAGGCGCCGTGTATTTGTGTGTGCATGTGTGCGCGTGTGTATGTGGAATTAGACCTTTCCCTCGCCTGATCTTACACAGTAAAACTCCTCCTCCCTCCCCCCACCTCGATTTTTTAAGTTTCCCAACAAACACACACACAATGGAAACACTGTTTTAACCGGAAAAAAATTACATCTCTCTAATGACACTCACGTGAGCACAGACTAACGGAATCACTGCTGTAAAATGAAAAAAACAAAAAACAAATGAACCAACACCTTACCTTTGAAAAGAATCGCGACAGAGCAGAGTTTCTATGTAGAGCAGAGTGTGTGTGTCTGTGTGAAGCTGGGGAGGGGGGGTGTAAAGGCGAGAGAGTGTGTGTGTGTCGGTGTCAAAAAACTCGGCACTCGTAAACCAAGACATGCTCGTTTTTCAAGTCAAAATTTATTACAAATCTTTGCTCGTCTTGCGGAACACTCATAAACCGAGTTACTCGCAATCCAAGGTTCCACTGTATGGCTATTTGACAATGTCGAGCCATGGCCGGATCATCTCTAGACCTAAACCCAACAGAAAACTGTTGAAGGACGCAGAAGTATTCAAGAAATTGTCTTTTGCTCATGATCTCCAGGAAGCCATCAAGCAGCCGTGGATTGAGGAAAGGCAGCAGAGTACTGTAGACGTCTTTCTGACTCTATCATCCATCAGATAAAAAAAAAAAAAAGTATTTCAAACTAAATGTTGATTATTGTACAACAATTTTACTGATTGTAATTATTAAATATCATTTGTATGGAATTGTATGGATATATCACTTAATTTACAGCTGTTAGCTGAGGACGGACAATAGGACAATACTGCACTAATAAGCTTGAGATTCTGAATCGTCCCTAATACTCCTTACATAATACGTTATTTTGAAATGAAACCCTCTTTTTTTGTCCTGAGAACGAAGCTTCAGCCTGAAACTTGTTTTCATATGAAAATCAACTTGCTTCTTTAATATAAAAAAGGCCAAGGTTAATACATTATGAGAACGATCCCTGGACACATTTTGCTATTTTTTACATTAAAAAAAAAATTTTATTAACTGAATATTGGACTTAAATACCAAACATGGCCTTGTCTGGCAAAATATTAAATACCTTAATACATTAAAGACCTATTATGTAAAATTCACTTTTTAGACATTCAGGTGGGCTTAAACAAGTCAATAAGACTCCCGCCTATTGTGACCTCATATTAGAAGATCTCATCTCTACTCAGCTCTACAGTTCTATATCGGGCATGGCTCAACAGTAGCTCATTTAAATAGACACTGTAATGGTGAATTTGGAGGAGTGAGTTTGAGGTATAAAATGTTGATATCTGAGGAATATTTCAGCTGGAGCTTTAACAGATAGCCTCTGCAGAGCTCTGAGACCTGTGGTAACAGTTCTCATTTAAGAATTTGTAAAATATGGGACCTTTAACAAGGCCCTTGCTAAATGTTTATAGTCAAGGGCAGATGTCATCATTCGTAAAAGCTTATTAGTAGTAAAAATGGGGATACACTTTTATCTGATTTATAAATACAAACTTCTATGATGCTAAAAATGCAAAAAAAAACAAAACAAGAAAAAGACGTATCAGTATATAACATCTGGCAAGTTTATACCAGATGCAGTGTGAGAATAAAAAGTAAAGCCATCCTGTGGAATTACTGTCAATATTTTATTTCACAGTGCTTCCGATTTCCTGACTTCGATGGGTCTTGCAGGCAAATCCCAAAGTTACAGGAATGTTTATGTACTGTATATGCAGCATATATAGTAAAAATAAAGGAAAACTATTATTTGACAAAGTTAAAAATGCATTATTGTTAATATAAAAACATTTCTGTAAGCATATATTTGTTTAATGATTTTGCAAGGAGTCTCAAAGTGTTTCTTAAAGTTCCCCAACATGGACTTTGCTTCATCTCGTCAGACCACATGATATGGTTTTTCACTGCGTCATGGGCGAATCTTTATGCTCCCTAGCAAATTGAAGCATTTTTTTTTATCATTCTCACTAATAAGTGGTTGCTTTTCGGACACACAGCTGTTTAGTCCCAATCCTGCGAGTTCTTTTCACAGAGTTTGGA
Source organism: Clarias fuscus (assembly GCA_030347435.1). Classification (NCBI taxonomy): domain Eukaryota; kingdom Metazoa; phylum Chordata; class Actinopteri; order Siluriformes; family Clariidae; genus Clarias; species Clarias fuscus. Next base: position 20,422,038 of record CM059225.1, on the reverse strand, counting down.
CAGTTCTTAATCAAATTCCAGTCCTTCTTATCTGTTTTGCTTTGCTTGAGGCGGACCTTTCTGAAACGTGACTTTTTTTAATCATTTTTATTTTTATTTTTTGTCTGGCCTTGCACGGTGTATAATTACTGACCGTAGCGCACAATGTGCCCCCGTGTGCCTCTATAACCCTCAAGGGTTCGTTGTAGCAGTATTGAAACCCCCCCTGTTTGTATGCATTCCACTCAGGCACGGTTTTCGCTCGGGGCCTCTCATATCTACAGAAAGCCATCATTTCAGCTCTCTGAAAAGTACATCAGGGTCAAGAGCTCGGCTCTTGTCTGCTGCACGCTCAGGAATAAAAAAAGGGAGGGGGGGTGATGCGTGGACGAAAAGAAATGCACTATTTTGCTCAGCGGCCCGTAAAAGTATCGCGGCGTTCGCTCCGTCCTCATTGATCTCAACCGAAGTATTTTCCCCGATACTGTAGGGAGGTGATTTATTTATTTCTTTTCTCAGTGTGAAGTTGCTTATCTGAATTCATTTGCATGGCTAACCTCAGGGACTTGCTGAAATTGATATAAATGAACATCAAGAGCTGAGCAGCTAAATATTGATACACACACACACACACACACACAGACACAGACACACACACACACAAAAACCCCTACATGCTTCATTAATCCACATTCAGCTCCAATTTTTTTATTACACTATTTATCAAACATGAATGCAAACATTTTCTCAGTGGAAGATTATTATTCATGGATGTGTTACCTGAATTTCACTCAATAAGAACATCACCTTTAACTTAAATTGAATACATATATATATTAGACTTTTATATATATATATATATATATATATATATATATATATATATATATATATATATATTTATTTATTATTATTATTTTTTAATTTAAGTTAAGGGTGATGTTCTTATTGAGTGAAATTCAGATAACACATCCATGAATATTAATCTTCTAAATATATATTTTATACTATATATATATATATATATATATATATATATATATATATATATATATATATATATATATATAATGTTTTTTGTTAAATATTATTATTATTATTATTCATGTTTTGTACATGATTATATGTGTGTGTGTGTGTGTGTGTGTGTGTGTGTGTGTGTGTGTGTGTGTGTGTGTGTGTGTGTGTGTGGCCATACCTCTGTCTGTACCATGGCTGGTCTCTGTGTCCTCAGCATCTTGACCGTCTGGAAGATGTCCACTACTCCCTCATACCTCATCCTCTCCAAAACGATGCTGAGAGTGATGAAGACTCCTGTCCTACCAACACCCGCACTAGAGAGAGAGAGAGAGAGGGGGGGGCAAATGCTCATGAATCTCCTCCTTGCATTAAGAATCCTTTATCTAATTTGAACTTTAATCCTCTGCATGTAACAGGGGGGGAATACCTGCAGTGCACTGAGATTGGTCCGTCCTGGCCGAACTGCTCCTTTGTTTTATGAACTTGGCCGATGAAATCGATGAACCCCTCTCCTGATTTGGGCACACCCTGCTCGGGCCAGTCGGTGAACTGGAACTGCCGGACCGTCCGGGACTGTCCGTCCTACGACATAATATAAAACAACAAAAATCAACATACTTTTAATCGGGCACTAATTACTGAAATGTTTATGTTTTTCTTCTTTATTTCATCAACGCTGGATGCGCACAACGTAACACATGATCTATTAATTGAGTTTCTGCAGATATGTAAATAAAACCCTTATACACCCTTGTTGACAGTAAAATAGTAAAATTGGACCTGAGTGAGCGCATTTGGGGCATCTGAGGAGTGCTTTTGAACAACTATGAACTTTTGACCTCTATATAATCTTCTGCTACACTAATGCACTTATCCCAGTGTGAATCGCTAGTGCTTGGACACCATCAAGGTAGAAAGCCAGGATCGCACTGCCTGCTTCACGTCTGAGACACTAGCCTCCCAGGAACTCGAACATGTGGAAATGGCTTGGAGTGATATCAGGACCACATGAGGGATGTAGCAATAACTTCCACCTGTTGATGGGAATGACTGCAGTGGGCTCCGAGGATCACTGAGCAGCTGTATTTCTCCTCACCGTACTGTGCTTGAAGTCTGTCAGTTTGAAAACCTCATTCACGAGAAAGTCCCGGTTTGACTCGAACGCCCCCATGCTAATCAGTACTGATGGCTATTCACGTAAAAACCAGCGTTAAGTATGAATACTGTATTTCGATATGTACACCACTCACATTATTAGTACAGTAAATATGGAAAATATTTGAGACCAACAGCAACAACCTAATAGCATACACTCGAGAAACACTTCAGTTTTTCCTTTAAGTGCAGATCACACCGGCTCGCTTGTACTGACTGGGTGTCCCGGCTTCTCGGTAATGGTACCCTGCTGCTCTTCAAAACATATCAGAGTCACGCCGATGCGTAGGAGTCCCAATCCCAGAGAGACTTGAACCCAACAAAAAGCTATCCAACACTGTTCACCTGATCGTATTAACAAGCGGCGGTGGCGCAAAAAAAAAAAAAAAAAGAAGAAAGAAAGACAGACTCCTTTGATGTGCCGTGTTAGTGAGCAAAGCTCTGGAGGTGTGAGTTGCTTCAGAGATCTGCCAAAGCCTAAACACGGAAAGCTACGCCAGTTTGAGTCCTGATGTGGGGCTGAATTCTAAACTGAGGAGCGAGCAAGATTTCGATGGAACCAGGAGTCACTGCCTCGTGTCAGGTTTCTGGACTGGCATGTTACAATGCCTGTAATTATTTACTCCAGTGCACTCTGACAGAAAAGTTCACCCCTTCTCAAAACAGTACACATGGAAATCAAAAGAAACACTGACAGTGGAACACTACACCTGAAAGCCCAGAACAAGTCTAGAGGACATCTCTACTGTATATTACATTTTTATCAACTTTTTATTGCCTTTGCCTTTTTTTTTTTTTTTTTTGAAGGACTTCCAGACCATTACATGGACTTGTACAGCATTTACTCATGGACTGCAGGATTGGTCGTCCTTGCACTAGATGGTGCGCTGTTAGTGCTCTGCGAAAACTTGTAGACTATTCAATCTGACACATTATTGTTCAATGACCTTCTTCTTTCCCCTGTTGTATAGTGTGTAACCATTACTGCAGATCGATTCAACTTAAATTGCTCTTCTTTCTAACACCTACTGCAACCTCCAAACTAACCTCAGTCCTTCATTAAACTGAATACATTTCTTTTTTCTTCTATGATTATTATTTTTTATGAACAGTTTATCTAATGTTCTTCCAATTTGCCAATGCCTACCCAGGTATCTACAGTAGATCTCCCTTCGTTAAACATCTCTCCAATCCCAGGAATGGAAGAGGGCCAACAAATCTTTTCAAACCCCCGTCCCGTCCAAAATCGGAGCGGCTGAAGACACTTGGAGTAGCGTGCAAGCTGCCAAGGACTGATCACGTGGACGCTCGGAAACTGAATAGCGCTCGGTATGATTGAAAGATGAAGAAGGAAACTCGAGCAATGACATCATCGGGATTTCGATTCTCAAAAGTGCTCCAGTTCCGGTAATGTACAGTATACCGAAACCTGGCTATGAAACCTTCACTTCAACCTTCTCAGGGAGGACATGCAGAGCTTTGGATGAACCGCTTACCCTGGCGTCGGTGACCTTAAACTCTCTTAGGATGTACTGAGGCATGTTGTACTCGGCCATGGGGTCCACCACGAAATACTGATACCGAGCAGAGCGCTCCGCTGGCCAGTACTGATGGCATTTTTCCTAACAAACAAACACACAGTAATATGTAATAAGATAACGATGACGCATTTAGCAAACATCTTCAATCACATGATTGTTTTTTTTTTTAAGGTAAATAAACACGTCATTGCAGCTGAACCATGATTTAATTCGCAGTTCGTTATTCCTGTCTGAACCAACATTCAACCAAAGTACATGAACAATCTCTATACAGTAATTAGAAAAATAAATATTACAAGTGTATTACAAGCTTGTTGATTACAGTCATAAAGTGTAGGCGTGCATGCTTGCAATTTCTCACTTGTTACAAGCTATTGGTTATAGACTTGCCTTACAGGCTGAAAAATGGAATGGCAGGACATTAAAAAAAAAAAAGTGAGTGTGTGGGATTCTTATTGCACTCTCCATCTATTTATTAAAGCATGCTGTAATTTGGCCTGCACTCCGTTTTTTTTTTGTCCAGGTGGGCGGAATTTTCTAACTGAATAACTGAGCAGATGTCAGACGCCCTTCTCTCTCTCTTTCTCTCTCTTACCCTGCCCATCTCTCGGAGTTTAGTGAGCATCACCACGATTGTGGAGTTGTGCTCCCACAGCATCCTCCAGAAGTCTTCTGTGGTCTCAGCCAAAGGGCCCTGCGTGGCGATGTACGCCTTCTGTTGCCTGGATAATAAAAGAAAAAGGATAAAAGTGAATTATAGCCATCAGGTTGTCTCTGCATGAGTAAACCAGGACCAGAGGTCATATTTTACAAGTTTTACAAGTTTTATCCACCCAAATGTTAACAATATTATTAATGGTTTTACAGGATTAGAACTATTACTATTAGTCCATTAGAACTACTGGAGAACTTGAGATGAAGAACCCACTTGTCTTAACTCACTGTTTGTGTTTGACTCACCGGTAGCCATCGATGAAGCTGGCGTTGATGTAATCGGATCCCTCCACCCCTCTGATGGGCTGCAGGCATACTCGTGTTGACTCGTATGGCATGATGTTGACCAGCCGGTTCTTGAACTTGTTGCAGGGCAGGTTGGCACTGATGAAGCGTGACGTGTGGGCCTTCGTGTTGGCCAAACGCTACCGATGGAATAAAACAGGGGTTTTACATATACAATGTATTTTTAATCCTGCGTTTTTACATTTACTGCTAAGGAACCTGAATACATCCATCCATCCATCCATCCATCCATCCATCTATTTATAAAGCTACTCAATAATTTATTTATCCACCCCTCCATTGTTCAATCTGTTCCTGTATCTACTTATTATTCCACCCAAACCCACTATACATGCACCAATTATCGAAGCCCCTCAGTCATCTGTTTGTTGCACCAATTATCCATACATCAATCTATCCATTCAGCCATCTACTCGTTGTTACAGCGCAACATCTATTCATTTACATTCTATTCCTCTACTTATCATTCCATTAATCTGCCATCTATTCAATTACCCACCAACCCAATATCCATCCATTTATTCATATACTGATCTCTTTATCCTCACTTCCATTAACAGACATCTGTGTAGCTGACCATCTTTTGATGAATCTGTGTAGTCATTAAAACATTCTTTTATTGGTTCCTTCATTCAACCTTTATTTGATCTATTTATTAGGTAATACATTCATTCACCTTCTGTTCATTCTAGGGTTTATTAAATCAATCACCTGCCTAGCTGTTCATCCATTAATTCATCTGTTCATTTATGTATCCATTTATTAATCTAGCCATCCATCCATTCATCCAACAATCCATCCATCCATCCATCCATCCATCCATCCATCAATTCAGGCAGCAATCCATACATCCATCTATCCATTAAAAATCCATCCTTTCATCCATGTTTCCATCCATCCATCCATCCAACAACCCAACCATCGCCATCCATTCATTCATGTACTGTATCTAACCATCAATTCAATCAATCTTTCCACAATCCATCCATCCATCCATCCATCCATCCATCTTTTCCACAATCCATCCATCCATCCATCCATCCAATTTCTTCTCCAACTTTTTCTGTCTTCACAGTCATAATTTTGATCTTAATTCTCAATTTTTCCTCTTTCCATTTGAAGACAAACACTGCTAATAACCTAATACCAGTAGAAAGCTCTCTCTCACACACTAAATTGGAGGAGATGTCTTGGTTTTTAAATGTAAGAAAAAGCAAAAAGAGTAAGAAAAGATGGAAAGAAAGGTAAGGAAGAGGTGGTGTGTGTGAGAATGTATGGGGAAAGACACACACACATACTGTACACACACACACACACACACACACACACTGAGAAATGAAAAAATGAAAGTAACAGAGGGAGTTTTACCCAGGCTTGCGTGAGAGGGTCTCGGGGTCTTTGGTTTGTAGCTGCATTAAAGCACTGGCTAAGTGGCACGGAAGAAACCACAGGCCCCATGCTGTCTGTGCAGCAGCAGTAAAGTGAAATGGAAAAAAAGAATCCAGTGTGGCTCAGTGAGGGGGTAAAAATCATTGCAGCCAAGCCCTGGAAACGCCTCGCGCTCCAGGACTGGGGCGATTTGCTCAGCCTGGGATACTTCATCACCCTTTGACTCTCAGCAAATACATTTTTCTTTTTGCTCTTGTTGTTTGAGGAACTGCAGTGCAGTCGCTGTAAAATGTCGCTGAGTCCAATGACATGAGGCAAAACACAGCTTTCGGGGAGTAGATGAAGGATTTTTTCCCGGCGCAAAGCTTAAATCGGAGGCTGCGAATACATTTCCGCTGAATTGATCTAAGTGTCTGAGGAATTTCAGTTGTAGAGAAGTTACAAGCTGAACATGTTGTTTTCCGTTGTTAAGAGTGCCAAGACTAAACTAAGCATTATACAAGATAAAAAGTTTCCATGATGCAAAAAGTGCCTCAGAACATTCAATTTAAAATTTTTTTTTTCATTATAATATTTATTTTTAAATAAAATCCTGACTAAAAAGTTTGAAGTCAAAATGAAACTGGGCAAAAAAAAGAAAAACAATGATATTACTTTCTAACGTCCAATCAGCTCCTTGTTGCTGGGCAGATTTAATCTTAGTGTAATGTCATTGGGTGAAGTTTATACACATGTTACAACATGAAGTTGTGAAACTGACCTCATTCATGACCCATGGGAGGAAAAAAAAAATGTTATGAAGTAATTTATCATGCTAACATATCATAACCTTAAAGCCTTTCAGAAAGGGCATTTGCAGTTAACATTTCTTAAGACTTTCACTAAATAACCTCCATCACCTTTTATAAAGTCTAATGCATTTCTCTAGAACATACTGGAAGCCTGTTCCTGTTCTTGTATCTAACAGATAGCGCTATCCAATAATAATAATAATAATAATAATAATTAAAAAATGTGTCCAATCTGGATTTAACAATCCAGATTATTAATATAAATAATATATAAATAAAAATAATTAAGAATTAATTTGTTTTTCTTTGAACTGACTATCGTAGCCAGTTGCTAGGTTTATAAACTAAGTAAACTAACCAAAAGATTTAACTTGTACAATGATATGTACTATATCTTACTATGGAAAACTCACTCACTCACTCATCATCTATACCGCTTAATCCTGTATTCAGGGTCACGGGGGCCTGGAGCCTATCCCAGGAGACTTAGGGCACATGGCAGGGTACACCCTGGACAGGGTGCCAATCCATCGCAGGGCACACAGACATGCACACACTCATTCACACACTAAGGGCAATTTGGGAACGCCAATGAGCCTAACCTACATGTCTTTGGACTGTGGGAGGAAACCGGAGTACCCGGAGGAAACCCACCAAGCACGGGGAGAACATGCAAACTCCATGCACACAGACGGGAATCGAGCCTGGCCGGGGATCGAACCCGGACCCTGGCAGTGCAAGGCGATAGTGCTAACCACTACACCACCGTGCTGCCTCCACTATGGAAAACTATTTTCCAAAATGTATAATAGCATTACTGTGGAGGCATTACCATGGTAGCCACTACAGGTCTTTGTGTTGTACCAGTATAGGCACCTCAATGGGTATCGTACTGTGGTATGTACCACTGTACTTTGGTGAATACCATAGTAGGTACTATGGCACTTCAGTGGGTACAGTGGTAGTAATATGGTTTGTACCACAATATTTGGTGAATACCATGGTACCACAGTGGCTACCAGAGTTTAGCATGTATCGAATATGGTATGTGTGTACACATATATCAATACATACTATAGGTATCGTACAGTATAGTACAGGCAGTACATGTCAACAAATTTTAATGGCATCCTGGTCCATCTTCCATACCAAAACATGTATCGTTGGTTCTACCATGACATACAGTATATATTGGTTCATGGTACTTGTAGTATTGTACCAAAGTATATACCATGGTAGAACCATGTACCATAGTGTGATGCAATAGTACATATACCATAATCTGGTACAGTATCGTACAAAGCGTTCCCCAAATGTACCACACTATGGTACAAAAATACCTTGGTACAGGTTCCATTGGAAACTGCTTCAAAGAGTAATCAAGTCCAGAGCTTACATTTATTACATTATCTATTTAAGTAAAAAATGAAAAAAAAAAAATAAAAATATTAAGTACCTTGAACTCCAGCTCCATCCCTGTGACGTTCTCTCCCGTCTCGATGTGGGTGAGTTTCTGGATGTAGGCGTAAAGGTTGCGGGCGGGGACCTCGGTGTTGCCGCAGGTCACGGCCTCCAGCAGGGCGTCGTGAATGAACACGTACTGGTCCTCCGTCTGCACCATGTAGTTCCTCTGAGCACGCATCAGTGTCACGTGGCCGTAAATGTCCACCGTCTTCTCGTGCTTGATGCGCTCCAACATGGCGTCGATCACGATGAAGCAGCCGGTTCGTCCCACGCCAGCGCTGGTCAAGAAAAGAACGCATTCGCGCGGTTAACTTACTTTAGAGAACTAATAAGGTATTTTAGAGAAGGATATGCTTGGTAAAAAGTGGGGATTTTAAACATTTTTAACATGAAGATGTAAAAAAAAAAAAATTACATACAGTAGCAACAACATGTCGCTTATCAATGGGGTTTGTTTAATTGCAAAATGAAATCCCTCCCTTGACCCTTTAATTGTGTGTTCCAGCTTGGCCTTTGCAGCTTATACTGTAGATGAACAGATTAGCACTGGAAAAGCACTGAAACATTGTCATTTTCTTTTAAAATTTAATTACTGTTGCTGCGGAAATGCTAATTTCACCTAGTTATTTTTGTCAACAGGCTAACGCTAGTATACCGTTACCTTCCGATAACTCTTCTGTAACTAGAGTAGCACAACAGGTGTATCTACCAATTTTTCCATATCCACTTAGCATTCCTGGGAGCATCCACACACTCCGTAGGAAACCTGTGAAGCTCCGTTTACCAAGTGTTTCACTACCTGCTGTTGGATTGTAAACGCGAGGATCACATGTGGGAACACAACCAGTTGCGTCTTCTGGATGCTCATATCTTAGAGCGCTCGCACAGCTCGGTAGGGGGCTGCTAAGAGGGGCTTTTACCAGGTGCACACTTCGGGGGGTGCGTGTACAAATCATTATGTGCCTAAACGGTGCCAGCATACGCATTATAATCAGAGTGTGATTGCTAGCCAGGAGATGAGCAAACTCATTCATCTGCTGCTAGAAGACAGCGAGGGGAGTTCGCTGTGCCAGAGAGCACTGAAAGCCTTACCTCAGACAGAGAAAGAGGGAGAGAGAGAGAGAGAGAGAGAGAGAAAAGGAGGTGTAGTACGCAAGGTTTGGCCCGGTATGCACAGTAATCAGAGATGGTAAGAGATACTGCAGTGCAGCAAACGAGAGCTCCGCAATTGCTTTTTCCACCTCCACCTGTCTATTTGCTCACTCGCGTCTCAGAACCACGTCCACCTCTAAAAGCTCCGTCTCTTTTTTTAGTGACTTTCATTGAGGTTAAGTCTCTTTCTTTCTCCCCCCCCCCCCTCGCAATGCAGCTGAGTTCGATTAGCTGTACTTCGATTAGCACTAGCGCTCCCTGCTAACGAGGCGTAATGTTGGGGAAATGGCAGCTGAGCCAGAGCTCTTCATTAAACGCTGCGAATTTCCACATTACCGTTCCGACCCTACGGTAACGTACAGTACTTCAGGGATTGATTGCTGAAGTAGCGAGCTCCGAGTTCCCAACGCCCTCGTTTCCTTGATGAGATCAGCGCCGTGGCTCTGTGCCGCGTTTCACCTTGAGCGATAAAAAAAAAAAATCACCTCGTCATCAATAAAGGGATCACGGGTCCTGGGGACTCGCGTTGCTCAAGATCTCTTTTCGGGAGGCATATGGTTGTAATCGTGATCTTGTCTAATGATACATCCTTGCTCTCGCGTTCTCGGCGGATCACGGGGAAAAGAGAGATAGATGGAGAGATTTGTTAATGAGCATCTGGTCCTGTCGTGTCCTTCTTGCTGAATGAGGAATCTGGCGAGGGACTCGTGCAGATATTTTTACAGTGAATCACATGTTAGTTTTTTTTTTTTTTTTCAGAAAAAAAAAGGGGGAAAAATCTTACTCTCTATTTTTTTTCCCTGCACATGGATTCAATCCGGTCTAAAAGCACCTCATCACGCAGAGAAAACATGACGCAATCCGTCTTTTTTTAACTACATTGTTTATCTTTTTTTCCTTTCTTTCTTTTTTTTTTCTATGTCCCTTTGTCCTCTGGAAGCGTGAGACGGACCAAATTCCTTCGCTGCACGGAGTCAGAAATGTCATTAAGGAAAAAAACAAAGTGCACGTCGAGGTCTACAGAGGCTTTAAGTTCACTTCATTAACCTGAGCAGGACTCGTTTAGACGGCGCAGCATGAAATACCGAACAGGCAAAGCCGTGACGGTACGCGGTGTACAAACTAAGTTATGTACACCTCCGGGGACTCTTCTTATTTCTCGTTCTTCCTCGTTTGCTCGCTTCTGTTTTTCTTTCAGAAACCACTGACCCCTGTAACATCCAATCATGCCACTGGATGGGCTTTCCCATTTGCTGCCATAACGCCTGGCTACACACGTCTCTGAGCGGCAACAACACCGCACACGTCTTGGGCAGTGGCGGGAAACGCGCCTGCCATGACTTCCCGCTTTATAGCCGAGCAGGGAAACGCGTTCCTGGATTTACTGCTCTCCCATATGAGAGAGAGAGAGAGAGAGAGAGAGAGAGAGAGAGAGACAGCCTGTATGATTGATGCTTTAAAGAATGTCTGATTTCACATACTGGAGCCATGAGCAAGAGCTTTGGATTTACTCCATGTCTGGGATCCTGCAGCCGTGTTCAAATCAAATCGTCTTATTATAAAAAATTCAAAAAATAATAAAAAAAAAAAACGACACTCTGGTTTAATATCAATCCTGCAGATCGTAAGATGTCTTGAAAGACCTGATGAAACGCTACTTTTCAGGTTAGAAGCAATCACAGACATTAATTAAGCAGTGAGACTTTTTTTCTTTTCTTTTTGCATTTCTAGCTGTGTGTATTTGGCTTCAGCCCAAATCCTAATGTTGGACAGATGGCACCTTATTAAGAGCGGGATCCAATCGATAGAGGCTACGTCACGATATGAGACGCTAGGAAAGCTGACGGCGCATTTCTGCACTACGTCCGCTACGGATGAGTCGGCTGAAAAATGTGACGAACCACTAAATACAAATGACGATATCTGCGTTGAACAGGTGTTTAAAAAAAAAAAAAAAAAAAACGAAAGCTCTGAAACAGCCTTTTTATTATTTCAAGGGTACTTTAAACTCGGATCCACTTGCTGTGCATGATGGGAATCCTGAGGATTAGTCACTGTATAATGATTTTTTCAACATTGCTACAAAGAACAGCAGAGAATTTCACTCTGGGATTAATAAAGTACTCGATCTATAGATCTATCTATCTGAGTCTCTATCTGAAACCGCTGGTATTTATTGAGAAAAAGTCCTCACGATATTTCTTTTTGTTTGCATTCGTTTGACAAGAGCAAAGGGATTATGGGTAATCTGAGAGAAATGATGCTTGCAAAAAAAGACAGTTTAGAGAGGAATGTGTAGAAATATGTAAACACACTCATAAACACGCACACATACACATATGCTGGTCGTTGCCCACGCTAAATATGTCATCAGAATTTGGAGTAAATCTTTTTCACGGGCAAATTCTCTTCCCTGCGCTCTAACACTTTTATCACTTCTGTATGTAAACACTCTCTCTCTCTCTCTGTTTATATCTCTCTCCCTTTCTGTCCAGCTAATTACGCCAAGAGCTGCAGGGGAGGACTGCTGGTTAATTACCACCAAGCCTAACAATCTTCTTCTTCTTTTGTTCGGACTCGCCAAAGCGCCCGCCTAAACGGCTTCGTAATCTCAGGGGCGCACGAGACCCGCCGCGCCGCCTCGACACCTCCCTACCACCTCTGATGGACTGGAGGAAAAGGAAATAAATAAAGCCCCCCCCCCCCCCCCCTTTTTATTTTAATCCCCTTCCACCCCGTGAAATGGCCAGCTTAAAGGAGCTGGAGATATGGTCCTGTGTTCTCTAAAGGACTTAAGGCGTGCAGTTTGAGCTCTCTTTATCTGATGCAGGCCAGAGGAATTAAAAGTCGCTGTCTAAGCATTGACATTAATTCCTGCATTCAGTCAGGACAGAGAGAGAGAGAGAGAGAGAGAGAGAGAGGGTTTTTCAATTGAAAGAGGGTCTGCTGGGAGCACTAATTAACTTCTGCTTTTAATTCCTGACTAATCCAGTCTTCTTTTTGTCACTCTCCTAATGCAAGCTTGTTCCATTTCCTCTCTCTCTCTCTTTCTCTCCCTGCACTATGCTGGTGTCCATATAATCAGTAGTTTCATGTATCAGGCTTTCCTATCTATATCCCCACACATCTCAGGCATCCATTACAAGTTATATGGAAGAAGGAGGATCCAGTAAAATTATGGACACAGAAAGGATGACTTTTTTTTATAGCGATGTGGAAAAAATGGATTCACTTATGAATCGCTATTCCTTTGTGTGGAATAGAGATGGAGCATTGATCAGTGATCAGAATCGTCATGTAAACGATTCTGTACCGAGCGTAGAAGCGTCCGATTGGTGCAATAGGAACGCATTTTTATGGCGTTACATTATGAATAATCGCATGCCTTAAAAGCCTCCGATCTGCATTTTTCTTCAAACTCACAATTTCAAAGAGAGAAATTAGTCAAAAACCGTATGCATTAGTATACTCGCAGCCGCTCTACCCAGGTGCTCACTGTCAAGGTGAGTTTTGAGACGTTTCAGGCGGTAAAACGTCACAGTTCCTATATAATCCTAGAGGTGGCGCACTCTGAACTATTTACACATTTTCATCCGGTGTGGTACAGTAGGAGTGAATTATTTGCTGGTTATTAGTTTAGTTTAATTAGGCTATTAGGCTAATTCCACACACACACACACACACACACACACACACACGCACACGCACACACACACACACACACACACACACACACACACACACACACACACACGGCGCCTGCGAGCACCAACGGAAACACTTATCTGTCGAGATTTATTTGTACTTTTTTTTAAAGGTAAAGTGCAGATTAATTTGTTTTATTTTCATTTTATAGATTGTATTAAATTATTTTTATGTATATATTTTTTGGGGCTGTGGAACGAATAATTTGAGTTTTCAGTATTTCTTATGGGAAATGATGATTTGGTTTACGAGTGTTTTGGAACACGAGCTCACTTCCGGAACGAATTGTGCTCGTAGTCCAAGGTTCCACTGTACTTGTTTATGTATGTAACAAATCAGCACTGAGGTATCGTGATAAGATCGTATCGGTGATTCCTATTCTTACTTTTTTTTAATGACGCAAAACTGGAGTTAAGAAGCATCATGGGAAATGAAAAAAAACAAACATTTTTTTTTAATTATGTCTGAGCCAGAGAGGAAACAAGATGAGATACATGGACAGAATGGAAAGGAATAAAAAGAGAAGAGTGTGATGGCTTAATGCTTATAGCTGTTCCTTTGCATTTACATTTATTGGCACCCCTGATCTTGAGGCTGGCTTAGCTAAGATTTAATGAAATGTTCATTCATGAGCTTATTAAACCTGGTCAATTGAAGCGACTGTAATAAAGAAATTTCTTTTTTAAAAGTCAGTGCAAGGAGGAATGAGTTGGGGATGCTTGTCTTACTGTACTGTACCTGCAGTGCACCACCATGGGCCCAGCGTCTGGAGGGTTACAGGCTTTCACCCTGCGCAGGAAAGCCAGGAACGGTGTAGGGTGCTCGGGAACACCGTGATCAGGCCACGCTGTAAACTGAAATTGCCTCACCTCGCGCTTCTCACTGCAGCCACTCTGCAGGAAACACCCACACGATCAAACATTTTGGACAACAATGCTTAACAAAGTACACTAGAGCAGATGATTGTATCACTACTGAAAAAGTGTGAAAGATGAGTGCTTTTTATAAGTTAGCTTATATTGTGTGTGTTTGGGTGTGGGGGTATATGAGTTTCTGTGTGTGTGTGTGTGTAATGGAAAATGCTGATATGTTGGCCCATATTTTTGTTTCATGGAAGAATTATATTTCCTTCATTTAATTTCAGTCATTTTTGGAGGTTTTGGTTTGGTGTGTGTTTGATTTTTGTGGATTTCTGTTTCTATAGTGAAGCGAGCTCGGGTCTTTAATGGTGGTTAATACTGGAGTGTGTGTGTGTGTGAATTCTTGTGTGTTTATTATTATTGGTCTTAAATCTTAAAATGAGCTATTTCCCATTGAATAATGTATTGACATTTTGATGATTAATGACGATTTTGCACCTTTTTGATGTTTTGCGTGTGTGTTGTAGTGTTTTGTTTGTTCTTTTCATGTTTTGTCGTACTTTATAAAGAGCGAACGTCCTGACGCAGTAGGTGGCCAGCTCCACTGTGTCCAGCAGCGTCACCTGGATTAGACCGTATGTTTCTGATCCCCTGTTGGGCCAGTACTGGTCACACTTTACCTGCAAACACACACACACACACACACACACACACACACACACACACACACACACACACACACTCACAGTTATCCAAGAGCACTTACACAGGTCCAATGATGATGAAACAAGAATGCACAGTTACTAATAATCATACTTATACGACAATCTGTATACCTTACACAATTTAATATGATCGGGTTTACCCTGGCCAAATCATCTCTACATACACACATGTTGGGAGCCAAGCGATGATCCCAGGGCCCGATGTTCCCTAGGTAACTTTTTCTGTCCAGACACCCTAACCCTCTTATTCTGTTCGAGATAGATGTGAGATATTTCAAGATAAAACATTTCCTGAATATTATCCGGTTTATTTTATTGCGACAAGGCTTCAAAACTCACTCACTCATGGTCTATACCGCTCTTTCCTGTATTCACGGTCACGAACGGTCCTGGAACCTATCCCAGGAGACTTAGGGCACGAGGCATGGTACCTGGAGGAAACCCACCAAGTATGGGAAGAACATGCAAAATCCATGCAGATACACCCCAAGGCGGGAATCGTACTCGGACCCTGGCGGTGCAAGGTCACAGTGCTAACCACTAAGCCAGCGTGCTGCCGGCTTCAAATCTATTTAAACCCCAAAAAACAACTAATGGTTGGTGTACAAGGTTTATAAAGAAGCAAAGTGAACAAATTATGAATAAAAAAAATTAAGGTATCCTTAAACTAACTTCTCTTCCAGTGTTCCATTATCTGCCATATAGAACAATAAAACTCAGGTTTTACAGGGTTCTGTTGTAATATACAACAGAACCCTGGGAACACAGGATCCTAGAACTGGGGTCCATAGAACCCTGGGAGCATAGGGATGATGTTCACCTCAAAGTTTGGTTGTTTTTCTGTTATAGAAGCAACATTCGGACTGGAAACACTTTCAGTTACCTCAGAGTTTCGTTCTTCAGATTAGCTAACGCTATCTTACTAGCCAAATCCACACC
Organism: Clarias fuscus; assembly: GCA_030347435.1. Taxonomy (NCBI): domain Eukaryota; kingdom Metazoa; phylum Chordata; class Actinopteri; order Siluriformes; family Clariidae; genus Clarias; species Clarias fuscus. The sequence continues at coordinate 20,406,298 of CM059225.1, read as the reverse complement.
AGGAAAACACAGGATTACCTCAGAGTTCAGCCCCAATTATGCTCCAATCACCCAAGATTACCTCAGGATTCAGTTTAAACAATGTTTAAGTTACAGATTTGGTGTAAAAGTAAACGTGTCCTCAGGATAAATCTTTTGGACGGAGCCGTTTGGCACAGGAAGACGGTTTGAAAGGAAAGAGCGAACAAAAGGACGCTTCTGACATCAGGCCGTTCGTCCAGGCCGTGTGTTTTTTTTTTTCTGCTGACTCTTTATTTCGCAACGGAGTTGAAATTGGCGGAGGCACTAAAACAGACGGCGCTTTCTCTTACCCTGACAGACGCTATAATTACCAACCTAACTGCGTTTTTCTTTCTTTTTTTTTTTTCCCAATCACATTACAGCCTAGGCTTTATTATGATTACACACTGTTGTAGCCCAGCAAGTGCCCAATAAAACATTGTTCCATTACAGTACGGTTGCTGCCTCGCCAAAATGAGAGACGCAGACGCTTAAAGTCTCGGAGCGGCGAGGACGTGCCTCGCGCTAACTATACTGCGCTAATAAAAGTAAAGGTGCCTATCGATTATAGAAGACGCTAAAAGCGCATTTATCAGGAGTAATAACACAAGGCGTGTGGTTTCTGACAACTTTCTACAAGAAAAGAAACTTCACAGGACGTAGAACAATTTTGTTGTTATTTACGCTGAGGCTAAAGATATAGCTTTAGCATGAATTTATATGTGTAATTTGACAGACAAACAACACGAAACTATCAGGGATATCAACTTTTTCCTCGTATTCTGAGTATAAGTAGTGATTGTAGTGGTGCTAGCATGGAAAGCTAACCAGGCTTCCACAGGTTATGGCTTTATTAATGATAAACATTAAGAATGTGTCCACTAAAATAATGTTTAATCCATTTTAACACCATAGTATACTATTCTAGTATCTTATTTTGTCTCAGGAGCAAAGAGTCTAGAATTTATGCCTCAGCAAATCTTAACATCTTAAAAGTTTTGCTACGTTTGAGAGCACCAAACTAGCTTTCTCTAGAAGCAAGTTATTAATTCAACTACAATAAAAAAAATGCAAACTTAGAATCAAAATGGAGGACAAACATGTCAGTAAAGCATTGAAATTGATGCGGAGCGTCTTGCCTTGGAGATGAAATACGAAGACATCTGAAGACAAAACGACAAAAAAATGAAAGTAATGTGTGTGTAAGAGAGCTCAGGCTAATCTAAACGTTTTTCGACTCTCATGAGTTTTATTATTATATATAACAATGAAAAAAAAATTAATTTCCACGTTAGACTGACTTACCCTTGAACGTTCCTCCAACTTGGTCATCATGACTATGTTAGCGCTGCGCTGCTCCCAGATCATCCTCCAGAAATCGCCGAAGGTCTCGGGCAGCGAGCCCTGCGTGGCGATGTACGCGTTCTGCTTTCTGTAACCGTCAATGTAGTTGGCGTTGATGTAGTCGCTCCCCGGGATCCCTGTGCGGGAAAGATCGGGTTAGCTGGCTGGCTAAGTTTAGCAGGATTCCAGCTTAGCGCTGGAAATGAATTCCCATTCAGGTTCACATTTCCATGCAGATTGTTCAGGTCACACGATCAGTGCTGCGTCTGGAGTCTGTTAATCTCCTGATTGTTGGCTTTCAAATGGCAAGCTGAGGCGATTCAATGAGCGAGTGGTAATTGAATGACATAATTCAATTGAATATGTGCGTGTGTATGAGTGTTCTATTTTGTTTGCAATTTGTTTCATGGTTTATTTTTTCCCCTCACCACTCTTTTTTTTTTTTTTTTTTTTTCACTCTCTTGAAATGACAAAGCCCAAAGTCAGTGCTGCTTTAAAGGCCCCACATTCAACACAAAGCTAACACAAGGTCTCAGAGCATTAAGGTCTCAGGGGTATTAATCCCTCAGTTGGAATACCCCTTAGAGAATGCAATTTTTTTTTTACACTTCAAACTTCCTCCTACAAATGCACTGTTTACACTCCTCTTTCAAATGCACTGTTTTATTCTCTATGTAAATGGACTACTGCAGAGCTCCGCCTCTTAGAGCTGAGCAACACGTTTCTTATATGAAAAATATTATTGGATTGTTTTAAGCCCTGGTTAATGAAAAAGGGAGGAAAGAAGGTACAAAAAGCAGGGAATGTGTTTTTTTTTTTTTTTTAAAGTTTTGCTTAATAGAATATTGTATTAAAAAAAAAGGTTTTGAGCCACCCATCATTTCTCACTCACTCATCTTCTATACCACTTTATCCTGTATTCAGGATCACGGGGAGTCTGGAGCCTATCCCAGGAGACTTAGGGCACAAGGCAGGCTACAGTCTGGACAGGGTACCAATCCATCGCAGGGCACACACACTCACACACTACGTGCAATTTGGAGAAGATTTGAGAAGATGCAAACTTCATGCGCACAGAGATGGGAATCGAGGCCGGGAATCGAACCCGGACCCTGGGGGTGCAAGGCGACAGTGGTAACCACTACACCAGCATGCCTGCCCATCATTTCTTCATATTAAATGAAATGATGTAGATAGAATTAAAGAAATGAGACCAAATGTTTTACTCTGACAGACTACCCAAAGATAAATTTTTAAAAAATAGTTTTTTTTATGTAACATCCTCAGCAGCAGCCTCGTTTCCCCTCTCGTCTGTCCCAACCACTCAGCGTTCAGCATCATCAGTATACTAAACACCTGCCTGATCATCAGTCATCATCTGCACCTGTTTCTCACTGGTTCATGTTTCATGACAGATGCTTTTTTATGTTTAAATGATTCATACGTCACGATGTGGCTTAACAAAAACTTGCAAAAAAGGAGAGACAAAAAGATCTTTATGAACCCTGGAGAATTAGTCCTCAAGACTGCATTCAAAATACAAAAAAGTCTGGCTCTTTGGAACTCGTGTAAAAAGTTTCATACATTTAAAACGGAAAAAAAAGAAAAGAAAATCTGCTCATAAAGAGCGTCCATCGGATAGCCTTGTGAAATGTAAGTTAGGTAAGTAAATGAAATACAGTAGTATTCAAGGGTATTTATTTGTGTTTGTGGGACTAATTGAAGAAATAAGCGAGTGACTGATTGCACGAGTGACTGATTGCGACGTTAAACTCTTCGGTTTCGGTTCCCGGCGGCCGTCAGAGCGAATCTGCGTGTGGATGGACGGCTTCCTGCTGTGATGTCTGTACCGCTTCACACTAATGCAGAGTGAGCGTTTAATGCCGAGCGTGTTTTTTTGGCTGAGCTTCAGGCTGCACGCTTTTATAAACCTACCCCGAGTGGCAGGACGGCTAAAACTGTGCCAAACTCGCATAATCCATCTTCCTCCCTTTTTCATTCCCCTCCTAACCACACTTTAGACTGCGTTCCTGAGACACGCCACTGTCAGTCAAAGTTATCTGTGTGGACATCCCAATACTCCCTTTTAGAATAATATCTGTTTCTTAACCGTCCCAAAATATTTTTCGCACTAAAATATTCATTAAGCGAACGGAAATAAGTGACGGTTCGAGGGAAAGGCGTATAGAGAACACTTTCTTCCCTCCACCTCTTGCTTGATCTCTCTAAATGAAAGCTGTGTGGTCTTTTCCACAAGGTTGACAGCTAGTCGATGCTGGAGGACTGGAGGCCCAGAGCTTCGAGAAACACATGCTGCGGAGAGATAAAGCTCATCTGTCTGCATCGTTCGCTTCCAGGACTCCCCCGCTCGCTCTTCTCCCTCCCTTTCTCTCTCAGGTAAGTTATTCAGCTGAATTTAAGAAAAAAGAAAAAAGAAAAAAGAAAAAAAAAAACAAGATATAAGCTCTTTCCGAGCTTTCTCTCCATGTGTGCTCCTCATTTTATTCTAATCCTCCTCTCTTGGTTGGAGCTGTCTGCTCAGGATTATGGACAATGGATAAAGACAATTAAGCTCGCTTTTCTCTCTCTTTCTCTTTCAAACTGTAATGAAACATTTCCACACAAAAAAAAAGAAAAGAAAAAAAAAAAAAAAACAATAGAACCCCTAGCATAAATTAGCAGCAGGAAGGTAAGAGGGGCAAAACTGAACTGTCTGGCACGTCAGTCAGGATTTGCTTAAAAAAGAAAACACACATACACACACATAAGTGCAGAGCCAAAACTTTAGCTTTTATAACATGTTACAGTCCCACAGCAGCTGATGAAATTAAATACACGTCCCAGCTCTAGAATATATTGAACCCCTGTGGAACTTGATTAAGCTGAAGTCTGCAGAATATGTATGGCTGATTTCGAATTTTTTAGTTTGCAGAACATTTGTTTTTTTATGATACGAGTGGGAAAAGTATCACTTTGTAAAAAAAAAAAAATAGTAATGATAATTGTGCAAATTATTATTATTATTGCAAACGTGTGCGTTGTGTGTCCTTAGAGCATATCCTGTGCTAATTGAACTGCAGTCGTTCACGTGAACATTCAGTGAGTGGAACGCCTGATCCTTGAAAATCGATGGATGACTTTTGCAGAAGAGACGCACAATAAACGTATCGATTGGGAATTTGAAGAATGTTAATATACAGTATAAACCAAGATTTTTTTTTTTCTGCTAGGATTGACATGTACAATCGGTTAGATTTATTAGATTTACATCATAAGAGTATTTTGTGTGAAGGAGCGTAACTGTAAAGTGGTTACATAAGACAAAAGGCTTAGTAGTCTTTATTCTTTCTCCTTATACAACTTATTCTGTACAAACACACTCGCTTACTACGTGCACTCCAGTTAGCCTGATCTGCAATGTAGGAGGAAACCGGAGTACCCACGAAGCAGAGGGAGAACATGCAAACTCAGTGCTAATCACTACACCACCATGCCACACATAAGTAGTTTTTTTTTTTTTTTAATTTAAGAAAACAATATCAAATGCATCTTGTTACCAGCCAAGTCGTCTCTAATATACAGCTCCTTAAAGAGAACTATACATTTTAAATTCCAATATTATAAAGCATCCATAGTACAAGTCCTGTAGAAGTTGTTACCATAGAAACGCTACCGTATTAGAAAAAGGGAAATAATATAAACCCATGGAGAGAACTATTTAAATCCTCCTGAGGATACAACCTGGCACACGTTTCATGCCGGATGCCCTTCCTGAAGCAACCTTCCCATTTTTAATCCGGGCTTGGGACCAGCACTGCATCCATTGGCTGAGGTTTGGGCATTGGCTGGGAAATCGAACCCGGGCTTCCGCATGGCAGCCCAAGACTGCAGCCCAATTTGGAATGTGAAAATGTTCTGCAAACCAGCCAAACCCTTTAATCACAACTCTTATCAACATGCAAGGCTAAGGCTATGTTCACATTACACGCCACATTGTTCGCCTCTGATTTTTTGGCCAGACTGGATCTGCACGTCATGACGGTTCACATTCAAAAGTGACTTTTATCAGACTCCAATGTGGACGCGATGGTCCTCTGGAATGGTAAGCATTCGCATACCGCTACATCTTTACTCGCAATGGATGCGATTTTAGCGAAAATAAGCTTGAGATTTTGCTCAGCAGGATGGCAAGCAGTTAGCCAGCTGTAATTGTTGAGGTCCAGAAGAAGGAGGAAAGCCAGACACCTTGCTTTAGCTTTTCCTAAAGCACTGCTATGAAATCCCAGCGTTGCCGGAGCTGATTGATGAAATCAACACATTACACATGCATTCTGATCTGACCGTTGTCATTTAAGATGCATGACGGCGTATTTCGACCTCTCGGAAAACATCTGAAAGTGATTCAGATTTGGTCTGAAAAACATCAGATTTGTGTGTTCAGACAGTTATTTAAATCCCATGGCTTTGTCTTATTTAGTCTGGGTAATTTTTTTCACTTATTTAAAAAAAAAAAATCTGGAAATTGTAAACCTAATTACAAAAAAAAAAAAAAAAAAAAACGTTATATTTATTTACTATGGATGACGTCTCGCGGTCGACCTGCAGTACTTGTATGACTCACTAGGGGGCTGCGGCTCAGGCTTTGGGAAAGATGATCTACGCAAGTCAAAAAAAGGTTGTTTTTTTTCCTCTGTTAGATATAGATCAATATATTAAAAATCAGCAAGATCGGTAATAAAATTCCTCAGCAGAGGAAAGCTGTAGCCAGCTGGCCTGTAAATATGAGAAGGATTGTTCGACTTCACATCTACTGACCTTTACAGCGTCCAGTGTGAGATTTATAGATTCTGTCTCTCACACTCTCTCTTACTCTCTCACACTCTCTCTCTCTCTCGACTGTTTTGAGGCTGTAACTGGATTTCTAGTAGGTATACACTCAATCTGTGCTTCCTTGCAATGACATTTATGTGGGTGTGTTGTGTGACTCTTGGGACAAACCCAGGGCAGACTTTATAATTACGGCAGCGTATATATATATATAGAATCCGTGTCAGATTATCTAAATATAATCTTAAATTAAATATTTAGCTTAATTAACAAATTGTTAAGAAAAATAATATGCGATCTGGACAGTAAGACAGAACATCTGTGCAAAAAAAATGAATGCCCTGACTGATATACAGCTACAGATTGCATACTGTGTATGCAGGGTTTAAAGGAAATCGTTTTTTTTGGGGATTTTTCCCCGATTTTCTCCCTAATTTAGTTGTGTCCAATTCCTCCCCATCACTAGGGGGCTCCACATTAAGGCTACTATGACAACTCAGTCGGGAGGGCCTAAGACTATCACTTGTTTCCTCCGAACCACGTGACGCCAACCGACCACATCTTTTCAAACCGCTCGCTCATGCACCGTTGGGGGCGGAGTAACAAACTCGGAGGACAGCACTATCTGCTCCTTTCGCTTGCGCGAGCTCACAGACGCCCCTGATTGGCTGTAGAGCTGTGATTAATGTGGGAGCACTAAGTACCTCTCATCCCTCCCCTCTGAGAGAGCTCGGCCAATCAGCTCTCTCTAGACCTCCGGCTGCGAGAGGTTACAGCATCACCCGCGAATCGAACTTGCGATCTCCAGATGATAGGACGAGCACTTTACCACTGCGCCACTCGAAGTAAAGGAAATCTTATTCCTGCCTCAAAAGCAAACGAGTGTTGATCCGTTTGTTCTGTTCGATTTAACGATACACCATTAAGGCAAAGAGACTTAGTAAGAATGAAGGAACACACAATAAGTTCTGCCCCCAATCTGTCCCTCAACGTCCCTAAACCACTGTTTTGTTCAACTTCATCTCCTGCCACACCTGGCTCAGGTAATCAGAACTCCACAGTCCATGATTACAGCGCTAAACGCTGGAACAGAACAAAGATGGAGCCTGGCAGGGGGTCCTCGAGGCCGAGCTGGGGAGGGAAAAAAAAAAAAACTTCAGACTGGTTCCTACTGCGCTGCCATTTGAAAATTTCCTGATTGCAAAACAGATTTCTTTCCTACTGTGTTTATTTTGTTCTGCCCTCTGCATACTGAATCACAGGCCGCTCGAAAGCCAGTCGACGTCAGCCAGAAGCTCTGGATAACTCTCGCGTGTACGAGTCTTTCGAATCAAAGCAAACACAGAGAGGCGAGGGTTCTCAACTCCAGATGTTAGCGTGCAATGCATCGGTTCCACAAATATGTGTGTCCCATCAGAGGGAAATCAATTCAGAAGGCTTAGTGAGGACAAACAGAGGGCTGCGTTGGGTTCTGGGATGCCATGAAGCGGTTGGCATGAAAGCTGCTATGTGGGTGATCCATGGAGAAATAAAAAACACTCAGTGTTGTGCTATATGGAGTGAGAACGGGTATCTGTTTCGACGTTCAGCCTGGCTCATCGTCCTCTTGGGTGTACTGTTGCTTCAGCACAAAAGCATTAACATATCGAGCAGCAAATACAGTATATATAGTATAACTGACAACTAATAGAGCCGTGTAATTGCACATGTATTATGAATATCCATCAGAAAAAAAAGCCTGAGGCCAGACATACCATCAATGGAGGAAAGCAGCACTCTTGAGTGGTCATAGGCGATGACATTGGCGTAGCGGTTCTTGGCTTTGTTTACTTCCAGGTTCGAGTGTTCCCAGGTAAACTGCTGGCCTGGATCTATAGACTGTAATGAAGACAAAAGACAACAATCAATTGCACTTTTTTCCCACTTGTAGTTGGCTAAATCACAAGTTTAAACTTTGAAACAGGGGTCCTGAGCTAAAATTTAAGAAGATGCGGTCAGTAGAATTTTCTTCAATCCAAGGTCCGAATTTCACGTTTGAGTTTGGATTCAAATCTCTATATATGCAGTCATTGTCTAAAAGAAAATAAGAAATGCAAAATTTCCATAGCCTTTCAAGAATATTTATTATCAATTTTCAGTAACTATGTTGGGCGACACGGTGGTGTAGTGGTTAGCAGTGTCGCCTTGCACCTCCAGGGTCCGGGTTCGATTCCCGGCCAGGTTCTATTCCCGTCTCTGTGTGCATGGAGTTTGCATGTTCTCCCCGTGCTTGGTGGGTTTCCTCTGGGTACTCCGGTTTCCTCCAACAGTCCAAAGACATGTAGGTTAGGTTAATTGGCATTCCCAAATTGGCCGTAGTGTGTGAGTCTATGTATATGGTGCCCTGCGATGGATGGATTGTACCCTGCCTTGTTCCTTAAGAGACTTGTCTGCTTGGGATAGGCTCCAGGCCCCCCATGACCCTGAATACAGTATTAAGTGGTATAGATGATGAGTGAGTGAGTGAGTGAGTAACTATGTTAAACATGTGGACAATTGAACTTTGATGGTCTTGTATATTTCCTTGTATTTGTATGGAATAGAAACAACAATCTCTAATCAGTTTTAGTGTATCATCACTTGCATTTGCATGCTGTTGGGCTGTGAATGAATGTGAAAGGACTCTGGTTGCTGTGTCATACCGGGCTCTCGGATCGGGTGTTTTACACACTCTCACCTCGGACTGCTGCGGATATGTTTACTCTAACGACCATTGTTTTGTCTCATAGTGGCGCTTCACATTGTTGCTTTTTATTATTGCCATTTGCTTCAGAGCAAATTGGTTTTAAACTTCCCGCAGAAAGAATAAACATACATTGATTTGTCCATTCATCTTAGAAGGTTCAGTTTTCATAGTCTACTTTCCTTTTCTTGGAGTAAGCCATGCTGTTTCATGTTTTTATTTCTGTTTCTTCGCATTGATTGGCTCTGTTGAGTGACATGCATAGCCACACCCACTTTGAAGAAAAAAAGCACTCGATTACTTGTATATTAAATATTCTCATTTATCAGAAAAGCTGGATAGAACTGTCACTCAGTCCGGATCCAGACCGCGGTCCGCTATTTAGTAATGCCTGCTCTAAAACTTAAGTCCAGTAAGGCATAACTATCCTGTTTTATAAGCTCTTCTTCTTCCTTTTCGTGGCCTGTATTCTTTTTAATCCTAGGGTCTGCCACATAAAGTCTGGTGTAGGATTTATGCCGGATGTCCGATCTGGTTCAAACCCCATTTTCTAACCAGGCTTGGGACCAGCTTTGCATGCAGTGGCTGGGTTGTGTGGGCGGTAGGGGTAACAGTGGTTAGGGTTAACCACCCAACATTGGCGACCTGCCGAAGGCTAGACTGGAACCCCGACCCTCTGATCAGCAACCTAGAGCCTCAACCATCTGAGTCAACACTGCCCTAACCTGCTTTATGAGCTTTCATTCATTTCAACAAAACAAATTGTTTGCATTATATTTAATAAAAAATTGTAATATCTATATTTTTATAGCTTTTAAAGCTAACTAATTAAGTTAAGTAATGTGATAAATGTGAAAACTGGTTGCTTTACATGTTACATTATACTGGTTGACATGTACTGTATGTACCAATGCATTCTATTACTTTCTTCCTATATATAGTGGAATATCTCTATCAGCATTTATGGTGTCTTGTACTGTATGTAAAAGCACGTAAAAAAAAAAAAAGCTTATTATTTTTCCTTCTGTCCCAAATAAAGAGTGTTATAAAAATAAGAGGAAACTGGTTAGAAATGTTTTGAAAATCTCTTGAAACGTGAAACGTGTTTCAAACTCTGACCTAGATACCACTTCCATGTTTTCAACCAATTATACCGCAAAGATACAGATCCTCACAGCCGTGTTTGCCAGCAGCTCATTTTCCAGCTCTCAGTCTCAGCCTAAATGGAGGGAAGGCATGATAGGCATCCTGCATAACTGACAAACGCCCTAAAATAGTTCCCCTGCCACACGAACTAGCTCTGGCATTTGAGAGGAAGTAGCGTCAGGCATCAACTTGAGTGACGCGAGTGGCTGAAAATAAGGATTCAGAAATGTCAAGGATATAGACGCAGTCCGTCTCCTTATCCTGGAATATCCTCGTCTAACGTGGCTTCACCTCCACTCCGTCATCCGGCGTCTTAGACGTCCTGCGGGTTTTTATTTGGGGCACTGTCTGGGATGCACACTTTGTCCAAGAAAGTTTGCTCCACCGTTGTCAAGCTAAATAAAAATCACTGCGCGCTAATCCATGATCAAAGCCCTCTTCTGGCAGTACTACTACAGAACACCGTGCTCGCCGGCAATTTTCTTAGCCTCATATATAAGCTAATAAACTATTCATCATGTTCCTCGCTAACGCCACAGGTCCACTTTAAACATTCCGGGTCGGTAAGAGATTCATGCGTCTCTCTTCAATCATCTTAAGTGCCCTGTTATAAGTCTGACTCATGAGTATACAGTAACAACAGTTTGGATTGTCTCCAGAGTGAAACTATGGAGATCTTGTTTCTGGCAATGGAAAGGCTTTTACAAATTCTAACAAGCCCCCAAACAGTGCTTAGAGGCAACTTTGTGTTAAACGTTGCATCCAGGTATGAGAGAACATGAACAGCTTAATTTCTTTAATAAGGTTTCAAGTGCAACATTTATTTCCTTCTGTATTCTGGAGAGCTTATTGCTCTTAGGTTAAATATATAGTTTGGCAGGAAAAAAAATGATGTATGAATTGTATAAAATGCTCCCTGAATTGCAATTGCAATATTTGATATATTGAGGGTTTGATATGTTGAATGTTCTGCTACACTTTTTTTTTTTTTTATCAGTCTGCTGAATTGTTCAAGTCAAACAGGACTTATCCAGAGCAACCTTTTATCATTTTTATCTCATTATACATCTGAGCAATTGAGGGTTAATGGCCTTGCTCAAGGACCCAACAGTGGCAACTTGGTGGTTGGAAGGTTTGAACTTGGGATCTTCCGAACTCAATAAACATGGGATCTTCCGAACCCCATGGGATCTTCCAAGTCCAATGCCTTAACCACTGAGATACCCCTACTAGCTGCTCTCCAGAGTTGCCAGCAATCCCGATCCCTTCTGCCCTCTGGTCTTGTCTGACCCCTCCTGGTGCTCGCGTCTTTTTGGCATTCTTGTTGCATGGAGGCCTCTGGCCCCGTATTGTCTGCTTGGGATGCGTGCGGTGACTGTGGATGGTTTCATTTGACCATAAAGATGGTCCTGGAGACAGCTGTACTCTGATGGCTTATGACTGCAGTCGCTCAATATTTCAGGACCGAAATTCCCACTAACATTTTGGCACCTGAGCCTCCAATAATGAAAGTGGACTCCATATCAACTTAAACACCTTTAATGTTAAACTGAATGTCCAGCCTCCTAAGACACAGTAAGACGGAAAAACAATCCTTGCTATCTGATATCACCCAAACGAGAATGGGTTTCTGGTTCCTCTCAAGGTTTCTTCATATTGTCAGGGAATTTTTCCTTGCCACCAACGTCCTCGGATTGCTCGCCAGGGACAAACAGTTAATTATGATTTATACATATTTCCTCATGCTTTTCAAACTCATTTCCATAATGTTTTGATTCCGTAAAGCTGCTTTGCGAGACATGAACGTTGTTGTTGTCGTACATGTTGCTGCTCTCGGCAAGCGGTAGCCATAGCGTAGCCACGCTTTAGCCACGCTTTTATGGCTTCATTGAGCAGAAAACTCAAAAAAGCACAAGTTCCAGATTGACTTGAATGCCCCTCTAAGTTATTTAGCAAATAACTATATATGTCCTTCTGAAACAAGTAAGGCTGATAAAATTCATCGGAACAAAAGTCACAGAATGAAAGAAGACGGGGTACATAAGTATCAGGGGTCATGTGATCATGCTATGAATAAAATGAATAGAATTTAATATAAATCTTTTATGAAAAAAAGCAGAAGCTACAGTATGAGCATGCCTCAAATTGTGCTACTTCATCCATTTGTTAATTACAAAGAAAAGCCTTAATTCATAATCGAGATGTAATATACTGTAAATTCTGTCAAATTACCATGTTAACGAGCGATGCGTTAAAAGAAGGCAGAAAACACAACAGGGTAAATATGAATACTGTAACTGTAAATTGCATCACCTTAACCACAGAATTCTTCATAATAACCGTTGACATGCGAAAAAATTCTGAGTGTTGGCATTTTTCTATCAGCGCGGGTCACGTTGCTGAGCCACGCTGCATTATGAGGGAGAACAAATCTTCGGCTTAGCCATGGCATTTCATCTGAATATGTTGAAACAGCGGGTCGCAACATTGCTCATAATGAAACGCGGCCTCATTTCATTGTGCTCTCAAAATGAGTTTCCTGGCCGCTGCAAGAGGGGGGGAAAAAGTGGCTGGGAATTACAATTCGATGTAGTTAAGCTGTGGTAATGGCAGGGGCAGCCTGGCACCGAGCCAGAGGCTGACCTCATCGGCTGGAGGCGGCTGTGGTTAAAACGCAACCTGCGGTGCTGCGCTCGCACACACGTACGCTCACCGACACACATAGCCACAAGGAAACAATGCGAGGGCAAAAGCACAGCAGTGGCATAGTTTGTACACACACATACACACAAACACACCCACACATACACAGTTTTTACAGACCATTCGCATTTGGCACTTTGTACCGTCTAGACTCTCCAATTTAATAGCTGATCTCTAACACCAATCCTCTCGTCACTCTTTGTGAGTCTGTAAATCGTGCATCACTGAGCAAAAACCTTTACTTACACAAGTTGCAGGATTTCTATACGTTGCTTTGCATAAACCCTAAATTATTTGGCCTTTTTAAACAGTTTATAGTTAAAAACAAGAAATTGAAATAGACTTAAAGGTGCAATAAGCATCTTATCCTTTACATATTACAAAAAAAGAAAGAAAAAAAAAAAGATAGACAGGTAGAACATGTAGCTGAGTGTATTCAGTTGCTAAGAAAATGAGACTGCATGTTTGTGATTGGATGCCTCATACAGACATCCTGGGGACGGAGCTTTGTAAGCATTGATGGGAAACATTTGAACACAGAACCCCAAGTTTTCAAGAAAACTAATTGTACTTAAGGAAGCTTTAATTCTGGATATTTATGTGTACCATAGGTCTAACATTTGCTAGTGCAAACTTTTTTCCTATTAAGATACAAAGGTTAACTAAACAAATAATCAAAAACGCCTTGGCTACTTAAACATTCATGCTCAATGGGTCAGTCCTGGTGGAAACACATTTGGCTGCAATTACAGTACAGCAATATGTCATCTGCAATATGTCCATCAACTTTACATTTGGATCTTGATTTTCTCAAGCTGTTGCCAAGGAAAGTCCTGCTAAAGATTCTCAATATTCAGGTCTGGGCTTTGACCGGACTGGTATACACTCAGTTTCTTAGTTTGAAACCATGCCAATGTAGCTTTGGCAGTATTCATGGGATCACTACTTTGTCAAAAGGTGAAACGTCTGCTTTGCTCGCAATTCTCTCGCAGACTGGATATGGGTTTCTTCAAGGATTGTCGTATATTTGGGGCCGTACCATCTTTTCCTATTGTCTCTTCTGATGAACAGTATCCTTGATAACACAATGCTTCCACCACCATGCTTTACAGCGAGTATAGATGATAAAAAATTTTGATAATTCTTCATTTTGGAGACTCTACACTACTTCATAATCTTCCTCAGAGTACTTCACAAAGACAATATGTCTTGCCTGACCTTTCCAACTCTGCTCCGGTCGACGCCAACCAGCAGGTTGCCAGCTGTATTAATGCGAAAGTAGTTAGGAATGTGACAATTTTCTTTTTCATTTCTCTCTTAAAACAACAGGAAGACTTAGCTAATACTATATGTTTGAGATGTCATCTGGAATATGTCAATCAACCTTACATCTGGGTCTTGATTTTCTCAAGTTGTTGCCAAGGAAAGTTCTGCTAAAGACTCCCTATAAGTTTTCGGTCTGGGCTTTGACTGGACTGGTCTACATTCGGTTTGTTAGTTTGAAACCATGCCAGTGTACCTTTGGCAGTATGCTTGGGGTCACTGCTTTGTCGAAAGGTGAAACGTCTGCTTCGCTCGCAACTTCCTTGCAGACTGGATGTGGGTTTCTTCAAGGACTGTCATGTATTTGGTGTCGTACCATCTTTTTCTATAGTCCTTGCTGATGAACAGCATCGTCAACAACACAATGTTACCACCATCACACTTTACACTGTGGATATATGATCAATAAATGCGCTATTTCTTTACTATGGAGACTCTACACTTCTTTATATTCAACCTCAGAGTGCTCAGAAACACAATATGTCTTTTATTGCCCATTTTCCCTAAGTAAGACAAGGCAAATATATATATAAAAAGATTTTAAATCTGGAATGTTCTCCTTTTCTCTTAGAGCAGCATCTTAGACTCACAATTAGCTCCATATGAACTGACCTTCACCTTGATATTCAAAGGCCTGAGCTTGAATTTCTGCAAAGCTGCTTTGACAACAACTGCAAGAGAAATAAACTTGAATTGGACTCGAAAAACCGCACTGAAGTCGCGCTTGGCTCTACAGCTTTGGCCACATGCTGGACTGGCCTCTTCCTGCTCCGTTTAATAACACTCCATCCATCAATGAAAGCCTCAGGCTTCTCATACCATTCAGCCACCAGTGGTGACGGAGAAACAAAAAAATAACATCGTGACAAATACGATTTCTCTCCAGCCCTCTGCTGCTTCGGATCCAATCATCGGCCAGCTTCAGTCGTTGGAGAAATGACATCACACACTTGAATTGGTGTGCTCTGGCAGCGTATTGTCGTTCTAATGACTATAAAGAGATCTTCACCTCTTTTCGAGCCAAAGATAACAGGATTACCCTTTCTCTGTCTTGCCTGACCTTTCCAACTCTGCTCCGGTCTATGGCAAGCTGCAGTTTGCCAGCTTTATTAAGGGGAAAGTAGGTTTAAATGTGATGACAAATGTTTAATTTTGTATCTTGAAACATCAGGAAGACATACAGGAAGAAAATTCTATAAGTTTTGGACCTGGAACTAACTGAAGGGGCATGTTAGAGCAAAAATTGTGCTGTATAGTTGCACAGAAACCTACAATCGATCATTGCTAGGCCAAGGTCTGAGATCAGTACTCAACAACCCCCACGGACCAGCTTTCACACTGTTAATCTTGTCCTTGGGTATTAACGTTCTACCATACAGCAGGTGTCAGTATTGACTTTTGTTAGTTGGTTTCTAACAATGTTAGAATATTAGCATGTGCTTCGTTCTCAGAGAAATATTAGTGAAGACCAATAGCGTGGATGCTGTCACTTTCTAAACAGTCATACAGTACAGACCAAAAGTTTGGACACACCAAACCAAAAAAGAGTTTTCTTTATTGTGTTCTTTATTGTGCTCTTCAGCCCAAACGCGTCTCTTCTGCTTGTTGCCCGTCCTTAGCAGTGGTTTCCTAGCAGATATTCTACCATGAAGGCCTGATTCACACAGTCTCCTCTTAACAGTTGTTCTAGAGATGTGTCTGCTGCTAGAACTCTGTGTGGCATTGACCTGCTCTCTGATCTGAGCTGCTGTTAACCTGCGATTTCTGAGGCTGCTGACTCGGATGAACTTATCCTCCGCAGCAGAGGCGACTCTCGGTCTTCCTTTCCTGGGGCGGTCCGCATGTCAGCCAGTTTCTTTGTAGCGCTTGATGGTTTTTGTGACTGCACTTGGGGACACTTTCAAAGTTTTCCCAATTTTTCGCACTGACTGACCTTCATTTCTTAAAGTAATGATGGCCGCTCGTTTTTCTTCACTTAGCTGCTTTTTTCTTGCCATAATACAAATTCAAACTCTTTGAATGAGAAGGTGTGTCCAAACTTTTGGTCTGTACTGTATATGTACATTTGGCTTTCATATCTGATTCAAAGAGTGCCCGAGTACGCTGTACCAAGTTGTCCCTTGCATGGCATGCTGATTTGTGCCCGGCGAGTTCCTATTTTTGCAAGCCGACCTGTGTTAAAGTTTGATCAAGCGTACTCGGGCCTGGGCCAGAGTCCGTAACTTAAAAAACACCCTGAACGAAATTTGGACCTTGCTTTAAGGCATTTATTCCCATAGAATGTCATAACCTCCTAAAAATTGAAATATGAAACTTAATTTTAAACTTAAAACTTAAACTCAAACTGAATTGTGTCAAGCAACTTGATTGGTAATCAATGAAATTAGGTTTGTCTTGTCTCTCAACATCGAGCTCTGATTCAAAACGTTGTGCTGTAGATGGAGCCAGGTTAGGACAGAATGTTCTCAGGCTATGGTCTGTTTGTGATCAAAATTACAGGTGCAGTTCATTCCAGTCGTGAACGTGACTAGGCAGATATGGGAAACTTATCATTAATCAGCAGTCTTACGCTGAAATATTTGCCAAAAATGCGAAATATCTTTTAAAAATCATCCAACAATTATTTAAACCTAACCTTTTTTTTTACCTGTTAGATTTAAACCAGTTGATTTCAACAAACTTGACTTCACTGCACATATCTAGGGCTGAATCTTCCAATCTCAATTGTTTTGATGTATTGATCACATTTTAAACTAACTGTACAAACATGGACTTGATCAGCGGCCTAACATTCAGCTTGATGGATATAAAAGCACAGCTACTGTACATTAGCATCATTAAGTAGAGACCAGTGTATAAAGTGTTTAGGGTTTTACCTCATATTCCTGTGAGAACTTCAGGTTGTCGTTGGCTTTGAGTCTCTCCAGATGGTCAGCCAGGTCCATGATGGGAATCGGAGGGTGGCTTGCCATACCTGCGGATATACGAAATGCGGCAGCACGCCGTTAGCATAAAGAGGGAACCCCAGGGTGTTATAAATAATCAGAGATGAGCTTCGTTAGAGAAAAGAAAAGTGTGTGTCATAAGAGATGGAGATATGTGAGTATAGTTAGGGGAAAATCACTCAAAGCGTTTAGCATGCTCTCAGGTGATGGAGACATATGCTAATGGAGAACTCCAACTGGGCATTCCTGAGGTGAAAGAAGAATGTTATTCGCACAGCAAGCTGCGTCAGTAGTTAGCATGGCGAACGGAAATGAATAAATAATACAAACAAGTACATCAAGAAGAAGAAGAACAACAACAACAAAAATAAATAAATAAATAAATAAATAAATAATAATAATAATAAAATAAAATAAAAAAACGCTGGATGGTCAGCGCTTGAGCACATGACATGAAGCTCCGAGGTTTCCCTGCGATGCCATGACAGTAAAGCATTGTGTGTTAGGCGGTGAGAAGCCTCGTTGGAAGTCTGAATGATTGAAATGGAAACAAAAAAGGGAAGATGATGAAGATGAACGAGGAAGAAACACAATGGCATGTGTATAAACGAGAACAACTAACTTGACAGATGGAGGTTACTGGGGTAACCGGAGGCACCGGAACCTGCGGAGGAAAGGGGGGCGCGGTGTAAATCAAATGTCGCTAAAGGTTAAAGCAAATGTGGTGAACAGACATCCTGAAATTAAACACAAAGCCGCATGGACGACGTAGACTCGTATGCCGTCGATGAGACGTTTACCTACTCCTCACGCCTACACGCCGGTTTGTTAGTAAAAACACAAAAGATGCTACATGCTAGTGTGCAGGAAAAAGCGACTAAACATACAACACTGATCACAAAAAAAGAAAGACTGAAATAGGAGCAGAAGTAAACAAGTTTACAAGAGATTGCATGAAACTAGGGTTGTCAAAGTTTCGTTTTTGAGAAAAATCGAGTCGATGATCTTAAACCCATGAGGCACTCTAGGACTTGTTCTAGATTTGTTGGTGGGAATGTCGTTGTAAGGGGGGTTGTAGGGGTGAAAAAGAACGGAAGGACGGAATATGCCTAGATGGATGATGGGAAAAGTGGGAGGGGTGGATCGAGGAGAAAGTGGAAGCAGCGAGGCTTTAATAACCAGTTTGCATAACAGCAGATGGCGTGCAAGTGAGAGATATGGAATCGGTAAAAGAGCGAGAGAGCGAGAGAGACAGAAAAAAAAAAAAAAACAGAGAGAAGGATGAGTGTGTGGATGCAGCGGGAATGGTTCTTTCATCCGAGTGGATGACAGAAGTAGGCATTAGCTAATGGAAAAAGCATCCAAGAGCACCCATTTAGCGCCACTCAAGATCCATTTCCAGGCACGACGACAATGAAACTGGCACTTGCCGAATGCGACTGTGCTGACATCAAGCACCCTTAAGATGAAAATGGGAGATGGACGACGGGGCGAACACGCTGTGTGCATGAAGGATTTTCAAAGGGGGGGGAGGAGGAGGAGGACGTGTCAGACTTATGTAGCGGCCCTCAGTGTGTTTTCGACAGGAGAGAAGTGGATGTGTGGGCCACTTGAAGAACAAAGGCAAATGAGTTGTTTCGTAAGTCTCAACAAAACAAGCCTCAGTGACGTGACGTGAAAGACCAGATAGAACACCTTTTTACTTCTTAGTTTCAGTGTGAGGAGAACAGATCTAGTATTAGTCCTCGGCCATGCTCTCTGTGACGCGACAAGGCCGTGACATGACTTAACGTCGTGACCCCTGTTTCCGCGTAATCGCTTCCTGCGGGAGATCTTTCTGGCTCGCCGGTTTGGGGTCTGAACTGCGCTCGCCTCGTCAGCCAGGGTTAAAGGGGGGGACAGCTATGTTCACAGCACATCGACTTCCACGTTCACCTCCCGCCCCCTCAATCCCGCCCTGCCTTCCATTCCCACAATGTCTTTTACTCCGTTCCTTACGAACATGTTCAACTGGGGTTAATTCGTATTTTACAAAAGGTCAGACTTGATATTCTTGAAAGAGAAAGGGATAATTAGAAATCTGACGATTAGCCAGCGAAACCAGGAAAATTCATCTCGACTTTGCTCATTTATAACTACAACACAGCGGTGTTAAAGGATTTAATTTCGACGTTGGCAATTTTTTTTTTTTTTTTTTCTGATAACAAACTGTAAGAGCAAGTTGCTAAGGAGGAATTTGAAATGCATTTGATATCAAGTTAAGAAATCTCCCAATCATAATTCCAACATTCTCAACTAATTTAAGTCGATGTCTTCCAAGGTCATGGTTGGTTACTTGCTTACTTACATACATATACACACACACACGTCCATCTATCTACCTACCTACTGTATCTACCTACCACTGGCAGAATAAGTCTTTCGGTGCAAGGTAAAGCCCTGGTTTGACTCAGTGGATATGGTTATGATATTTAATCATTAACTTTGTACAATGGTTTAATGTCACAGCCTTCACTCAACCATCCTGAGAAGTCTGTCTAATGACTCAGTTCATATGTAATATATACTGTAATATGGTACTGTTCTTCAACCGCCTCCGTGGCTAAACACCACCTAGAGAGCTCCTGTTGGCACTCCAATTAGGCTTGTATTTCCGCCCACTTCGGCATAACCAAAATATCCTGATCGTAATATTTACTATTAAATAAATATTCCTAGTGTTACAGTTCTGAGAACCCTATTCCTTCTTCTGTACGGCAAGTCGGTAAGGTGATGGATTAAATCAGGAGCAGGAAATGATGTGCAGAGAATGAGGTCAACAGGACTGGGACTGAAGTGCTGTTCGCATGGACCCCAGTGGTCCAATCGGTCTACTAACGAGTGACATTCAATTAAGCAATTTAGTCATTTCGAATGACTTTGAATTTAGTCTAAGGCAGCCGAGCTCGACGGTTAAAGTTCTGCAGAGGTGGTCTCAGAAGTGTCACAGCAAAGCCCTTAAAAACTACTCAGCACTTTAGATAAAAGCTGACAAAACTAAATTGTTACTTAAAGGCTAAAAATTAGCAGTTACTTCCTGTGTCTGGATGCTGGTCATATTCCAACCAGGTACAGTACAGACCAAAAGTTTGGACACACCTTCTCATTCAAAGAGTTTGAATTTGTATTATGGCAAGAAAAAAGCAGCTAAGTAAAGAAAAACGAGCGGCCATCATTACTTTAAGAAATGAAGGTCAGTCAGTCCGAAAAATTGGGAAAACTTTGAAAGTGTCCCCAAGTGCAGTCACAAAAACCATCAAGCGCTACAAAGAAACCGGCTGACATGCGGACCGCCCCAGGAAAGGAAGACCGAGAGTCGCCTCTGCTGCGGAGGATAAGTTCATCCGAGTCACCAGCCTCAGAAATCGCAGGTTAACAGCAGCTCAGATCAGAGAGCAGGTCAATGCCACACAGAGTTCTAGCAGCAGACACATCTCTAGAACAACTGTTAAGAGGAGACTGTGTGTATCAGGCCTTCATGCTAGAATATCTGCTAGGAAACCACTGCTAAGGACAGGCAACAAGCAGAAGAGACGCGTTTGGGCTAAAGAACACAATAAAGAAAACTCGCTGAATGAGAAGGTGTGTCCACACTTTTGGTCTGTACTGTATATCATAATCGAATCGAACCGGATTTCTCCTCCCAAAGATTATAGTGCATTTGGATTTTTAACAGTTTAAGCTTCCGAAATGTTCCCAAGCCTCTGTTCTAGAGTTCCACGTAGCTCTTTCCAGTGGAGACAAACTGAAGAAGGCTGTTAGAGCGTATGTTCAACATAATGTTAGAACCTGATAACCGCCAAAAGTTAGATTCTAACTCACCCCCCATCTCTGTGATGACATTTTTTGATGTACAACAAAACGGACCAGTTAAGATAGAAACAGATCCCTGACTTAAATAGAGCTGATGGCTGACGATGAGGATGAAGGTGAGGATGAGGATGCGTCACGGCTCTTACCAGGAGTTTGGAAGTTGAGACGCCGTAGCTCCACGGGATCGGTGGGATGATGTGACGGCATTTCCTTACTGTTGGGTAAGCTGCCTTTCCTGGCCTCCGACTCAGCTCGTTTCCTACAAAAAAAAAAAAACACACAGGAAACGGTATTTTGTAATACGTCCAGGTGTTTGCTGTGGATTTTTCGAATCATTTGCTAGCTAATACCGTCCAGAAACTATTCTATGAGTAGATTTAATTAATATAGCATCCTCTTGTTTTTCAGTAATTACAAACCTCCAATGATGGCCAGGGTTGCTGTGATTGCAACCCAACTAGCCACGGTTGCTGACATTGACAGGAAAGAGAGTGTATTTATGGACGTCCTCCCAACACATCCTAGTTCCCGGATTCAAACCTGCGATCTGATGCTCTTGTAGAGCACCAGTTGTGATCATCTATATGAAGTCTTTAATGGAATTCTTATAACTCTGACCTTCTCCACCAACATTCTGCTGTCGGGAATCCTGGACGTGCCAATCAATCACTGCTATGGTTTCCTTGTTAGTCCTTCTCTTGCTGTCCCTAGGCTATGTAACTTGAATTGGCATTCAAAACGAGGACTTTTCTTACCCTGGACATTTCAGTCAATAAAATCTGCCTTGGTTTGAAATATCTATCAATGAAAATCCAAGATCATAAAAAAGTCAGACATTGGTGGTTGGGGGTTCTAGCATTCTCTGCATGGCAATGTGTAAGGCTCTGGTAGTGGATATTTTTTGGGGGAAAGGCCTATATGTAATTATGAAAGTACACTGGGGATTCTTTTGTAAAGAGTACGGCAAAGATGCCTACAACTTTTGACAATGTTGACAAGCACAGCATCTTTATTTGCTGTAGTCAATATACAAGGATGAGATACAACTCTGGCATTCCACCCGGTCTTACCTGTCAGGTTTGCTGCTCCAGAGGAAGCACAGAAAAAGAAGAGAAAATTGGGGTTAGATCGGGAGTAGCAGGTGTCCTTAAGATAAACGTGAATTTCTTCAGCACCGTTTCCTGTTTACGCCACGAGACGCGGCCTGTCTTTTTACTTGGACTAAAGCTGACATTTTCCAAACACTGTCCTTTCAAAGACTCTTTCTTTCCATTGTCGGCGCGAAAAGTCGGCGCTAACGCAGAAATCGCGAGTTCTCTTTCTCGGCCTCGTTCTTCTTTACATATGCGACGCTCAATTATGCTATCTAAACGAGCAGGATGTATTTCTGAACACTGCAATTTGCGAGCAGGTGGATCTTCCGGAGCCGCTTTGTATCCGTGACGACGCGCGTCATGCGAACGCTCCTTTCACTCCTTTCATGAAAGGCGAAACAAGAAAACGGGAAGTATCTAGGAAAATCTATTGTTTACTGTTAGCGAGGTGGAACGGTCTTCTTCTTCTTCTTTTTTTTTTTCCCCGTGGTGGGGTTTTGTGAGCTTTTCCGAGATTAGCATCAGTATGCACGCCGCTCGACTCGTACGAGAGAGAAAATGATTAACTTTGCTCTTTTGTACTGAGCAGTAGATAATCTCATAAAGAATAACAGCGACAGCGTGACTCGTTTGTGCATTTTGTGGGATGTGTAAGGTTATGACATTGACTCTACTGTTGGTGCTTAAATCTGCCACAAGTACACGCAGACACACACACACAACCCAGAGTGCACTGTATATTCAGGATCCTGGTGTCATAGGTGGCCTTTTTAATGGCTGTGTAAATTTCGAGTCAGGCCTCAAGGCCAGGCCATTGAAGATCCTCAAAAGTAATGGATCATGTGGTTCAACACAAAGCCTAGAGCTTTACAGTCCATTTCCTACTTTTTTCCCCTAAGACACTGAAGGGTAGGAATAAAACTGTTATGGGAAAATAATCAACCAGAGGGGGCCTGGGATTACTATTTAGGTTGTATTCATTTAACCGAAATGTATACTTCTTATCCGTGTATATTTACATTTAATCTTGTAGAATGGCCTAGTTTCAGTCACACTTGTCAATCACAGATCAAAATTTCTTTGGATTTCTTGAAACCAATCATAGTGCAGAAGGTGGGATTTGTCAGGGTGTTCGTTATTTGTTTAATCTTTGCTTCTTTTCCCCTTTCCATCCGTCTTCCTTCCACCCTCTCGTTTCCTTTCTACAGTCCATCTGTCCCTTTATCCTTCCATCCTCTCCACCTCATTTCTTCCATTCTTCTATCCTACTTTTTTCATTCTTTGTCCAAGTAGGGTTGTCGGTGTTCCCCTTCCTTCCTTCCTTCCTTCCTTTCTTTCCTTTCTTTAATTTGTTTTTCCTTTCCATTCTCTTGCATCTTTCCTTTGATCATTCCTTCATTCCTTCCATGTTATTTTTTTTTTACATCCTTCTGCATTTCTTAATGCTTAAACAAACCCAGTGCTGTCATTTGCACCTTTTGGAAACACTTAAATATTTATAATGAGCTGGCACTGCAGTTCTGCTGATGAGTCTCAGTCGCTTCTTCAGTTCATTGCTTTTGACGGTTCGTGGCGTCTCATCTCCTATACGAGCCTGTGTGCTAGCTGGCTAACTGCTTACCGCTGTTTCAAAATTTCATAAAATTTGCGGGGCTCTCACTTTTTTTCTTCTTTTTTTTCTCCGCTGCCAGCATGATATTCCCACTACCAACCGGCTGTGTTAATGTGGCTTAAGATGATAAAATAAATAAATAAATAAATAAATAAATAAGAATGATAAAAATTAATAAAAATAAATAAATAAACAAATAATAATAATAATAATAATAATTAATAATAATAATAACTAATAATAAATAAATAACAACAACAACAATAATAATAATAATAATAATAATAATAATAAATAAATAAATACAATAATAATAATAATAATTAAAGCGCAGCAGAACTCCCTGAAAGCTTTCGTAGCACTGAAACTACAGACTCCTTTTGGAAATCTTAAATAAATGCATACAAGTTGCACATTTTATTTGTTAATTTAGAAACCAGCATCGTTTAATGGATAATGTTGGCGCTTACTGGGAAAGGTGCATGTCATTATTTTACACGAATCTTGAAATCGTGCTTACCTCTTGTACAGCAGAATAGCGATGACGATGCAGATGATGAAGACTACAGCCAGGACAGGCCCTACGACCCAGATCAAGCCTTCCTCTTCATCGATGATAGGCTGGGGGTCGATATCGGCCAAAACCACCGGGTCGGAATACGGACTTGTGGCGTACATGGTCTACAGAACGGCACGCACACACAAGGTTTCAAATGTATGGTTTTAACCACATTAACCTTGACATGAAAGTTGACGAGATGGAAAAAAAAAATATATTACGGGAATGTTATCTTCCTTCTGAGACTTGTTTTCACTTCATAATTAACTCTGTAACCGTTTTAGATGAATGAATGTAGAAAAAGAAGAAAAAAAAAACAATATAGAGCACATTTTATCTGTAAACAACCTCAGACACATAAAAGCACAGACAGAACTAATGTGTTTAACGAATTAATCAAACCTAAACAGATTCATATGCCGTACCGAGCGCTCAGCGGTTTCCATAACGCACACAATTAGCTGCACAAATAATTTCGCCGTCCATAATTCAAAAGCTAAATAGAAACATCAAGACAATTTACATCTTTAAATCTTTATCTCGTTATATAACGTTCCAAAAAAACCGTCACGCACCGCCAACCTCATTGTGGCTGACATGCATGACGAAAGGAAAAAGAAAAAAAAAAAAAAGCTAGAGACTGTCAAAATAAGGTCAAAATGTACAAAATAATAATATCTCGTTCTTTATTTCTCACTCTGTCTTTCTCTTTACTTCATCACTCTTTTACTGACTTCAGCACCAGAAAAGCAACTACAAGGCTGAATTAAAAATACTGCTCATCAAATACAAATGGCTATGGGTTTGAGAGAGCTCTCTCTCTCTCTTTCTCTCTCTCTGTCACACACACACACACACACACATGCACACATTCTTTCACACATACTGCAGCGGAGTAGATAAGACATCCCGTGTATCTGGTGCTATTAAAGAGAAGGCAGTTATCTAGGCATTCCTGAGACTGACAGTCCTCTGGGGCCTCCACTGCCTGCCTGCCAAGTTTGGCAAGTTTTAATTCACACACACACACATACATTTTCATCACTATTAATATCCTTATGAGGACCTTCAACTGATGTTATTAATAATGCAATTAATAAACATAACATGTTGCCACCTTTACATGAAACCCTTAGTATACCTTTTAATATTCTTGAAATGTATTCATCTAAGAAAAAAAAAAAATAGTGTAAGAATGTCCCAACAAGGTTAAATGTCCCCACAAAGATATTAATACACCCTCTCTATGCATATATATATATATATATATATATATATATATATATATACACACACACTCTGAGGATTCTCTCATCTGAGTGAAACGTGCAAACCTTTAACAAATGCAAAACCAATTTCTTCGACTCAGCTGAGCCAGAAGTCGAAAGAAACAGAGAGCGAACGCATGACGAAGGAGTTTATCAGTCAATTTCCGCTGCCAGTCGAAGAAACAGAAACAACAATAACCAAAAAAAAAAAAGAAAAAGAAGAAGAAGATGGGGGCGGACATGGAAATAACTCACATTTTCGGACATCTCCAACACGGCGAGAACAAAGAAGATGTATTCGTGTCCGTTGAGCAGCTGCTTGTTCTCGAAGTCTCCGTACATCTTGTTGTCTCCGAGGGTGAACTCGGTAGGAAGCTCTTTGAAGGAGGCGGCGATGTAGGGTTTGGGTTCAGCCTGTCTTCGGAAACGCACACCTCCACTTGTCCGGTTTATCTCTCTCAGAAGCTAATGATGGAAGAAAGGAGTGAAGATAAAAAAAAGAGCTGAAAGGAACCCGACGCAAGCGTATCCGTACTGTACGTTCATAAATAACCCGTGGCTATATTTATTCCTCTGTAGACGCTTTTAGCCACAGCGGAAAAAAAGAAAAAAAAAAGGAAAGAAAATCAGCTTGTGGTCCACCGATAACTTTTCACACGTTTAAGTGAGAAAGTTTAACGTAAATGACAAACCAGACTTTTTACATTTTACTTTCTTCATCCTCATTACTTCCATTCTCTTTCATTCTTTCCTTCCATCCTTTCTCTCTTTTCATTCTCTTCCTTTGTTCCTCACCTCTCCCATTCATCTTCTTCCTTTCTTCTTTTGTCTTTCCTTCCACTGTATTCCCTTCTTCCTTTAAACCTTTATTCCTTCCTTCCTTCTTCTTTCCATCATTCTATCCTTCCCCAATTTTATCCTCACCCTCCGCTCCTTCCTTGCATTTGTTCTCGTGTTCTTTCTCTCCTTTTGTCCAATCCACTCATTTTTTTCCATTTTCTTTCTACGTTTTTCTTTTGTTCCTTTCTTTCATTATTTTTTTCATTCTTTCTCTTCCTTCTTTCCTTTTCTTTCCTTCCTCCCCTTTTCATTTTTCCTTCAATTCCATTCTCTTCCTTCCCGTACTTCTAGTTATTCATCCTTCCTGCCATATTGTTTTCCTTCCTTGCCTTCACTTTCTTCCTGTTTTGTTTTTAATATTATTTTAACCTGTCTGCAAACTGACCTTTTATACTTGAATACACATTTTGGAAAAGCTAGCACTGAAATAAAAAAGAGATTATATGACACAAGAAAGAAACAAAAATGAACTCTCTCCCTCTCTTTCTCTGTTTGTGTGCGTGTGTGTGTGTGTGTGTGTGTGTGTGTGTACAGCCTTTAGCTCTAAGGCACACGGACAGTGTGATAATGTCTTCAATCTTCACTGCCTGACCCGTCACAACGCGCTCAATCCCTCTGCCCTTGGGCCAACTTTCAAAATATTTGTGAGCGCAAATATTGACAGAGAAATAAATTGTGTGTGAACACGCCCTTGAAAGGTTGAGTCACATCATGTTTTTTTTTTTTTTTTTAAGCTTAACATGTTAACCAGTATATACAAGCACAACCACAACCTACCTTTGAAAGAATATCTTTCAAATATATGTTTAAATTGACATCGTCTACCCGGTCTGGCTATGTTCAGACGACAACAAATGTGCACATATAAATAAAACATGATTTTATTATGAGATATGTTCCATCTGGCTTTGAAGCTTCTTCAGTATGTTAATGCGCTGTACAAATATTTATTCCTGTCTTAAACAATACGCCACGGTGCGTGCAACATGTCGATAATATTTCCTCCCGCGCTGCCTCTCTTTTATTCTGTCTTTCTCTCCCGCTCTTAATCATGAGCGTCTGCACTTCAAAAGAAGAGGTAACACATTATGGTGTTAGTGCTCGCGCTGTGCCCATTAGCCTATCAGGAGCCATTTGCATATGAATGTGGCCTTGCTCGCTGCTCTCCAAAATGTGGGCAGCAGAGGCGGAAAGATGGAATGACTGGGCTAAGAGTGCAGAGCTCTCTCTTTGTCTCTGCCGCTTTTCTGTAGCTCGAGTGCAGCTGTCATCGACGTCTCAGATCTCGGCGCTCTGATGTTACGGCGTTGCGCTAACTTGTTTGGACGGAAGAGGCGGAGGGAAGAGCCGCTGTTGCTAGGGTGACCCTGGAAATACCCTGCGTCTGAACTCCCAAGGATATTATTCCTACCTCCTCCAGGTTCATCTCGTCTGGGCTGTCCCAGGGTTTAATGAACTTCCCGGGCCGCTGTTTCTTCAGAGGGACCACCACGATGTAGTATCCCCTTCAGAGAGACAAGCATACATGACAAATATTCACTTCAAAGTTAAATATCCCTATAAAAAAAAATATATATATATATATATATAAAAAATCCTTTTGATTATGATTATAAATTCATTTGCAGCACTCTAAGAAGTTTAGTCACAAAGGAATTGACTGCTTGCTTTAGAGAAAAACACACGCTGATCAAGATTAGCTAATCAATTTGAATACGTCGTTACCCATTCATCTTCAAACAGCCCTGGATTAAAGACTTTCGATAAAAGACAAAGCGCATAATAATAATCCTGAACTTCTTATTAGCAAATAAACACAGCGTAATTTTGTAGTTGTCAATAAACCTTGGCTAGCACTTAAAGAATAAAGACGGGTTTCTCTGGCTCTGGATCTAGCATGTGTCCGCTGGAAATGAGTAGGGCTTTCCCAAGAAGAAAACAGGGATGAAGATAAACGCTATGCCAAGGGTAGAAAGAGTGGGCTGGCTGCACTAATGTTAGCGCTAACCAGGAAACCAGAACGGTGCCCTGATCAAAGCTAATAGCTGACTATTTAACTTAGGCATTGACAAGGAATTGACAAAACAATGTTAGGATCAAAGAATGATAGAGGGGGACTGAAGAAACAGGACTGGAAAGAGAACTCACTTGACTTTCTCATTTGTATGCACAGAGGGCAGCTCCACAGTGACCATGCCGTCCGAGTTGGTCTTGCCGATTAAGTAGGGTTTGGTGCGCAGAATGTCTGGGGCAGTCATAGTGGAGACGCGGTGCTGCAGACCACCAGCGCTGTTCCCCCGGTTGGTCAAGAGGAAAGAGTATTGCGTCTCCGGTTGTAGATTAGTGATTAACTTCTGGGTGAGTTTCCCATCCACTTCTACGCTCTGGCCATTATCATACAGAATCTACAAAGACAAGTACCACACGCCATTCAGACCAGAATTCTAGCCAAATCTTTTAAATCAAAAACAGAACTAAGTGGTCCAGACAATCAAGGTTACCTAATTGTTAATACGCAATATGGATAAAATATGTGAATGCACGACTCTCATCGCCATATGTGGCTTTTCCCAGAACTGTTGCCACAAGGATGGAAATACGCAACTGTCTAGAATGCCCCTATATCCTGAAACATTTTCTTTCACAGGAACTAAGGACATTTCCAGCAATTACTTCTAAGAACACATGGCCCCAAATCTGGTTAATTTACAGTCATCCCAGGCTCGGAAAGTATGCCCAAGTGCACTTGAAAAGGTGGTTTCACACAGTCATCAGTGCCATCAGTGCCCTCCAAAATCTCATCCTTTGACAGACATAGCCACAGCTGATAAAGTAGGAAGGCACATTGACATTTTTCCCAAAATATCAATAATATTTGGTATACTGCGACACTTGAATTTCTTGTTCTGTTTTTCTCTTGTGTTAAATGGTGGCTCATAAACCAAGTAAGCACATACTGCTACCTGCTGTAATGGAGAGTGTAAATAGACAAGTGTACTCAAGAGTAGAGAACGAAAAACAGTGTGAACGCTGGCCAGCGGGGGACAGGGTAGGGCGGAGAAATCGTTCCTGGGCACGGTACAAATCAATCGAGCCTAATGTGAAAATGTCCTTAGAGTCTCAAACCTATTAGAGCATAATAGTATCCCTGTACTCGAAGTGAGGTCCATGTAGTTACTATCAGGTTTGGACTGGAGGAACCTGACGCCTTTGACAAGCACTGACATTAACCCCCTGAACAACTTTGGGATCAACTGGAACTGGAGCCACCTGACCTGATATCAGTGCCTGATCTCACTAA
Source organism: Clarias fuscus (assembly GCA_030347435.1). Lineage (NCBI taxonomy): Eukaryota > Metazoa > Chordata > Actinopteri > Siluriformes > Clariidae > Clarias > Clarias fuscus. The sequence goes on along the minus strand of CM059225.1, from coordinate 20,376,762 downwards.
TGCTCATGTGGATGAATGAACATAGCCAAGCTACACAATCTATTGGTAATTTTTTCTCAGATTAGCGCAGGTTATTATAACTATACCTAAAATGGGATGCTCAACAAGCAACATACAGTATAAGGGTTATGGTCAGATATCTGCAGACTGTTGGCTACAGATGTGTGAAGAGCAGTTTTCTAGTTTTGCCGCCGCACCTCACAGCGACGGTATGCAGGTGCTGGCTTTGACCACTGAGTGGCGCTATATAACTATAGACCGACGCGTCAGACCTTATTTCATTCATTATTTCATTCAAGGATTAATGAGCCGCAGCTCCTTGAGCTGCACGTAGTAGCGGATAAAATCAAGTGTAACATTGTACTTAAACGAATTCATAATAACAGTACTAAAATTACAGTACAAATGTATAATTAAATTTTATTAGTATCAAATTTAAGTAAAGTAAATGTTAACACAGTGAGCCTTTAGATTTTATCATGTGTAATTAGAAAGCCTACACGTGTACACTGTAAACCCAAATGCTCAAAGTAATTAAACACATTGAGTACTGTTTACCTAAGTAATTGTTTGCGTACGTAAGTAACAATAACTTAAGTAAAACTTCCACCAGTATAAACTCTATAGAGCTCTTGTGGCACAGTGGTTAAGTGTCTCGCCTTCCATATGAGGAAAACCCCCGGTTTGATTCCCGCGCAGGATGGGTTGCAATATATATTTTTTTATTTGTTCAACAAACTCAAAAATTTGTTTCCAATTTTAAATAAATAGAACTATCATTAATTAAAAAAATATATATGTAACTGATTACCTCAAATATTTGGAGTTTTGCCAACTTAATCGGGTTTACAGTGTAGGGTTTTGGGTCATCTTAAATGTTGTGTTCTTTAAATTTGTAGTAGATAATACCGAAATAAATGTAACTAAATTACTATAAAATTAAAGCATTGTCAGGACGTGCTACTGTGTAAGCAGATGTCGTTGTCATTCAGCCCCGCTTGTGTTTTTGCGGTAGCATGGGAATGAAATGCAGTACGATGTTATGATCATAATTTTCTTTAATAAATAATGACCCCCGTTGCACTGTACCACTGCTGGCAAAACCTTATAAAATACAATCACAGAACTAAAATTATAGTAATACATATAGCCGTTTTCTGATTTCTGATTCGGTATTATCTACTAAAAATTTAAAGAACACAACATTTAAGATGACCCAAAACCCTACACTGTAAACCCGATTAAGTTGGCAAAACGCCAAATATTTGAGGTAATCAGTTGCATATTTTTTTTTATTAATGATGTTTCCAATTTTAAGTAAACAGAACTATCAATTTTTGAGTTTGTTGAACAAATAAAAAAAATATATTGCAAACTATCCAACACGGGAATCGAAATCCACATGGCAGACGAGAGAAGTAACCACTGCACCACGAATGCTCTATAGAGTTTCCACTGGTGGAAGTTTTACTTAAGTTATTGTTACTTACGTACTCAAAATTAGTGTTTAATTACTTTGAGCATTAGGGTTTACAGTGTAGTGTACTTGTTTTAATGTTCAACTTCAATGTTTTTTTTTACTCATTACACTATTGTACAGCAAATATCAATAGCTCTGATTCAGATTTTTCATGCTTGTTGTATAAAATATACAGATGTGGAAATTACCATTACTGTAGTATTTCTTCGATATAGCATATTGTTTTGACTTTTTTATGACTTAATTATTTTTTTAAACCAAGATAACGGAAAATGTCACTTTGCGCCACCTGGCGGTCATTTCACGAATTGCCCGCTGTCGTTTTGTCGCGGCGGTGAGTGCGGCGGTAATAGACATTCTCCTCTTCACACATCTGTACATGGTGTAACTCTGATGATAATTATTCTCAGTGCACTCATATGCATATATAAAGCAGCATTCTATAGTATTTTCTTACAGTGAATGGTTGGGCGGGATTGTAGTTGTCTGGAATCTCCCAGGTAAGCAGCACTGAGGTCTTCATGGCAGCTTTCACATGAAAATTTTTTGCAAACACTGCTAAAAGAAAGGTGGAGTAGAAGATTTAGACAAACATGGCTAGCACAAACTGTTCTGCTCTGCCTGTTGCTTTCAGAGGAGTTGCCACGCACTACAACCTTACCTTGTTATCCCTTTCTTCCTTTTACAAAGGACTAGCCCAGTACTTTCACCTTACCTTTTATTTACTCAGCAGCAACCCCTGGCTCAAAGATTTCTACCCTTTTGAACCTATCTCTTATGTTACACAAGGAATTTAGGACACAGGATAGCCCCAGAAACTAGCTGCACTCTCCTTCTGAAATCCACTGCTTGCTTGTGGAAGGGGGGTAAAGTTGGAAGAAGAACCTGGTTGATCGGAGGTTGAATCGTTGAGTGTTGCAAGGGTTGGTGTGGTCCTCCTACCTTGATCGAGCGGTTGAGTTCTGAACTGGATGCTAGGGCTATAAGGCCCAGGGCCCTTGCTGGTGAAGGCACACATTTTGATATCGTAAGTTGTGTCCGCCCTAAGACCATCCAGGTTTACGGTGGACTCTGGAGCAGTGATGAAAAGTTCAGACGGACTCCTGGGACTGTTGATGTCTTTGTATTGAAGGGCGTATTTAATAATGACACCATTCCGTTCTGCCAGTAGCACGGGCTGCCAGGTGACCTGAATGGTAGTTGTGGTGGCACTTACAGCCACGATGCCTTGTGGGAAACCAGAGGGAGTGTCCTCAGAGGTTGTGATCTCTTTAACTGTTTCTTCACCAAAGCCCACCTTGTTGCGAGCTGAGAGGCGGAAAATATAGGTTGCTCCCTTGTGAATTTCTTTGGTGGTGTAGTGGTTCTCTCGCTCTGGGAACTCGATGACCGTCAGGGGCTCGACATCTTTGCGTCCAAAGCGGAGCCGGTAGCCCTGCAGTGGCCCGTGTGTATTGGGCGGTGGGTGCCACTGGAGCAAAGCCGTGCCCATGTTTGTGGGACTGACCATCAGACGTGGCTTCTCTGGGACTGCCAGAAAATAAAACAGAAATGTAGGTGAATGCAGACTGAATCAAATATTTAAATAGGCTCCAACAATGTGTTTTATTTAGAACGCAGCTTTCTAGGTATTGTAGGTTGTATACCATTTGTGTGTTAACAAAGTAAGGAGTATCCCAGGCTGAAGCACTGAGGCAGGATTTTTGAGGACACCCTTCTAAGTTTAGGCAATATAAGTGCACCGATCAACCTTGACATTAAAACCTTAAAACATGAAGCCCAATATTGTGCACATTCCCCTTGTGCTACCAAAACAGTTCTGACACCTTAAGGCAGCGCTGTGGTATCTGGCACCAGGAGCATGGGGCATCCATGGATCAGACTTGTGTATCCAGTACATCCCATGGCTTGAGATTTGATGAGATTTTGATGTGGAGGGTGGATTAAGCCCCAAACACTGCAAGCTGTGATGGACTGGATGTTCTGATACCTTTCGATCATAGCCAGCATTTACTTTTTCAACAACTTCTGTATCATTAGCTTTTCCATGGGATCGGCCTACAGGCACGAATAAGCAATGGGTGCCCATGATCCTTTCACCAGTTTAATGGTATATAATTGATAATCAATCTTAATGTTATGACTGATCGATGTAAGGTGCTTTATGAATTGTTAGTCATTCCAATATAGGTTATTGCAAGGCAGTTTATGTAGTTAGTTTGACGTAACTTCACTTCTTGCTAACGATGCTGTAATAAAGTCAGCTGCCTTCGGAATAAAACACCTGATGTACATGTGTTCATTCAGATAAATAGTTAACAACAATTAGTAATAATAGTATTACGTTGGGATAAACTGTGAGTAAAAGACTCTTTAGATTAAAGGTTCAATTGAACATGATGGATACTGCAATGTGGTCTATTAATTTGTTTAACAATTTCTCTTTGTCTCTCTTTTTTTTTGGGCCATTTCTAAAACACGATTTCATTACCATTCCGTTAATCACCTCGAGTATTCCAAAAGTCAAATCAACAAGTGAGCGGAATTACAATTGCTACCTTAATTGAAGAAGCAATTGTTCCTATTCACTTTTACCCGCGGGAATGGGAAACAGTTTATTCTGCTTATTTGTATGCTGCGATTGCATGATCTGAAGCCATTTCACAGGGTAACCCATTTAATCTCCTACCTGCACCCATGGTTGTGACCACTTTGGGCTTACTGCGAGCTCCGTCACCTTTCGTCGTATAGGCTGCCACTGTAACCGAATAAGTAGTCTCTGCCTGCAAATCTGTCAGGATCATATTCTGCAGGGGGAAAAAAAAGGGGAAAAAAAAAAAAGCAATCTTAAACTCCTAATGAAATAGCGTGGAACGGAATAATAGAGCGACAATAAACAATCATGGACAATTCAGGAACACAATAAGCATTTTAACACATAAAATAAAGACTTAATGTTCTAGGAATACCATGAATGCTAATACAGAAACTAATATGCACTACTATTACTGGGCTTTTGTCATTTAGAAAAGAAGAAGAAGAAAAAAAAAAAGGGTTCATACTGCTGAATGCACGTAGAATGGACTACAGTAACCGCATTGATTCGCACTATAATTGTTTGTTCGGAACATTCAACAAATACAAATAATTTGAAATGCAGTCTTTACAATAACCCTCTGTCCTTTTACACGCCTTTCAGCTTGCTTTTGCCTGGAAGATGATAATGTGTAAAGAGTATATATATATATATATATAAGGTATTAGAATTAACAGAATTGATGGGTACTGTAGTTTTAAAAATACTCACATGTTCAGTCGAATCGTCATGCTCTGACCGGATAATCTTTGAGTGTGAAAAGAGAGATGGAGAGAGAGAGATATTAGATGCTGACTTACATGGGTAAGATTTAATACAGGCAAATGCATAGAAAGAAAGAAAGAAAGAAAGAAAGAAAGAAAGAAAGAAAGAAAGAAATGGAAAGAAAGAAAGAAAGAAATGGAAAGAAAGAAAGAAAGAAAGAAAAAGAGCAATGTATTTCCTTTGGCAGTGGGGAAAATATATACCTGAATGACAGTTTACAATATGTTATTAATATACGAGTGGTGAGAGAAGTGTGATGACAGATACAGACTGCTTCAGTCAGATAAACCCTGCAGCAACTCCTTTAGATGGATGAGTATAGGCAGATTTCATCAGTATTTTCTAAATTAAACCCATACAGTCATGTAGATACCATGCAAGAATTTGTAATGAGAAAATGTATTGGTTCTGTCATCTATGTTATTAAACATATACTGTAGATCTGACAAAAAGAAGAAGATTCCAAATTCAGCTCCTGATGACATCACTACGCCATAACAGGAGCTTATGCAAAGCTGTTTAAGTCATAAATGGCCACATTCGGGAAAAAATAAAAAATAATTCCACAGGACAGTGTGATGTGCAGGTGTTTGCCTACCTGATCCTCATCATCAATCAAGATGTCCTTGATGGCAGAATGGCCCACTGGTTCCCCATTAAGCATCCTGACATAGTGCACCTGGTAGCCGCGAATTTGCCCGTGCTGTCTGTTGAGCACCGGGGATCGCCACAGCACTTTAACAGACGTGGAGTTGACAGCCTCCACCTCGACTTTACGAGGCGGGCCACTGGGAACTGAAGGAATCATGGGATAAAAAAACAAAAAGGTCAACATTACAGCAGACCCTTTTCTCCCTGACTGGACAACTCCCATGAGCATGGCGGGGTGAATAAAAATCTACTATTACAAAGCTTTTGCATGACACCTATGTTTCAACATTGGCAAATAGAAAAATAAAAATAAAAAAAAAACAACCCCAAAAACAGGTCATAAATGTGACCTCATTTTTTGTTTCTTTTTTTTTTTTTGGAAGACATTAAAAAATGAATTTTGTGGACTCAAAATATGGAGTAAAAATGGTAAAATATATATAAAAATAAGCCAAAGGGGGTTCTTCAATGTTTTGAAGCACCCAGAAAGAGTTTGGCTTGAATGTGTTGAAAAAGAAATAAAAAAATTGAGATAGAGAAAAAAATGTCATATGGGCCATTGGTGAAAAATAAAGACTTCCTTTGTTTTTCTTTGCCCCTTACTGTCCATTTTGTTTTTTTGCTTGAAAAAGTTTGAAAAATATTGGACAAAAAAGTGGACCAGCAAATAACAAAGATCTTTTGTTCAAAAAGAAAAAGAAAAATCCAAAAATAAATGTTAAATGCTGATTTAAAAAAAAAAAGTGTGAAAAACTGACAGTTGGGACTGTTGGAAGCTTTAGGCCTGGGGTTCTTGGAAAGAAAAAGCCGTGTTGAAATTGTCTTGTTTTAGAAGCAGAAAAAAGAAAATATTCAAAAATTCTGGGAAAAAAAAGAAAAAGAGAAAAAAATTGCTGTGGTACTGTTAAAATGTCAGTACAGTGAGCAGAAGCATCAGAAATAATTTAGGTTAATGGGATTAGTTGTGAAATAAAATCGCCCTATTCTTTTAAGCAAAAGCAGAAAGAAAAATGAATCGGGGGGTTTAAAGGTGGCTTGGGTAAAAAGTCTGCCAAATGCAAGTGTGAAAAGATTCAGGGATAGGGGCACAGATTAGCAAAAGGGCACAGCGTTTTGGGCAAAACATACCATCCTCCTCTGTACGGACGAGTTGTGGGAGGCTTTCCGGTCCTGGTCCAACATCTGTATGAGCTGTAACTGTCACGCGGTATTCCGTCCATTTTTCCAAGTTTTCCAGGAGGTATCGTGACTTTTCTGGAAGAATTTCCTTGATCTCCTGGACCGAGGTGTCTTCACCCTCTGTAGCGGCGTACTGAATGGTGTATTTGATAATGATTCCATTCTGGAGCGCCACAGGTGGTGGTTTCCAACTTACCAGAATACTGGTGGAACTAGAACTAAAACATGTAACCTCCTGAGGCGGGGCTGAGGGCTCTGGTGGAGGGGATCCGTTCCAGAAAGATGATGTGATTGGTTGTTTCGAGTTTGGTTGAATTGATTTCCAGGTTCGGTTGTAGGATTAAGCAGGATTTGTTGTTGTGTGTAGTTTTTGTGGTTGGAATGAATATGATGGTGGTGGAGGTTGGGGTGATGAACAAAAGAAACAGAAAAAGAAAAAGGAAACATAAAAAGGACAAAAAAAATGATAATGGATCACATGGACCAACGTAAATGTTTTAAAATAAATATTTCTCAATTAATGGGGTCTCATAAAAAAGGATGACAAAAATATGAAAAAAAAAAACATTCTCAATGGAGATCAACAGAATAAATTCATGAACATAAAATACACATGATGAGACTAGAGGGCCAAATGGAAACCATCACAACATAGAACCTACATTTGTAAAGCTACCTAGGCTACTTACTACACTAATGCATACTGTAAATGTCAATTTGATTTACATAACCTGTAAATAATAAGACTAATCTGAAAAAAAAAAGAAACCTTTCAAAATCAGCAGTCTGTGGAAAGCCCATCCCTGCATTATATACTCCAAGCAGTTACCATCAATCCAAATAAGTAAAGGTTGATGTGTCAGCTCTAGCAGAATCGCAATGTTGCATCGCTCACCAACCTTTCCGATGCCTGTTGGTTTGAGGTAAAAGCCTGATTGATCCAAGAAAACATGAAGTTTAAACTCCTAGACCGTAACATGCAGACAAACTTTTCCTTACTCTCCCCCAAGAACAGGCTCATCAATTACTTCCCAACATCTGAGAGACTGGACTTCTGGACTGATACTTACCTGATCTACACCCTCATTACTTCTTCAAAAGACCTCACATGTATTTAAATAGTCTTTACAAGACAAAAAAAAATGGCACTGTGAAACACAAAATTAAGTTTCCTTGTCTCTTTTATTTTACCGGCAGAGCTTTTAATAAGCGCCCGTCAAATAGCCCGAAGCTCAATTTGAGAAGGTTTGATAAACGTGCCAATCATACATTTGTCTATAACTCAATTTAAATAAATGAATGATAAATGTGAGGTCTGTTATTGAATGGAAATCTCGAAGTCTTCTGCTTCAAGTGTTCAAAGTTGCATTTGAGCTTTCGACAGTGTTTCATGATCTCAAATTGGTTAGGAAACCATTGTCTAAGAACAATTCTAATAGAAGTCATTTGTTGAAAGTGCAAATGCAAACACAGGGGAGAATTATGCCTGACAAAAAAAAAAAAAAAAAAGTCAATAGACAAGGCACGGCATATCAGTCTCTCCCACAAAGACCTTCCGGACTGTTATAGTAAGGAACAGCGTCACTAATTCCATGCTTTATGATTCTCCAAAACTTTTTTTTTTCATGTTCAAGAGGACGGGGTTTCCTGAAACAAATGACCTTGTCGATTGACTTTACTGACCAGTTTCAGTGCCCATACAAGATTATCCTTTGGGAGGGCACATTAACTCTTGAAACATCAAATATGGGCCTGAAATTTTCCACGCGGTTCCATTTTCTCAAACCTTTTCCTTATCTAGGCCTTTTTGATGAATAAAAGAGGTTAGATACCAACGATTCTAAACAAATGCTTGGGAAAATGGAAGGCTTCTGATTTACAGAGGAGTCGGGAGTTTGGAAGAGGACCTACGTGTCTGTGGTGTTTCTGCTGAGATCTCATTGGTGTAGGCACCGGTGCCATGCCTGCTCCGGGCTGCCAGCTGAAAAGTGTAGGTGGTGAAGGGCCTCAGATCCTTCAGGAGGTAGGTGGTGGTGGGTTCAAAGCTCACACGTTTCTGCAAGAGCAAAACCATCATATTTGAGTACATGGACTACAGCATCAACACATGTTTAGGTTGTCCCTGATTGCTAAGCAGGAAATTGTGATTTTACGGAACATATGATAGACATACTTGTGGCAATTTTTGGAGATATTCTACAGACAAAAAAAAAAAAAAATGCAACTCTTGACTGGAATTATAATTATAACTGTTTTGCTGTTGAATGCGACCTAAAGAACAGGTTTTGCTCATTGCTCTCAACAGGTTGTTTGAAAAGGGGCAACAACCTTGTAGTTCGAGGACTCGATGCAACCTCGATGGCATTTTCAGTTTCACCACATAGCAGGATATTTAAGCCAAAGAGATGAAAGAGATGTCAGGCAGAATAGCCTTCAACAAATAATATTAACTTATGCACATTTTCATGAAGCACGCCAACAGTTCTAGATCTGGCTGTATATGGACATGAAGTAAACAGACAGTTTGACCATATTGTATCATTATCTGGCCATGTCATTGCTGGTAACTCCAGCCTTTGCCTGTCAAACATACCACCAAGATCTCACCTCCTCCTTCTCGTCCTTTCTCTTGTAAAGCAGTTCGTATCCGGTGATTTGACTGTCCTGTCCGCTCTGTGGAGGAGCGACCCACGACAGCAGGATACTCGTCTCGGATTTGGCTTCAGCTTTAAAGTCTGTCGGCTGAGACGGAACTACGGATCGAACAGTTTTGAATTTCAGTTGCTACAGAACACCAATGCCAAAATCATCACAGCTGCTTCCTATTCTATCTTAGTATTTACACTACCAGTCAAAAGTTTGGACACAAGTTTGTATTTATTTTAAAATTCCAGAACAATTCTGGAGATGTTTCAAAACTACGAAATAACACAAATGGCATTATGTAATTAAGCAACAGCCAGCAACAAGTCAGTTCTTATTTTAAGACATGAAGGTCAGCTGTTGTGGAACGGTTCTTGCAAGAACAGTATTGTGTCAAGTGCATTTGAGAAACCCATCAAGCACCATGATGAAGCTGTCTCTCATGAAGACCTTCCCAGGAAAGCAAGACCAAAACGTACCTCTGCTGCAGAGGAGAAATTCATTTAGAGTCACCAGCCTCAGAAATCATCAATTAACAAACAGCACCTCACATTAGAGCCATTTTGAAGGTTTTCCATGGGATAAGTAGCATAAACATCTCATTATCAACTGTTTGAAGACGATTATTGATGTCGTGAAAGAAAATCATGAAAGACCAGGAGTTAGAAGGTGTGTCCAAACTTTTGACTGGTACTGTCTGTGAAATGACCAAAATCAAGTTAAGTTGACACAAAGAAAGTCGAGAGAAAACATGCTGAATTATATTTCTATGAGTTAATGAGGCTCTCTATTATCATTTACAGCATTATGCTTTATAAAGGGGTAGGTCTGTGCCGGATACTAAAATAATCAGACGTCAGAGATTATGGTTGTCCATAATTTTTAAGTGTCGTTGTTACAATTCAGCCTATTAAAATAAATAAATAAATAAATAAATAAATAAAAGAGGGTGATACGAACCTCCAGTCTTGGCTATGATCTGCAGATCAGATGAGAGAGGTCCATCTCCTACAGAGGTGTACGCCAAAACTTTGATATAGTATGTTTTATTAGGCGTCAAGCCCTGAATGGTGAGAAAGTTAGCATTCCGGACAATCTGTTTCTCCCACTGATTGACGTGCTGACTTGGATCCATAGTGTAGTATACCCTGTAGCCCATGATCTGACCGTTCGCCTCCTCGGGTTCTTCCCAGTGGATGATGGCTGTAGTAGCGCTTAGCATGCGGCCTCTGACTTGGCGAGGAGCCGTGCTGGGTGCCTGCTCAGCAGTTTTGGCCTCTATCGCTTCGCTCGAGGGTCCACGACCGATGTTGTTCACCGCGACCACGCGGAATTCATAATCGGAGTACGGACTCAAGCCGCCCACACTGTAGCGAGTGGTGGCTACACCATCGATCTCTTTATACGAGTCTTCCGAATATTTCGACTTGTGTTGAATGATGTAATAGGAAACTGGCTCTGGGTTCCCAGAATCCCACGTGAGGGTGATGCTGGTTGCTGTACGCTCTGTTACCACGGGAACACCTGGAGGCTTGGGTAAAGCTAGAATGAAAAATAAAATGCTAAGTTATGTTACGTGCTCATGTGGATTTAACTGTAGAACTGAAGAAGAAACTAAAATTCTTAAATCTTTGAGAAGTTCAGCATTGAGGTCCTTGTTTAAGGGGTCATTCTAGAACTAAGTTAGCGAACTCTAGAGGTTAAGGACAAACACTAATTCTAGATCTTCAGCTAGGTTGGTTTTAAAGCTTGGTTCCAGATAAACAAAACTAAATAAAACATAAACTTTAATTACGTAGTAAAAAATTATAATAAAATAAATAATAATAATAATAATAATAATAATAATAATAATAATAATAAAAATCAGCACATTATATAGTCACATATATGGTATAGGTGCTTGTACTGTAAAACACTTACTGTTAAATTATAAAAACTAATTAATTTCAGTAATTATGATTTCTAATTACATTAACATTATGCAAAAAATAAATAAATAAATAAAATGCTTCGGGAGGCACATCTGTAGGCTAAACGTGTTGAACGGTGACACAGTTATTAGCATTCATGAAGCTCGCATTTGGTCCCAGAGCGGTGCTAGCTGAAGGTTACCCTTCACCCCAGACAAACAGAGGCAGTGCTCTGGAACACCGTACAACTAATGTAAAACAGAAAAAGAGGCCTAAAGCCTTGGCAGAGTCCTGCTGATAAAAAAAAAAAAAAAAAAAAGAGGGGCGACAAGGTCTCTCTGGAAGACATGCATTGTATTTTGGAGGTAACAAAAAGTGAACTCTGTGTGATTTATGGCTTTATTTCAGCGGGGATAATGTAAGAGAGCAGATATGGGGTGGAGTGGTTCCTCTGGAGGCCGTCACCCATTAAAGCGAGGATAACTCTTAGCCCGGGAAAGACTGTGACTAATTCTGCTTTATTGTGTCTGGTGGCGGGATGTGTGGCTGCGCGGGTACGCGTCCTCCTTCGGATGAATATAAATATTTTGAACTTCACAAAGCGACTTACTTATCTGCCTAAAGCAACAAAGGCTACTGCAGAGACTAAACAGTCCTCTGTAGTTCTGCGATTTCACGCGGACTGGAATACACGGTTTTGGCTACTTCAGAGATTTGGGACATAATACTGTATAAAACACAACTGCTTTAGCAACCTTATCGTTGGATCTTTGGTATATTTTCTTTACGCTGCTGAATGTTTTCTAGTTTGAAGCCAATCACCTTTGACTGTAATCTGTGCCACTGCTTCGATGACACCCAGCGTGGACATGGCTACGCAGGTGTAGTTGGCCGACTGGCGAACGTCCGTGAGCTCCAGGACATTCCGCCCAATGGGCATGTCGTCCTCCGGGGTCAGGTCTTCCGAGCCCAGCATCCATTTGACGTAGGGCATGGGTGAGCCCACTGCCACACAGGTGATGTTCACACTGCCGCCTGGCATGATTTCGTTATCCGTGGGCGGGATTGAGAAACGTGGTGGAACCCGGCGAACTGCAAGATAATATATGGAGCTGTAGCGACATAGAGTGGAAACTTTAAACAATGCTAACGTTGTCAGATACTGGGAAAACCCTTTACACTGAACATTTTCTATAGAATTTCCTGAACTGACCAAATGGAGAAAATTGAATTTAAATATTAATTGGCCAGGATTTGATCACTAACTTCAAACTACAAACCTTGATGATTTCTGAAAGGCTCAAGGGACAATCTGACAATTCTGACATTCTCACACATTTACTGTACACTAATTTATCTAATTTTCCATTGATTCTGTGAAGCTGCTTTGCGACAACGACCACTTTTAAAAGCGCCATATAAATTTATTTAAATAAATTAAATTTAAAAAAGGGTCAAAGTATTTCATAGGCATTAAAACAATTATTTGCTAGATCTTAATTTTTTATTTATTTATATATATATATATATATAGTCTTCCTACAGTATATCTTTGCCAACATCCCATAGCAAACATCTGATGGGTTTTCCCAGATCAACTCACATATGAAGTCACTGTAATATTCTAATGGTTTATTTTCCACCCAGTGATCAGACAATACCCGTGCTCATCATTAAAACGTTGGGGATTTTTTAATCAATCCATTCATGAACAGCTCTAGCACTGATGATCTGATGGAAGGGCCAAGAAGCACACACAAACACATACATAGACAATTCCGTTTCTAACAGGGTTTCAGCAGAGGACTAGGTTTTTCCACATGAATATTATGCACAAGTCATGCCATTCCAGTCCACATGTAAAAAACAACACGGGGAGGGAACTCGAGGAGCGACGGCATGCTCGACCTCAATGCTGCGTTCTTTTCCATTTGATGTGAAGGAATGTGCTGTCTCACATTGCCACATCAGACAGACATAAAACACTTCATAAAAAAAAAAAATTTAAAAAAAGGGAAATGAGAGAGTAAAGGGAATGCTCGGGGTAAAAAGGCAGTTAGTGGATAGAGGTCTTGTAAGAATTTCGGGAGGAAAAAAAAACAATCATAGGGAAAAATGAAGAGCGGAAAAGGTAGGATGAGAAGTTACAATAAGAGAGATAATAAAATAAACAGGAGAACAATAATAGCAGAAAGGTGGAGCGATGTGCTACAGGAAATTAACAGGATTATCTGTGAAAATGAGCCAGACAGGACTCGGAACGTTATGAGGAGGGTGAAAAAAGAAGGGAAGCTAGTAGACAAGGAAGATAGGAAATCAGACAGAGGCAGGAAGCGGGTTCGAGCTTCTCATTCAGGAGACACCGGTAGCATCGTTACGAGCACAGGAAAACAGGGGACGCTCAGGCAGAACAAGCCAGGAGACTCGGGGACTCAGATCAAACACATTTCGTCAGTGTTTCTGCTCAGTAAACAGTAAAAACCTCTTTTTCCAAATGGCTTCATGAAAGATAACTGGCTTTGCGTTATTTATTTTTCAGGTTTTCTCTCCGTGCTATATTTTTCAAGGCCGCAATGGTGGGAGAATGTCAGGAATGTTTGCTCTTGTGTTGTGGGAGAGGACCGAATGACTCATCGGACGGAAAATGAATGAGATCCTCCCATCGCTAGATCACTTTTAATTAAACCGGCGTCGGCTTAGCGACTTTGTTCGGATGAACTTTAACTCTGAATATTCGGGAAGGGACTTCGATTCTCGTCTCCATTAATAAACAAACATTAAAATGAACTCTTTCTTTCTTTTAATAAATGTTTTTGGAATGAGTGCAATTAAAGGAGGAGAAGAATAAAAGTGGATTAGAGAGAAAGAAGAGAAAACTGATGAAACCCGTTCGGCTTTAAGATGCCAAGCTTCTCCGGAGAGGAATTCTTGCATTATTAAATACAACTTTTCCCTCCTATTATATTTAATTAATATTCTATTGAAGCCCGCTCCCGGAAGACATAATGTTATCCCGTTCATTTGAATACCATTACATTTGTCAAGTCGGCCGAATGATGCTCGACATACATCATTCTTTCATTAGTGGCCCATTAAATGTGTGGGAGAGAAAATCCTTCACGGAGCCAGGAGCAGGAGATCTGGGCACGGTGGATTACAGCCTTGGCTGAGATTCACCGCCCTTCAGTTTTCATTAAAACAAACGAGGCTGAGGTTTTAAAGCGTCCTCTGAGTGAGGGAGCTCAAGGAAAAAATCAGCACCAAAGACCAATCAGGGTGTACTGAGAGGTGGGGTTCGATCATAGTGTCATTCCTGGTGCGTTCTTTGTTTGATGAATTGATGAGGTCATCTTTCTGTACTGGATGGATTTTTTCTCCCATTTATATATATATATATATATATATATATATATATATATATTTTTTTTTTTTTTTTTTTTTTTTTAAATAAATTGAAAAAAATGTGTGGCCATTTAATAAACTGATGGAATTCCAGATACTATATGTGTGGGAACTGATGGGATTTTTTTTTCTAAATTAATAAAATCATGCTGAATTTATTTTATTTTGTTTCAGTTTTAATTAAAATTCTTTATGCATTGATATAATGTCTATTTTACAACAATACATTACGGTTGTAAAAGTGCTTATTGCTATGGTAATAATTCCCAACCCATGTGGTGTTGGTGAATGATTGCTGGATCAGGCGTTCCACTTGGTGAATGTTCATGGGGGACGACTGCACTGGGGTCCGAGACAATGAGTCTCATCATCGTCTTCTGTAAATGTAAACTGGTTTTATTCACGAGAATTAATGTATAATTAATACAAGCTGATCTTCACCATCATGTCCAAGGTCATGGTGAATCAGGAGTCTATTCCTTAAGTATAATTCTAAGATGTATATGTATGTATGGTACTGATTTGATAACCAAGAAGCTTCTGTTGAATTCCTGAGCTGATTTAAGGAACCGAGCAGGAACACTGACTTCAAGAACCAAAGCTAGCAGGAGTTTGTGGTCCATAGGTGGAGCAGCACCTGTTCTTCATGCAGAACGACACACATTCTCTCTCGACATGCGTCACTCTTTAGACGGTTAATCATAACAGCCAAGGCCATGTGCATTCAGCACCACGAACAACAAAACAACAACAACAACAACAACAACAAAAAGGAGGGATAAAGTGGACCGTATCCATGACAGAAGAATACATAAAGAACCGGAACGAGAAACAGAAATGGAAAAATAAAGGAAAAGAGGCCAGACATGTGCATTCACTCATTCAGTTGTATTGGTGACAGCTGTAGTGGCAGTTTCAAGACAGCTATTTCATGTATTTCATGTCTTTGAGTTCTCTGAGTTCAGTACAACGAGACGATTAAAAAGTAAAAAAACAAAAAAACAAAAAAAAAACAACACCAACCTTCTCGCAGCTCTGGGGAATGTAGGAAATTGTGATGCGGAACACAATGAAATGACAAAAGGAGAAAAAACAGGGGAAACACAGAGAGAGTAAAAAGGCCATGTACAACTGCTACTCATACATATCTGTTAGAGGAAGGCCATTCGGTAATTTCGGAGAGAATCCTAGCTACACTTATGTACTTTAGAGAAAAGAAAAAAAGACTGAATTGCTTTTAAAATATTACACAGCAAAATCACCAGTGTTGACTTGACAACTACAGTTTAACTGTGCAGTATTATACAGTAACATCTCGACTCGCTATATATCTTCATAGACTCTCTGGAAATCCGTCATCTTCATCCATCAAGATGTTTTTGTTAATTTTATAAGTTATAAACCATTGGAACCTATTTTAAGGACTTTTAAGTTTACACCCTCAATCTCTAATAATCTCATGCTAGGTTCAGGTTTTCCATTAATGTTATTGCAGTTAAAGAATAATATACTAAATGGCAAACAAATCGAATTATCTTGATAGAATTTCCAGCTGCTGCACAAAAGCAACAATATCAACAACAGTAGAAGTCCATTCAGCACTGTTTGATTTTGCCGTGTAAGCAGATTTACATTAACAATACACCATGTGGCTATGTACCTACAGTACAGTATGTTATCATTTAAATTATACTTGTATAGTAGCTGTGATTTTCATATCCTTACATCCTTACTGTCTAAATTTCTCAAAAAGTCAAGCAAATAACTTTATTAACAAACAGAACATAATTTTAACTCATAATAATGTAAAACAAATCCTAATCCGGCTACAGTACAAGAATGACAGTAGATATTTAAACCCATGGATCAGCAAAACCACATTTATATATTTTACTCCCTTATTATGATACGCAATACAGTATGTTACTTATAAATCGAATCATTTGTAAAAAAAAAAATCTAATGTTTACAATTAGCATAATAATTTAGGTCTATATTTATGTAATATTTGTTGTAGCGCATTATCCTGAGCGTTACTGTACATAAATACAACAAATGTAATTAATTTTATTGATTTTGCTTAATTATTCAAGCAACATTAACCCTTTGACATATGCTGTTATGAATAACTTTCAGATTTTGGGGAACTGAAACAAATTGCAAACTAGTAAACAGTGAATACGGGTATATTTTTAACAATGATTTTTTTATGTACAGTATTAATGAGAATAGTCAATAATTTTGTTGCACAAATTTTTATAAGCTTTTTGTAGTAATTCCAAATTAAATGTTTTCAACTATGGTTTGAATGTAATATTATAATTAAAAAATGATAAAAATCATAGCAAGGATATCCTGTCTCCTTTATATTACTATATAGTAATTGATATAAATGTAATATTTCATTTAATTAGTCTTTTGAACATTACTTCAGTTAAAAAGAAAATTCACAAATAACAAAGCTCAGAGATAATGTTTATTGTCCTAAATACAAATGTAACTGTAAAATTATATATGTCTTAAATGGAAGCATTTGTTTTCAGCTGTACAATATATAAAATGACTATAATCATGTATTTTTTATTGATTTAGGAACATTGATTATTGACAATTTAGCATATATTAAATAAATGGCCATAAGTAATAATAATAATAATAATAAAAATAATAAAAAAGAAGAATTTGAGCTTTTTTTATTTTCACTTAAAGTCAAAGGGCTGATGTCGTATTTATAACAAATTTATAGATCTTTAAGCATATGCTCACGTTATGCATTTAATCTCAATGACATTTTTGATCAATAGAAAGTTTCTTAGTAAATTATATTTTTCCCCTCCATTGTTGGCGAAATAGGGAAGAAAAAAGAGAGTTGGATTCGGGGTGCTGTAGGAAAAAGAACGAAATAAACATGGGAACAACCCATAAACCTGTTGCAAGCTTGGGGGTCAGTGTAATTAGTGTCACACCAGGCAATCATGGCATTAAAGCAGGAGAATTAACAACAAAAAAAAAAGAAGATAAAGAAACAATCACTGAAAAACAAACAAAATCGACGAAGGAGCATCAAATGCGACAAATATACTTACAAGAATTTGCAGTCAGGAAACTTTGCACTTTCCAATGATCCATTTATTCTGATCATTTCTGTTCAATAGGTTACGATAACACCCTCGATATATATATATTTTTTTTATAGTAACACTAGCTGTGTAATCAGCACAGAGTTGTCCCTGTGGGCTTTCCTACCTCGGACATATAAGTTCGCAGGAGCCGAGTAGCGCGTGCCGTCGTTATTAGTCGCGACACACTCGTACTTTCCTTGGTCTGACTCTTCGCTCTGTTCGATCTGCAGCGCTCCTGTATGGCGGGAAAGAATATGGAGCAGATTCGGGTGTTAAGCAGAACACAATCTCACAGTGCAACAGAGTAACGTTTATCATCTTTTCTTTTTTCTTTTTTTTTTTCTCCCCCCACACAATCCCTGTTTCCCAGACCTTTTATGTATTTCCTTCGTATTGTACAACATATACTGTACGTAAAGAAAGAAAGAAAGAAAGAAAGAAAGAAAGCAAGCAAAAAACAACTAACTGCTCTTGCAGGTGACTGAATGCATTAAAGCTTTAAAATCAGCCACCTGCTGATTTCTGCTGGATTCGGACCGAGCCATAAAAACGAGAACAGAAGAAGGAAAAAAACCACAACGGAAAAAAAGTCACAAACCTTTTTAGATGCTCGCTGTAAAAATGTGCGGACGCCCCATCATTTCTAATGCAGTGCCTTTTGTGTGGCGTCTCAATGAGATTTGAGGGTCAAATCGAGGTTACTTTGGCGTGTGCTGATATTCGCTTGTTTTATATAAAAGCATGTTGGAAAACACCTTAAAACAAACTCAATCGAAGAAATTTAAGCATGTACTGTATTTTTTTTTCTTTTGATCAAAATTTTAATTCTAATCCAATTAGAAGTTCTATAATATACTTATAATAAAAAAAGATTGTACATTGACGTTATACCCGACTATCAGCACATGCACAGTGTGTATAATTTGAACACCTATAAAATATTTGTATGGATTTCTTGAATTTTTAAAAAAAAATTATTATTCTCTTCAGGCCGTGCACTGCAGTAGACGTTTGAGGCGCCGCAAATTACGCACTGATCATTCTCTTCTTACAACACACTGTACAAATCACATTGATGGAAAAGGAGAACATACAGTCTACATGTTGCAGGGTTTCTAAAGCACTTTAGCTCTTGCTTTAACATGACTTGGATGCTATTTGCTAGCATTGCCAGTATAATATTAAAAAAAGAAAGAAACAAAAAGAAAGAAAGAAAAAAAAAGGGTTTAAAATTCGAAGGGACAGAATAGAGCCCTGCAATATACAACACCTGACAGGACTGTTCAGCATGGGAGAGGATGAATGACACTGCTTCAGGGCAGCATGGATCAAACGAAAAAAAGGATTACAGTATACAAAAGCAGCATAACCAGGGAGGACAGTTTAAAAAAATAATAATAATTGAAAAAAAAAAGATTTCTGAGTTAGCAAATTTGGCGTAGTCAATTGTAAATTCGAATTAATCAAGGATGGCCCATGACTCGCAAAAAGAACCCAAAAAATAAAAAAATTAAAAAAGGTTTGCGACAAAAAAAAATAAAAATAAAAAAAAAGATGTTTGCTGCCTGGGCTTTAAAAAAATTGTGTTAGGAGATTCAACATCATCCAGACCATTACATCACCCTCTGTCCCAAAATGATTGACATGCAAAGTCAAGAAATGTATGTCAGTGCAACTTACAACCTTTTTTTTTTTTTTTTTTTTTGTCAACCCTTAGCTGAAAAATAAAACGTAGGTGCGTTAGAGGTGAAAATTCAGGTCAAAATGGCCAACAAGAAAATCAACCAACCACTGCCATAGCTTGTTCAAAGCTACAAACGACACCCATAAAAATCCACCAATGGGATCAGCAGTGTGGTGTCACATGACCAAAGGAAAAACTGTTTTTTTTTTTGTTGTAAATAGAAATATATAAATATATATATATATATGCATCAAACCACATCTCCACCTCCTGAGTTGTTGTGAAAAAAAAAAAAAAAATTCACAAAACAGGCACCTCGGTTTCTCTGCCAGACCTTTTGTTAGCTTTTCCCCAACCCTGAACAATAAAAAAAAAAAAAAAAATCAAAACATCAAAAAGGAAAGCCTTCAACCCAAGAAAAGTAAGAAGGGAAAAAATAGGTGGTAGAAGTAAAAAAGCACCGGAGAAACTTTATCAAAAAAGTGGTTGTTTGGGCTTTTTTTTTTTTTTTAAAGAGAAGGGTACAGGTAGAGGAAAGCACATAGAGATTGAGAATTAAAAAAAGATAAATAGACATTATTTTTTGCTTGAAAAAAAAAAAAAATTCTCGTGGCAGAGGATAGGCGAGAAGTTGTCCGCGAGTCCGTCATCGCATGGCACGAGTGTGCAAGAACAGCTAAGGGGGGAAAAATGTTTGGTTGTTTTAGTTGGACAAAAAGAGGGACACATGAGTCGCTATGGCCAAAAAGAAAGACAGAACGAAAAGCAATAATAATAAAAATAATAATAAAAATAATAATTAAAATAAAATAAATCGAAAAAGGATAAGAATAAGAAATAGAAGCAACAAACAAAAAGGTAAAAAATTAATAAAACGCCACTGGATATGCTTCTTTGTGTCACAGTAAGCATATCGCAATTTATTAATTGGAAGAAGAAGAAAAAAAGAAATCAATGAAAAGAAATGAATTGAGGAATGAAAGCAGATACGCAAAGGTCAGATGGGAAGAAAGAAATGGAGAAGGGTGGGGGGTGTTTAAGGGTTTAAGGGAGGGGGAGGGACGAGGGACGAGGGGGATGATTCCGGGTGTTTGGATGGTGGGACGAGACATATACATGGAGGCGGACGGGATGGAGGGACAGCGAGAATGAAGTTTTGTTTTTCATTCTGTGAACTTCGGTTCAGCTCTCTTACCTCGTATTGGAGTACCACCTGGGTGGATAATATGAATGCAAATAAGATTGGAAAGAAGAAGCATTAGTACGAGAGGAAGGAGGCTGGGGGCTTTGGAAGAAGAATCAAATTAGCTGTTTGTGTTTTTTTTTTTTTTTCTGTCTGATTGATTGTTTAGTTTTTCTTTAAACAGAGTATGTTATAGAAAAAAAATGATAAGTAGGTACTGTAGAAAAGATTAGAGAGACAGAAAGAGAGACAGAAAGAGAGACAGATTGATTTCCTCTACTGGTTAAACAAAAGAACAAGTAGGTTATCATTGGAAGGTGTTACATTGGTTAAGTACAAGGATTTTCGAAATTGTTTAGTTGGAGTTAGGATCTTTTATCGTCAGAATTTGTGGTTGTTGTTTTTGGACAACCTCTGATTGTAACCTGGATTCACTTTCAGGTAGAATTAATTTTTTGTGTGGGACAAAGCACTATGGTGCTGAAAAAAACGGGGAGAAGGGGGAAGAAGGAAGGGGGGTGTTGGAGTAAAGGAAGTGAGTCAGTGAGAGAAAGGACGTCCACACATGGAGGGACACATCAGAACATTTTTCTTTTTTTTTTTGCTCTTTTCATTTTATGTGTCCTTAACCAGGTGCGTGTGCGTGTTTTTCTTGGTTATATATTTATATACTCATAGAAATGTGTATGTCTGCTATACTGTACATCTGTGCTAACTGTTAGTAAAATGCATGCCATGCATTTTAATAAGAGTTTTGAGAGACATGAAACATTAGTGGGGGTGATGTGTGCTTCAGAGCTACGCACTTACCAAAAGACTCTGGAGATTTAAAAAATACGGAGAGAAGAAAGACAGCATAGAAAATATGATTATATTCCTTATGTTTAGGAACAGGTTTTCGTTTTTTCTTTTCTTTTCTTTTTTTTTTTTTAATTATTATTATTATTTTGAATATTTTTTTTTATTTCAATTCTTAAGACTCTATTGCACATCAGAATCAGAATCAGAATCAGGCGTACATGTGAACAAGAATAAAAAAATATATATATAATAAGAAGAATAGGAATAGGGTCATAAGGTCACACAGTGCTGCTTACAACAAGAGAAAGGAAGTTAAACAAGACTAGTGAAGACAAGACACGTTAGAGAGTCAGGCGGTCACACAGATCAAATTATTAGGGGTTGAGAAATAGATCTCCCCATAGCCAATAAATATGTACTGTATATAAAAAAAATAATAATAAAAGACTTTTTTTTTGGCAGGGAGGAGAAGGAAAATCACACAAGCAGGCAGTTCAGAAGCGAAGCGGAATCTGAGCAAAGCAAAGAAATTCACGAGGGCCCGGGGAAAAGCTAGACACGACGACCACACGGACGCACTACTGTGGCTACGGAATTATGGGAAAATCTTCAGAGAAATCAGCTCACGGGTTCCAAACTGATGAGAAGGGTTAAATGGAAATGCAACCCCACGATAACATTAGTATTACACTATGTATTATAATAAAAACTTTGAATTTAAACACCTGCCTCCGTTTTCAACCCCCCCAATTCAGAATGGCTTATATTAATGACAGGGTTTTGTTGTTACTGTCAAATGTTACAGCAAACAGGGTAATGTAATGCGTTATTTATCAAAAACAGCATGACTCATCATAATTTGATACTTAAGTAAATTTGAAGGGGGGGTACTGTATGTTTATACTTTTACTCGGGTACATAAGTAAAAGGAGGACGTCTACTTTTACTTGAGTAATATTCGTCTAAGGGAATCTACAGAATTTGAGTGCAGTGGTACCTCAGCATAGGAACGCCTTAAGAAGTAAAACTTTCCAGGAAATTTGCCTCTTCATACAAAGCAGATTAGCAAAGCATACGAGCGACCGAGTCTACTTCCGGTTGCGCGTACTTCCGGTAGCCAATCAAAACTCGTTTGCGTCAGTCGAAAGCCAAGCAAAGCAAGTTTACATATTTTTTGCAGGTTTTTCTTTCTCGCATTTTGTGCAACATTTATTGAAGACGATGCACCATGGGTCTCAAGAATTTTATGACGAGGAAAAGGGAGCCACTTTCAGTTTTGTTTTTAAAGCAGCCAGTGCCAAGAGGATTTCTAAATTAAGGTTAGATAAGGTTTAATGTCTATTCTTTTCACAATTTACTTAATTTACATGTCTTTTCTTAATGTTTTGATAGCTTTTTTGGGTGGCTGGAACGGATTATCTGTATTTACATTATTTCCTATGGGAAAACGTGTTTCGTAAAACGAAAATTTGCTTTAAGAACTTCGTATACCGAGGTACCACTGTACATCTGGTGTTCGCACAACATTTAAACTGCATTGAGCATTACACGGCGTGTTGGAGATAAATGAGCCTTTCTGAGCTAAGCATTGTTCTGAAGTCGTATTTGCAACGTTGCATTGGGATTGTTCATTTAGCGACAGAACCTAATACTTAGGTAACATTGGCAAATTAACGTTACCACAACTTCTGACAAATTTGAAAGATTCATCCTTCCGAAAGTGACGTGTGCCGTGTGACGACCTTATACATAACTATGAGCTGTTTAAGATGAGATTGACGCGGTGGGACGTTCGCCAACAAATCATTTAGATTTCCCGACATAAACAAGCATTTCTTAACTAGTGTGATCGCAGGGTTACGCGGACGGCGGTCACATAACAGCCATTTCAATCAGCTTGCTCTGGGGTTGCGTTCGAATAGTCACACATGGACTCGTCGTTCTTCGTTAGATTAGATGAATATAATAATCAAAAACTGCATGAACCATGTGGAGGTGGGGGACAGGGGGAGGAGCTCCTTTGTTCTGAATGAAGCCCAATGTTGAAAATTAGTCATTTTAGACAAGAAATTGAACATAAAAAAAAAAAAAAGGAAAGAAACAGACACAGGAATGGTTGGTCACTTACTGCGATGGAGCAGTAGAAGGTACAAGTAAATAAAATAAGGATGATGATATAAAACCTGCTACGTGTGCAGTCACAGCAGTGAGTCATGGGTAATAATGGAAGCGCTGAAGAAAGTAATAAAAGACGCCTCGAAAGCAACACACAAGGATGTCCAAACACGCGCACTCATCCACCCACACTCCCTCGCACTCACACACACACATAACACAACATAGATAAACTTATGCCATTATCTACATAAAATAAAAAAAGTTCTAGATGAGGAGGAAAAAAAAGGTTTTAAAAAAAATTTTAAAAGGAAAGAAAAAAAATACAGGAATGAAAGGAATTCTGGTTTCAAAATCTTTGGCAGAGGGATGAGGAAATTTACCTGATCGGAGCTGTTTGATTCTGCCATTGTTGTTGCTGGTGTTAACAGGGAGGAAATCTTTAAACCAGGAGATGTCGGGGTCAGGGTTCCCGCTCGCGGCACACAGCATGGTGGCGGTGCGCGTTCGTTCTACTACCTTCAGCTGAGGACCCATGTCTATGGTGGGGAATCCAGAAGGAAGCTGGTCCTCTGGAAAACACACACACGCAGAGCAAATGTTACACACATGGTCTTTGATTTACATAGTTAGCTAGCACAAAGCACATTTTGTATGATCTCAAGTGTAAGGGTTGTGACCTAAAATTACAGCTGATTAAGTGTTTATAAACGTTTTTCCCTCTTATTTCCTTAATTAGTCTTTTAAATTAAAACGCAAACAAACAAAGTTTTTTTTCTTTTGTAATTTTTTTCCCCAAAACGCTATAAAACCATCTCCCACAATTTAATCGCATTGGATAAATCAGCCTGCCATATGTTGGTTGAGTTTTAATTAAACTGCAGTCAAACTAAAAGTAGTGGCAATAAATTAGATCAAGGAAAAAAGTATTAAGCTTTGTTTCACACTAAATCTTTTTACAATACAGTACATTTTGTGCCGTCCGTTTGTGTATTGACCGATCGAGTGTCCGTCGGTCGTCCCAATGGTTTATATAAGGGACATAATGCAGCAAATGCAACAGCTTCCCACACACAGTGTGTGCGTCTCATATCTCTTGTACACACACTACAGTATCCCAAATCATATTGTTAACTATGTTGACATCCAAATTGCATAATGTCGTATAACAAGAAATGTATTAGACAGGAAACAACCCTTTCTCTGCTTCGACATTCTCCAAAACACATTAAAACCACTAACGTCAAAGAGGAAGTACCATCGCCTTACTGATCACGTGACACAAAGAAGCGATGTGATTGGCTCGTCACAATGCCGCAGTTACGTGTTATTCCTTCCTCAAAATGTGGAATTTTAAAGCTTTTTAAAATAAAGTTGTGTAGAAGGCTTCAACGTGGGCATTTAGTTACAGACAACCTGAGAATAATAATGTGCCAAAGGAAATAAACGTTTAGTTCTTGCTACATTGATAAAGGTGTTCAAAATATGTAATAATCTTCTTTGAACAGTTGGTACCGGGATGTATCAGCTACTTACTGTATGTTCTGTAAATTCTTCAAAACGGTTCTAATCTGAGGTGCTGTTTGTTAATTGGTGATTTCTGAGGCTGGTGACTCTAAATTAACTTCTCCTCTGCAGCAGAGGTAAGTTTTGGTTTTGCTTTCCTGGGGTAGTTTCATCAAATGCACTTCACAATACTGTTGTCATTTCATAGTTTTGAAAAAAATCCAGTATTGTTCTAGTAGGTAGAAACTGAATCCAAACTTGCGTCTAAACAAGTATAAAGTTCTATTAAATCAGATTTGACGCAACCTTCGGAAAGCCTTGAAATTGTCATAATTCAAGCATTTATTTTTTTAGAAAGAAGCACAATTATGCTTCAAAGTAATAATCATAGCTTTGTTGTACTGTATAATATCCATAATAAAAAGCATTGTATAAACCTCCTGAGACCCAGACTGTACTGAGTTGTGTACATTGCAATTCCTTTTCACTGCTTCTCTTCATATGCACCTGATAACTATGCACTTCCAAACGGAAGGAAGTTTGGCGAAAGAATTCTACCTAACTATCCTTGTATGGGCGTGACGGTGGTGTAGTGGTTAGCACTGTCGCCTTGCACCTCCAGGGTCCGGGTTCGATCCCCGGCCAGGCTCGATTCCCGTCTCTGTGTGCATGGAGTTTGCATGTTCTCCCCGTGCTTGGTGGGTTTCCTCCAGGTACTTCGGTTTCCTCCCGCAGTCCAAAGACATGTAGGTTAGGTTAATTGGCGTTCCCAAATTGCCCATAGTGTGTGAATGAGTGTGTGAGTGTGTATATGTGTGTGTGTGTGTGTGTGCCCTGTGATGGATTGGCACCCTGTCCAGGGTGTACCCCGCCCCAAGTCTACTGGGATAGGCTCGAGGCCCCCCGTGACCCTGAATGGTGGGTTGGTGAGTTTCCACCAGGTTCTCCGGTTTCCTCCCACAGTGCAAAGACATGCAGATTAGACGAAATGCCTGTGAATGTTGTCCTTAGGTCTTACCTCGGATGCATAAATGGGAATAAATACAATAGGATTGATGGTCCTCATACGAAGATCACAAAATGAAGTATAAACTATATAGTTGGGAGAAAATGCCACACCCTCATATGAGGATATTCGGGTCACAAGAGGATAAATACCACAGGCTACTAAAGATATTTTCCTTTTTTAAGATTCTAATTAGTTATAATAAGTAAAAAAAAGTGTGTGACTTCACTTCCTGTTACATTAAATAACTAAACCACAGCCCGCTCCAGCTAGTGCACTATTTTTACACTTATCTCAGTGGGTTAGTTATGGAGCCACGCAGAGCCTGGATCTCTGTTTCTTTCATAAGTCCATCAGCGTTCTTTGTATCTTTCCTCTTCACGCACGGTCTCACACCTCCACTCGAAAAGCTTCTTGCAGTGTTGTGTGTAATATTTATCTTTTTTTCATCCCCTCTACTAAATTCCAAGAATTAATTATAATGGTTATAAAAGCTGGCATAGATCTCTATGCTCTATTGTACTTGAATAATGAGTCCTAATTAAGTGTGTGTGTGTATGTGTGTGTGTTAGTGAGTGTTGGTGTTCCGTGCTCAACAGTTGCACTGTTTCTGTTCTGTGAGATGTGAAATCAGATAAGTGGCACAGCGCGGCAAACATCATCTAAAGGCGACTGCACACACTCACACGTGTGCGCACACATACACACACACACACACACACACACATATACACACTAAACAAACCCAATCTTACACAGATAAGCTCCTGACAGGCCCGGAGGGCTTTGGACAAAGAGCTCGCCGAGGACGACAACAGTGCTGGCAGGAAAAAAAATACACACATTACACACACCCCGCTGAGAACACACACTCTCTGACACGGGAAAAACACACACGCTTCACATCCAAGCCGCATTCCGCCCAAAGGTATGGTAGCCAGGGTGATGTAAACATACACACAACCTGGGTTAGCATAGCAATTGGCAGGATTGGGTACCTGGAGCACCGTTCTTCCTGTTTTGATACGGGTAATTAAATCTCTCTCTAATCTCCCTCTCTCACTCGCTCTGGATCTTTGTTTTGGAGACGTTCCCGTCATTAATTTTGCATGAGCAGTGTCATGTGGAAAATGCCACTGCGTTACGACTGTCATGGCCGAGCTCCAATCCCGGAGAGAGCTTAAAAGAGAGCAATCTTCTTACTTTTTTATTTATTTGTTTATTTTAAAGAACTCTTGAGGTACTTTGCTTATTTCCAAAGGAAAACCTGGACTTTTTTTTAAATTTGTTTGGTTAATTGTCAACGCTTTTATTATGTATTAGAATATTAGAATATTATATGACATAGCACAATGGCCTCACACCTCCAGGATTCCAGCTCGGAGTCTGTGCGCATGGAGTTTGCATGTGCTCTCCATGTTTGGTGGGAGTTTCCTCCGGGTACTCCGGTTTTCTCCCAGACATGCAGGTTAGGTTAATTGGTGTAACCAAATTGCCTGTAGTGTGTAAATGTGTGTGTGAATGTTGACCGAAGGTCCTACCACGGTCATACAAATGGGAATAAATACCATTGGCCTCCATAGTCCCTAGTTGGACTTCAGAGGTCCCTAGGTGATGGATACTTTGGAAATACTAATCCCAATACGGGATCTGGATTATGAAGGAAATGGGAGGCGTTAAGGGTGGGGATTTGGGTTAAATTCAAAAGTGCTATGGCAGTTGAAAAAGTCTGGCTTGATCACGGTAGGGGTGCAGAATGGTTGATGTTCAAGGGAACCCCAAATCTCTATTGGCGTCCCCGATGGGTTCTTTAACTGGTCAAACCTTCTCAAACTTCCTACAAAGTACTAGATGCTCCCTAATAAACTGAAACTGCGTTCTAGAGTTCTACACGTAGCGTTCAAGTGTTCCTCAGAACTTTAGAGGTCGCCTTAATGCTCTGAAGGACTTGTGCAGGAGCTCTTCTTAAAATGTCTTGACATTCTTCAAGGAACACTACGGCCATGGAGACAAGACAAACAGGACGCAATAAGATATGGTTTAACGCTGATGCTGATCAAGGGAAGGATGGGGAGGTTCGGTTAAGCTGAAGTTAAACTTTCATGGAAACGATTCGACTCTAGTAAACCCGAGCAGCCTTTTCCTGAACTCTGTGTGTGGTTTGTGCTTTGTAGTCGCTCGGGTGTGTAATGTGACGCCAAGTCAAACAAGACGAGGAAATGTTTTGCACAAACCGAGAGTAAAAACAACACGGCAGGCCCTCAGTTATTCCAAGTGCGGAAGAAATCTCGGGTTGCGCCACCATTCGTTGAAACGTGGACTGGGAACGGTAAAGCTGCAGAATCACGTCTGCTTTGAATTGCGTGCATGAGACAGGTAAATACGCTCGGTTTCAAAGCTGTCTCCAGCATGCCCACTGACTCACCCGGTTTATTCTTTGCGAGCGATGTGATCGCATTTATTATCACACCATTTATTCCGCCCGCATTCATCATTCAGATTTGTTCGCTGTGATTCTTTGCTCAGCTGATCTCGTAATTCAAAGCTTATAAAAACTGTGTCAGGCATTTCAGATTCTAGGGTTTTACAATCTTCTTGTGCAAACTATTTACGAATTTCATTTCGTATCCTGTTAAACATGCTCTGTAAACTTTACGCCAGACGAATGCACATAGTTAAAGTGGGACCAGTGAATATCCTAACCGTTGTTAAGATTCCTGTCTGCTTTAGGAGCTGGAGGTGATCTAAATTGCCATCTTAGGTTTCGAATCAATCACATGTCCTGGGAAAGAAGGTACGACGCGGTATAAAATGGCAACAGGAAAAGGGCAAAGCAGCTGAAGAGGTCCTTTGAGTATTTTCAGAGGAAACTGCAAACCTCTAGCTGACCTTAACGCGGTGTTCGATACAGAGGAGTGGCAGGTAAAACGCTGTTATGGGGAGCTGAGACTTGCTGGAGGTTGTGGTTAGACTCCATGGTGTGTTTATGTGAAGAGGTGTCTGTTTCATGTGCTTCCAAAGGGGAAAAAAAAAAAAAAAAACTTGCGGCTAAAATCTGATATCGATCTGGGACAATTAATAAAATACCGTCTCCTGCACAAGTATTAACGCCTCATGGATACCTTTATAAATGCCGTCTTGTTATACAGTACACATAGACACAACTTAGATTAGCATAACTTTGTTATCACAAACTACGATTTGATCTCCATGTTTAACCTCAAATCTTTTGTTAAAGGTCCCATGTCTTACTATTACTTAAACAAGTTGGCACTGGTCTCAGAGATCCCCTAAAGTCTGTGTGTCAGCTAACACACCCCTCAGACAACGCATTTTCTAATTCCTCTAACTCCCTCTGTTTCTGTCAAACGCACAGGTTCAGTCCCTATGTAAATGAGTGACTGCTGGGATTCTCTTATGTGAGGTCACATTAGGTGGGAAATCTAATTGGCTTGTTTAAACTGGACAAAAGGAGAAAAAGCAGGGAATGTTTTTCCCTCATATCTTTTTGTTTGCACACACACACACACACACACACACACACACACACACACACACACACACACACACACACATATCCATTTGAATATCTTAAAATGCCTCCCTAATAGCTCGCCTATAACTAATGACATTTTATTTCCAGCAGCAAGATGCAGTTTTGCTAATGCAGCTTAAATAGCCTAACTACTTTATGTTAAATCTTGTGTAATACATTTAATCCATCTACGTACTTTATGAGGGGCGTTCGAGTCAAACTGGGATTTGCAATAAACATTTCTGGTGAATGAAGGCATGAAACTGATTGACATTTATAGACGCAAGCACAGTACGGTACATTTGAAACGAGCAAACATTTCAAAGAAAGCCGATCACGATCGCATCTGACGTGCAGTCATACCCGTGAACATTCAGCACTTTTTCTCATTGTTTTCGCCGAACAATGCACGACCTCATCCTACCCACTACACCACTTACACTTTACAGAAACTCAGGAATTATACACTGGGAGTTATTGCCACATGCGCCGTACATTCCTGACTTTGTTTCAAGCCATTTCCACGTGTTTGGCCCGTTAATGGAGTTCCTGGGAGGCCAGTGTTTCGGACATGAAGCAGGCAGTCCGATCATGGCTCTGGCGTACTGAGAAAACTTTCTACCTTGATGGTATCCAAGCACTAGTTAGAGTTTCTACTCTCATAACTGTGTTCTGCACAATCAAAAGTCCTGGTTTGACTTAAATGTTTCAAACATTTCAAACTGTATTGGTTTATTTCATTTTTTATTTTTTGCAAAGGGTCCCATGCCGACTTCCTAATTGTCGAAAGTATCAAAGAAAGAGTGAAATCCCACCTAATTTAACTGCGCCAGGCTGCATCTGGGCCCTCTGGCTACTCAAAGCACAGCAAAACAGGTTAGGAATCGATGAGCGCAAATCTCAAAGCATCGCCTAAGTGCAAAATGAGCTTGCGAGTGCATTTGCACTGTTTTGCTATGAGAAATCAATATCTGACCCTCTGCTTGCTCGGTGCAATCGCCTCCAAATATTTCTACTTAATCTGCCAACGCCACGAGGACGTGTATCGGCAAGCAGCGAGATGAAACCTGAGCGTTTTACACAATACTAACTGCTACTACAGCTAGTATTCAGGACTATACGGTCGACCCGCCGCACGAGACATTTGTTTATTTTCCTAGATGCTTCGCTCATTTCCTTTTAGGTCTTTTTTTCTTCCGTGTTAATGATGAAATCTGTGTGACTTATTGCAGGAAGTTAGAAATGTGAATATGTGATTCATTATGCTAATCAGAACAGCCACAAACGCCTGAACTTCTGCGATTAGATGACATGAAATGCAAGTTGTAAGCATAAATAAATGAAGAAATGCATCCATATCGTGTAACATAATTCATTTAGACTTGCGCATTGCTTATCCTGATGAATTTATGGATTTTTATTTTCTGAAGTCTGAAGTCTGAAGTCTTGCGTCGAAAATGCCTCTTTTTTTTTTTTTTTCCCTCCCCCCGTGTTAAAGACATTAATTGGCCGTAGGACGCCGCGCCCTCCAGCTGTTTGCTACGTCAATCATGGCGAACCCGCGCTCTCAACATGCTCCAAAATGCCTCAGGTGATATTCAGAGCGTTTCAGAGCTCCTCAGCATGGATGCTGTGCTCTTTCCCGCGCGAAAGGAATAGCAATGATTTATGGAAAATCTCACTTTCTCTGCGTCTGAGACGAGGAACCTCAAAGACTCAGCAAAGTCAAGGCTAACACGGATCACTGCTGTATTACGCGTCGCTAATGGTGTTATGACGGTCAAGAACGGTCAGTTTGTTCACTCAGCTTAAACCATGACCATGCAAAGAAGCTTCGTGAAAATTCATTCTGGTAACAAAAGTAATGACTGGACTGGAGCTTGGTCATGGTGTGGTCATTGAAAAAAACGATTAACATTTTCAAAAGCCTTTGTCCCCGGGAACATTCAATGAGTCAGGGAAAAAATGGCCTTGTTTGATTACCAAAGGCGACCTCATCCTGCCCACTGCACCACTTGCACATTACAGGAACTCGCCTGGGAGTTACAGCCACGTCCACCTCGCTCCAAGCCATTTCCACATGTTTGGACCATTAAAGGAGTTCCTGGGAGGCCAGCGTTTAAGAGGCAAAGCCTGCAGTTCGATCAACGCTCCGGTGTACTGAAAACAGTTTCTACCTTCCTGCTACTAAACACTACTAAAATGCCTCTCATAGCTGCGCAACCAAAAGTCCTGGTTTGACTTGAACAAACCTTGGATGAAGGAAAGAGTTATTATTGCTTTATTTCTTTTATGGAAATAAGTGATGAGGTTCATAGGAATAAATGCGAATTAGAATAAATATTCTAACATTCACTTAACTCACTTAACATCTAATCCTGAAGAGACAATCGAGAGTGACTGGATTGGAAAGCAAAACTAAATCTAACAGCAAAAATGTGATTGGTCATAGCTCTTATTTTTCCATATGATTTTTTTTTTTTTTTCATTTCTCCATATGAGGGAGAATGTCCATATCTTATCACAAACTGGTTTATTTTTTAAACTGGTAGAAAGTCAGGTGACCGTGGGACCAGTGTGTCAACACAGAAACACTCAAAGACCTGCCAAAGTCACAGCAACCAACAGCTGGTCACTTAGGGAAACACTGCGATCATTAGATTTGCCTGGTTTGGTATTTTCTGCACACACACACACACACACACACACACACACACACACACACACACACACACACACACTCATCCACATGCACATACGGACAAAGATTAATCGGCATTACATTTATAAATCACCATGCAAATTAAAGTGTGCCTCACTGCAGCACCTCTGCTGATTAACAGCCCGAGCAGGCAGCCGGCAGCAGCAGCAACGTTTCCTCCAGCCGCAACGCTAAGCAAATACCACCAATTATTGCTAATTAATTTGTGTTCTCGACACAGTGTTTGGCGTAGCGGCCTTTTAAAACACAAGGGTTATTGACAAAAACATTAAAATCAATAAATTAAGTAATATCGCGCACGAGCCTGCGCGGCAGGAGGCTTTATCACACCCGCTCCGTTAGCGGTTCCGCTAATAAGCATGGGCTTGTATTTCGATTTCTGGCCGAATAAATAAATTACACCAAACGGATGTTGGGTTGCTCGGGGGAGCGACAAACTTGCTTCATGCAATAAAAGAAAAAGAGAGACAAAGGCAACAAAGGCAACTAGCTATATAATGTTGGCTAAATTTCTGTCCACTTTGTCTCACTAAAACACTGTTTTAGATATTTTTTGTTTCTGATTATTTTTTTTTTCTCCAAACAGTTAGGCATAATCAAGAAGTCAGCAAAATCATCCAAAGAATTCTAGAGAAACTCAGTAGCATATGCTAATATGTCACATTTACTAATAGCTATTTTGGCTTCCAATGTTGCTAGATAGCATTCTTTATAATGCTAGCTTTAAGTTGGAGTTAGCTTCCATTCCCTAGATAATGTTCTCTATAATGCTAGCTTTAAATTGAATCTAGTTGTCTAGCTTATACTGGTGAGATACTGTTCTGTATAATGCTAGCTAGGAGCTAGTTAGCTAGCTTATATTGGTGAGATGTCATATATAATGATAGATTTAACTTAGAGCTAGTTAGCTAGCTTACTGTATGCTGGTTAGCTAATGTTAACTATAATGGTAGCTTTCACAAGGAGGTAGTTAGCTAGCTTATGTTGGCGAGATAATGCTATCTACAATGCTAGATTTAACTAGGAGCTATTTAGATATGTAATGCTAGCTAGATAACATTTAGTCACACTAGCTTTGTGAAAACAATGTTTGAGAAGATAAATGTTTATATTAGAATGTTTTTACCTGAGAATTAACATCTTTACAAATGTTTACCTGTATGTTTGAGCTAGCTAAAAAATTATCTTAGCCATGTATGTTTCTTAGTCAATGAGCCACATATCTCTGGTTTACCACGGGAAAATGCACATTCTTACGCAAATAATTAACATCTATTGAGCCCCTAAATGGACATGGGTAGAAAAAAAAAACATTGGAGGGGAAAAAAAAACTATGTATTACAAGAGAAATAAATTGGCATTTTTGTTTGGTAACAATTTGCGAGATATCGAGAATAGATAACAGACCACGTGACTCAAACTTCCAGGTCAATCCTCCAGCGTT
Source organism: Clarias fuscus (assembly GCA_030347435.1). NCBI lineage: Eukaryota > Metazoa > Chordata > Actinopteri > Siluriformes > Clariidae > Clarias > Clarias fuscus. The sequence goes on along the minus strand of CM059225.1, from coordinate 20,343,015 downwards.
TTTTCTTTTCCACCTATGCCCTTTTTAGGACTCTAAGTAAAAACCTTAAAAATACTGAAGATCTCTTATCATCTTCCACACCACTAATGAGCTAATAATGTTGTAAGAGCTCATATGAAGAAATCACTGAGTGATACCGATACGAAAAACTCTTTTCCCCAGACATAATTTAACCCCATTACCCTCCGTGCTCAGGTCATCAAGCAGGAGATGGATGTTCTGCCAAACCTCCATATCTCCCCCAACGACCCCTGACGTTCTTATCTAACCCAGGGAGCCATTATCCTGGAGCCATTAAATTGACATGTAAGACTTTCTGTAATCTAATAATCATCATAAACTGTAATATGTGCTCGGACAAACCGACTACATATTTTACACATTAGCACCTTGATAATTTAGCCAGATCGTATACTGTATATATTTCGTTTTCCATAATGAGGAGTGCTCCTGTTTATTTATAGCTAACTACACAGTAAGTAATATTCTCCTTGAGAGGACCTTCTAATTAAATAAAGCTAATTGACTTCCTATGAACTGGGCCAACATCCAAACATGATTACTTGCTATTTAGCCTGTTTAGCTTAGCCGTGCTTGTTTAGCTGAAAATGAGTGAGGCCGTGGAGAGAGTAGAGGAGGAAGCTAATTCTGTTATCTCTACTGTGGCCGTTTCATTAGCGTCTCGCTAACACAAAAAAAAGCACAAGAAGTAATTTTTCTCGCCAAAGGAACTGACCGAATTGATTCAATTGGTTGAACGATGGAGTCAACGAAGTTTTGCTTATTTTGGCTGGGAGAAGGCGCCGCTATTGTGCTAATAGTGGCGCTTATCTGTTTAGTGGAGAAGTAAATCTATAGGGAAATCAATCTGCAAACTTTGTGTGGACTCGGTTGAAGACAAAACCGTATCTCTGTGTATAACTGTGTATGTGTGTGAGATCACAGTGAGACTTTCCACCCACGGGCTGGAAAAAAAAAAGTGTTTCCCCCCCCCCCCCCCCAGAATTACCCTGTGGCTATAATGTGATCTATTTGTTGCCCTTTTTTCCTCTTGAGCGGATGCAATCTCCTTACAGAAGCCCGCTCTGGGGAACCCTCCTGCTGCAAAACATGTTGGATTACCAACATGGCCGAATAGCTGGAAACTCTTCCGAGTATGACACCTAGCCTTTTTATATTTTCCGCTTGCTTTCCCGCTTTTGTGTGAAGCGCCAGTCCAAAGAGGTTTAAGGTTTAAGGCCCGGCTGAGTCCGCCTCAATCCCCCCCCCGTTTGATAAGAGCTTTTCTTGGCTACACAAAGACTCGGAGACACGGCTGTCCTCTGGGGTGTGACAGGAGTCCGTGTTGGCGTTTTCTGGCAACTGTGCAGGATTGCTCGACTGCACGGACTCAATCGCAGGAGGATGAAGGGAAAGCGGTGCAAGCTAAAACAACATCGATCTGCAGTTTATCTTCTATCGCAGAAGCAAATGAAGGGAGATACAGGCGAGAGAGCGAATGATCGGTCGGCCCAGGGAGGTTAATGAACAACCTCTCTCTCTCTTCTCTCTCTCATTCTTTCTCACACAAGAGCAACATCCTAATGTGAGTTCTTTAATATTTTTTTTTCTTAAATGTACTAATTAGGGTTGATTCCTGACAATGAAACCCGGCAAATCAGATATGCAATATGCATAAAAAATGGGGGGAAAAAACAGCAAAGTAAGAACTTCCCTCAAGGTCCTGGCCTTGGAAGCGGAAGAATGAACAGGGTCCTGGGGTGTGAAAGATGACAGCGCCCTTATGATAAATCGAGCTGCCTCGACACGTAGCGGGACTGCTAATGCACTGCCATATGGCCGAAAACCAAAATGGCTGCCTTAGTAACCTATAACCTCCACCATGACAGAGGAACATCGCAAACCGTTGTTTTACTCGTTCATACATCATGTCCTTTCGAAAGGTTGACAGGATAATACGGGAGAATTATCTTATCAAACTAGGCCGAGGTACTGTGTCAGAGGACGATGCTAACTTTGACCCTTTACACAAAAAACATACGGGGGAAGCAAGCTTGTACCCCCTTTATTCATTATTATAACTGAAAGAAATAGGGCAGACGGCACAATGCTACACAGAATAATGCTGGAAATTAGGATATTATAATTAAGAGTGCTGTTACCATCCATTATCGTCACTTGTGTAATGCCTCCCAGTTAATGACCTTTATCCATGGTGAATTTCACCTCCACCTTTTGGCTACATAGCACAAGTAAGTACCTTTCACCCCTGTTAATTACACCAACTCCGAAAATCACGGTTAATTAGTTCTGCCAGTCGCGAAAGGGATGTTGTGTTTTGCAAAATAACTGGTTAAATAACTAACAAATATAACTTTTTGTGGAGTTTGTGGAACTGTTGTATAAAAGCAATATCACACTCGAGATTGTGCTGTTGTGCTTGATATCAGCATAGCTTGCATATGCTACAGTACATTTACACAATATCATATGAGAGGGAGCATGGGGGCTGCATCACAGCCGTGCTGATATCCAGCACAACAGCACTGCTGTACACAAGAACACATATTTTGACATTTACTCCTTGATTTATGTAGCTGATAATGTAAAATATCATGTTATACTGAAACAAACTAACTGCCTTGCTAACCTAAACTATGACTAGTTTGCTTTTCTTTTCTTTTTTTTTTCCCCCCCTCTACAGGACTTTTTTTTTTTACCCAGGCTAATTCTGGAGAACGCATGGCTCCGACCAAGATGGCTGCCACGTTAATGCTGATGCTGAGAAAATACATCACCACCATCATAGCACCACTACAGCCAAATGCATGCGCTTTTCGATTTGTTGTGAACACTCAGAAAATCAGAGAAGGAAAGCTCGTTCCAAAACAAATATGGCAGCCTCACATTACCTTTCTACTCTCTCGCTTCACATCTACCACGACATTCCTAACGAAATGCTACACGCAGGACGTTTTAATAAAGACTTAGCATACGTGACTGCCGCTAACATTGTCCCAGAAGTTTAATAATGAGTGAATGAAGACACTGCTTCCCTTGTGAGCATGTTTCAATCCCCCCCCTCACCACACACACACAAAACACACACACACACGCACACATACATACATACACACTCATCCCTATTTCTGTGATGTATTTAATTATGTTTCCCCTGGCACAGGAGATAGCGAATTGTTAATTACGCTTTTGTCGTCTCTTCAACAGAACTACTCGACCAAACGGGAGAGCTCTCGATTAACAATGCAGCTGCTTATTCCAATGATGTGCCAAAACTATGACGCCATTTACTTTCTCTCTCTCATTTTTTTTTTTTCTGATTTGAGTTTTTTTTTTTAACCCATTAGTTGCTTCTTCACTATTGCAAATCCCGCTGTGCTCTCTTTCCCTCGGTCCGGGCTGTTTGTTTGTCATCCGTTCTTGTCTGGCGCTGCCTGATCTTAGATAAGGAGGTCATCTTTTGTATCTTCAGTACGTGTTTTTATCAGCGGCCAACAGCCTGGTTATAACCTTATGAAATGTTTGCTGTGTTTTGACAGAAATGTAGGTCAAAAAGGAAGAAGAAGAAATTTCAGCCATGTGTACAAAATGTGCTAGCGAGATTATTACTGGTTTGACTGCTCCGGCGAGCACACATGGCCAGCTCAGATTTAACTAGCGAGCTCAATGCTTCTTTATCACGCAGTACATGGCACACTCGTGTCCGCGATATGAAACAAGCATGTGCCAAGTGAAGTAGCCGTGGCCTACGGTATGAACCGATCCGTTCCGGTGATGTGGTGAAGTCGGGGCGGCCTCGGTATCTATTAATCATAGTCTAGGAGGCTTGGCGTTGTCCTACTTTAATGGAATTCTCTGCACAATGATGTGCTGAAGCAACTCTTAATTGCTGCTAACTGAATTGATGCTTTAACACACTGGATCATTGCTCACAGAAGGTGAGTACGTATTAGTGATGCCTCCCACGTTTTCTAACTCCTTACCTGATATAAGGTCTAAATCACAAAGCCGGTACTTCACACGAGGCCGAACAACCGACTGCTGCCGTGCACAGATGGCCGGCTGCTGCGCGATGCCCTTTTTTGCAGCGCGTGAGGTTTTTCGGGATGGCGACGGCACTATTCCGAGGTGCCAAAAAGAAAAAAAAAATCCCCAGGCGTGAGCAATAACGTAAATCTGCCTAAAGCAGGAGAAGAACTGCCCCAGCCACTCAGCCTCACACTCATCGTTCGTGTTAGCAGAGGCGATTATGTGCTTAAGTGTAAACGCGTATCGATTGACTCCACCAATAAGTCTATCGAGCTGAGTCATTGGATTTGAACTGATAGCTGCGTGTAAGGCGCTCGTAAATCAGGCGAACCCACGGCACAGGCGCGCGCGCATTCCTGCAGAGAGCGCATAGCTCGAGCTGCGGTTACCTTACTTCGGCCCTCGGGGCTAAGAAGCGCGCACATGACCGAGCAACAGGAGCAGGACGGGACAAGACGAGGCGACGGAGATGATGGAGACGGATTCCTCAGTGACGCCTCGTCAGCCTATCCAGCCACGCTGCGATTTCATGCCGGATTAGAGGCGGCTCACGTGTCTCCTCAGGATGGGATGCTTTACGTGCCAGAGGACCAAACGAAATGACCTTTGACCCTGGCAGGAACAGCCGTAAGGGATTAGGACCTCGATCAGAATTTAGAAGTAATTAGTTACGCAAGGAATATTGTTGCAAAGTGTTTTATTCCTGTTATAATGTGGCAGTTTATTTTATTATTATTTTTATTTACGTTTTGTATTTTCCGGCGCTTTGTATTACCGTCAATAGCGACACGCTGATTAATAAATAACAATGGCGAGTTTAAAAAATAGTGCATGGAAATGTGAATTCGGACTGAAATAATAATAGTTAATAAAACATGCACGCATGAAACCCTTAGTTTCCCTCTCTGAAATTAGTTTTCACATCTCTCGCTCTTTGAACGCCCACAGTTCCAGGACTAAGATGCTAATTCCGAGCGAACGTGGCATTAATTTGTGCAAATTGCCCGGTCTGTGCAGGGTAGACGGTGTGTTTCCAGCGACAAGCTGAATTGCGTCTCACCTTTGTTGGCCTCGGGCTCGGGGAGCGCGGGCGCTGAAATTGTGTCCCTTCATTAATGATCTCAATGCATCAGAGCTGACAGGGAGTGTAAGAGTTCGGCTCGCGAATATATACGCGGCAGATTATTCTCACGCAGAGAGAAGGGAGAGGGGAGGAGAAATTAGTGAGGCTGGGGCGGAGACACCGAAAAAATCCTGAGAAACGCGGTGAGACAAGGGGAGCGGAAGTGAGATGATGAAAGATTAAACGGGAGCAACTGAGAAACAGGAACAGGAGGAAATCAGGGCGAGAAAGAAAGAAAAAAAGAAAGAGGAGGATAGAAAAGAGATTATAAGAAAACTTCAAACCAGGAACAAGAGATAACGCGATTGCAAGGAAGAGACCATAAAAAAAATTGACAAAGTGTAAAGATAATAAAGATATTATAAGATATAATACGATGCATTAAATAAGTGAGACGGAGAGAAGAAATGATAAGAGATGACAAGAAAGTGTGTGAGTGTATATAGGGATGAGTTATGGCATCCTCTCCTCCTTGTGTCCTCTCCAAGTCTCCCTGAGGTTTTGTAATTAATTTCCATGTTTTATCTGACGGTAAGCGGCTCTGATGCCAGAGATTATGCTGAGTGTCGCAGCAGCAATCAGCTCTTCATTTGCTGCTTTATTTCCCAAATCCACCTTCACAGGCCACACACCTGCACACACAGCGCTCGGGGCGGCGGAGCGGTATAGACGCCGGCTGAATTACTAAAATGTCGCCAATAAAACGCCTCAAGGAGTCGACATTATCTTAACACTAGGGTTAATGGCAAAATCTTTTCACCAAACTCCTGATATAGTATAGGATGAAAATTATATCAAAAATTTAGTTCGTTCTCCAGAGGCCACGCCTCCTTTAAGGGACTGGCAGGCTGAGAAGCCACGCCTCCAGGATGACCAACAGGCTCAGATGTCGCACTCGAGGCCACGCCTCTTACCCTGAGACTGACAGACAAAAGCCACGCCTCTTTCCCTGAGACTGACAGACAAAAGCCACGCCTCTTTCCCTGAGACTGACAGACAAAAGCCACGCCTCCTTCTCTGAGACTGACAGACAAAAGCCACGCCTCTTTCGCTGAGATTGACAGACAAAAGCCACGCCTCCTTCTCTGAGACTGACAGACAAAAGCCACGCCTCTTTCCCTGAGACTGACAGACAAAAGCCACGCCTCTTTCCCTGAGACTGACAGACAAAAGCCACGCCTCCTTCTCTGAGACTGACAGACAAAAGCCACGCCCCTTTCCCTGAGACTGACATATTAAGGCCACACCTCTTGCTCCGAGACTGACCCAGGAAGGCCACGCCTCCTTTTCTGAACTTGACACACAAAGACCATGCCTTCTTTTCTGAGACTGACACACTAATGGCCACTCCTCCTTTTATTACAGATGCACAAAGGCCATACCTCCATCTCTGAGACTGACATAGAAAGACCACGCCCCCTTCTCTAAGACTGACACACAAAGTCCGGGCCTCCTTTTTCTGATGCACAAAGGCCACACCTTGTGCTCTGAGACAGACACAAAGGCCACACCTTCTTTTATGAAACTGACACACACAGATCACACCTCTTGCTCTGACACTGACTCACAAAGGCCACGGCCCTTTCTGTCAGACTGACACACAAATGCCACGCCCCTTTCGGTCAAACTGACACACAAAGGCCACGCCTCCTTATCTGAGACCGGCACACAAAGGCCACGCCTCCTTATCTGAGACCGGCACACAAAGGCCACGCCTCCTTATCTGAGACCGACACTCAAAGGCCACGCCCCTTTCTGTCAGATTGACACACAAAGGCCACGCCTCCTTATCTGAGACCGGCACACAAAGGCCACGCCTCCTCCTCTGACACTGACATGTACAGGGCTTATGCTTTCTTTAACAGACCGACAGGTACATAGACCACGCCCCCTACACTGAGACTGACACACAAAGGCCACGCCTCCATCCCAGAGACTGACAAAAAAAGGGCGCTTGTCTATTTGGCTGTGAGGTCTGTGGAAGACTGCGACGGATCGTCAAACCCTCCTCATGATTGTGCTGACACAGTCACAGATGGAAGCGTCTCTTTGGAATGAAGCGATAAGCTGATGCTTCCAGACGCTTTCATGCTCGTCTCTCCGTTTCTCTCACTCTTTCCTCTCTCCCGTCTTTCTCTAATCCTGCCTGCTTGTACACCCCTCCACTCTCTGTCTACTTACTTTTTACTCTCTCTCTCTCTCTCTCTCTCTCTCTCAGCTCTGTCTCTATGTCCATATCTCTCTCTCTTCCTTTATCTATCCCTTTCAACTGCATGCCTGTATCGCTTCCTCCATCACTTCCTGTCTTTTTATCTTTATATCTCTCTTTATATCTCTCCCCTGCATTACTTTTTCATCCAGCTTCTTCTTCTTTCTTTCTCTCACTCTCTCTCTCTCTCTCTCTCTCTCTCTCTCTGACACATCACGTTACGCGAAGGAACTCATGGCTGTGGCGTGAAATACATCGCTACATCTTTAAGATTCACGCCGGATCAGTGTCGATCTCCCTTTACTCGACATGCGGCTGTGTGTGCATGTGTGTGTGTGTGTGTGTGTGTGTGTGTGTGTGTGTGTGTGTGTGTGTGTGTGCGCATCCCAGGGGCTCAGATCAAATAGAGGGATAAAGAGAGGGATAAAAAGATCGAGATGAGGCCAACTGGTCTAAGGCAGAGCCGGAGAACACGGACAGAGTGACATGAAGGATTTCATCTCGCAGATAACAGACCGTTTAGATCGAGACATAGAGAGAGTGAGAGAGAGAGAGAAAGCGAATGAAGCTGGATCTGTCTGTCTGCTTGCCGTTTCATCGCCCTCTCTATCTCTGAATACACATTAGTGTGCATTTTGTGTGTGTGTGTGTGTGTGTGTGTGTGTGTGTTTGGCAGTGTCCTGTTATAACTCTCTGTCCCATTACATTCTTTCCCCTTGAGCAAAGCAGACATTCGGAAATAAATACAGTATTCCAGGCGATGGATAAAACCTAAGCAAACCTCTTTAGTTAAAGACGTCGCTTCTGTTTGAAGGATGCGGTCTGAAGTTTCGGAGGATTTAAAACAGGATGTTTAAACAGGAACCAGCTCGTTGAAAACTGTAATGCGAGAGGGACTTGGGATGAAATTTCTCGTGTTTGGAAGTGTAAAACTGATTGCAGGAAAACAGGACGGTGCGAACGCTTTAAAGGAGGCCGTACATCCGCGAATGACGATCCTCGAAAATCGACAGATATTTCGCGGAATACATGCATCTGTCTATGGGAACTACAAACGCAATTGTTCGCCAGCACCACTTGCATGATACAGGAACTCAGGTGAGGGTTATTGCCGGATCCCGTCCCGGATTTTTTCTGGGAGCTCCTGGGAGGCCGGCGTTTCAGACATGAAGCAAGCCAGTCTGCGTACTGAGAAAACGTTCTATCTTGATCTTCTCCAAGCATGAGTGAAACACTGGGATAAGTGCAAGGGGTTATATATAGAAATAACAGGAGTTATTCAACAACAACTCTCATAACTGGGTTCAATCAAAAAGTCCCGGTTTGACTCAGACACCCTTTGTACTTTCAACACGAGTTATTTTAACCGTCTGACCCACAGTCAGGCTTTGAAACCAGAATATTTTGCAATGCACTTCACCATGCCACATAGCTTTTACTCGGTTGATGGATGTCTGGTAACCAACCGTGAGTTTGAGAAAGGAATTACAGTAAGAAAACAGAGCCAACAAAGCACTCTATCATTAGCTGTAGATTGACCTCTCAAAGTTGAAGCCCAAATCCATTTAGCACCCTAAAGGCATTTGTTTTTGTCAATTGGCCTAAGTTGTGTTTCGAGAACAGAACAGCAATATCTATGCTAGTTAGCGAAATGTACCCAAGTATTAAATCTTCCTTGGATCCCCCCCCCTAAAAACACAGCAAGGGAAAAAAATCGACCTGGCATAATCTCTGGTTTTATTCTCCATCAAACCCTTCCCCAGGTGCTCACTATAAAAAGAGTCCTAAAGGAAAAAGAGGAGTGATCCACCTGAATTCAGCCATGCCAATAAATAATTAAAAGCCGAGAGAGTGCACGCAGTGGGAGAGATTGCTCACGGCTGAACCGGTGCTAGACAGAGTGCAGATCTTCATCCTGAGCGGCACGGAGAAGCGAGATTACATCATCCCCAACGCTGCCATTAAACAAAGAAAAGTTTGTCCAAGCATCCAAGCGAGCTGGACCTGGCTTCCCAGGCTGCAATGCTGTGGGAATGACATCATGCACTATATCCAGTTGCTGAAGGAAAGTTAGATTTTTTTCGAAAGCAGATCAGAAGACTGCAAAGGTAGTGTTTTTTTTTTTTTTTTTTTCTTTCAGTGTATCGTGTGTGTTCGGGTCAGGACTGGTCTTAACAAGAGAGTGTTTTTTTTTTTTTTTTTAAAGATGCTGGAAATAGTTCTTGGTATTGCACTTGGACTTTTGATCTTGAGTGGAGACAAAGAACAGAGTCAGAAATCTTGGTCTAGTAAGGTCTGTGATACTACCTTCTGAAGAAACTTTGATGGCTTACTTAGAACATAAAAGAAAAAGAAAAAAACCTTGAACAAAATGCATGAAACATGAAGTAGTTCTTTGGCTGATCCTAGTAATTGTCCCCAGCCAGGACAAACCCCAAGGCACCAGCAACTGAGGGAAATTTGAGGAACTAAAAGGGGAATTCGAGTCAAACCCGGATTTGTGATGTAGGTTCTCATGAATGAGGGCGCAAAACCACTTGACAGTACACTTTTGAGACCTTTTAGCTTTAGCCATTTGCAAACGTCCGTACGACATTCCCGGCCAAGGTGGCTCCGAGCCCACTGCAGTCGTTCCCGTGAACATTCAGCGAGAGGAACGCCTCATCCTTGAAAATCGAAGGATAACTTGTCGCCAACTTGCGCAAGAGACACATCTGTCTGTAGAAACTGTACACACAATCATTCACCAACACCCTGAAACTCTCAGGGAGTTACTGCCACATCCCCTGTATAGTCCTGACCTCGCTCCAAGCCATTTCCACATGTTTGAGCCATTAAGGGAGTTCCTGGGAGGCTACAGATCTCATAAATTTCTGTTATTCTGCACAAACAAAACTCCTGGTTTGACTTGAAAGCATTACTTGTATAAAACGCAGACCAAGAATCAAAGAGTAGCTTTATGGTCTAACAGGAATGGAGGTGGAAAATGCATTCTGACAATGAAGGCAAAAAGTTTCCATATCACGAGTCAACACAACCTCACTTCTTCCTTACTAAAAAAAAAAAAAATCCAGCCCTCCAGGTTGAAGTAGATCTCTAACCTCGATCATATCTACACCTTTGATCCAACTCAAATTCCTGTTTCCTGTTTCATCGCTAATCCCTTGTTCGGTGCAACGTTTCGAAATAATTCTGCTCCTTCATTTGGTGAACATTTCCACGAGAGCATCATTAGCTCAATTCATAGTGTTGGAGTGGAAAATAGTTTTGGAGTGCGCCCTGGATAGTACTCTTCTCGACTCTTCATCACCTTTAGACTTGTGACCCTGATCCAGAGAACACAATAAACCGCCTACACGGCGCGGTCGGAGTCTCAGAAACAACTTCAAATAGATAAGAAGGTACGAATTAGTGGAGAACTTGGAAAAGAGCACAGAAGGTCTAGAAACTTAGCGAATGTTCTAGACACTTGCCAGAACTAGAATGTCAGATTTAGATTCTAAAAGCACGAGCGTATCAGTTTGGTCTTTTTTCCCCCCCTAGCTATAATGACCCTAGTTCATCTTGTTAAGAGTTTGGTAATTAGCTGAAGAGAAACCCGAAAGTTCTACAGTAAATTGATTCCAGAAAACTTCTCCCTCTGTTACTCTCAGACATTATCAAATTGCTGTGCTGTAAAAGGAATAAACACTTTGGGACGTGCTTGTTCTGTAAAAATGTCGCTGAAATGTTAACTACCCAATGAGACGTCACATCTAAATATGGTGATACAATATAAATGTACACATTTATAAATAAATAAAAAAAATCACTCAGATTGCTCAGTTTAAATTCTGCGACTCTCGTGAAGCCGTCAATAGACGCAGCAGATGTTCCTCTATAATAATGAACAAAGTCTATCTTTCCAGCCTGCATATTAATATTTAGTGCAACACCACTCTTGTATCCACTTATCCGCTAGCTAAATCATATCTGACGCTGAACAAACACATAATGATTCATTTCCTTTATTAATTACAGTCAGGGGAAATTTTGTCTAGACAGAGATCTATAAAGTCAGAGCAGATTAGGTTCGATCATTTTTAATTATGGAAATAAATAACCAGTCATTATCTGTTCTGGTACTGAGCACCATGCAGTTCAGGCTGTGAGCGATGAAGAAAAAAGAAAAAAAAAAGTGATGCTTTCTACTGAGCAAAAATAAATAAATTAAAAATGTACACGAGGCAGAAGAAAGCACAAAAGCCTCATCATGCCTAAGAACCTCCCTTCGAAAACCAGAAGGGCCAACTTCCTCCTCAACAGCTGTACATGCTGACTTGGACACTTTACCGATTCAATGCTTTTCACACTTTGCAGCTCCATAAAGGCAGAGCTCACCTGGGTGGGTAGATAAGTCCGTAAACGAGCACAGTTTGGAGACAAACAGGCTCTTTGGCAAATTCTCTGGGTCCTGGCGTCTATAGAGCTGAAGGATAAACCAGAATGCTGGGTGCTCTGTGAGCCCGGGATATTTTCAAGCTGAGTAATTTTACAAAGGTTTTCATGCTGAACCTCACTTTGGTGAACATGCAGGGCTGAGGCAGTCGTCTATTCAGGCATGAATTTCAACACTTCAGCAGTGCTTTTGTTTTCCAGTCAGCATTGTGGCAAGGAAAAAATAATTGTGTGGATTTGCTGAGAAAATGTAGGTGGACAGGAATGGAAAAATTCTAATTCATGTCAGGTGATAAATGGTATACCTCAAGGATCTGTGCTTGGTCCTGTCCCTTTATTGTTCTTTATCCAGTTGAATTTTAATCCCTAATCTAAAACTAGTCTTAGCACTTAGCCCTAACACAACTCTGGCTAAACCCTTAACTCTTAAACCATAACCATAAAACTTTACCTATGAACTAGGGAAATCCCAAACTAAACCCTATACCTTGCCCAGGCCAAAATGATGTGGGCACTAGATCATCCATATCCATATGTGAGCGTTCTCTAAACTGTTCTCACACATTTGTTTATGATGCTCAAGTGTCCATATACTTTCGCCAATATAACGTATATTAATTGTGAAGAACCATGTCCGACAAGGACACTAGAGCCAAAACAATAAAGACCGCACCAAAAGTCATGCTCTTGTGGGACCAAAGATGAGCGTTTCCTGTGTGGGATGTATCTCAGCAGAGCTGCACTGTCTTATAGCTAGCTTTGTTCTGTCGCTCTGGGAGTTACAGTAGAGTGTAAAATAAGTCATAACCAGCCAGATATGATGAACAGAAAGCCAGATGGTCTCTTGACTCTGACTCACGCTCTCAGGTTACTTCGTTCTCCACCAAAGCGTGGGAAGACTGAACTAGGGGAAGATTTACGACGTCTATCGGATGACAAAAAGCTACCAAATGCAAATATATGGTTAGAGTATCATTTGCAGCTTCTGTTGCTTTGAAGACGGGGACATATTTTTTAAGGTTCAAAGAACTAGCACTACAGCGGAAAGACGCTAATCTCTTTTAATCGTGGCATTAGCTGCAGCTGCTGCTGGGACAGTGCGTGTCAACGGATTAAACACTGAAAACTTGCCTAAAATTTCCCCAACATATGTTGGAGGTTATAGATACGGCTGTGTTGCTTCTGTTCCGTCGTGGCGAATGTTATTTCTCATAAAAGACGTCCGAGTAAGCCGGAGTAGGTCTGTTCTCTTTTTAAAAACTCGTGTGAGTAGATTCAGAGTGGACTTCATTATACTTCCATCAAAGCACTTAATGCAAATGAATTCGGTGAGTCTGCTAGTTCATCACTAATGGCGTTCCTCATCATCCCCTATCCCGGCCGCATGCTAATAACCCAGTTTCTTCTCCTTGCCTTCGTCGCTTCTCTCGTAATGATGCAACTGATGCATGCAAATGATGCATCAATTGCCGTTGTTCCCTATAGGATCCTCCTATACGCCTGACGTTGCTTGCGCAGAACTGAGCTGACTTACTGTGACAGCCGTGCTTCGAGTTATTACCGAGCGGGTCTGTATTAGCGGCCTGCGCTATTCGAACTGCATGCGCTGCAAGACTACGCTGTGTACTCTGGATTAGGGGTTTGTTATTCTTGCGCATAAGATCCATGAACGGCAGCCTTGAAAAACCTTTCGCTCAAAGAACCTTAAAGCCGCAGAAATCCGAGCATATTACTGTACACGCTACTTTTAAGTCTGTGTCCAATAAAACCCAATGCTAATCCAGTGGTTAGTGTTACAAGTTGAATCCCAGATGGCTGCGCTTTTATACGTGATATAAAAAAGAACAACAGGTGAACGTCTGTGGAATTAACGGTACTGTAGGCTCTGGCTGTGTTCTTTGAGGTCTAGCAGCAGGAGGAAAGGGAGCTCTGAGCAATCAGGAGCTAGTCTCTGAAGAGCCGCTACAGGCAGAGTTCCTTATGAAGGAAGAAACAAAGAAAGGTCAGAGATGAGAAAAAGAGAGAGAGAGAGAGCGAGAGAGAGAGAAAAGAAAATGCAGAACAAGAGGAAAAAGAGCAAATGAAAGCTTGAGGAAGACAAAACCAAAAGGAAATAGGAGGTGAGAGATCGAAACAAAAGGGTGGAAATAGCAATTTGCCCACAGAAATTACTTGAGAAAAGTGCAGCTCAGAAAGGAAAAGAGCATACGATCTATGCCAGGGAACATCATTTCACGCTACTGCCACCACCGGGCTCCATTACTCAGCGCTCGAGAGAGGGAGACAGTGAAAAATAGGGGTGGAGAGAGGAAAAAAAAAAAAAAAAAACAAGCCCTTGTTTTGTTTTACGTATTATCCGTTGAAGAAATGACCTTGCTCATGCTCATTACTGACCCGTTCCAAAAAGTCCCTTTTGAATGAAACGATCCGGAGAGCCAACGAATTCAGCCAAGTGGGAGCATTTATGAATAAGACATGACCTCCTTCCCACGGACGAGACAAACCACTTCAGTTTCCCGCTGGACAGGGACAAGATAGGACCTGTCGTTATGCTTTAGTAGGATTCGGATAGACCATACAAAAATACAAACCATCAGAAATAAACTGGCATTACGTAGTAACTCACATTTGCAATTGTCCATGGCTGCCCATGTCGAGGGGTGCAAATGCCAAAACGTCTTTTATTCGTCCAAGCCTACATTGGCGTTACCAGCCTGAAGTGATGCAAATCTGACCTAAAGTGACACAGAGCTGCTGTTTAAAGGTTGCTTAAACGTACAAATCTGATCGGATGTATATATCCCATACTGAAGGTGGTCATGTGACTTGGACGAGAAGGGGCAGGTTGGAACTCCGCATTCCGTAGGGCGCTTGATGTCGTCATCGGTCAGTATGTGTGTGGATTTCACAGTAAGTCTGTGGATTTCACAGCAGCGCTAGCAACACAGCTAAAGCGAGGCATCAGGCTACCTTCCTTCATCTGGATCTCAACAAATACAGTCAAGTAACTGCTTGCAGAACCTCGTGTCCATGTTAGAGTCAGATAAAAGGTTTATTTTTGGATTGTGGATGTGAACTATGAACAATGTAAAACTGAACAACGTCAACGTGACCTAATTAACCCCGTTTTTGTTGTACGCATTGGAAAGACGATGTCGTTTCGTCATGCTTGTCATGAGACTGAATAGTTTACGACCTGACAGAAGCCTTTTTGGGTTTTTTTTGCTCACGGTTGGTTGTCGAGTTGGGGGTTCGGTGATGTAGCAGGACGAGCAGTGAAAGTGGCGTGCGTTCACGACTCAACCGTGTTCCTGCTGTCTCGTGTCCCGGGGCAAAATTAATATTGGTTTTGTCTAATTATGCATGTGCAGCTAGTTCATTGCCTACTGGCTAGATATTCAGTAATTAGTACTCTGTTCTCCACTTTCATTCAAATAAAGTGTGATTAAATATCGGTTCAGGGCATTCCAGTGGTTGGTAATTTACTGAGATGGTGCGTGCATGAGCATGCGTGTGTGTGAGAGAGTGTGAAGGTTTCGGGAGCAGATCTACTGTCTTGGTGCGCTGCCATGAGACTTTATCACGGAACACCGTGCACAGCAAAGTCACTCGGTGTCAGCTTTAATTCCTGCACACACTCTTTCTATTGAGCCAGCCGCATAAGAATACGAAAGAACGTGCTGGAGGAAAGTTCGAAAGCTACAGTAGACCCGGTGTTTATCAATTGTTATCGCGCGCACACTTCCATAGCGCACAGGAAACCCGTGATAACAAATCACAGCAGTATGATGAATGTGTTTGTATCACTTCAGTGTCTTAAACGCCTAGGCCGTTCTGTTCCGTACAGATGTGCGAGGTTCAGGGCTAACTCATTTACCGAGTCGTTTTTTTTTTTTTTTTTCCCTTTTCTTTTCTTTCTCAGTCTTCCGGTGATGTATAAACGACTCCCTGCTTTATATTCCGTCTTTCTGTTTCACCTATTCTACTTTATCTTTTCCGTCTTCCACGCTTTATGTCCTTGTCTCGCTCCAGCCCGGAAAGCGGTGCTTTAATTTAAAACTCTTATTCTCGCCTTTCCATTCGAGTACAATACGAGTACTCCTGAGACGGTCACTGATAGAAGGCTATGACGCCAGGATGCAGTCTGAATTTGTGGCAAATTAAAGAAAATGGCAGGATTTGGGAGTTTTGGAACATTTTCCTTCCAAAAAAAAAAAAAAAAAAAAAAAAGACTATCACACAGGCTCTGAGAGTGAACGAGAAGTCTTTGTAAATGTGCCATAAAATTAGATTACTCATCCAAATCAAAATAGTGAGAGGGAAAAAGAATGTGCCTGCTAATAATGAGGGTACTAATCACAAAGCACCCATTATGTCCTTGAGTCTGAGGCTTGAAATATAGCAGAAGTTGATAAACCATGGAATGGAGTAGAGCCAAAACCCGAAAACCTTGCATGCTTTCCAGAAAATACATTTCTGCAGTCGGAAAACATGATTATTTTGTTTTTGTCCAATAATGGTGCAAATATAATACTGTCTGTGTAGAACAAGAGATTTTGGGCACTCTCGTATTTTCTCTCTTTTTCTCTATACCGCTTATGCTGTACAGGATTGCAGGAGGCCTGAAGCGTTTACCAGCGCACTCGCATGCTGGGGCACGATACAGAACACATCAATCGGCAACATGGGAACACAAATTAGCCTGAACTGTATGTCTTTGGACTGTAGGAGGAAACCGACCATGCACGGGGAAAACACGCACACAGAACCAGAGAGGGGACTCGAACCCCCAACCTTGGAGGAGCGAAACCACGGTGTTAACCAATACATCATCGGGGTGCTGTGTAAAAAAAAAAAAAAAAAGATTTGACTGAAGTAATTTCAAAAGATTTTATGGATAAAGAGTCCATCGAGATGAACAATGTTGTGCAGATATGAAATCCTAAATAAAACGTTATAACTGCTACTTATATTATTATTATTATTATTATTATTATTATAATAGTCATTTCACAGAAAGTTACCAATCCTTCTGTACAAAATCACACCAAGACAAATGATTTCTCCATCCAAACTTTAAAATAAAACAGCAACGGAAATCTAACCTCACGGATGCTTTGCATTATATTAGCTATATTAAACCGCCATACAGTATGCACATGTACGTAGTCCTAATTCAGCCAAGTAAGCAGAACATCGCATTTATAAAGACAAATAACAGCGACGAAGCAGAAACAGCTAAAGTTTGTGCAGGCGTAAAATTCGTTTTTTGGGGGGTTTTATTGACCAAAATCCTAGTCGCGCGAGACTTACCGCGTAAGACGGTGAGGCGTGTGGTGGCGCTGATCTCTCCGACACTGTTGGAGGCCACGCATTCGTAAATGGCTTCATCGCGTGGCGTGCGCAAGGGCTGGATTCTCAGGACGGAGCCGGAGCCGTCGTCGAACTCTATCACCTGTAGGTACGAGAGGCGGAGGGTTACGCGATGTCTTCTTGATCGGGATTCGATGAAAAATTCATCTGACTGTTATTACACTGTTATTGAACATGGAAAATGCTACGCAACAGATTATATAATATGAAAACTCTTAAATAAATTATTTGTTTGACTTTAACTGATTTTTTCCACACATTTGCAGGATTTGTCACACTCCTGTAGTTGTGATCGATAAGAACAAATGTGAAAAAATAGAACAAAATGAGAAATGCTCTGAAAAAAAAAACAAAAAAAAAACGTCTCCTTTTGTTTCCTTTAAAAACAATACAACCTGCTTCAGTGCTTCATATTAAAAATGCGACGTACTGTTTTTGTGACATTTATTCTAATGGAGCTCGTTCCGTTTGAACTCTGAGGAACAAATAAAAAAAAAACAAATGCAAAATACTAAGCTGAATAACCGGCGTCGGAGATTTAGTAGATTTTCCCGGAGCGGGCAAAGTGGGTGACGTGGAGCGGCACGGGGATTCAGATCCGTGGTGCGGTTAGTCTATTTATCCGTCGTGTTAGCATGCAGAGCAAACACCCGTGGCGGTGCAATGAACTTTGATAAGATTAGATTTCTGTTGGTGTTAGACAGAAGCGCCCGACCGAGGCCGTCCCCTTAAACGATAATACCCTGCAAACCTTCACTGGCAGAATGGTGACAGTGAAAATGCCGCAGCGACTCACACACACACACACACACACGCGCGCACGCATTAATGGGAATCTTATCAGCGTCCTCGTGTGATGGGTTGCTTTATCATGGATAGCAGAAGCACAGATTAAAAGAAATAAATCAAAATGCTTCAGCCAAATAAGCGAGCCGAGCAAAGCGAATACAGCCGAGCGAAAGAAATGCATCTGAAAAGCAATAAGGAAGCGGGAGCCAAACGGAGCGCTTGCAGTTCGCAACCAAATGCAAAACCACGACAGCTAAAAATCAAGGTCAAGGCTTGGAGAGTGTGAATATTTTTCTCGTTTTCACATCAGCCTTACCTTTCCCACGGCCGCATGAGAGTTTTTCGAAGCGCGAATATGCGCGAATTATAGCTAGCATGGTACGACTTACGGCTAAATTTTTTTTTACATTTCTTTCTTTCTTTTTTTTTTCCCCCCCCGGACTGTTTTACAGTACATCCAAAATAATATCCCTAGTACCTCAAATCTCTGGTTGCTCACTCTCTTCCCCTTCTTATTCCAAACGATTTTGGGTCGAGGGTCACCCGTGGCCTGACAAACGAAGGACGCGACGCCGCCTTGCACTCCGGTCTGGTCGCTGGGGGTCCTTAGGAACTTTGGCGGTGCTGGAAAAAAGGACAGAGAGAGAGAAACAAAGAGATTAATAATATTGATTATGGTTGCCAGGTTGGTGTAACTAAAGCGATTATGTTTTTAAAATGAAATAAATAAAAACAATTGTGCTGTCAATCGATTAAAAAAATTTAATCTTATTAATCATAGTTATAGTCCGTGATTAATCACGATCGAGCATGATTTTAAAATACTCTTATTCCCTTATGTTGGAATAAAGAAATGCATAATGAACTGGTTAGAGGAAACAGATCATGCTTTATATATTAATATCCCAAATATGTTCAATTAGAATCTCTCGAATGGGACTGGCACTGCCTGCAGTGGCTGGGTTTTACAGGTTATGGCAACCCATCAACAGCGGGGATCAAACCTGGTTCCTCAAATCTGAAAACCCAACAACCTAGACGTTTAGCCGCCTGAGCCACCACTCCCACAGCTCGCTTTTATTGTACTCTTGAATTTGAACTAGGTTTCATTGTGATGTTTCCTTAGAAACAGTTGAGTTAAAATGCTTTAAAATTTGTAGATGAATCCCATGTGTTAACGCGTTAATATTGACTGCGTTCAAATAAAAAGCTCTTTGAGGGCAACAACATGTGATGATAAGTAAAACACTCTTAGTTTATAGTTGTTAGATCACCACCCAGATGGAAGTTACCCAAGTTAGCTTGTCTTTGTTCATGTAAAGCTAACCTTACAGTTCAGGTGTTAACGCTAACATGGTAGCCGAAAAGCAAAGACAACAAACCATTTAACCATTGTAAATTGTTATTAACATTTAATAAGTAGCATTTTAAGCAGGAAGTAAGAACAATCATAATCCTGTCGTAGTTCTTACAGTAGCGTGTTGTGCTAGCCCCCTACACTTGGCAAAGCAGGATACTTCTTTAGACTTACTGCATATATCAAAATTATCGTCTGGAAATGGGAAGTGAAATCCTTAAGCTGAGCCTCAAAGGCCATCAAATCGTATAAAATTTTAATGGCAGTTCAGGGAGTGGTGTTAGCACGGTGCTGCTTGTTGTAGGGCTTCGCGCAGTGGGACTTATTAGCCTTTGGCCTGCATGGTGTTGGAGTGAGTCATTTCCTGGTCACACGTTGTTCGTGTCTCTTTCCTGCGGGGTCTGGAGATGCTCTCGTTCGCTCCGTGCTATACTGATGCCAAGGCCTATTTCTAACAGGAGTATATGGGATTGAGGAAAGACACAGGACCGGTCTGTGCCCAGTTATTTGGCGTTCGGAGTTGAATAAATAGGATTAAATCGATAACAGGGCCAAATTCATTTCAGGACTTTTAATCCCCATAATCCCAACACAACAATAGCTTATATACACACAATGTTTAGGGCTGGTGTGCTGTAAACATACAGAATTGCAAGGCTCTCATCTTGTCAACAAGTTTTGGTTGTTGTCTAACGGTGAAGAATGGAGTATGGAAGTGACAGTGGTACTAAATGCTTAACACAATGCGTTCTAGTAGTCTTTCTACTCAGCAGCCATTTTGGGATGCTCCTGGGAATCTCTCTCCAGTCATACACGAGTACTGCTTCTACTTAAACAGGCAGAGACCTTTACATTAACTTCAACAGCTTGACCTGATGAGTATTTGAAATGGCTGTTGAAATCTGATTAAATTACGACATTTTGTCAGGCTGTCCTGACTACTGTGCAATAAAAGATGATAGGCGATGTTGTATATGGTACTCTTTGTACTTACGAGGTATGCTGAACATTTCATATTTTACATACTGGGGTATCTAGACTGATCACCTCTGCATCTTACGTTATAGTGAATCTTGCTGTTTGATGGTAAATATTTGATGATATTTGAGTTTTGATTTTAAATGTTAATGTGTTTCATGGTTATTATAAGTGTTTGATGATGAATATTTGTGTTTCATGGTGAATATCAGTGTTTGATGGGAAACGTTGACTTGTTTCATGGTTAATATCATTGATGATGAATATTGGTGTTTCATGGTTTCATGGTGAATATCAGTGTTTGATGGTGAACATGTGCGTTTAATGGTAAATGACTGTTTGATTTTGAATGCTGGATTATTTATTAATTACTATCAGTGTCTGATGGTGAAAATTGGGGTTTCATGGTAAATTTAAGTGTTTGATGGTAAATGTTGATGTGTTTCATGGTGAATATCAGTGTTGGATAGTAAACATGTGCGTTCCATGGTAAATGTCAGTATTTGATTTTGAATGCTGGATTATTTATTAGTTACTATCAGTGTTTGATGGCGGAAATTGGGGTTTCATGGTAAATGTAGGTGTTTTATGGTAAACATTGGTGTGTTTGATGGTGAACACTGGTGTTTCATGGTGAATTTAAGTGTTTAATGGTAAATGTTGATGTGTTTGATGGTAAACATTGGTGTTTCATGGTTAATAGTGGTATATGATGGTAAACATTGGTGTTTCATGGTTAATAGTGGTATATGATGGTGAACATTGGTGTGGTTCATGGTTAATAGTGGTATATGATGGTAAACATTGGTGTTTCATGGTTAATAGTGGTATATGATGGTGAACATTGGTGTGGTTCATGGTTAATAGTGGTATATGATGGTAAACATTGGTGTGGTTCATGGTTAATAGTAGGATATGATGGTAAACATTGGTGTTTCATGGTTAATAGTGGTATATGATGGTGAACATTGGTGTGGTTCATGGTTAATAGTGGTATATGATGGTAAACATTGGTGTATCATGGTTAATAGTAGTATATGATGGTAAACATTGGTGTTTCATGGTTAATAGTGGTATATGATGGTAAACATTGGTGTTTCATGGTTAATAGTGGTATATGATGGTGAACATTGGTGTTTCATGGTTAATAGTGGTATATGATGGTGAACATTGGTGTGGTTCATGGTTAATAGTGGTATATGATGGTGAACATTGGTGTGGTTCATGGTTAATAGTGGTATATGATGGTAAACATTGGTGTTTCATGGTTAATAGTGGTATATGATGGTGAACATTGGTGTGGTTCATGGTTAATAGTGGTATATGATGGTGAACATTGGTGTGGTTCATGGTTAATAGTGGTATATGATGGTGAACATTGGTGTTTCATGGTTAATAGTGGTATATGATGGTGAACATTGGTGTGGTTCATGGTTAATAGTGGTATATGATGGTGAACATTGGTGTGGTTCATGGTTAATAGTAGTATATGATGATAAACATTGGTATTTCATGGTTAATAGTGGCATATGATGGTGAACATTGGTGTGGTTCATGGTTAATAGTGGTATATGATGGTGAACATTGGTGTGGTTCATGGTTAATAGTGGTATATGATGGTGAACATTGGTGTGGTTCATGGTTAATAGTGGTATATGATGGTGAACATTGGTGTGGTTCATGGTTAATATGAGTTAATGATGGTGAATATTGGAGTGTCATAGTAAATCCCAGTGTCTGATGTTGGTGTGTTTCAGGGTTAATAGCAGTATGTGATGTTGATGTAAGTGTCTGATGGGAAGCGCTGGTGTGTTCCATGGTTAACGTCAGTGCTAGATGGTGAATTATTACAATAATTAGATGGTCTGATTAATGTCTGAAATGAATGAAGCTATAAATCTGCTAATTAGTGCTCATGTACCGCTCCAGGAAAGAATTCCTACTTTTCATTTTACAAGAACCAAATAAACAGACACATCAGTGGTGATTAGCGTCTGTGCCTTTTTAAGCTTTTGAAAACAGGCATGGTCCTGACATTCAGGGAACGGGAGGGAAGGGAAGTATGTGCTTGTGCAGGAGTGGTATGCGAACAATGCAGAAAGGACTGAAGGGAGAAAGAGAGAGAGATAGACAGGGAAGGGGAGTGTGAGTAGAAGGGAGAAATGTAAAGAGCAGTTTAATTTCCCTTTCTCCTGACAAAGTTCTGAGCTCTGATCCTGTCTTTCAATTGGCTCTCGATTTTGTGCGTGCGTGTGTGTGTGTGAGAAGATGCTAAATGAACCTGGCAGGCCTGGTAAGAGGTGAAAGAGGACACAATCTACGACTAGAGTATGTGAGTGAGAGAGAGAGAGAGAGAGAGGGCCTCAAGTAGGTAATACACACTCACCTATACACACACCCACCCACCTACACACCCACACTCACACACACAGGACAGGTGAGCTCCCACACTCTAATATGCCACGAACTGAGCCACACTGATTGCCTCAGATAAGAGTGTGTGTGTGTGTGTGTGTGTGTGTGTGTTTTGACTCCTCATCCCTGCCGTGTCGCTGTCTGAACGGGATGATGGGTAATTGATATGCTGCGGGTTTGTTTGCTCAGGAGCGACTCGGCTGCAGTCGCGCACGCACCGCCGTCGGCCATGAGAAATCGCACAATGGGAGATGATTGAGGCGTGACTGCGGGAAAATGGTGTTTTCATAGAGCCGTGGCAGCCATTTTCAACCAGCGCCATCAATCAGAGGAACACAAACACTGCGCATGTTAACAATAGCACCCAATTACTTAGAGCGTGATGCTATAGTGTTTACTCCTCTTTTCTTCCCCAAATCTCATGTAACGCCACTCGAATGATAAACGTATACTTTTTTTTTCTTCTTTTTTTCTTATGTGCCGCTCGTGTGAATAGGTAAATGATACATCGGGGCCTCTTCGGGAAATGAGTTCATATCGTGTAGTCTTTGTGAACGCTAACAAAAAGATCTGACAGAGAGTGTGCAGAACACACAGACAGCTTGGAGGTTTTGTGTGCACGATGGAAAAGGTTGGAAAGGGTACATGATGGGTTCATTTAGTTTATTAGATTATTTAGTTCTACAGCCTGAAAGGGTTTGATTGGTGAAGAGAGATCAAGGTGTTTAAGGTGAAAGATTAGTCCTAGGATACAGGTTTGTGCTCAGGTGGTGTGCTCAGGTCGAGGCGTCCCGTAGTTTGGCTCTATAATTAGATTGGTGCGTCATTACGGCGACCGGGGGTTTAATGAAAAGAATAATGGGAATGTACAGATTGCTTTTCTTACATATGAATCAAACGTACAGTTCTGTGCAATATACAAAGTTTTTTTTTTTTTTTATGTGCAATAGTATTTAATGAAGTCAGTATTTTGTGTGTCGACTACTTGACATCAATTTAGTCAAGTAAATAAAAATCATGCAATTGTATAAGGAAATTAGCTACTAAGTTTTACTAAGCATCCTGCAAAACCACAACCAGTGTTCTTAGTCTCTTGATCTGCTGCATTCAAAAAGATCAAGACTTATTGTTGTTTGAAGCCAAAGACGTCCAAGCACACGGAGATTTGATCATTCGAACTGAAGCTTCCATTACGCTTTATTGTCTAAAAAGTGCTCGTTTAAATAATATACTGCTTTCTTTTCTGCCATGCGAAAACTTTTCATTTTATGGTGGAGTACATATTTGTGGAAGTCATGGTGATTTTTTTTTTCTGTCATAAAGTCATAAAATAAAAATAAAAATATAAAAAAAAATCTGTAATAGAATTTTTACTAAAAAACAAACTTTTGCACAGTAATATAATATTAAGTTTGTATGTTTCTTGCTAAATGCATGACACACAATATGTGCTCTAAAATAATTTTATTGCACATCGAAGCTAACTGCAAGCCTTGTTTTATTGTTTTATTAGTCGTTTTTATGTAGTGCACTACAGAGGGTCTACTATTCCCCTGACTCGTCCCCTATGAACCTTCTTTGCTTTCTCTGTCTTTACGAGAAAAAAATTCATTCTGTGCAGAACTGTTTGACAAGTTCTATTTTGATAACAAGAGAAAATGCAATTAAGGGCAAAATACAGAAGGGTGTCAATGCAATTGCATTCAACTTACACCAGCTCAGCAACAACGACCGAGCATGCAAATTACAACCGGAGTTCAGATATTGCATTTGTATTAGACAGGTTTTCGTTTTTTCAGCTGAAGACAAAACCTGATCTATAAGCGTGAATAATAAGCAAATGTATTTAAAGTATAACTTCGTGCAATGAGAAGGTTCCTGAAATTATGACGATATTCAATATTTGGTCAACTTTATACTGTATCTCAATTTCTTTGAAATGTTTTTAATAACTAATAAGAAATAGATTAATAAGTAGATTTTATTCAAGGTCGTAGGCTTTAGGGTAACTATTGCTAGTGTTTGTGGGATTTTATATTAATATTCAATAGCATTAAAATTTTAAACCTTTCCAAATTCTTGAAAAAGTGTTCTCTTTCTTATGCTTACTGTACACACACACACACACACACACACACACACTCTTACTCTATCTCCGTATCTCTCTGTACTTCAAAGTACAGTATGTTTGTCTCCGCGTGCAAATTTGTTCCTTCCTAGCAGGAGTCTTTCTTGATGTCGAACAGTAAATTGTACAACATCTACCCGAAGCTGAATGGGCGA
Organism: Clarias fuscus; assembly: GCA_030347435.1. NCBI lineage: Eukaryota > Metazoa > Chordata > Actinopteri > Siluriformes > Clariidae > Clarias > Clarias fuscus. The sequence continues at coordinate 20,318,001 of CM059225.1, read as the reverse complement.
GATCAAAGATCAGAGTTAAATCTGCACTCACGGCATTGTGGGTAGGAGCAAATCACTACTTAAAAGCTTACGGGCATGATGAGGAGACGGCAATCGCCTTTCGCGAGATTTAACGCAGCAACAAAACAATGTGGAGAAGAACTGCTTTGTGGTGTGTAGGATGGTTTGTACTGTGTGTATATGTGTGTGTGTAGGTGCGCCCACATGTGTGTGCGAAGGTTGTCTGTCCAATCCGTAATCCGTCTGGCTGGGGTGACTTTAATCTACCTGCAGTAATACGCAGGCTAGCTGCGTTAATCCGTGTCTAAGCCTGCACCCACCTCTAAATAAAAAGTGTCAATCCAGAAAAAGGCCGGTGCTGTAGATGAGTACATAATAATTAAAGTACACGTAAAAATATATCAACTAGCAGGTCCTCGTCACAAGAGATTGGTGCAAAGCTTTATGGGAGATTACGCAGCCCCTATTCCATCCACTTCCACAGTAGTCTTGGAAAATCGCCTGTTTGTCCTGTTTGGTACAAAGAAATTCTGGATCCTATTAGCGGAAGTGACTTTGCCCCGCAGGGGTTTAAACTTGTCCACCTACTTTCTCCAACATCAGACTAAGAGAATCTGTTCACTGACTCAGACTGTGTGTTTTTCTAATTAAGTCCTCGCTTAAAGCTGCCTGACTCCGAGTGTACACGGTGTTTATTACAGCTTTATTATATGATGCACCCACAGAGACGCTCACAGAAAAGTGTTAACGTTTAAATGTAGTAAGAAGCTAAAACCATTCACAGCCTTTGTTCTGAAATGGACTTTCTCACGTTCTACCTACAGGAAAGTTTGAAGGGCAATAGTCTAAACCAATCAGTAAATATTTTAAAATCATAGCAAAGCATGTAGACTCATATTGTTAAGGTTCTGGAGACCTGTCTGTATTGACTTGGGACTTGTCTGACTTGACTTCGTACTTTCTGTATTAACTTGGAACTCATTTTGGGACTAGCCTGTCCTGACTTGGGTCTTGTCGTCTTTACTAGGGACTTGAATTGGGACTTGCCGGACTTGACTTGAAACTTTATTTGTGACCTGTCTGTGTTTAACTGGGTCTAGAGTTGGGACTGAGTTGGCCTTGTTTAACGAAGAACCTGATCTGTGACCTGCTTATCCTGACTTGGAGATTGTTTGTCATTACTTGGGACTTGACTTGAACTTGACTTAAGTGTCGCCAGTCATGACCTGGGACTCATCAGTCCTTACTCTGGACTTGACTGTCTTTATTTTGAGCTAGACTTGGGACCTACTTGTCTTGAACTTGACTTGAGACTAGCCTGTCCTGATTTAGGGCTTGTCTGTCCTTACTTGAGACATGACATGAAATTGGACTTGCCTGTCATGACTTGGGCCTTGCCTTTCTTGACTCGGTAATCTCAATTGCAACCTCGACTTGGGACTTGACTTAGGCCTTGCATGTCCTTGATTTGGGACTTTTCTGTCCTTACTTGGGACTTGCCTTTTATGACTTGGGACATGCCTTGCTTGACTTGGAAACATGACTTGCAGCCTGCCTGTACTGACTTGGGACTAGACTTGCGACTGGTATATCCTGATTTGGGACTTGTCTGTCCTTACTTGGGATTTGCCCATCTTTACCTGCCACTTGACTTAGTAGTTGCCTTGCTTGAATCAGAAATTTTAATTTCAACCTGCCTGTTTTGATGTGGGACTTGACTTAGGACTTGCTTGCCCTGAATTTGGGGCTTTACTGTCCTTACTTATCACTCGGGACATGTTGCTTGACTTGGAAACATAACATGCAACCGGCCTGTCTTTACCTGCCACTTGACTTGGGAGTTGCCTGTCTGGCTTGGGTCTTGACCTGAATTCCAAGACCTGAGCCTTAATGGTAACTTGCCAAACAACAACTGGGTTCTACCTCTGCTTGCTATAATATATTTTTTTACTAATTCTGTCCCATTTAATAACTGTAAATTACAATAAATAGATACATACATTTGGTGTTTTACAAAATTGTGGTGTTAAATAAAAAAATAATTCAATCTTTTAACTCATCAGTAATTCTGCTTAATGTTGGGCCACATCACAAAGATTATTTACCCGTAACAGCATTTCCTGTCATGTTTGATTGCTTGTGTAATGAAGTCGCCCTGTATAACGGCTTAATTATTTCACTGTGGTTTTTGGAGTCAATAATACATATATTGTCATTTTTAATTGTTTATCCTCTATGAAGTTCCTTATCTGGTTAGTTACTGCAGTGTCGCATCGTTCAGCCCTTGTGTCTTCTCTCAAGAAAGCCTCTATCTGCCTTTTCTTCGCCTCTTCCCTCAGATCCAATTTCGTCTGCATGAAAGCGCTCACTTCCCGTGTGACGAAAGGAAGACTATAATTAATCTGAACTCGGCAGCCTGACACGTTTCGGGTTTGAGACGAGAGCTGTGAAAGAGCATTTTAGAGACGACTCCGCTGATGGCGCACACGGGCCACGCCCACGTCGCTGTCACTGACTGGGATATTTAAATGGTATGAAGAGAGAAAGAAAGGAAAAAAAAAAAACACTCGCTTAAGGGTAGAGACTGACCTCCGACAGGAAACGCTAATTGCTCATTCAACGAGAACGCGCCAGACGCGTGACGTTCACGCGGGCCTCGTCTTCACCCAAACTCTTCGTTGTAATCTGCACGGGCTCTGAGAGACGGCGCGGTCCTGAATGACTCTTAATTAGCCCATGAGGCAATTAGCATCATTTCACTCGCGGGCGTTAAATCAGGAAGCTTCAATACCGCCAGCCTGCCGCGTCCATTCCCAATCAGCGATTCTCTTCTTTTCTCCATTTCACATCCTTGTTTCTCCCCCCCCCCCCCCCCCACTGGCTCCTCCCACTTTCACAGTCACCTTTCCACTTCTTCTGTCTCATTTCATCATCTCCTCTTGTCTTCCATCTCTTTCTGTATTGCTAATTGTCTCATCCCTCTCTTCTCTAAGTGTTCTTTTGACTTCTTCTTTTAACACTTCTGCTCTTCTTTTCTTTCCTAATCTCCAGTCCTGTCTTTTCTTTTTATTTAGGAAAGGAAGGAAATAAACTTCCTTGAGTTCATTTCCTCATTTCCTCTTTCATCCGCTCGTCTTTTCCTTCCCTCGCATAACATTTTCTGTCTCGTCTTCCCACTTCTTTCGCTTTTTTTTTCCATCTCCTCCCATCGCTACGTCTTCTTTTCACCCGTCTTCCATATATTTT